>JAGWCC010000186.1:0-1200000 GCA_022651775.1 Drusus annulatus
CCTCCATCATTGTACAAGCAACATCTTCTGTTTATTATAATGGCAGTTAGGGTTTTAAAAATATTTTCAGGTTATTCGTAACCTAGGAATGTTTGTCTTTCTTAAAAAAAAGCATCAAGTAAATAGTATAAGCTTTAACGAAATTACTTACACTTAGACCTTTGTCCTTGCCGTGTTTTTTAATATACTGAAACGTACCAGATAATATTTATTTCAATGGAAGGTTGTTTTGTTTATATTTTGCCTCTTTATATAATAATATGTAACTAAGGAATGACTGCGATCTCAGAACTCAGTTCTTAACTAAATTGTTTTTCCCTTTCTAACACAGAATCTATTCGTCCTTTACCATGTTTTTCGTAATATTTTATTGATCAACCAAAACATATTACATAGAGTGTGTATGAACGTGTTCCGAGCCCCTGAAAAGTTTTTTTTTACATTTAAGAGCAGTAGCATTCGGGAACTTTTTTCGTGAAAAACTGAAGACAGAAAATAAACTTGCGTCTGATGATTTTTAAGTAATTTGAATGCCGCTTTTACCACACCTGCGGAGAAAAGGTGCGATGGTTTGGTTGAAGTTGATATTACAATTTAAAAAAAAATCCATTTGTACGTTAAATTTACTACCAACACCTGGTTCCTGAAAAGTTAATGTGTTAATTTGGAATTAATACTGAATAGCAAAAACAGTGTTCTTCGTAAAGGAAGGAAGAAAGAATACTTTTTTAAAATATCACAAGTGTTCAAAGTAAAGGATGTCCCAAAAATGCGTTATTAAAATGAGTGCCGTTTCAATTTCACACCAACAGTCTGCTATGCCGCGACGAATGGTCACGGAACGCGCTAAACTAAGGTCGGGAAACTTTTTATCTCAAAATAAAGAGACAAAACTCTAACCATCTTACTTGTTAGATTTTTACGCGCCGGTTCGGCGTTTGTTTAATTAAACCGGACGAGGTCATTAAATTAGGCACGTAGACCGCGCTTGAAAGTTAAGTTTTTCTCTATTCCGGCCTTACACCACGCAAAACATTTACGCCGCGTTTATAAGTAAGGGAGACAGTGCTTAAAGAGAGGAAAGAGTAACTATTTTTTAAAATAATCGTAGCATGTAAAAGCTATGGAAAGATTTAAATCATAAATTCTGCGTAACCCGGAAAACCCAAAGAACAAAATTAAGTCACACAGGCAATTAAAAAAAAAAAAAAAATTATACACAAAAATCAATTTTTAACATAAATAAAAATAAAAAAATTGCATGAAAAAAAAACATTGTACACATATTCCCAAAATTTATATTTTTTCCCCATTTAGGGTAATTTACTTCCGGCCCCTGCGTTAAACAAATGAATTGTTATTGTCGCGAAAAGTAATTACAAATATTGGAAACTTTTATGCAAAAAGATCGTAAAATTTTTGAGTTTGATAATTGAAAAAATACATTACATGGGGAAATGGGTTCAATTATGGACGGTAAATCACCCATGCGACATGGGACCTACCGGTCCCTCGACTACGACCACAGTGATTTAATGTCAAGGAACATTGATTTGTCATCGTTCACAAGAATTAAGCTTTCCGAGAAGAATCTAATGGTAGATTCACACCAACGTCCGGATCCGCTCAGTGACAATATTGTTCCGCTTGAGAGCTTATTGATATGGTATGAATATTAATCAAAGGGTATGTGCCAATACAAAGTTGTGTGGCAGTATATCCTCTCTGCCCACCCTTGTGATATTTAACTACTTAGTTAGTTAAATAATTATTTTGATGTGAAAAAATACTTACATCGCAGATTTTTTTTTTTAAAACCATTTTTTTTATCACTAAATAATATTTTTAATAATAATAATTATTAATAAATATTATTTAGTGATAAAAAATGGTTTAAAAAAAAATAATCTGCGATGTAAGTATTTTTACACATCGAAATAATTATTTAACTAACTAAGTAATTAAATATCACAAAGGTGGGCAGAGAGGATATACTGCCACACAACTTTGTCTTGGCACATACTCCTTGATTGGTATTCATACCATATCGATAAGCTCTCATGCGGAACAGTATCGTCACTGAGCGGATCCGGACGTTGGTGTGAATCCAGCTAAAAGACGACCTTTCCCAAAGTCAGCATCGGTATTATTACACTTATTGAGACAGCCTGTACAGCGTGTAACCCCCCGTAAACCGAGTTTCAAGTCATTTCCCGACAGGTAATTCTATATATTTTTTCTAGCTATTCTGTTTTTTGTGAAATACTAAAAAAAATCGGCTCACTACAGCCCGGATACTTCGCTACCGTTTAGAACAGCTTCTGTCACTTTGCCGCAAAGACAAATGACTTCTGTTCTGTTTTTAAAATATTACTTAAATGAACATTTTAAATACGGTTGGGTGTGATGGGAAGCGATGAGAGAGATGGTTGCAATGATGCTAAAATATTAGAACCCTTGTTACTAGCAAAAACAAATAGATTAAATAATTCTTCATTTGTTTTTTTATAGAATCAATTAACATTTTAGATACCACTGCAAACTCAGGGCTCAGAATGATAACACTTTTTTATTGTTTTTATTATGTGTATATTGATATAGTGCTGTGCAGGAACAGCTAGAGGCGTTTAAAATCTGAATCGGCAAGTTTGGGAACACACATGCAAATATTATCTGAGGATTTGATGAGCTTACAATTGAGAAATATCCCTTTTTACTATCGGAATCCCCACAGAAAATCTACACATCGACATAGTTAAAGCTACATTATAATTTTAGCGTATAATTCTACTTTGTAAAACGTTATAATATTAAGGGCTGCATTGCGTATTTATATGTCTATTCTTATAAAGGTGAATTTCCAAATACAAAATGATTCTGTGGTAGAAGAGCTTTGAACTATTGTACATTGTAATGTCCGTAAGCATGCAATAAAAGGCTGGACAAGTTTCTGTTGCAAAAATGAAAACAAACAAGGGATTGGCAAGTCTCCATTCTTAATTAAATATTTATGCTGGTTTCAAATATTGACCATGGAATCTAACTAAGAAAGAGGTGGTGGAGTAATCAACGATATAAAAACATGTTTTTACTTCCCGTACCCGAGATGGAAACATACGCTACCTATTTTTTTAAATCTTCAATATATGTGTACCAGTCTTGAATTTAAGTTATTCCTTGTAAAATCTGTTTTCAACTAATTGATTGGTTACACGTTTTATTACATACCACGAAATAATAAAAAAAAAAAATTATTTTCGTGCATATTCTAAAAAAAAAAACATGATAAGCAAAGAAGATAAATGTGACAGAAATGTAATTCGAAGGAGACTAAATATTTAACAGGACAAAGCTTTTTTAACCTAATTCGGGTTTAAGTTTACACTCATGTAATAATAAACATAAATTTGTGTAAATAACTAAAATATTAAGGTAACGCCGACGTGCCATCTTGAGATCGGAAGAAAATTTTCGAACTTGGTAACGGAAAGGTTAAAAAATATCGGTAAACTTTATCGATTTACGATTCACTAGTAGGAATAAACTAACGTCGACAGCCTGGTTTGTCGTATCGATCCTGCATAGTTATTAAAATGGTGGAGCTGGTTCTTGGTGTATACTTTGGTTCCTTCACCTTTCAATATTTGGCATGCATATTGCACATGTTAGTGTGTCACATTATATGATCCTATACAGTTAAATTATCAAAGGGCGGGAGTAATTCACTCTGTTGGCTGTAATTTTTTAGAATGTATAATAAATTGCCTGTCCGCCGCAGCAGAAATTATATTCTGCTTCTTTCGCTCGCTAACTAAATGGATCTTGCGTTGTAAAGACCTTATTTTGAATTTAGCCTAGGCGATAGAAGTTGAATACGGAAGTTGGTTTTTTAAACTTGAATAGGCAACATGCATAGATTCGAAAATTACTCATAGATAGTCAAGTATAAAAAAAGCTAAAACATTCACCAATTAAAATCCCAAGTAAGGAACTTGAAATATGAGTATTGTATCGTCTTAGTAAACTAACTTGAGAAAAAAGTTTTTGTTATGTTTTCAAATTATTCAAACATCTCTTCAAATGTTCCTCAAATTATCCCTTCAAAGGTTTCGCTAAGTTTCTAGAAAAAAATCTATATTAAACCTTAAATATTTAGTCTACGGTTTGATTAACAACTTACCTTTAAGTAAGGTTATTATAAATGTGTTAACACTACTGTGAAGTCTTTTGAAATTGAGCTTTTATACTAAAGGTATTCTATATATAGCTGTTGCATTCTGCAACTATTATTGATTTTATCAAATCTTTGAGATTGCAATTTACGGATAAGAACAATATCTGATTTATTTTTATTGATTTTTAGTACTACCACAGAAAGGATTGGATAGATAAGGTTTAAAAAAATTATATAAGTTACTTTGTACATTCAAGTTTACAAGTAGCTAATTATTTCATTTTCTTTTTGAATTCATAATATTTTAAATTTTATATTTAAATATATAATTATTTACTTATTATGTTGATTAATATGCATTTTAAATAGTTTTTACAGGCTATTTATAATTTATTTATGGGCATAATTTTGATGGTTTCAAGCAGCGCATTATAAGATTTCACCCCTTTATATAGTAAGCTTATTCTATGTGTTGGCTTTATTATTTTCTGGTAATTTAATTTCTTTGCATGCCCTTGTATTATATTTGTGGATATCGATATTGTAGATAATTTTGTTTGAAAAATATTTTGGTAACTAGTTGTTCTTCATTTTATGTATAAATGTCAATGTGTTTAATGTTAGCATCTATTTTACTGTTAGCCATTTTAGTTACTCTGGCATTTTAGTTACTTTTGAGTATCTATTTCGCCTAAGTATAATTCTCATTGCTCTATTTTGGAGAATTTGAAACATGTTTTGTTCTTTGTCGTTACACAAGAAAAGAATCGTGAAACAGTAATAAAAATGTGGAGCAATAATGGAGTTGTGTATTGTAATTGTGGTTTTTCTATTAAGTAAGGTATTTTTTTAGTTTTTTTTAAAGATAAGGCTTAACATTAAGGTACATATCTTACGGCATATATTTTGGTCTTCCACACATTCTTCCTTTCGAGTTGGTTTCGGCGTTAGACACGTCAACGGAACCCTTGATCTCATCCGACGCCAACGGCGGCGGTTGTTTTCGAACTTTGTATTATTGAGGCCAGACGGCGGCCTACCCCCGTTTGACAATATTTGATAGCCTAGGAAGGGATTCGGAACTAGACCACGAAAGTGACCCAACCAGTACTTTAAAAAGAATTCGCCACGTCTTAAAAATATTAAAACGGTATTAACAAAGATCATACTTCTCACAGCAGGTTATACAAATTGTAAAATAATAAATTAAACATGTTATATATTTAAAAAAATCTCAAAGTTGAAATGACGCATGTATCTAAACAATTCATCCCATTACTCGGAAACGGGTGTTAAAAACAGACATCCCACTTGAAACGTCTGAAAAAGTTTCCGTAAAACGGCTTTCACGAAAAAATAAAATGATTACAGAATACGGGATGCAGGGTTGTGTTCAGTTAAGTGTTTGTTTGGTTTGGGTACTCAAATTAATTTCTTTATTTCTCTTGCGACAGATGTGAAACCATTTTCGTTTTCATCTGACTTATATATGTAGAAACATCTTCATAACGACCGGCTTAAAAAATATACTACAAATAAAATTAATTATTTTAGTAGAAAGCGATCAATTTGTGGTTTGACATGTTTTTTTTATGAAAATTAATTAATATTTTCATTTAAGACCACAGATTTTTTTATTATTTTTTATTACCGAACGGTTTCGCTTAGCCTAAACATCACCAGGGTAAAAAATTTATCAGTTTTATTTTATACCCTGATGATGCTTAGGCTAAGCGAAACCGGTTGGTCATAAAAAATAAAATTAAATATGTGGTTTTATAGAAAGTTATTATTTCATTTTCATTAAATAAAATTAAAGTTTTTCTTGATTAAAAAGCAGAAAATTTCTTTTCCAAAGCAAATAAAACATTCGAACGGTGGTAGTTGAAATATCCATCCTGCTGTAAAAAAGCAGTTGTGTTTCTTTAATATTTTAAACTGTTCGAAAATATTGAATATTGTCAACATTTTGAGCAACGGAAGCAGACTATTTTAAAGAACGCCACGGTCTTCAGTAGTAAAAAATAGAGAAAGAGTATCCACCTTGGTTTAATTTCTCGTACTCCAAGTATGAAGATACGTCTTTAGATTTCATGTTTCTTTGATTTTTATTGAAGTTTAACAATTGACACCATTTTAAATACGTAACGTTAAATAAAAATCTTTCTACGAGTACATCTTCATTCCAACATCATCAAAGCATAATATTGAAAGTTTTCATCAAGAATTAAAGTATTTATAAATTTATCCCGAATTTAAATTTCTTTGCTAATCCTGAATCATTAGTCAACTTAATAAAGTTTATTTACCTATTGTGCTACGTCATAAACAAATTATTCATGCGTGTGTAAGAACAATCAAATTATAAAAGACGAATGAAAGAAGATAGACGATATTACAAGAAGTGCGACGATTTTTATAAATAAACAAAGCGACAAATAGTGGTAGAATAAGTTTTTGGTTAGGTATACAAAGTCGAAATTTTTAAAATAATAACATAATTGCATAAGTTATACAGTATACAACATAATTGTTTCACTACGAAACCAAATCAAGTGCCTCAAGAAGTTGTTGTATAGGTTGCATCAATTGTATTTTTCTTATTGGGTTGTTACCACTAAAATCAAATTCACTTGATATTGCGATGTGTTCTTCAGATGTCCCTGACATTTTGATCCATTCATTTGTACCTCGAACACTCTCCTTACCCTGCTCAAGAATGTATAAGTGTTAAGTGGCGATATAAAATTTTGCGTCAGATGACGTCACACAGTTGCAAATCTCTGCGCGATGGCGTCCCGGGCGGCATCGAATGACATCAGAGCCGTGACAGAGGGTTTTGATTTGTTGGTTTTTAATCATTGTATGATGTACTCATAATCGACTCTATTTTTAAATTTTAAATTTGAATAAAGAATACCGCACAATAGTTCTAACTACTCCCGTCTGCTCACAGCCCGTGAGACTATGGAATCTCCAATCGGGAAATGTTGTGAGACTGAAAAAAGTGAGGAAGGGAAGGAAATGGGGAAGCGAAAGGTTGGAAAGTACCCGGATATTTAGATCTGGTCACAAAACACAGCCAAAGCCATTTCAATCTACGTTTCGATCCTGAATGGTAGTCTTTCACCTAGGTGATACGATATATCTATCACTCGTAACTCGGAACGTGCCGAAAATATACTATATGGGTTGATTGACCGGTTAGTAGCTGAGTGGAAAAACACCGCATCGTGTTCAATTCCTCTGCCGGCTAAGTCCTCCATCATTGCACAAGCAACATCTTCAGCTTATTATGATGGCAGTAGGAGTGTTTTTTTAAATATTGTCAGGTTATTCGTAGCCCGGGAATGTTTGCTTTTCTTAAAAAAAAAACTAAAATTTATTATTACTGTCACCGGGACCTGGAGCCGCCAAAAATGGGTGGCTGGCGTGGCGTTATTCTGTTATTCGTAGCCCGGGAATGTCTGTCTTTCATTATATAAAAGCAATAAAGGTATTATACTAATATAATTAAATGTGAAACAGCACATATTGACTAAAAACTCTTTAATTTTGCGTTGTCACCGCTCTCAAAGAACTACTTCTTTTGGCAGCAGTTCCTACTTCATTCATTGTTCATTGAACAAATACTTCAGTTGAAGTTGATAGTTAATTGTAGCGTTTATTCATTTCATTAACTTCATGTAATTCATTTCATTGAACAAATACTTCAATGGAAGTTAGATTACATAGAACTACTTCAATTTGCTGCAGTTCAGTTGTGAAGTCGAAATTCAAATCATATAAAGAAGTACTTTAATTAAAGTTCAACTTCAAAGTAATTCGATCTTCGATCTAAAGGAACGTGATTTTTCGGGAGTTCTTTTCGTTTTAAAATTTGAATTCTCTACCGTACCGTGGCAAGGAACCGGTTCCAGTTCGTTTCACTTTCAAATTTCTACCGACTAGTACGTGTTTTTTTGGCCAGGAACCAATTCCAGTCCTTTTTGTTTTTTAATATCTACCGACTAAAGCTTGATTCACACCAGCGTCCGGATCCGCTATGTGACGATGTTGTTCTGCAAGAGAGCTTATTGATATGATATAAATATCAATCAAGGAGTATGTACCAAGACAAATTTGTGTGGCAGTATATCCTTCTGCCCACCCTTGTGATATTTAACTACTTAGTTAGTTAAATAATTATTTTGAAGTGTAAAAATACTTACATCGCAGATTTTTTTTTAAAACTATTTTTTTATCAGTAAATAATATAAGGGTGGGCAGAAGGATATACTGCCACACAAATTTGTCTTGGTACATACTCCTTGATTGATATTTATACCATATCAATAAGCTTTCTTGCGGAACAACATCGTCACGGAGCGGATCCGGACGCTGGTGTGAATCAAGCTTAATACTTTTTATTTTGGCGAGGAACCGGTTCCAGTTCTTTTCACTTTCAAATCCCTACCGACTAGGACGTGTTTTTTTCGGAAAGGAACCGGTTCCAAAAAGAACTGAACAAATAACCGGATAAATTAAAATTTCTTTTTTTACGAGTTCGACTTCAATTGAAGTGTTCACTGCGAAGGGTTCATTTTAAAGAACTAGCAATTCATAAAGCATTCACAAAACATTGAAGTTTTTTCTAACGCTACTATAATTCTAATAAGAAAAAAACACTTAAAGATAATGTAAACAATATTAATTAAAAAATCATATCCCAGCCTGATTGAGATTTGAGAAATCACTTACATCCTACATAAAATTACAAGTGCTCCAAGTGGTATAATTATATATCTCAATTAGCAAACAGAATTATACGAGTACTCGGAACTTTAGAAGGGCATGTTGCCTTCTGCGCTTTGGCTGAACATTTAAATATGTGGCGCCATTAGGTTTTATGTTAAACGGCCCGAGAAAGATAAGGATTTTAAGGCGTTACTTCGTCCGTGGTGTTGTTAGGCTTGTTCTTTATTTAAAAGTCCACTTTTGGGCTTCCTGGACACTCTGAAATTTTATGCTTTGCAGGATTGTCTATCCACGCTTGAGATAAAGATTACATTTTGAAACTTGGAGAAATTAGCTAAGCGGTTAACGTATTGAGAATATTTGGATAATCTGTAAATACAAATCAATAGGGTAAATTGTCAATATACCACCATCTAAGCTACATTTATTCGTAGGTTTCAATAATTTACTCAATGGAGTAACATCCACAAACATAACCATCTATACAATTCTGTCTTGGCACACACTATTTGCACATTCATACATCGTCTCACACATAGTATTCTGTTATTCTGACTCTTGACATGGCCCGACTCAAGTATTTGATTAACTTGATCCGGCCATGTCTTTTTTGGGCGTCCTCAGCTTCTTCTACTATTCACTTTCGCGTCATATATTTTCTCACACTCTTTTCTTCGTTCATTCGCTCTACATACCCAAACTATTTAAGCGTCCCTTTCTTAATTCTATTCATTGCGCTTACATTAGCTTTGAATTCTTCCTGTATATCTACATTTTTAGCACGGTCGTACGAGGTTATGTCGTAATAGAGCACTCTTTTTCCACTACAGATTGTCTAAACCCTATCACAACCAAATATTTTCATTCATGTATCTTCTGAGATAATTTGATCACAAGGAAATGGTTTATAATTCCCATACCGGTCCTGTCTAGGCGCAATTGGGGAAGTCCGCTCCAGGCGGAGAATTGCAAAGGCACAGATTTATTTTTGAACAATACATGAATCATAATATTACTCTACAATTATAATTTAACAGAACAAAACACTTGCATAATTAAAACGTAATTTGTTAAATCTGTTAATATTTAGTTATTTTCAGAGGGAAAATCTGCCAAAAAGGAGTGGTTAACAGTGATGATATTTCTATGAAGTGATGATTAATACTCATGGGTTGATGTACAAAATAACAAAGATACGTACCATTAAAATTACGGAATAAGCTATTTTATTAGACTTTAAAAAAGTTTTTCAAAATTTTTAGTACTTATATAAGATTTAGGTTTTGACAAAGGACGCAAAAAAATTAACCTACGCCAGGCGCCGTTTGGCTTAGGGCTTGACCTGCCTACAAGTTTCCCACCAACATACTTGTGTTTTTTTCTGTATATCCGCTGTCATACTTGCAAGGTGATGTATTGGAGGTTGCTGGCCCATACACTCCGCGGCGATGAGACGTGGCGCGGTTCCTAAAAGCGTGAGGCAGCCTTTAGCTAGACTTAAAAGATTTCCCAAGTAGTTTTTGAAAAATCATCGCTTTCTGATCAGTCACATTTTTTTGTAATTTTTAAATATTTTCACAATGTAATTTATAATACATAATAATAATAATAATATTTGGACGATTTGTATAGCGCCGTTTTTGTGAAAAATCACCTCAAGGGCGCTGTACAGATCTTACTTTCTATCATAATATGGAATATTAAAATGATGACTTGTGATGTAATGTCAGTTAAGCGTCATTCATATAATACATCGTCATATACTTGGAGGACATTGAGAGATACCTTTGTGAAACAGTATAATCAAGATTTTTTACTCTATACTCGATAGAAAGAGACAAATATATATTAAACGATGTTGGATAGTCTATTAGTTACCGCCCACATGGAGTTCTGACATTTTTGATAAATATATTTGAACACATTAAACAAAACAATATCAATTAACCATTAAAATGATTTATAACGTCAAAATATCACCAAAACCGGTCGGTCATAAGAATTAAAATAAAATCTGCGGTCTTATACAAAGTTATTATTTCATTTATATTAAATAATAATTTATGATAACTTTGACGCACCTCTCTATTTCGTGTGTTACAAATATTTAAGTAAGTTAAAATAATTATTAGTAATAACGTTTATTGCGAATCACTCGAGGATTTTACTACTCATTGAGTTGGAAAACACATTTTATTGTAACCGGTTAGTTAGCTTTGGTGTTACTGGTTTATAAATAAATTATTCCACCAACAAGCACGACTAAGTATTTAGTCCACCTGGCAACTTCGGATGGATACTTGAAAAATTGAGTTAGATTATTTCCCTCTATCGTCGAAACGTTAAGCGAAAGAAGAAGAAGACAACTTAAAATGAGTTATATAGTGTTGAGACTTTTTGTGATGGGAATTATTCTTTTACCACACTTTTGTCACATGATAACGAGTCGCTTCTACGACTACGCCCTACGCCCAATTTTTGAAGGCGGTTGACATTCGATATATGTGAACGGGTCGCTTCTACGACTCGTTCTTGTTCAACCACTCGGCTGTGGAATGATTTGCCAGCCTCCATTTTTTTTAAATATGTATTTTCTTATATAAATACCGCACAAGAGTCTCAACTGCTCCCAACCGTCTAGAGCCAGTGAGACTATGGCATCCCCAAATAGGGTATGTTTTGAGGCTGAATGTAGTGAGGAGGAGAAGAAGATTGGGAAGAGGAAGGTTGGGAAGTACCTGGCTATTCAGATCTGGTCACCAAATACGGCTAAAGCCATTTCAACCAACGCTTCGATTCTGAATGGTGGTCTTTCAAATGTACTTTTTATTATTTTTATATGAATTAAATGTGTTATGACACATATCAATAAAATAAAAGTTATTGGCAAACACCGGGCTTGAACCCGCGACCTTTAGATTCATAGTCGAGCGTCTTACCATTCGACCATGGAGGCCGTCTCCTCATTTCTCCCCTCCTACAACATGGGTCTTTTAAAGACTTAGGTTCACTCCGTCTTTCC
Source organism: Drusus annulatus (assembly GCA_022651775.1). NCBI lineage: Eukaryota > Metazoa > Arthropoda > Insecta > Trichoptera > Limnephilidae > Drusus > Drusus annulatus. The sequence goes on from JAGWCC010000186.1 coordinate 11,934, forward strand.
TTGAAAATACCCTTGACACACAATGCCCAAAGCTGACATGTGTCAGGACCTATGTGTTTCTTCTATGTGAAGATAATGTAAAAAAACTTCAAAAACCTAGAAAATTAAAACTATCATCCTAGCCACTAGATAACTATTTTATATTTTCGTGGAAAGCAATCACTGTGTGGATTGACATATTTAATGAAATTAAACAGAAACTTTGTAATTAACCACAGATTTAATTTCATTTTTTAAGACCGACAGTTAAAATTGATAGTCATATTCTTAATAATCAGTTAAATTTGTTCAGTAGTCAATTATTAGGTAGATTTGTTGTAAACTCATAATTCCTTAATTCATTTCATTTCTCATTATTCTTTAATCATCTTCTCAATTGACGTTTTGCCTCTTTTAATTCGTATAATCTGCCCTTTTATTTCTGTTTTTTTGTTATAATTTAAATGTTTTTCTCTTGTTTTCTCACTGTTCTCTTATTTTATTTTATATTGTGTTTTCCCTCTGTACGTATTTTTTATTTAGTTTAATTGTGTACCCTGATGATGCTCAGGCTAAGCGAGACCGGTCGGTCATAAAAAATCAAATAAAATCTTTGGTATTATGCAAAGGTATTGTCTCATTTTATTAAAGAACTATTTATTCAGGTGAAGCAAAAATTATTTGGAAATTTCGGGAATCATTGTTTTTTGTGCATATTGAAAGGCCCGATTATTTATCAACGTTTGTTGTCATATTGTATCACTATCGCAAAAGTGATCTAACTGCCACTCTGAGAAATCGAGTTTTTGATCTAGTGTACACTTGTTTGTGACTTACTGTAAGTAAAAACACAATCAGTATTAATTTTTACAATGATAAACAAAGAAGGCGTCATAAAAAATGGTTAAGCAAGTAAAAGTGGTCTATGAAAAATACGTTTAAACATTATCCTCCTTACTTATAAATGGGGGTGTACATGTTACGCGTCGCATAAGGTCGGAATAGCGACAAACTTGCCTTACAACCACAGCTTATACGTCTAATTTAAAAGCCTTCGTCCGGTGCAACTAAACCAACGCTAAAACGGCGTGTCAAAATCTTTTAAATAAAGCAGGTTTTTTTAAATCTCACCCATTAAAAAAGTATGTTGTCATTGCGAAAACCTAACGCAAAATTTTATGGCTAAAAAACACATTTATCTCCATTGTTCGAATTTGGGGTTAAACAACTCGTGGCCTTAATTATTGCGCTTCGCTTTATTTACGTAAAACGTATTTATTTATATTTATAACTTTTTTGTGCGAGTTACCAAAAGTTTTATACACCATAATATGAAAAAAATGTTTGATAAGAGTATTTAAATACTCGTATTTGAAAAATAAAATAATGCTTGGAGCAAGTGGATGAGTTTGTGTATTTAGGAAGTATGTTTACGAGAGACGGAAAGGCTAATAAGGATATTGAAATAAGAATGATTGCAGAAAACTCCATTAATGGAGGACTGAACGCTGTTGGCTGAGGAAAACATGGCACGACCAAGTAAATCAAATACTTGAATCGGGTCATGTGAAGAGTCAGAATAACAGGAGAGTATGTATGAGACGATGCATGAATGTGAATGATGCAAGGAATGTGTGCCAAGATAGAGTTGTATAGCAATCCATCCTCTCTGCCTATCCCTGCGAGGAAACGGCGCGATCGTTAGTTAGTTAGTTTTTTTTATTATTTGAAAAAAAAAGTTCATATTCCACCAGACGAAAGATTTATATTCATTCGTATTCTGGTACTTACCAGTGTGTCTAGGTATTTGGTAATTGAAAAAAAATGAATACTGCACAAGATTTCCAACTGCCCGTAGCCAGTAAGACTAAAGCATCTCGGACTGAGGTATGTTGTGAGGCTGAATAGAGTAGGAAGGGGGGAAGAGGGAGGAAAAAGGAAAGTTTTAAAGTACCTGACCAATGAGATCTGGTCACCAAACACGGATAATGCCTGACGAATGAGCCTTATTATGAAAGCGTGTTTTAATGCTATGCCTACATTTTAATATGTTAAAGAGCCTAAAAGATTTGATAACTTTTGATCTAAGTATTTCAATTTTTTTAAATTTATTTTCTTCGTAAAATTCACTATTATCTGATTACTGCACGTCTTTTGTACATATCACACAGCTTTATAATTATCGCTTAATTTCTTGAAGAGTTAGGAAATTTATATGCATTCAATGCGTTTGAATTGTTTTTTAGGTGATATTTCACAAAGATTCTACTACCCAGAGCTAGTGACCCACTGGCTCCAGGTAGTAGAATCGTTAAATTTTTAATTTTTTTTTCTATATCATCAGAACAATATTAAAATTTTAATACAGTCCTGATGATGGAAGGGTACTTCCGAAACCGGTAGACGTAATATTAAATAATAAAGTGGTTTTAAACAAAGTTTATGTGTTCTATTTATAAATATGGCAAGCCACAAAGTCAATGCTTTTTACGAATATGTAAATATTTATCAATTATTTAAAATAATGCAATTTTATTTATTAACGCCTTGGTGGGCTTTAACATATTAAATGAACATAAAGAAAGTGCATGCGTAATGAGAATAATGTCAGAAAAGAAATAAATAAATTAAAAATGGTAAAAATGAGGCGTTTTGAAATATAGATATCAAAAAACAAAAATTAAACAAATATTATTTTACCATCGTCTTGATTAGAGCGTATTTAAAATATTATTTTCCGGTATTAAATAAACTCTTCGCGCTATGAACCAACGTCGCCGCATTTCAATGTATACGGAACATAAAACCGTTTCCATTCCTGCATATGATATCTGAAGTTGAGGGACTCGATGATTCGGAGAACAAAACACGGGCAAAGCCGGGTTCTAGAGCTACTTTGTAATAAATTTTCCGTTGGCCGAACTCCAGCCGCATTTCGTCAGACGATTTATTTGGCAGAGATACTTGACAGCGGTGCGGCAGTAGCCAATACCAGTTCATGCGAAATTCACTACTCAGGGTGCAATACTATGGAAGACATACTACCTTATAGGCCGTCTAGGAGATTATAGATGTCTTTGAAAAAATATTAAATAGTAAATTGAAATATTATGACAGGCTGAGTAAATATCACAAAGTGTTCGGTCGAGTGTAACTTATGTAAATAAATGTCATATGGTGAAATTCATGGTGATTAATCCGACTGTGAGTAATGTCAGTGGAAGCTTTTTACAATTATCTGTTTCTTATTGAGCGATGAATTACCTTTAAATGTATATATTTCAATCTAATCCCTGTAGTGTGTGTGTACTAAAAATTCAGAAAGCCCATTATGACATTTGCTCTCATGCCCTAAAATTGAAAAATTGAATCTTTCTGCAAGTTAAAAATAAATAAAATAATTGTGATGATTTAATAAACCAAATTTTTCACTTCCCACTATTTTTTATTAAGACCTGACTGGCTTCACTTTATGACAGGCATTTTCAGACTGGTACAAAATTAAGTAAATCGTTAGTATTTACTCGTATACTACTAATGTCCGGAATGGACGATTATTGAGTCTATATCATGGTTGAACATCTGTGACTTAAGGCTTTGTTTTATTGGCTTTACAATTACATTAAAAAATGCCTTCGAGTAGTTTTATTATCTTCTGAAAGACAGACTTCTGAGAGACAGTCTGAAGATGTCCGTCGTAAGGTGAAACCGGTCAAGTCTTTGTAAAAAAAGTGGAATAAAGTTAGATTTTTGGTATTATTTAATTATTAAAATAGAAATAATGTCAATAATCTTCAACGCAAATATAAAACATTAAAACAATCAGAAACTAAAAAAATAATGGTCGCGACCGAGACTCAAACTAGGAATTTCTAGTCTATCCGGGAGTAACACCTCTGCTAATGGAGGTTCCGAAACTTTTTTAGTATCCGGCATTTTAATCGATCTCATACTTCATTGAAAATTATTAATATAATTTTTCAATTTCTTCCGATATAGGCTGCCATCTTTGCAACGGTATAAAAAGCTCTACCCGAGCATATATGGTATACATATATGGTGTCTTGGATAAACCATTCATTTTTATTTACGGAAGATCTTTTGACTTCTTACAAAGTCAAGAATTAATCTTTTGTAAATTTGTCAAATATCTTTATAGCTCCAAACATCAATGACTTTTGACTTTGTAACCTTTTTTTGAAATATAGTCTTGTTTGTACCTGTGATGGGATTTGCTTTCGGAAAGTGATGTATGGCCATTAATTATTTTGTAGACAACAAATTTCATGTTGCTTTGCTTATGCGAAAATATATTTAATTCCCTTAACATTGCCTTGACTTTTGTATAGTAGTTTTGCTAGAACCAAATAATTCATTTTTATATATTGCTATCATTGAGTATGACTTTCACAGTCTTATTCTCCGTATATTTTGTTACGGTACTTGAAATGTCTTGACAAGCGGAAATATTTGATAGCGGTAAGATCATGAATCTCCCCCTTTTACGAAAAATTTATAACTAGTCAACCGCTCATCTTTCGAAATACTGGCCACTGTTTTTCCCATGGGTTCATTAAATACTTTTATTCCTTCTATTTCAAATATGGTTCTTTCTTTTTCCCTGGTCACGTTTATGCTATGTTAAAATAAATTTTCAATTTACACTAGGGCCAGCACCCAATAGTGACGCTAAACTTCACTTTGTAGCATTCTAATACAAGCAATACTGCACATGATTTATCTGCATTTTTTATGAATAGTTAGAAAAATGTCTGAGGTTTCCAGTGAATACATTTTTTAACAGTAATCCTTTGAAAATCTTACAGAAATATCAATAAAATGTGCAGTTTTAAAACCAGCAAAGGCATTTTCAACGTTTTACCAAAAAATCCAGTATGCATTTCATAAAGAATCTAAAAGATTACTGTTGACGAATTTAATTCTCTGGAAACCTTAAACATTTTTCTAATTACCCGTAAAAAATTGGCAGATAAATATTTTGTAATTTTCATTGTACTAGAAAATAAAAATTGCGTATTTTTGGGTTCTGACAGTTAATTGCACAGTTATAAGTAGAGTTTTTCACAAATTTGTTATTCGTTTTATAGTCGAAAGATGTATTGAATAAATGTAGATTTAGTATTGCCTACTTATTCTTCTCTAATTCCACGTTAATATTTAAAACGATGGGCAGTAAGCTAAAATCCACAGATTTTCTGACAGCCGACAGCTGTCAAATTTTTGGATAGTCCAGACCGAATCCAATCGAAACTGTTAACTGTTAACAAAAAAACAGTTTTGAAGAAGGTTGAGATGTCTCAAACCTTGTCATATTTGATTGAATATCAATTCAACGATATGTGCCATTTGTGAATTTTGATATTTGAACAATCCCCGTTAAACGCCAATTCTCGGCCCGTTTCAGTAAGAATAAATACTCGATAAGAATAATGATAAAATATGAAATAAAAAAAAAAAAAATCAATAGTTCGATTATAAAGTTGTTTCCTTTTTCGCCTTCTCTTCTACCTCCCCCTCTCCGTATATAATACTCTGTGTCCTTCTGATATGATGTCTATCTTTTAATTTTATTAACCTCATACGTAAAATTCTGTACTCAGGTTAGTCTATATTATACTGTTTTGTCCTGACAAGACGAAGACAATTGGGTCAAACCGAAACTATTGGACATATAACCTATCGTCGCTGGAAAGGAAAAAGGGCTGAAGCGCCATTTTGGGAAGTTTACACCAGAACAGGTTAAAGTTTTTTGTTATGCAATAAAATTCAGTAACTGGTTGGATTTAAAAAAAAATAAGGTAACTCAATATTCTCACTGAGTTACCTGAAGCGACAAAATGCTAAAAAAGTCTTATTGTCGCTTGAGTCAAGCCTTCTCCAAATGGTAGATATTTTTTAGATGGCTGAAGGGCCACCGAAGTCTTCATAATCAAATTAGAGTCAGAGTATTCGATGCAGAAAAAAGAACTGTTCAAAACTGCATATTCAACACATTTTTGACCCAAGTGTCGCTAAGCCCCTTTGCCTTTCCAGTGACGATATGTACAATAATAAAGCGACTTAATAACTAAATGCTGTTTCACATATTTTTTAATTTTTATTTTCTAAACTTCAAAAATATTCAATATAAAATAGTATCGGATACATAGCATAATGATTTTTAGCTTCCAAAGCACAAATATTCAAACGGAACGAATAGCTTATCGCCAATGAAATCGGACACACAAGATTAGCCACTATGGTATCTTTAAAGGGATTCATTATTGTATACGGTTTAGTCTAGTTTGTGTGGGAACTACACCATAATTCACAAAGTTAATGAACGTTTTATTATTCTTACATTAATATTCAACATTAATCAAAAAACTTAGAGTCTGTTTTTAATCAGGTGCTGATCAATGTTACAATAAATTTCCTTCGATGACTAATTATTTTGAATATCTCACACCACATAACTTTATTAAGCGAGTAGATAAAATTAAACCATATCAAAATAATTAATTTTTATTGATTTTGCTACCAATTAAATTGAGTGTAAGCGGTCGGATCTCGGATCATTATGTTAGGATTATAGTTCAATATAAGGTGGCAGCCTTACTGAATTTCAAATTAATAACTGGCTTTCTACTGCCAAAAAACTACAGTCGTTAATCGTGAATGCTGGTATTTTACAAATTAAATTTTATAAAATATAAAAATTAAACAGAGGAACAACGTAGAATATAAACCTGATTTAATGAACTCGGTATCTCACATCTTAGTGGAGCGCATGTATTGAGGTTTCTATATCATAGGTTATCGTATTTTTCCAAACATGGGGGTTGTATTTATAGTATAATGTTGTTTTCATTTATGCGGAACCTGAAATAAAAAAAATCCCACAGGAATAATTTTCACAGCCCGAAGACTTTATGAAGCTTTGCGGGTGAAATACTGACTGAAATTTTACTGCCGAAATTTTCCTGAAAAAATCAAACGTTTAATCGAAGAAGTTGAACCGTTAAAACAAAAAAGGTTTTTTCGGCATAAATAATGTTACTCCCCCCTTAGCTGTAAGCTGGTAACGTGTTCCAAACCGTCTTGGAGCAAAGTTCGTAGGAAAAGATTCGCACTCTCAAATAAAATATTATTTAAGATGAGATATAAAAGATAAAAAATGAAGCTTATGAATTAACCTCTTTCAAAATAATGTTATCATTGATGTAAATTATACATTTAAAATACTTGGAAGACCGCAGGTTGAAAAATCACTTTCTCTGTTGCAACTTATTCAGTGCAACATTCTTTACCGTAGACTCAGAAACAACGAATTGCTGTTCCTCAATCATCACACTGCTATTTATGGGTATCATTCTCCTTTGTCCAGAATTTGTAGATTTGTTAACTCAAACCAAAGTCTTGACATTTTTGGTAGCAGTCTAAATGATTTTTGTCATTCTTTACGACTCTACCAAAACTTTGACTTTGATTTGAATGTTCTTTCTAATGTGTATTCTGTCTTATTTTTGTCGTTGCTTCATTTAATATTATGTACGTGCTGTTATTTCTCTGTTGCTCTTTTTTCCCATTTCATGTTTTTTATTTTTTGTGATTAGATTTTAGTCCGTTAGTTTTTAAATAAATAAATAAATCCATCCCCCAAGTGGAGGATCTGTATTTTTCTCTTGGCAGAATAATTCTTACAGCAGGTTTAATTTAATACCGTACATTAGATTAATTATAGACCTAGTTCGGTGATCAATATATTAACTGAGAAGTGAAATATAACGTCTGTACTTGTACTAATTGAAGTGCTTGCGTAAGTACCTACCCTTTAAAACGAAATCGTTGTAAAGAGAAAAAATACTTTTTCAGTTTGAAAATTATGAGATAACTCAAAGATGAACACCGCACAACGTTCACCGTACAGGGAAGTTTTCTTTAGCAGCCTTTATTGGCGAACCATAAAACATACTAGATTTTAATAAACAAGCCTTTTTGAAATATGATTCAATAAATTTGCCAGATTTTGTGAATACCTGCTCTATTAAACCTTTTTAAGGGTGGATTTAATGCCCTAATATTTCTAGCATCCCTCTTGATATTTTCATTCTTTCATGAGAATGTTTTTAATTTATGCTCCACGGGAGTTGGAAGGGTTGTCTCGAAAGTTATAATGTTATGTATTAAAGGTTCCGAGTTCATTTGGATTCATCCCTCGTAAAGGGTCGGAAATAATATTTTGGGTTCAAAACTATCTGATTGTTGTGTGGATATTAAGTATTTTGATGGTGATTGTTTTTTTGACGAATTCGTTGTTTTTTGTTAATACACACCTTATCCAAGCATATTGCAATTACAATAATTCGGGGTAAGTCAAGGATATAATTTATTACCAGAATACGTACAACAAGCGCCAATGAGGGATGAAAAATGAAATAGGTTGTACGTATATCACAATTAAAAGTGCCCAGGGGGTGACTTTCTTTCATCAAAACGGCTCTACAAAAAATGGCCAAATATTGATTGTTCTATTTATCATTGCGTTGTAATTATAAGCGATACATCTTCTTATTAGAAACTAAAATTACTTTATGACAGAAAATTTCAATGTTAATAAAAAAAAGCTATAGTTTCGATACATTGTTTTCTTTCGTAATCTAACCTGACTAAAAATATCGAATGCAGTAGATATAATTATATCAATTACTTGTTTTCTCTCGTAATTTAACCTAAAGTAAGATGACTAAAAATATCGAATGCAGTAGGAATAATTAAATCAATTACTTGTTTTCTCTCTTAATCTAACCTAAAGTAACATGACTAAAAATATTGAATGCAGTAGGTATAATTAAATCAATTACGTGTTTTCTCTCGTAATCTAACCTAAAGTAACATGACTAAAAATATCGAATGCAGTAGGAATAATAATACGAATTACTTGTACTGCCATATGCTTGAAGATAATTTGCAGATCTGAACTTTTATGACGTCGTTATAACATTGTGCAATGATTTAAATAATTCCTTCCATTCCAACAGAAACGCCGGAGAAGAGTTACGCGAGAAAATTAAGTATTGTCGAAAGAAAAGGCTAGAAACACTGAACAGATAATCCCTAGAAGTGTGAACTATTCCGATTTGAAAGACAACTAATGTCATAAATTAACATATGCCAAATTCAATTAAGGCCAATCAAATCGATAACCGGTTCAAGATACAATTTTGATTTTTGAAAATGTTTGATCAATTTCACCAAAAGTGAGGAAAAAATGAACTTACATCGGACATTCAGACACGTCCACAACATATTTTTTATCGTTTCTATTTTGCAACTGCTAATTCACTGTGGAATTCCATTCTAATTATTTAATTAATAGTGGTAGATAGTAAGTATCGCTGTGTTATCGAAACGTTACTTGAAATGGCATTAGCCGTTTTAAGCCGTGCCAACCTTCCTATTTCCATATCCCTTCCATCCCCACTACCTGTAGCCCCACAACATAACCCAATCGGGGATGTCATTTTCCCACTGGTTACAGACGGTTGGGAGCAGCTGGGAATTTTCTACGGTATTCATATAAAATAATTATAACATTTAAAAAAAAAGTTCCACCTTTTTATTTGTGGAGACTGGTACATACTCGTACGTACCAGTCTGACAGTAGCCGTAAAAAAGTAAATTTTAAGATTTATTTATGGAAAATTATATAATAACTTTGTATAAGACCAACGATTAAATTTTATTTTTTTATAACCGGCTGGTTTTGCTTAGCCTAACCATCATCAAGGTACAACATTCAACTATACAAAGATACATAGTGTGTGGTTATATATATTCATAAATACAGACGGAGAACACAATATAAAATAAAATAAACAAGAAGACAGTAAGAAAACAAAATAATAACATTTGGATTATAACAAAGGAATAGAGAGAAAAAGACAAACAATATGAAATGAAAAAGGCAAAACGTCAACTGAGAACGTGATAAAAGAATAATAAGCAATTTTATGAGTTTACGGGAAATATACCTAATATTGGACTACTAGACAAAGTTGATTCATAATTAAGATTATGAGTATTAATTTAAATGGCTTTCTTTATTTCTAGTGCTTCTAAATTATTTAATTTGTTGCCATGACTGTTTTTATGGATGATGCTTAGGCTAAGCGAAACCGGTCAGCCAAAAAAAACAAACAAAAAAATAGTTATCTTGAACAAAGTTATTAATTCATTTTCATTGAATCTGTCAAATCACAGAGTGATTGCTTTCTACGAAAATATTTAAGATTTATTTAAATTAAATTATACTTCTATCGCTTTATACTCGTGTCTACAGTGGCAAGAAATAATGCAAATAAATGGGACTAGGTGAAACACTCAGTTGGTTGTTAAAGTGGAACATCAAGCCATAAATCGAGAAGCGACAGCACTAAGTATGCAATGACAGATTAATAAACAACCGCTTCGAAAGTTTCCCGTATTAAGGAACCGTTTACCGAACAACTAGGATTGCTAAACCACACGTATTCCCTCTAGACTTGGTAAACTATAATGAACAGCTCGAGGAAATTTAGATTACCTTACGTGCAATGCAATATGCAAGTAATCTAGCGTGTAGTACTCGTAATAAAGACAAACTTCATATTATGAATCGAGATTCGTCTGAAAAATACCAAATGTACATAGAAAACGATTATACATAAATTTGTTACATATTTCATCTCCAAGATGTATAGAAAATGAATTGTTACCTATATTTTTGTAATAAGATCACTTTGTGGTTTCACATATTCAATGAAAATTATGTAATAACTTTGTATAAGACCACAGATTTTATTTGAATTTTCATGACCGACCGGTTTCATTTGGCCCAAGCATCATCAGTTAGGCCAAGCGAAACCGGTCGGTTATAAAAATTAAAATAAAATCTGTGGTCTCATACAAAGTTATTATTTCATTTTCATTAAATTTTAAATAGGTAAAAACTGATATTTGTTAAATTGTACGTAATTTACTGTTAACCGTGAACCGTACAAATAGTTTTAAGTATTTTATATTAATGTAGTTGTTGCAAACATTTGTTGGACAAGTAGCAAGATAATAAATAGAGTAGTTTTAAACCTAAAAGAAGTTGACGCCAAGGTTTAACTAGAGTTAATACATACTTTTAACATTCATCTAAGTATTAGAATTAATGGTTTTCCGAACATAATACAATAGCAAGAAAACAGAACCAATAATAAAATAACACGCTAAAATCAGTAAATAGGCAATCAAATATGAAAATAATATGAGAATGAGAGAAAGGTTACATCTATAATCATTTAGTAAGAAATATCACACAAGCAATGAGTTAGATGATGGAAAAATATGCTTCTCGCACGTTTAAAACTTGTATTATGTGAGGTTACGTTTCATCAGGAAATACGATATGTTCGAGTTACTCGTACGCTTTGAGATAAAAACAATGTCAGTCTGATTTTCAGAAACTTACTCTATCTTTTCTTCTAACCCTCCGAAATTTCCTTACTCCTTCAGAATTACTGCTGAAATAGTTTCACTGGCTAAGAGTGGTTGCTAGCTAAGGAGATGTAATACTTGAACGCTACGGTAACAGTTATATTTTAAAAATACATAAATAAAGATAATTTTGTCATTTGTTTGAGTTTTTTTTTTAGCTAAACGCATTAAAATCAATCATCAATAAGTAAAATAATGTAAAAACAAGTGTTTTTTAACCTTATATTAGTGCTTTTAAGCTATTTTTATGTTCTTAATGGCTAATGTATATAACTATTCTAAAAGACCTACATACTAACGACCCTTTTTTAATTTTATTTAGAGTGCTTCTTATTCTAAGAATTAATCGAATATACAAGCCAACTACGTTATACTGAAAAAAGCGTTTCAGACTACTTCGTTATAAGTTATTTGAATTACAGGCGAATAAAAATTATAAATTCACACCTGGAATTGATACAAAAAGGCATTAATATTAAGGTAACAGAGCTGTGTTCTCGTATTTATATGCAATTTCTAACTTAAATCTTCACTTGAATCATTGATTTCGCAAAACTCATGCAAAAAATACCTTTTGTGTGGAGGGCCTTTAAGAAGCACGTCGGAAAGTGTAAAGTAAAGTGTATGTTGTAAACATCTATATTTAGGTAGTTTATCTGGTAATGGTGGTCACATTAACTTGTAAAATGCAATGCTGGGCCAGTTTGCCGCATGCATTATTCATGGATTGGTGTTTGAAGATTTCAAGTTTGAACTAAGTAGGAAAGCCACTTTTGCCTAATAAATATTTATAAGCAAAGTGGAGTGTTGCAAATTCGGTTGGTACTTTAGTAATCTTCTCAAGAGTTCTAAACTGTGGAATTTTGTTCCCGCCCTTATCAAAATTTAAGGGAGCAAAAATTTACGGTAACCTTGTGAGGGATATTTCGAACAATGTGAAAATTGTTTTCATGCTATTTATGTGGTGGTTTATGACTTGTTTATGCTAGAAAGGTAAAGATTCCACAAAACAATTGTCGAAAATGGGATAGTATGGTACCTATTTGGAGCGTCTCACCAGTTTTTTTTTTAACGAAGTCAACCAATCAAGATTTATGGTATAGGTTTTTTCACCAAACATAGCTCGTGTCAAAAAGGAAATAAGTATGTATTTTGATTACTCAGTTTATTTTTGAATTGCCCCGGAGATGCTAAGAAATATGTGCTTAAAAAAATCATGAAATCAACAAAAGTTTATATAATAAAATTTTTTTTCATTAATATATAAACGAAGAATTTGTTTTCTATTTTTAGCACAAAGAGTCAACTCATAATGAAGTTAAATTTATAAACGTGTTGATTTTCACTTTTTCACCCGTGTGTTTTGAATGTCAGACTGAAAAAATCTCATTATTTTATTCTCACTGGAAGAAAAAGTTAAAGTAAGCCAGTTAAAGTAAGTTATCAGAAGTAACAACAGTTAACTATATAAATAATTACAGAAGCTTTTGATTTGTAGACATAAAGAAGCTTTCTCAGAATTATCTGAACAGGCGTAGAAGCTCTTTATCGAATGGTTAAAAATACACATCGTAGCTGGAAAGGCAAAAAAGCTTCAGCGTCATTTTAGTAAAAAAAAATAGTTAGATATGCAGTTTTGATCAGATTTTTTTTCTACATTGAATGCTCGGACTCTCGTTTGATTTTGAAGACTTTTGTGTCCCTTTAGTCATCTAAGATATATTTACCATCTGGGAAAAGGCTTGACTCAAGCGAAACAAGTTTGAAACTTTTTGTCGCTTCAGGTAACTCAGTGGAAGCATTAAGTTACCTGAATCAGCTTTTTTTAATCTAACCAGGTACTGAAGACTTATGAATTTTATTTAAAAAAAAAAACTTTGAAGTGCTCTGGTGTAAACTTCTTAAAATGGCGCTTCAGCCCTTTTGCCTTTCCGGCGACGATATTATCGGTCACACCATGAGAAGCGAAAAATATAACTAATACGTTACTCAACTGATAATCCATGGAAATATTAATGGAAGACAATATAGAGAAAGACGTTGGAGGGTTTCAAAGCTAACGTGACAGGTTTAAAATAAAAGCTTATTTAAAACACTCATCTTTATAAGGATCTGTATACACTAACGTAATTATTAATTAAAGATAAGAAGATAAAAAAATGCCAAAGTAATTTTTTCAAAGCTTTTTCCATTGCATTTAATGAATGTACCTAAAGGAAACAACTTCATGCATACCTTATTTCCGGGAAAGACCTGGCTGTATTAAGCTCTACCTATTCAAAATGGAAACTTAAGAATCCAAAACTGTCTGTCATTATCGTTAGCCTTGTTTTAAGCTGTATCCTCGGCACATTATTTTGATCTTATCCTCCATAAACTTTCGCTCTTTCAACAATTACTTTTAATGTGAAATTCTTTGAGATTCCTGAGAAAAAAATACAACAAGTGCTTCATTTTGTCAGGAAGATGCTTCGGTTCTACTTCTCAAACATCCTCGGGCCCCTTACCATCCTCCCCCTCAATTCCTTGAGAATTAATCATAAGTTGGAATACCAAATTTCCACTTTCTCGGGCAGTGGGACAACAATGTATTTTTCTTTTAACGACTTCTGCTGCCGAATTTTAATTTTTGATACCCTTCAAGCTGCATCTCAGAATAATTCTTCAAAAATGCACTCGTACCAGTTACGTAGATTTTGAAGCCATAAAGAGCAAAGTCCACCTATGCTCCGTCTTTATTGATTGATTGATAAGTAATCGCAATTATTTTTAACATAGATTGTAGGTACAGGTAAATAAATCAGAGTTAAAACAAACAATACATGCTTAGCGTTGGGTGCATTGAGTATCGGTATACGCTCCAGTGGCGATGTATGTATGGTGCGTCATAAAGAAAGAGCCCTTTGTCTTTTTTACGCCTACTTATTGTCACTAGTGGAAAAGAGACAGCAAGTGTTTACGATGATCCATCTAGTATATTGAAAGTGAACTTACGGCGTATCTTATTCATTGTTATTAATCTTGTTAAATTTATTTTTCATTAAAAAATACCTTTTACATAGCATCATCATAGCTGACACTCGCCCTGTGTGAAAAAAGTGTAAACATCCGTTGAAATATTAAATATTTGACACTATGTAACATTTTCATTTTGATGTTTCCATTTTTGAAGGGGGTAATTAATGGTCGAATGTCATTATTTGACTGAAGATGACCTAACAGGTTGAAACCAGTACGGTCCATAAAAATTAGTAAAAAAACTTTTAAATAGTTTTATTAAATCGTTTTTTCTGAAATGATTTTTACCTAAGTAATTTTTTTAAATGCGTCGGATATTAATTGGATACCTCATATCTATTATAGTTACCTTGGTGCAATATAACTGAATTGTGTTTTAAATAGAACCTTAAAATTAATGTAATATACATTCAGTTTCCAGGAAGTAATCATAGTTGCCCGCGGGACGGAAAGCCATTTATAAAACTTTGCTTCCTAGTACTGGGAATTATGCAGGATTATACGCGGCGAAACATAATTTTAATCTAGCAGTCGGTAGAGAAGATGATTAGGGTTGTATGTTTCAGTTGAAAATTGAACATGGATCCGCTATTCTATTGTCAATGCATTTAGTTTTTTTTTTTTTAAATAGAGTAATGAAGTTACTAATCATACCACCAGGCTTCGTATAAGCTGCAAAACTGTTTCTTTATTCTTTTCCGAATTGAACAATAAATTATTCAAAAAATTAAGTTCAGCGTGACGATTCTATTATAAAATTATTAACAAGTATTGAAGCAGTTTTTCACATTCACATT
The DNA here is from genome assembly GCA_022651775.1 of Drusus annulatus. Classification (NCBI taxonomy): domain Eukaryota; kingdom Metazoa; phylum Arthropoda; class Insecta; order Trichoptera; family Limnephilidae; genus Drusus; species Drusus annulatus. The sequence goes on from JAGWCC010000186.1 coordinate 27,254, forward strand.
GTTTCAAGAATTTATAATTTCATCGGAACATTTATTAAGAAGCTGTAAATTTCACGAAGCGAAATTATTTGACTAACTAACTAACCATAACGCCTTTTTACTACAGAGGTAGGCAGAGAAGCCGTATCACCATAAAACTCTGTCTTGGCACACACTCTTTGTTTTATTCACATTCATACACCGTCTAATACATACTCATCTGTTATTCTAACTCTTCACATGGCCCGATTCAAGTATAAAAAAAAAACTTCGGGCCATGCGAAGAGTTAGAATAACAGAATAGAATACATAAGACGATGTATGAATATGAATTGATTAACTTGATCATGCCATGTCTACCTCGGGCTTCTCCGACTTCTTCTTCCATTCACTTTCGCTTCATAAATTATTTTGACACTTCTTTCTTTGTTCATTCGCTCTACATACCCAAACCATCTGAGCGTCCCTTGATCGTATTTTGAAATTATACTCGTATATGTAAACCTGATAGTGTATAAACATCGGTAAATGTATAAATGATAAATAAAAGATAAAAAATTATTACTTTTAAAGAATGTCAAACAAACGATTTGGAATTATGAGTTTTTTTTATAAAGTTCCATAGGTCGTGAAGTTTACTTACAAATTTTGCATAAAAATTGTATATTTTCAATTTTATGGTTAAGATGCTATGGTTACGGCTTTTGGCACGTAGACCGTTCATGTTTCCAGCGACTTACAACAGTTATTATAGTAATGTAGATTTTATATGGGCGTCCCTGATATGTTTTCTCGAACATTATTTCACCTAAACTATAACGGTCCAACATGTTATAAATATTTCACATTTCGTCAGTACCAAAAATAACAATTGACACAAAAATAATAACACTAATTTTACGTTAAGCAAAAAAAGTAATATTTATAATACTTTAGGTAGTATTTTGAACGAAGGATTCAACTAAAGTCTCGACGAGTGATATTGCTTAACAAATCGTAATGATACGTTTCACGGTTAGAAGAACACAAAGGAATTGGTTGGCCAAGCGAATCATTATGGGAGCTTCTTCCCCTTTGTTTTCATTCGATACAATAATAAACGTTCAGATAATGGTTAAGATTTACCAAGAAATTAGGAAAAAAATATGCTATGAGTTTTTTTAAAGATTTATTCGGATTGATGCATATCTTTAAACCTAAATAATTCACAACAGTTTTGAGAAATATGTATATAAAAAAGCACAGATATAATATTCAAGCGACATATGTTATTAAGACTACGTGCATTTGAATATTTAAAGAAATATACGTTATGTTCACAAGTAATTCATAGTGAAGTATACTAAAGTTGCGTTAGTAATGATTCGCAAAGTGTGCTATTAACCTCATGTATTCAAATTTATTCATGTGGTGATTAGTTAGTCAAGCAGATTCATGATTTTCGTAAGTGTTATGAAAGTTATGGCCCGGTAGAAAAATATACCAAAACAAATCGTAGTAACTGATTTGAGATTAGTTAGTTTGTCTATTAAAAAAAGATTAAAGAAATTAACGGTTCCTTACTTACTGTAGATACATAAGTACTGTATTGTACTTTAACATAACGTTTAAACATGACACAAAATGGATAAAATGAACTTTAAATACAAATTGATATCCTATTGAAAGTTATAATTTTCAATAGCCACTCAGAAATATTTTTTTACAGTCAACTTGTTTTAAACCAAAACTGAAAATGGGTGTAAAAAGGATCCTGCTGTATTGAACTTACTATCTGAAACTTACCTTAGAATACAATAAAAGGTTTACGTTGATCAAAACCACTGCTTCCATGGCAATCCTTTACAAATGAGTGATGTCACGTGTCAGAAGGAAGATAGCTTAATAGATACGGGATAATTGGGTTAGACTAAGTAAGGTGTAGTCAAATTTGGTTAACAAGGTTATTTTACATACATCGCATTACTAGAACAAGTGCTTCATTTTAAATAACGGATAATTTCGATTAGTGGAATGAGTTGGAAAGAGGATAGTGATAAAATATAGAAAGATTTTTAAATTATTTTTTAATGTGAATACCGGGCAAGAGTCCCAACTACTCCCAACCGTCTAGAGCCAGTGGGACTATGGCATCCCCAATTGGGATATGTTGTGAGGCTGAATAAAGTAGGGAGAGAAATGAGATGGGGAAGATGAAGGTTGGGAAGTACCTGGCTATTCAGATCTGGTCACCAAACACGGTTAAAGCCATTTCAAGCAACGTTTCAATTTACTCGTTTCAAATACTCTTTATTTTATAAATGTATTTACGCAAGCCGGGTTCGAATCAGAAAGAGGAAAAATATTAAAACACAAACTTTACTGATTTGAAAACATTGTTTTTGTTTTGGGAAAACAATCACAAGAAAATTCATAACATTACTGCTGGGGAATCTACTTTATTTAACCTTATTTAATCACTCTAATTACAAAACTTTAAACGTTGTTTCACTTTTAAAATATTTTTTTCCGCATCTCACAAACAAGGCTGCCCTAAATTTGTGCTTATATTTTACGGGGAATTTTAAAGCTAATTAATAAAATTTTTAAAGTCACTTTGGCTGAAAGCATTTAGGTTGCTATGCAGTTTTCTGGCCGTGTAAGCACTTTTTATCTCATTTCACCCTCTGCCTCCGAGTAACTGCCTTCATTATTATTTCTCCACCAGCTTGTAGTACATAGGGGTGGCGAGAGTAGTGTAATACAAGCACATCCCTTGGACGGAGGACGCGCGAAGGTGCTATTCTGAAATAGCACGAAATATTTAATTGATTCATTGCATTTAATCATAATACATGTATTACTATATAATAGATATTGGCTTACTGAATTTCTTGCTATTAATTTAGTGGTTATTTTTATAACAAGCTGGAATGAACAGTATTAATGAAAAAAAATGGGGTCGCTTTATTGCATTTTTATTCTTCATATTGCATTTTTTTGTTGCTCCTACAACCTATTAATTCTATGTCACTATTTTTTTAAGATCTGTTTCTCTCAAATGAATTAATAAAGTAATAAAAAAACTTTGTATAAAACCACAAACTTTATTTTAATTCATATGACCGACCGGTTTCGCTTAACTTAAGCATCGTCATTGAACAAAATTAAACTAAATAAAAAAAAAAAAAAAATAGTCTATCTATATAACCCAATATCATATATCTCTTTCTCTCTGTTCTTTTATTATAATATAAATGTTATTATTTTGTTTTCACACTATTTTCTTATTTTATTTTACATCGTGTTCTCTCTCTGTTTGTATAAATAACCGCACACTTTGTATTTTTTGTTTAATTTAACTTTGTACCCTGACACTATGAAACCGGTTGGTCATAAAAAATAAAATAAAATCTGTGGTCTTATAAAAAGTTATTTTTCATTTCATTAAATATGTCCAACCACAAAGTAATTGCTTTCTAAGAAAAAATAAATTATAAAATTTAAAAAAAAACTTAAATCCACCCAACAGGCCCTGGGGAAACATTAAATGTATTATTCAGAGAATTCTGCGGGGAGGGTTTTAAGGATAATAATTCCAGGAAATAAAGGAGTTGAGGTTGTGCTCATCAAATTAATTTACACCATTTTACAGGGCAGAAATATCATTAACAAATTATAAATAAAGAAAACAGTTCAAAATATGTCACCTTTACCACTCGTAAAATGTACACGTTGAAATTAAAACGTTCTGAGACATAAATACGTTATCTATGTACGGCTGACCGGAGCTAGTCAACGTACGTACGTAAACAGTTATTAACTTAACTATTGTAGCTTGATCGTTAAGGTTGAGTTAATTTGTGACCCCTTTTAACCATAACTTTCTGACCTCGACACTATTTATTATTGTAATATAATGTAACAGCACCCTTGAGGTGATTTTTCACAAAAACGGCGCCATACAAATTATCTAAATATTATTATTATTAACTGCCTATGTTAGGATAAAAATTTGTGTGGATATAAGAGATGCTTCAAATAAATGTACGAAGGTTTATTGTTCAACTGTGAAATGAAGATAACATTGAATTATAAGTGAAAGGTTTTATTGTACACTGGCGACCAAATTTTGTTTTGTTGTTTTTTTTGGTTGTATTTTTGTTTTGTTTTTGTTTTTTGTTTTTTTTTTTTTTTGATTGTATTTCAAAAATCATCATCCCGTTAAACTACAATTAAGTAGTTTAGCAAGAGGATTTTGAATACTATCAAAATACAAAATAAAATTAAATACAATGGAAATACAGATTGTCTTATTATAAAAATACAGATTATTATAATTCACACATCTTAAGAAATTGATATAATATTACACCATAATATAGTGCGTACATCAATACGTACGAAGCGCACTTGAGGTAAAATATCAGAAAACTGCGCTATAGAAGTTTAGTTCAAGTGATATCTGAGATTAAATCGAAAATCTAACCAATTAATCACAAAAAACGAAAAAAGAGTTCTGCTACCCTAGCAAAATACATACAAAATCAACTAAGGTTTAATTTCTAAATTATTATTGTAAAATACCTTATATTGAAAATTTAAAGATTTCCCAGCAATTTTGGGACCCAACTGAATTAAAATATTTATTATCAGGTACACATACAGCAAATATAAATTTGACATAATTGTGCAGAAAGCGTCCAACCCACAATTTTCTAAATCGAGTTTTACATGTTTTTCTATAAATAAATGTGAGATGTCCATCTGCTGAAAACATCCAATCTCCAAACACAATAGATTTTTGGTAATTCAATTTTTTACGAAACCACATTGGAGATATTTGACTTAAATTGAAGTTTAAAAACATAAAAATGTAAGATAATATAGGGAATAGAGTTATTTTTTTTAATAAACACATTGATAGTTTATAAGTGACCTAGTTATAATAATTCTCACAAGGAAAAAACACTAATATTCGCTTTAAAAATGCCGATTACGCATATTCCTTTTGTATCATCATATTTTTAAACACCCTTTCTATTTTTTTTTTAATGTAACTCGGTTGAATTAAATTTTATATTATAGTTATTTAGTCCTGATATTTTTTCGTTTTAGTGACAGCTGTTTCGGCGTTTAAGGCCATTATCAAACTGTATAAAAAAATAAAATGTAGTTCTTCAAATTGAACACGAAAACTATAAATAGCCTTTTTCTCAGTTTCATCTTTTGGAGTTAGATGATTTCTGCATAACTACGTCCAATTAGAATTTAGAAAATGGAAGTCGATAAAAAATGTATTTGTGCATTTCTTATCAAGACATTTTAGCAGAAAAGAAGGCATGAAAGATTAATGGTTCGAGCGACCGGGTGCATAGTTAAAAACAAAAACAACTTTTTAGCTAAACGGTAGCATTAGGGATTACATTTAAACTCATGATGTCTTAAGTCTAAAGCTCTTACATTTAATTTTATCTTTGCGTAGAACTGCGTTGGATTCCGATATAATGTGGCGTAAAATTAAAATCTTTTTCATCATGTTTATTATTATTATCTTTGAAAAAAAAGTGAATACCGCACAAGAGTCCCGACTGCTCCCAGCCGTCTGAAGCCAGTGAGCCTACGGCATCCCCAATTTGGGTATGCTGTGAAGCTGAAGGTAGTGGGGAGGGGAAGTGGAAGGTTGAGAAGTACATGGCTATTTAGATCTGGTCACCAAACACGGCTAAAGCCATTTGAATCACGCGCGAACTAAAAACTGTAATCGTATGTTGAGTTGATTTTTTCATCTTCGTATTTCTATAAAATCTTAATGTATAAATATATTCTTAATTACGTAGGCGCTATTTCGTTCAATTTCGGAAGCGTAAAAATTCGTTGAAAAATTCTAAATTTAGTTTAATAGGAAAGTGTTTAAGTGGGATTGTTAATAGTTAAAAGATTTAATCCCCGTAAAAGAGCTAATATATAATATTTATAGCATTGAAAAATTATATATTACAAAGTTTTTCCGATTATTTAATAATATGATCGGGTATTTTACAATACTGGGAAACCGCTGAGTTAAGCCGTTTTTTAAGGATATATATTTTTTAAATTATAAAATTGACCTCTATCCTGTTATAGAACTAGAATTAAAGTGTCTAAAATTAAATATAATAAACTTTCATAATGTTCACGAAATAGGTTTCAAGACCATAGTTTTTTTCAATACACCTCTTGGGCTTTTCGTTTTTTTCATTATTTCCGCTTGCCATAAAAAAATACCCCAATGGAGAGTGTCATGGTCCCACTGGTTCGTGAAAGTAAACTTCTGGTATGGCATTCATAATAATAAGAAATACTCCGCAGAATTACAATTGATTAAAGTTTAGTTAAGAAAACAGTTTTTTGTTTATTAATAAATAAGCAATGTATGCAGCAAAACGTGGAGGAAATAAACCACTCCGTCTGAAGCAAGGGGGCGTTGACAGGGAGGCTGGGGGCGTAGTACTGTGGTTAGGGGGCGCTGGATGCGGTTCATATAAGCATATAAATATGAAGATCACAAACAGAATTATGGCGCATGTGTGCAGAGATGAACTAAAAGATTTTATTAACCCTTTTTTGATTGGAGAGAAGCATCTTAAGTTTGTACTACAACTATTTTATTTTTCGCCTTCATCTGATGTCTTGCTCCAGATGTTTCTTTAATATAATTAGACTATCATGTTTGGGTACTATCATCACTCGTAGCTTAAAAATATATATTATTAGCCCATTTACGATCGTCAGTAAGCCCTCGCAAGTAAGGTAGCGTTTTTCTTCTTCTAAAAAGAAGAAATCCTTTTGATTTTGATCTCCTAAACCTGATATATTTCACAACTCCTAGCCATAATACTATTTTAATCAGGCGGAAGTTAAATTCAATGATTAGCGTTTTGAATGCTAACTTTTCTTATTTCGCTAAGCCACGTGTTGGAATTTTATTAGCATGCAGAAGTTTCAAAATCAAATATGAAGATGAATAATTCGACGTATTTTATGTTATTTTAATTTGAGCTGGTTTTGTTATACGAAACGAATGTCACTAATCGGTAAATAAGTAGTGCGTAATCAATGTGATTACTTATTCTTTATGTCCTTAGGAAAACTTACTTATTTGACATTAGTTTGAATAGTTTGTGGTTATTTCTTCTTATAACTGATTTATTGAAGGTTGGCTATCTTCACCATGTAAGCTCGAAACATTTTAGTGACAAAGTATAAAATCTTAAGTATAAAGGCTAAGAGTCTTAAACGCATAGCCAAATTTGAACAAAGTTTATTTTCTAGTAAATTAAAATTATAGCATTGTTTACAATTTACCCGTCTAGAACAGACTCAATTCTGGGTTGCCGGTATTGAAATTTGAATAGTGACCGTTATATGTATTGTATTATTTGATTTTTTTGATCAAAATAGATAATTATTTTTTAGTCTTGAACTTTCCAAGCCAGCCCTGTCACATTAATGTGATGCTATGTATGCGAGGAAGGAAGTTATTAGATATTTCATTGGCTGCGTGGTATGTTCTAATGGACCTCGAGATATTTTTATGGCGGTATCGACCAACAGATATTTGCGAATAAAGTTATTCCAAAAATGCAGGGGTTCATAATAAAAGTGTTTATTCTGATTTTCATTTCTGATGATGAGGCAAGTTTTTCCACATTCTTCTACAGTAGGGTCTTACATTTTTATTTTAGGAAAATATATTTGTATGTACAAGACGCGAGAACAGGTTTCAAAAACAAGCCGCTGAAAATGTCCAAAATGTTCCAAAATTTCAAACACAAATGCACAAATGTTGAACACGCGTTCGACTTATCTTCCTGCTGTGAACCGATTTTCTGAGCATCTTCCATTGATATACTAATAGAACAAAACTAGTATTGCCAACTGAATTCCGTGTTTCAAAATCATTTCGCTAATAAACAGTTAACTATCCAGGTAAAACCATTAGTTTTTTTAAAGTATTTAGGAGAGGTGGCTGCCAGACTTTACAGTAACATGTAACTCATAATTCATTTTATGATCCAGTACTTGTGCAATCTTGTATTTGGTTCTATCTGCGGTCGTAAATTGTAGACTTGTGTTTATGACTTGCATAAACTGAAGGGTTCGATGAACGTAATGTCATTTTGTCAAACGTCAGGGTTAGATCTACAACACTGTTTAGTTGTTTTCACAACTGTATTTTGTACGTATGTAGATTTGTACAGAAATATTCCTGACCTAACCTCTGATCTGAGTTTGATCGGGAATGTTAACGCTGGATCTGATGCGTTGAAGCTAACAGTTGTTTTATAAAAAAACTTACGGTTTGTCCAAATACAAATATTAAAATTACTTAGAAACGAATGACTTGTAAAAAGGTTATCTGATGTAAAAGTACAGATATACATTAACAATGCAAATAATCAAACCATTTAATCTTGGTTGTGATGTGAGCACGTAACATTCTAAAATTCAAAATTACATCATTCTTATTTTCAGTACCAACATTTAATGAATTAATGCCGCCGTTGGTACAATAATTGGTGGTGTAATGGTAAACATAGTTGCCTTCCATGCAGTTGATTGTGGTCCGATTCTCAGCCGTAATAATGAAAAGAAATATATAACTTGTGTTTGAGGTTTTTTTAAACCTTTTTTTAATACGCTTAATTTTTAAAGATCTATTTATTAGAAAAAATCTACATAATATTTAGTTTTACAATTCCTACAATTATAACGTCACGTGATTTTTTACGGGTTTACGCTAGTGATGAATAATACAATTGCTTAAAATCTAGTAAAATTATGAAAATTTTTAATGCATAGGTGTTCGAGTTAAATATTCAAAGCTCTTACACGTCACTCGTCATTTTTTAATCACAATGGAAATCAAACAATTAATTAAACTTGTGAATGACGGCATTTGGCTACTGAAATTTGTATCACTCTCTAAGGACACTGCACAATTTTAATTACAAGTTCCTACTTTTGTAATGGCCAAACGTGTTTCCAGGTAATAAGCGAAACATTTGGTAAAGGCCAAATTGATGTTCAAAGTTTCGTAATTAAGATGGTTTCTGGTTGTAAATTAGCTCTAATTAATATTCGTATTCAAACTATGCAGTTTGATCGCAAATTATGCACAAAGAAGGGGATTTTTCTTACCACAAGTTTTGGTTAAAATATTGAATTTGAAATAGGTCACAGTCATAAAATTTATCAAATAATAATTTTTCACAATTTCGTGACTCAACTCTAGCTGAACGTTTACTTCTACAACTGAGAAATATTTTTCCGCAAGAGAATATGTTTGTTGAATACAACATGTTAAGTAAAATCTGATACCTATGGTGTCGGATCCAAAGCTGCGATAAAACATCGAATGTGTTTTCAGTTTCTGTTCAGAAGTGTCTTATTGTAGTTTGTGGAATGAAGGAAAAATGAGAAACCATTCATTCACCAATATGGTCAAAGTTGAAAGTTCTTGAAGTCTTCTTACGCAATTGTATTATTAAAGAAACGAATACGTCACTAATTTAATAATTGTTAGTAAACCATATAACAGTTGGCCTTATAATTAAGTATTCTTATTCATAAAACACCAACTTTATTTTATATTATTTGGAGATCAAAATAACAAACAATACGTTTTCACGATCTACCACAATTCGAGTTTTTAACTAATGAATATTGCCACCTTACTAAAATTACAGTTAAGTATCTCAGTAAGGACTGATCTCTGATAGTTTTATTCCCTAGCTTATTATAAATGATAGATTTGAGTAATTAGTAAAACTTTGTAATGTATTTATTTTTTATTTTCTTTCTACATTTTGCAGTGCGACGCTCAGTTTATTTCCATTACTAAGAATACCAAACAGATGAATTCTGCCATCAATTATGATTTTATCTGTGAAGAAAAATTGACCAATAGCAAACTTACCGTAAGCAAACCGTCACGTACTAGTGAAACGATATTCAGTAGCATTTTTTACGAATTTAAAATAAAGTAGACGGTGAAGTGTATTCGTAGATTTAGTCAAGTATACACTGTCAGTACTGTACTTGTGATAAGTAAACTTTCCTTGGTGATGAGGTGATATTCAGATTTTAGTGCAGTATTTACGAATGTAGGTTAGTGGTGGCTTGTGGCATAGTGCCACAAGCCAAATTTTAGTTTAGCATTTTAGACAAATTGTCCGGAATCCTTCTGATTGTTAGACAATGTATGCAATGCTTAGTAATTGTATGGCCACTGGAGACGTGTTGGTACTAACTGTTGATTTGTGGTAAAATTCCGTTTAATGATACCCTTGAGGCGTATGTGCGGTAAAACCACGTATGACCATGTGAAAAATGTGGGTATCCGAAAAAAATGCAAGACTGATGTAAGCGTAATGAATAGACCAAGAAGAAGACGTTTAGATGGTTTGACCATGTAGAGTGGGTGAATGAAGAAAGGAGTGTGATAAGAATATGTGACGTGAATTGAATGGTAGAATAAGTTGGAAAGGCCCGAGAAAGACATGACACGATCAAGTGAATCAACTAGATTTGGTAGAAGCATCCGAACGTCGTGGGTTCAACTGCTCTGCTAGCCAAGTCCTCCATCATTGCACAAGCAATATCTTCCGCTTATTATGATGGAAGTAAGAAATTTTAAAATATTGTCGTATTATATTTGTAACCAGGGATTGTTTGTAAAAAAAAAATGAGTTGGGCCATGGCAAGAATCAGAATAACAGAAGAGTGTGTATGAGAAGATGTAAAAATATGAATAAAGTGTGTGCCAAGACTTACCCACCCCTGCGGAGAAACGGCGTGATGGTTATTTGGTTGGTTGAAATATTGATAATCTTTTTCAATAATATTAAATGGTATTTTTTAAGCGCATTTTTTAAAATTTGAATAATTAATAATTATTGTAATTAATTCACAAGATTTTGCTAACATCAAATCTGCTTTATTATGCGGTTCTCAAACTTTTATTAAGAATGAAGTGGTGATAGAGCAATCTCTTTTACCAAAACCTTCAAAGAAGTGTCATTATTGGTATTAAGGCTTTTCTGGCTACTGTATATCTTGTTCAGGGAATTTGATATACTCGTATCTTAAGAGTAACAGTATATTGTTACTCTCAGACTCATATTAAGTTTTGGTGAAACATTAATCCAAAGAAGTTTTAGAAATTTATGGTGAAAGTTGTTAATGCTTGTAGCATTAAATAAAGAATCTTTAATAAAAAAGGTTTTTATATTTTATAGTGAATACTGCACAAGAGTCCCAACTACTCACAAACATCTGTAGCCAATGAGACTATGTCATCCCCGATTGGGGTAGGTTGTGAGGCTGGAGGAAGTAGGGAGGTGAAGAAGATGGAAAATAGAATGTTTAAAAAATACCTGGTTATTCGAATCTGGTCACCTAACAAGGCTAAAGCCATTTCAAGGAACTTGAAAGGAAACAAGGATTCTGAAAGGCAGTCTTTTACCAGGGCGATACTCAGAGTATTTACCACTCTGGAACGTGTCGCAAATATACTATTATATTATTTTATATGAATTAACTGTATTATGACACATGTCAATAAAAAAAAAAATAATTTGCGCACGCCGGGTTTGAACCCGCCACCTCTGGATTCGTAGGCAAGCATATTACCACTCAACCACGGTGGTCGTCAAATAATGTATTTGATTGAATAAGAATGTGTTATCTAATGACCTTACGAGCACTTGAAAATGTAGGTAAATGCCCGTTTTTTGTCGTATTTTAATCATTAGTAAATAATTAAGAGTAAAACTGTGATATCGCTGTGTAAGACAATAATATAACGGAAAATCCCCTTTTGTCCGTTTTTGCCTTTTTATTTTTAATGGGTGGTTGTGTTAGGTTCCCCGGCCTTGCACATACTACTCGTGTCTGGGGAAAAAATCAACAAAGCCGCCTAATTTATTCGAGTCTTTGGGAAATGAAGCCGAAAAGTTATTCCCAAAAGTGGCCGAAACAATTAGAACGAAGGCAATAAATTAGCGAAGTTTGCCCGTAAACATCGCGGATTATTATTAAAAGGTGTGAAAGTGGTTTATTTTAATGGCTTTTGTCGCGTTAGACTTCAGGTGCAGCTTTGGGCATTATGTGATTAAAACGGCTTAACTTTTGAATTTACATTAATTGAGAATAATATTATTAATACAATATTCTTATTAAATTCAGAGTAAAAGTTGTGTTAATGAACCTCGTCTTGTTTTTGTGGACTTTGCTGAAACTTGAAGGTTAATTTATTCTACGAAGACAATATTAAAGGAATGCGAATTTGTGTACAGATTCTTTGTAGAAAGTTGTCGAAATTATTTCAGTTGTGAAAAGGCAGAAGTTTTTCTTGAAAGCTTAAACTTTTTTTGAGAATAATCAGTCTTGTTTTTGTAAATGCCGTCATAAAATACCAGTGGATATTATTTGGAAAAAATATTGAAGGTAATGTAGTACGATGAATTAGAAAAGCGTTTAGTAGTCGAGTGGTACAAAGCATCGGGTTCCCACCCTGGCCTGGCATGGCGAGTTCAATCCTCTGCTAGCTAAGTAGCAAATTGTCGGCTTATAATGATGGTAGTATGAATTTGACATATTTCACTTCCACAAAATGTACTGTTTGCAGGTCGATTTTTATTTATTTACATTTAACTACGCTATTGTATAAAATCGGCCTTATTGCCAAGCTTTTTTTTTAACCACCAACCCAGTTAACAGTTAGGTGAAATAATAAGTCAAAGTAACAGAATAAACAGAATAGTATGTATGTGCGAAGCAAGTACAAGTGTAGTGTGTAAGTATGGCGTTCTATTTTCTCCCTTCGACTCGCGGAGAAATGTTGTACTGAATAGATGTAGTAAAATATGCTAAGTCAAGTAGCCAAGTACACTAACTCCATTTTTTTTTAATTTATGAAAAAAGTGTTTATATTTTTTAAATGCATTATGCGCTTATTATTTACGACAAAGTAGGAAGGAATACGCAGACGCATAGTTGAGATATGAAGTTTGTAATGTAAAGTGTTAAGGCTCAGCACTTAAAAATGGCGATAAACGTCACTTTGTAGCATTCTAATACGAGCAATACTGCACATGCTTTATTAGTAAACTCTACAAGGGCAGTTAGGAAAATTTATAAGGTTTCCAGTCAATACAATTTTTAAGCTGTAATCTTTTAAATTATATGAAAAAACATACTAAAAGGTGCAGTTTGAAAACCAGTATATGGATTTTTTAACGTTTTACCTAAAGTTCCAGTATGAATTCCATTGAAGCTAACAGTAAAATAATTTTATTCACTGGAAACCTTAGACATTTTTCTAACTACATGTATAGAATTTACATATAAACCATTTTTATTATTGCTTGTATTAGAAAGCCAGAAAGAGTGTATTTTTTGGTTCTGACACTTAATTGCGTCTGAATTGATCTTTGGCTCTTGAGCCAAGGAGCTTACCGCTCTTTCAGGCCACCCTGGACATTTTCCTAACTACTTCTTTAGAAATTACATATAAGTCATATGTAGTATTACTTGTATTAGAAAGCCAAAAAGTGTGTATTTTTGGGTGTCCTCAATTGCGTCCTAATTGACCTTTGGCTCTCGAGCCAAAGAGCTTACCGCTTTATCACTGAAATACTAACGCAGCGATGTAAATCAGATTAAAGCGTCAAAATAAATGCATCAACAAAATGAAATACCATTTTGTTACGAAACCATATAATTTTAATCGACATGAACATGAACGCAACCTACTGTACCTGATTTGAAATACAATAAATCTTTTGAAATAACTTGTAAATGTTTGGCGCTTGCATTTATTGCACTTTTTGCTTTATATCGGTTTGTCGGTAGCACGAATCCAACAATATTACAGCGGTTAAAGGCCACTCTGATAATCCGAGGACCCGATTTATTATTTCCCATTTGCTGCAAGTATTATTACACCAAGGGTAAATGATAAATTATTATTGTAAGAGTTTGTTGGGGAATGTTTGCGAGGTGTTTAAGCGTTTGTTGAGCTCTTCGAAAATATTTATGATAAAAAAATAAACTTTGAGCATTGTTAAAGAGATTATAAATTTCCGTGGATGCTTGTGATTTTTTTTACGTGAATACAGCACAAAAGTCTCAACTGCTCCCAATCGTCTAGAGCTGGTGAGACTATGGCATCCCCAAAAGGGGGATGTTGTTGGCCTGGAGGTAGTGAGGAAGAGAAGCAGATGAGGAAGGGGAAGATTTGGATGTACCTGGCTATTCAGCTCTGGTCACCAAGCACGGCTAAAGCCATTTCAAGCAAAGTTTCGATTCTGAATGGTGATCTTTCACCAGGGCGATGCTTAGAGTATCTACCACTATGGAACCTGCCGCAAATATAATGTATTTTATTTTATACCAATTAAATGTGTTATTACACATATTAATTAAATCAAATTTATTTGCGCACGCAGGGTTTGAACCCGCAACCTTTAAATTCGTAGTCGAGCGTCTTACCACTCGACTACGCAGGCCGTCAAATTAAATTCATTTGAAAGATATTTGTTAAGATACCTTCTCTAAATACAATAAAAGTTACTTTTGAAGGGCTAAAATTGGCTGTTTAATTTTGAAGGCTCAAAATATAAATCACCTCAATATGATTCAATGAAGTATTTATTTAACAGAGATCCCCCAAAAAATGTTTTTCACCAAATACATTAAGAGATGAAAGATATGAAAAAATATTGTAGATACATGCATAGTGTAATAAAATAAACTAAACATTTATTTACACCCCACAAATAGAGAGGGTATTTTATATTTGAAGGAGTTGTATGAGTACAAACTGGAGTAGCGTGAACCATTATTTTTTTATAAATAGAACATATATACTTTGTTTTTAACCACTTTTTAATTTAATATTTTGTCTACCGGTTTCCGGAGTACCCTTCCATCATCGGGACAATATTAAATTAATCTTTAGATAATAACTTCATCTCTTCTGGAAGAAACATATGTGGAGATAAATTCTGTACACGATCAAAAAATGTATGTTTTGAAGTATCTGGAGAATGTATATTTAATATACATTCTCCAGATACTTCAAAACATACATTTTTTGATCGTGTACAGAATTTATCTCCACATATGTTTCTTCCAGAAGAGATGAAGTTATTATCTAAAGATTAATTTAATATTGTCCTGATGATGGAAGGGTACTTCCGAAACCGGTAGACAAAATATTAAATAAAAAAGTGGTTAAAAACAAAGTATATATGTTCTATTTATAAATATGGCAAGCCACAAAGTTAATGCTTTTTACGAATATACATTATTTTTTTCTTTAAAAAGTAAGACAAACATTCCCGGGTTACGAATAACCTGACAATATTTGAAAAACTTCTACTGCCATCATAAAAAGCGGAAGATGTTGCTTGTGCAATGATGGAGGACTTAGCCAGCAGAGGAATTGAACGCACGACGCCCGGGTGGGAATCCGACGCGTTCTCCACTCAGCTACCGACCGTCATATAGTTACGCAAATATTGTGAGAAATGAAAAAAACAAATGAAATATATAAGAGAGGTTCACTCTTTTACACATGTTATGAGATGATCGTTGAATTGTCGAATGTAAAAAAAATATTAATAGTAATATATATAATTTATTAGTATCTTCAAGGAGGGTAAAAAAGTGCATCGTGTTTAAATAACAGTTTATTTATATTTATGTAATACCGCATGTGAGTCCCAATTTCTTGGAGGCAGAAGTACTATACCATCCCCGATTTGAGAAATGAGGCTGTCAGAATTGGGGAGGGGAGTGAGAAGGGGAATAGTAAGGTTTGAAAGTTATACTATGCTATTCAGATCCGTGTTATTTTACAAAGCTAAAGGTTTTTAAATCAACGTTTCAATTTCAAAAGGCGGTCTTACCAGGGCGACACCTCTGATAGAATCTTCCATTTTGAAATGAGGTACGAACATTTTTGATTTGTATTAATTTAATTTATTCCATACATGTTGAAGAGCCCTTTTTATATATTTTTCAATTGAGTTTTAAATGAAGAACCTCAGGCTCATTTCCAATGAACTTATGCATTTGCTACACAGATCGTCAAGATAGTATATTCATTTAACGATTTTTTACAGGCCAGGAAAATCAAATTCATGGGTTTAAAAATAATATAAAATTACATTAAGGAATATAGAATTATCGTTTTTTGAGAGCATAATTTAATAAACTCCATATTAAGAACCAAAAAATGAAGAATCTAATTAAATTATTAATCCCACTTCCCGTATTCTAACTATGACAGGAAATGCATTGTTCCAACATTCCGAAGCGTTTAGGATTCAAATATATTTAAATATCGAGCATATTTGAATGTGGAACAGAACGTTCCCGGCACCTAGAGCTTCCGGTCTAGTACGGGACTGCACTTCCGGTTTAGGCGTGCTTCCGGCAACTGTCCGCCATATTTCGCGCCTAGCCACATCCGCTTCCGCCGCCTCCATTTCTGGTAGGGATCTTTTTTTTTGAAAGATTTAGGGTTGTTTGATTAATGGCGTCTGTAATTCAAACGCTCTAGCGTAATAATAACATTTTTAAAGATAATCCAGTTTAATTATTATATGGGTATTATTTTTTTGTAAGTTTATTATTTATTTATAAACTAACGTACTATTGTCCAATTTTAAAAGAATACACGAAATGGGAAAAAGAGCAACAGAGAAAGAACAGCACATTCATAATATTATAAAGAAGCAATGACAAAAATAGGACAGAATAAACATAAAAAAGAGCACTCAAGTCAAAGCAAAGGTCAAGTCAAAGTTTTGGTAGAGTCGTAAAGAATAGCAAAAATCATTTAGACTGGTACCAACAATTTCAAGATCATGGGTTGAATTAACAAGTCTCGAAATTCTGGTCGGTAAAAAATGATACCCATAATTAGTAGAGTGATGATTGAGGAACAGCAATATATATTTAAAAAATGGTTAATTGCCATCGTTAATATTTTTTATGGTCGAATTGATTTATAATATCTGATTAATTAATAATGATTTATATTATCTAGTCTTTATACTGTCGCAGGAAAGATTTTGAATTTCACGAATTGTAATCCAAAAAATGAATAGATAGTCAAAAGTAAATATCTGCAGACGGGCCCGAGGAAGTGAATATGAGATTGAATTTTATCCCATAGGTGCTTTCGATTGACATGACGTATTTTTCTGTGCTTGAGATTAATTAAAATATCAAAAAAATTTCTGAATCAATCTGTTTCCGAATTAAAAGTGTGAATTTTGATATTCCTTTAAATTACCAGATTAACCCTTTTTAGGAAGGTATTAGATTTAAATATATAATTTTCTGATAGCTAAGTCTCCAAGATGATAACAATTGAAGGAGAAAAAGATTTGTCTTATCACTGTTAGTGCATTCCTAGGGAATGTATATAACACACAAGGGTCATGTTTCATAGTGCCTCTCATGAAATAAAGCCCTTATTTTCTACAGTACTAATATGTACCCGCGTATCTAGATTGCACTATAAGTGGTGAAATAGTTTTTTTTGTCCAATACAAAGTTAGCTCTTTGCAGATTAAGAAATTGTTATTTTTAAGCGGTTTTAAAATGTTTTATGTACAAACCAATAAAATATCCAAGTATACGCAAATAAACATCTAATCTCATCCTTTTTTTTCTCCACCATACAAATTTCTCTTGGCTGTGCGTTTTTTTTATAGTGGAATCCCCTTTTCTGTATCTTGAATAATACTTTCTTCCCTGTGTTTATGTTACCGAGAAACAAAAACAATTTAGCAACATGTTCCTTCCTCCACAATCAGAAAGCCTCAAACCAATGGAAATCGCTAGTAATCACTTCATTTAAATTTATCAATACTTTAAAACAAATTTGTTGTAATATTATAATGTGACAAGATTGTGACGGTAAAGTCGACTTCCTTTGACTAGAAACCTATTTTCAAACCCGATACTCAAAGTTCGTCTGGGCATATAGCACGGCTAACTGATAACCGTTAGAACGCAATATCATCCGATGACGTCTTTTGTTTCGAAAGAAAAACAGAGGTTGCACACAAATGAAATGGGCTGAGGACCAAAAAAGAACTGCTAGCTCCAATGAGGGGGGGCCGATGAGAATCTGATGACGGTCGTAAAAGGGTAATATTTAATAATGGAAACTAAAAAAAAAAATAGAACGTTTTAATAGCATAGATGCTAAATATTATGAAGAAAATGCAGACATCAAAACTTATTTAGAGTTTTGAATGATTATACCTTTCACTTAACATAACAAACGAAAGAATCGTTTTTAAGATTGATTAATCAAATAAAAAAATAAAATAAAAATGACATTAACCCATTTTATTCCTCATACACACTTTCTGCAACAGAATGTTTGGAAATTATTGTTTTCAATTGCAGCTAGAAACATTATTACTTTACCGAATGTAAACGAAAAAAATGTTTAAATTTTATCCTTTTAAAAGAGAAGAAGTAATTTTAACAGATTAATAGCTGAGTGAACGAAAACGTCGAATTCCCACCCGGGCATCTTGGATTCAATTACTCTACTAGCTAAGCCCTCCATCATTGCACAAGCAACATCTTCCGCTTATTATGATGGTAGTAGGAATTTTTCAAAAATTGTGGGAAGGTTTGTCTGTCTTTAAAAAAAAGTCAAATTTAGTGCATGAAAACTTCAAAAGAGTTTCAACGCTGTTATTTAGAAGTTATCCATTTTCCTTTCTACATCTATTACGCCAGCATACGCAATACAAAAGTTTATCTCCCGATTTGCTATCCATATTTTACGATTGTCAAATTCATTACACAGATAAGTTTTCAGTTGTTCAGATTCTAAGAATGCTGAAATTGGAGATTTGTAAAATGTCAGAAGACAAAGGCTCCGGCTTTCTTTTCTTGTGAAAAGACTGTGCGTTGGGACTTTGATCAGGGGGCGTAATAGCTATCTAGAAAACATGTAACATCGTTTGCATTTTTTATGCCCCAGAAAAATAATAAATAAATAAATATACGCGTTTGAAAGGGTATGCAGTATGCAGCAGTGATAAAAATAGATTGAAAAAATACACCCTTCATGGGTGGTTGTCTATTACAACCTGCGAAAGAAGAGCTTCGGGGGTTGAAAGGAGAACCAGTACCTACCGAAATAGAGTAATAATTATAATAACAGTGAATTTATATAGCGAAGTTTTGTGATAGTTCACTACAAGTGTGCTTCACACTGAATCACGTAACCTAATATAACAAGGAGAAAATAATATATAATAGATATGTATGCAAAATTAAAATCATGTTTCGCTTTCATAAATCATGGTTTTTTTTTTCAAATATGGGTATAACAGTGTATGCGTACATCAACATGCTAAAACAAAAACAATTTACTAGAGGCTGAGAGTATAAACATTCCAGATGAAAAACATATATAAATATGAAAAAAAATTGTTAAAACAAAGAAAATGTAATAATATTGAAGACAGTAAACGTGTGGGTACCCAAAACATCAATATTAAAGTAATATAAGTTAAAGATTCTAAAAATGCAAACAGACAAGTGTAGGGTTTTCAGTAGACAGTAAGGACATTGAGTAAAAAAAGGTACGAAAAAGGACAAAACCGACACTAAGCAAGTTACGAACGCTTAAAATAAATATAGTTTAAACATTTTCTTCCATGTGCATTTTTTTTGGTTTTTAAGACCGTTTAAACTCTGCTTAATTCTGTTTACTGATAAGATTTGGAGAAAGCTTACTCCATTCGCGATCGAGATAATCAATGTTCAACTAATCGATTAGCAGTGTCAAGATTTGCTGACCTTAATGTGAGCTGTCTATCATTTAAGTATCTTTGGAAATACTTTACACCCGCTTACAACGAAGGAAGATATTTGATCAGAAACTGCAGGAAGATATGTCCCAAGTAAACCCAACCGTAGCAATTTGCCAAACATGAAATATACGGGATAAATACCACAATTTTGAACTTTACTGACAATATCGATTCCCTTACGTCATGACCGGTAATTGGACAGTTATAAGAAGAGCATTCTCCCCATCTCTTCAGTGTGCGCTCTTGATGGCTCTCCACACTAGTGACCAAATTCTTGCAAAAGTATTACGTAATCTGAGATTATTTGCTAGTATTAAACAATAATCATTTTAAATAAAGTTGTTCTTTTTTATTCATCTAGTACCTTATCGTGTTGCAGGTTGGAGGCTCTTTACATGCATCTTTTTCACTTATTGTACTCACTGTCTACAAAAAACTATTTACATAAAATATTTTATTCTTATTTTGTTATTTGTTATAATCACACATTTTTAATATTGATGTCTTGTAGTACCAACTGGTTAATTGTCTTCAATATTATTTTCTTTTCTTGGGTTTAACATTTTTTTCACATTTACATATCGTCGCTGGAAAAGCAAAAGACCTTAAACGACAGTTTGATAAAAATGAGTTAGATATGCAGTTTTGATAAGTTTTTTTTCTGCATCGAATGCTCTGACTCTTGTTTGATTCTGAAGACTTTTGTGGCCCTTCAGCCACTCAAAATATATTTACCATTTGGGAGAAAACTTGACGCAAAAGACACAAGTTTGGGATTTTTTAAAACCTTTTTTTCGCTTTAGGTAACTCAGAGAGAGCATTGAGTTTCCTGAGTAAACTTTTTTTTTCAAAATCCAACCAGCTAAATGAAGACTTACGAATTTTATTGTAAAACAAAAACTTTAAAGTGCTCTGGCGTAAGCTTCCCAAAATGGCGCTTCAACCCTTTTGCCTTTCCGGCGACGATATAGTTTTCATTTTTCATACCCTTGTTTCTGGTAAATTGTTTCTTGATCTGTTAATGTATACATGCACTGTTATACCTGAACATTGTTTCATTATTTATGAAAACAATCATGATTTTAATTTGCATACACATCTGTTATGAATTATTTTCTCGTTGTTATATTAAATGATAAGGTAGTTTAGTGCAAAGCGCCCGTGAGGTGAACTATCACAAAACTGCGCCACATAAATTTACTGTTATTATTATAATTGTAATCCCGAACAACAATTGATATTAGAAACGATTCCTACCATCTTTTATGCTATTCTGCCTTCTCATCCATTGCTCAGAAGTGTTTTTTGTAATTTCTTGGCTAGATTTCAGGATAGAAATTTCGTTGGTATTTTTGAAATCCTTTACGTTTCTGTTATCGGAAGACTTCGATTGATTAAAGTAAACGTTGATTTAGCAGTACAAACTCGGTATCGAGGAGGATTCTTGTTGCCTCTTTAAATCAAACATCTTGATTAAAAGACGAGTTGCTTCAATAGAACTTCGCTCCGTTGGTATTGTACCCAGGTATCTGAAACAGGTGATTTCAAAAAGCAGAAATGATTTATTCTTTCATAAAGGTGCCATGAAAATATCAATATAAGGTTTGGATTTTTATTTTTGTGGTAATAATTCATGGTGGAGAAATACGAATTATTTTGAAATTTAGAAATCCTTGGCATTGAATTATTTATCAAAATTATATTAATTTCAAAGACGCAAATTTCTATCTTGATTGTAAATACAAGTAGATTATTTTGGTGCCAAGCGTTAATTTGCTAAGTAAAAATATATCTAATCATTGGTTTTGACTACGTCTTAGAATAGACTAATCATTAATATTAGGCAGATGAAAGCGAGATTAAGTAGTATTGAATATTTTAAACTGATTTAACTGAGACATTACACTCAAAACATAAACCTTAATCTGACACGAATATCGTATTTATTACCGGTGTCTGATGTAATGATTGTTCAATATGAAGTAAGTACATGATATTTATATTTTCGTAGAAAGTAATCACTTTGTGGTTTGACATATTTTATAAAAATGATAACTTTGTATAAGACCAAATATTTAATTATAATTTTTATGACCGACTGGTTTCGCTTAGCCTAAGCATTATCAGTTTACAAAATTAAACCAAACAAAAAATACAAAGCGTGCGGTTATATATATATACAGAGGGAGAACACAATATTAAATAAAATAAGAGAATAGTGAGAAAACAATAGAATAACATTTAAAATTATAACAAAGGAATAAATGACATTTTTTATTTAAGTAATTTATATAAGCATACATTTAGTAAAGTATAAAGGGGATTGATTTATATTACCGCTCAAGTGATTACATTTATGGAGCTAGAAAGATTAGGGCACACCGATACGTAAAATTGTGAAGCGGAATGAAGCTGGGGAGAGAAAAGTAAGTAAGTCGATCAGAGCT
Source organism: Drusus annulatus (assembly GCA_022651775.1). NCBI lineage: Eukaryota > Metazoa > Arthropoda > Insecta > Trichoptera > Limnephilidae > Drusus > Drusus annulatus. The sequence continues at coordinate 49,566 of JAGWCC010000186.1, forward strand.
CAACTCTTACCGACCTGCTACGGAGGTCGCCATTACCCAATGTGAACTGATCAATTTATCACCATTATTTTCGTTGTAATAAATTACCCAGTTGAATTGATTAATTTGAGCCGATCTGTCTTAATAATAATATTTGGATGATTTGTATAGCGCCGTTTTTGTGAAAAATAACCTCAAGGGTGCTGTACAAATTTTATTTTCTAGTTGATATTAATATTTATTTAAAGAGAAAATATGCAGGAATATACTCACCTGACAGGGTCCTCTCAGATAGACACACATATTAACATAAAATTATTATTTAATATTTTTCTTATTTTCTGCTTTTTTTTTCTTTTGTCGATTTAAGGGCATGAAAGCAAATTTAAAATGGACTTTCTGAATATGTTATAGAGTTCAGGATTTGGCTAAAATTTGTATATCTAAAGATGATTCGTCGGGAAACAGATTATGTTGAGATTCTTCTAATGCATTCAATACTACCAATACCTTTTATAAATAAATCATTTTAAAACATAACCTAATGTTAGATTGAAAAACTTTTCTCAGACAACATAATGAGAGTGAGAGATAATCGAGCGTCCTGGAGTTGTGGAAAAACAAATCATGAATTTTATTCTTTGATCTAATGCTAACATATGATAAACATATGTGTATCAACATAACAAAAAAAAAATCAATAGTCGAATGTACACAGCCCACGAAAATTCAAAATTCACCATTTCTTTTGAACAGGCCTCGTATATTATGATGTAATGAAGTTAAAAACGGTCCACACATTTCGCAAGACCCGGTTATAGAAATAAGTTGACTGGAAAAATCGCTAGTAGGTTTATGTTCCCTCTAACGAATACGATTCCTATTGCTTTACGACGAGAGCGAACTTATCGCCTGATCCATTCCCAGAAGGCGTCGCAACGGATCCGTTAGTCTGTAAGTCGTCGTTGCCGTTAAGATAGCGGCGTTAAGGCTTCTTTTTAGTTTTCACCTTGGCTGACCGCGCTGAATGCTCAGGGTGGCGTATTCGACTGTAGTAGACTTGGCATAATTTAATGACACACATTCCGTAAAGTTTTATTTCATAGGATAATAATATATAAAATTATTATCTTTGTGATTAGAACAATCCGTTAGGTTTACGTTATTTCACGTAAGCTAGTAATTTTGTATATTGAAAACATTATTAAACTATCAAATGACTTTAAAAGGCTTAACTGTTACGCCCTCAAATAGCAACAACCGAGCGAAGTGTAAAACGCTCAAAGCTTTAATTAAAATTTGTTTGACGTTCTACAAAATTATCAAAAACAGAATAATAAAATATTACAATCAACTTTAAATTCTGCTGTAACAAATATTTTCGTGTTATTTATTAGATAAAATCAGTGAATGAACTATGAAAATATTATATTTTAATTATAACTGCAACTAATTTAGAGCTAGAGCACAGATATCATTAATTTTGATATTATTTGTTAAATTTATAAAAGTTAAAAAAGTTAAACTGTTAAAATATTATATTTTATAGTATAAATAAAAATATGATTTAATTAACGACAGTTGTTAACTGCATAACCCGCCGGAGAATATTTTTGGGTAAACGTTTTTATAAGTTGATTTTTGGAGGTATTTAAAACCCATATATACTAAAGGAGATCAACTTGTTTGCCCCAAGTAAGTACATTCGTTCGAGGCATCATGTGGCATTTTACGATATTTAGATATATTTAGATGCACATATGTAGAGTTATGTCATTATCTTTTGATATACGTACAAGAGTGGCCGTAAGGTACATAACGATCTACATACTCTTAGATAAAATATTTTTTTACACAAATTTTTACACTTGCCAATTCAACAATTAACTCATAACATGTATAAAAAAATTAATCTCTCTTATATAATTTCTTTTTGTTTTTCATTGCTCACATTATTTGCGTTATTATATGAGTACAAACTGAAGGTATTATACTATCATACCTTGTCTATATGTGGGGTGTAAAGAAATGTTAAATTTATTTTATTACATTATGCATGTATCTACAATATTTTTAATGTATTTCCTGAACAATTGTTTTTTAGAGGTCTTTGTTTAATAAATAAAACAATTGGTTTGTAACTAACTTTAGCCTGTTGAGTTTGTCGTGGTCAATCAGAATTCCACTCTTGATTTTTACACTACCATTAAATTTCAGATAATGTGGCTACGATTGCGTCACGCTAAAAGACACATCACACATGATTGGGATGAGTGATGATTTTATTCGTCAAGTCAGAAAATAAATCTGCCAGTGGCAATTCTATCAACCATTGAATTTAAATCGTGGAAAATAGTGGAATAAACACATTGCTGTCAAGTCATATTGATGACGTGCGTTCTCACTTTAATCCTTCCGCAATGGTCAATTAAAATTCCGAAATTTAAATTAGCAATACATCAAATTACTGACTGGCCTACTTTTAAATTTTCTTTTTATCCGCTAAACTCAATTCACAGCTGCATGAACACTTTTCCATCTCCCTTACAGTAGTGAATTCAGACACAACACAAAATACACGAGACATATAATATAAGTACACTTTGAAACAAATAATACACTACGCATAAAACGAATACTTACAAAGTTTCAAATTATTTTTTTTTAAAGAAAGACAAACATTCCCGGGTTACGAATAACCTAACCTGGCAATATTAAAAAAAAAACTCGTGCTGGCACCATAAGAAGCGGAAGATGTTGCTTGTGCAATGATGGAAAATTTAGCTAGAAGAGGGATTGAACGCACGACGCCCGGGTGGGAATCCGACGCGTATGTCCAGTCAGCTACCGACCAGTCAAATGGAATATGAATTTTGACCGGTAAGTAGCTGAGTGGACAAACGCATCGCATTCCTATCCGGGCGTTGTGGGTTCAATTTTTCTGCTAGCTAAACCCTCAATAACAACACAAACACCATCTTCCGCTTACTATGATGGTAGTAGGCGTTTTTCAAATATTATTAGGTTATTCGTAACCCGGCAATGTTTGTCTTTCTTTAAAAAAATTAGCAATTTCTAACTTTTCGGGAAATCAGGCTCGATGGCGCTTTTATTATTTGAATTTATGAATTGATCGAATATAGAACTATCTAATTTATTTTGATTCTTAAAAGAACTCCATTCCGTGCAGTGTAAAATTTTCGGGCAACATTGTAAGGCGGGCTATGGAAGTGCCCGTAGAAAAGTATTAGGGAATTTCAGGAATCAAGAGGTTCGAACTAACTAATAAGGGAAAAGACAAATGCAGATAGCCTATCGTTTCACAGGTGAGCCGCTTTACAGAAAATGATTCGAAGAAACAAATCGTTGTCATGTAGCTGTCATCAACTGAATATACGTAATAAAATAATAACTAAATGCAAAAAAAAAAAAAAATATGCAAAACATTTGTAACGCAATTTTTTGCACACTCAACTTTTTTTTGGTACTTAGTTCCTATTTTATTACGTGAACGGATGTTCTTTGCTCAGATTCCAAGTCCAGTGCATCATGGACGCAAAGGGGTACGTAGCAATCATCTTAACACGTTTCTTTTTTAATACGTTCCAGTTCCAGTTTCATATTAACCGTCTCACGATGGTCACGTATCTATTCCGCTGATAACCACCGCCTCCGCCCACATAATACCAACCCATAAATAATGTTTACTCGGTGACGTGTCGCAGTCGTATATCACGGGGCAGCTCTTTAAAAATGTTGCGGTTCTGATGGTAATACATATTTCACACTAAACGAACAGCACTTTTACTCATCGTGAATTATACAACATACTCGTACATTAGACGAATGTAAAAAAAAAAACATTTTTTTAATTGCTCACTTTTTCATAATATTCAACGAAAAAGTATTACAATGTTTTGTACGTATATAATTAAAGCATACATTTAAAAATACAGTAATGGGAAAGATATGAAAAAGTACTATTTGTGTGTGTGGGTAATGGACAGTAAAAACAAATTTAAAACAGTCAACTTAAATGTTGAAAATAAAATAGTAAGTAATAATTAAAAAGCGAAAAAAATCTTTGTAAAGCATCGTAAAACTCCAAATATACAAAGTAGTAGAAAAGCAATAGAACGAATATTACAAACAAAATGAAAAAATAACTTTGTATAAGACTACGAATATTATTTTAACTTTTATGACAGACCGGTTTCGCTTAGCTTATGGATAAACAGGGTACAAAATTAAAATAAAATAAAAATACAAAGTGTGCGGTTATATACACATTTAGAGGGAAAACAAAACATAAAATGAATATCAGAACAATGATACAACAATAGAATAACATTTAAATTATAACAAAGGAACAGAGAAAAAGAGACAAACAATATGAATCGAAAGAGAAAAGTGTCAACTGAGAAGGTGATTAAAGATTGATGATAAATTTTATGAGTTAACAGGAAATTTCCCTAATATTTTTTGTTTGGGTTAATTCTGTACCCTGATGATGCTTTTGCTAAGCGGAACTGGTCAATCATAAAAATAAAATAAAACATTATTTTTTCATTTCTTTAAATATGTCAAACCAAAAAGTATTTTATTTCGGTAAGTAAAGTAATATAATCATTATTAATTATTTAATAAAATCAAATTCATAAGTAAAGTTGCAGTTCAAATTATACCGATTTACGAGTTTTAGAATTTATAGTGAAAAGTAAAATTAATAAGAATCATTAAAAATAAGCAATAATGTAATTAAATACACAGATATTATTGAAGCTTATATTATATCAGTTATTTATTATAAACAATGAAATTATAAAAAATAAGCTATGAACATTTGTGTAATTCAACCGTAGTTTTGATTCTTTGCAGAATGTAATATTTTGTTAGTCTTGTGAATTTGTTTTGTTAGAAGATTAAATGTGCGAGCACCAATAAAGCTGTTGTGTGTTTGCATTAATTTGGTGTTGGTTTAGGGGGCTTAACATACATTATTTGTCTTTTTGCTTATCCTGTTTCCATTAATTTAGAACTTATTTTTTTGTTTAGTGATATATTTTAGAGTTTTTAAATATGTAATTTACGTATACTAAACATTTTTGATTCTGGGTACAATATTTCACAAGAATATGTTTTTTTTCCTATAAAATATGAATTCAATTTTATGCTATTGTATTATCTGCAAAGGCTCAGTAAATGAATGAAGCACAACTTCCTATCCTATTATACCGTGAAAGATGGAAGATTGCACAATGGAAAAAAAAGTTTTGTGAGACGTTATACATGAAGTTAAGTGTAAATTAAATAGAGCCTATTTAATTTAAGCCATTTTATGTCTTAGTTGCCCCATAAAAAAATCGATCCACGTTTTAACATTGCTGTGTCTTCGGTATAAAAATATTATTTTTAGGGATTACGTTACCAAAATAGTTACAGAAATAGATTGAAAAACAGAATCAGGCCAATAACAGTTCCCTGTGGTACCCCATTTTTTATCTGTGTTTCTGTACTATAAATATTCCCAATTTTTTTAATTTTTGTTTTTTTTTTTTATCTTTTAGGTAGTTGTTGAGAATTTTTTAATATCCGCTTTTTCAAGAGCTAAATTTAAAAAATGGTGTCCGTAAAATTTTGGGTAATCCGTAATGTTTGTTTTGAGGTTTGAAAAGATAATCTTTTCAGCTTTTTGTGGTTTGAAAAAAACGTGGTCTAGACATGCGGTATTATTTAAGTTTATTCTTGTTAGTTGATTAATGTCATACAGATATTTGGTGCATAATAAATATTTCAAATATTCGTTTTGACCATTGATATTTTTGTCCCTTGTTAATAACGAAAAAGTAAAATAAAGTAGAGAAGTCGGAAAAGTGATTTTAGTCAATTGCCAAAGAGAAAATCATTTAAGAATAAGCCACACATATGTGTATGGCTTAAAACAAATATTTGAAGTTATTTTGATAGAATTTAAATTTTAATTCTTAATTTTTGAAAAGTCAAGAATTCCAATTGCAAAATCTTTTAAGCAGTTGTAGAAAAAAACCGTTTTTTCATTACGTCCAGTATGCTTGCAGACAGATTTTGTAAATGTTGTGGAATTACCTTCTTCAGTTTCAGTTAGCATAATAAAAAAAATGATTGTTAAGAAGGATATAGAGTATGTATTCCAACACTTATGATTTTCATGTATATGGTTGAGAAATTCACATCTTTAAAATATTTATTTTTCAAATTTTTGCTTGGATTTTCACACAAAAAATATAATTTTTTTTTTTTTTTTTTTTTTACATGAATACCGCACAAGAGTCTCAACTGCTCCCAACCGTCTAGAGCCAGTGAGACTATGGCATCCCCAAATTGGGTATGTTGTGAGGCTGAAGCTAGTAGGGAGGGGAAGGAGATCGGGAAGAGGAAGGTTGGGAAGTACCTGGCTATTCAGATCTGGTCACCAAACACGGCTTAAGCCATTTCAAGCAACGTTTCGATTCTGAACGGTGGTCTTTCACCAGGGCGATACTTAGAGTATCTACCACTCTGGAACGTGCCGCAAATATACTTGTTATTATTTTTATATGAATTAAATGTGTTATGACACATATTAATTAAATAAAAGTTATTGGCGCACGCCGGGTTTGAACCCGCGACCTTTGGATTCGTAGTCGAGCGTCTTACCACTCGACCATGGAGGCCGTCAAATTAACGTATATTAAAAATGTTCTTCAGACATGTTGTAAATTTAAGAGTAGTTAATGAGTGCTAGGTAGTTTGTAGGGTTTTTATTGCGTGTGGACAACTGGATTATTGGATTTGTGTTGTTTTTTCTCATTATTACATATATTTCTTGTAAATTTAGCCAGGTATAAAACATGTTTGTTTTTTTGCGTAAGCTATTAATTTATGTAAATTATGTTGTAAGTTACTCAGAGAAATATTAATTATTTGTGTATGTACAGAACAAAACACCATGTTTTCTGTTGTGAGAGATAACATTGCCCCTTATCTCTTTATTTGGTAAAGACCTAACAATAACTGGATGCTTATTGACTGAGTTTCTATGTTTTATTAAATATAAATTTGTAACTTTTAACGATTCCGAAACACAGTCTAGTGATTTCATTTTGTCTCTACAACTTTTGTTAGGTTTTTTCGTTAGGAAAGGTACACCCTGAATTTTAATCTTATTATGTTTGAAGTTATTTTCTATTTTGTTAAAATGTAATTTAATCTCCTTGTGTCTAACTATTATTGCTTCAGTGAAGAGTATTTTCTTCTTTTTTTTGTCTTCTCAAAATTTATCAATATAACATCAGATCTACCTATGTACAATCCGGAACTATTTCTTGCTCTAATTTAGACTCTTATGTTACTTTTAAACTTGAAAAAATTCATTAGAAAAATGTTTTTACAGATATGATATTATATTGCGGAGTGAAGTCTGTAAATTACTTTCTGTCAGTTATCATCCAGAGTGGTAGATACTCTAAGTATGGCCCTGGTGAAAAACCACCATTCAGAATCGAAACGTTGCTTCAAATGGTTTTAGCCGTGTTTGGTGACCAGATCGAAATAGCCAGCTTACTATTTAGATCCAGCAACTTCCCAAACTTCCTCTTCCCCATCTCCTTTCCCTCCCCACTACCTTCAGCCTCACCACATACCCCATTAAGAATGCTATTGTCTCACTGGCTCTAGACGGTTGGGACTCTTGTGCGGTATTTACTATAAAGATAAATAAATTAATAAATCAGACCTGTTATTGATCTGATTTTACGTATTTATGAAGAAATAAAGAAGAATTTTTTTTTATTTATTTCGAAATAACACATTAAAACCTTCTCCTAAAAATTGAAAAATAGACAAAATTTAAAATACGGATAAATAACTGTTTTACAAACACAAGAAATTATCAAAAATAGAACTGTAAGTTTTGGCATGACTGTATCGACATAATCACGATCACGTTGTACATGGCCCTCTTAACCTAACCAAATAGTGATAGGCCAAATGGGAAAATAAGCAAAGGAGAGGAACGCTGTTAAGTTGGGTTTGATTATGTTAAGAGAGTTATTCTCAAAGATTATTATCGTGATTATACGTATATTCTCGATCGTGAATATATTGATAGAGCCACGCAAAAACGTACATTTCTATTTTCGATTGATTTCTGTGTCTGAATAACAGAAGTGTACAGAGGTTCTGTTCCTATCCGCCACAGAACACTTAATATTACCGGGTGTATTTGCATTTCCAAAGAACACTTTTTGATTTGTTCATATATTTTAGCCTTCAATATTTTTGACAAGCTAAATGGACAATGATAACACACGTTTCGAATATATTACATTTATTGTATTAAACACTTTTATATTTTGTGAAAATTGAATTATAACTTTGCATTTTAAGTCACTATTTCTATATTAATATTAAATTCACACTTTCAAGTAACATTGGCCATATATTAATTTTATATGAAGTAACCAAAAAAATCAGAAAAAAATACTGCCTTAATACAGGCTTGCCTAGTGAGGCAGATTACGAGAAAACAAAAGTAATAACTATATCCAAAAACTAAGTTTATAAGTATTGAGCAAATACGGATAATGGTCTATAAATCTATCTAATTAATGTTTCTGTAATATATATAAAATGTTTACAATGTATAGATCTCTTGCTAAAATATATAAATGTACCTACACCTTTATACACCCTATGTATTTCATATGTTTTTTAAAAATTCTTTTGCCGTTATTACTGTAAACTGTATTTGAATAAAGATTTATTATTATAAGACCAAAACTTTATTTTAATTTTTATGACCAACTGATTTCGCTTAGCCTAAGCATCATAAGGTACAAAATTAAACTAAACAAAAATACACAGTGTGTGGTTATATATACTCATACATACAGAGTGAGTTTTGCCTCTTTCTTTTCATATTATCTATCTCTTTCTCTCTGTTCCTTTGTTATAATTTAAATGTTAATCTTTTGTTTTAGAAGTGTTCTCTTTTTTATTTTATTTAATATTGTATTTTCCCTCTATATATCAGTATATATAACCGCACACTATGTAAGTTGAGTTTAATTTTGTTCCCTAATGATACTTAGGCTAAACGAAACCGGTCGGTCATAAAAAAAAAACTGTGGTCCTACACAACGTTATTATTTCATTTTTATTAAATGTGTTGAACCACAAAGTGATTGCTTTCTACGAAAATATAAAAATACTTTTAAAAAATAAGTTATATCGCGAAAAATGGAAAATATCTAATTTAATTTCATATCACTCTTTTATTTATGCTGTGGGTTAGGTTGGTCAATGTCTTATCTCTGTTTTGGTAGATCGCATTAGAATTGTGGTGAATAAGGAAGGTTTTAGACACGTCTAAGGTAGATTTGTTAATGTGATTCTTCACAAGAGTCCCACTGTCGTACTGCCGGTAAAACGATATTAACCCCTAATAGGTAAAAGTGGAAAGAAATTGAAGTAATACAGATGCAAGTTGAAGGTAACAAAGCACCTGTAAATACAAATATAAATCGAGTTAAAAAAGATGCAAGTCAATTCCAGCAAAATTTTGATTCTAATTATCTTCCACTCGAAGACTTACTGTTGTCAAATTTAGAATCTAAGGGCAAGCGTACGAATTCCTGGTTGAAGTAAAAAAAGTACAGAATTCGAGCAGAATAGAATTGTTTAGAAAACTTCAATAGTGAATGAACAATTTTCAATAACCGGAACGTTGTTCAAGAAGATTTTCTTTCGACTTTTTTCAGTTCACTCCTTTGAATGATTTAAGTTCTACAATTCTTGTTTATGTTCGTTTAATAATAAAGTTGTCTGTGAATTTCAGCCGTTTTAGAAGGAAATGTTTAAAAAAAGTTGATATTTGATCAGGTTAGTGGGCTTCAAACGTTCCAGGAACTTTACTGAAAGCTCAGACGTTTATTGAAAAAATCTTGACGTAGGAAGAGACAATATTGTCTCAGGCGATTCCTTTCTTTTATATAAGAATCCTATCCAAATAGATCCAGGACGAGGGATAATATTGTTTCAAGTCCTGAACTAATTTGAATTTGATATTAGGGTTGTATAATGTATATGAGAAGCTAGTAGACCAAGTCGTACGAAGTAATATTATATATGCAAAGCACATCGATCTTGTCCAGCTTCATAACATATTTTATAAGGAAAAATAGATCTTAGTTACGTAACAACTTTTAATATATATAATTTATTGCGCTTTTTGATGACCTCCGTGGCAGGCATTGAAAATGTAAGTCAGCCCTAGTAAGTCAGCATTTATAAATGAAACGACAATACAAAATAATCAAATGCTTTGTAATATGCCGTACCAGTTTCACCACTCGACTTTATCGAATAACAGCTTTATTTTTACAAAGTTATTTTTATATTGTTTAATTTAACAGTAAGAATGATATTTCAATGCTCCATAGTTCTTGATAGACATACAGTTTCGACGTTAAATAATGTTGGGTTGACCAATAAACTTGTGACACAAAAACAATGCAAATTTCGTGATGTACTGCTTCAGAAGACACAAATTTTTGTTTGATTTTAATGATAAAAATATATGTTAGGTTTAGAAAATTAAAAAAATAACTAAACCCTTACTTTAGAACCTACTCACACCACTTTATTTGAGTTTTAAATTGAGTCTTTGATAAATAACGTTACGTGCAAGCAGCGCAAATTTTTCTAGAAAAGTGATGATTGGAAGCTTTTTGTTGCTTCAGATAATTTATCTACCAAATTTTATGCTCAATAGTAACGATTACTTATAGTAAAACATTGATTTGTCTTAATTTATAAATGACTCCATTTGGATAATTTTTTATTTGTATTTTTATGTTAAATTCTGTGTAAAGACCTTGCAGCCTTAGATTTTGTCACGTTAGTGAGATTTACTCATGCATTGAATAACTCTATACGTATTAGCGATAGAAAGCACATAACTATTACTATTCATATTATTCACAAGCGTAGCAGAATACATTCACGTTTAACTATAATCAGTACATGGGGTGCTCTGTCGTTTCCGCTAATACAATACGAGGACGCGATGAGATCATATCAATATTTGCATTATGAAACACAGTGAGCTTTTGAAAAACTAATTAGCTATTAAATGTATCATAGTAAATTGTATAAATACCACAGGGATGAAACTTAAAAAAAAACATTAATCAAATTATTATTTTGTTATTAATTATTTCTAATTTTGACACTGTTAATTCGCGGTAGAACTCCATTTCAAAGATATTAATAATTCCAATTTTTTAATTTTATTCCACTATTTTTTATTTAAGACAATTTAAAAACAGGAAACTGTTAAAAATAAAACTGACAACTATAGATATTATATATTTTAAAAAGACCCCACAAACGCATCTAATGCATCCCGTCTAACCCGTCTCCCAGAAGGTAATAAAACTACCCGAATGTATTTTTTAACGGTAAAGTCACCTCTGTCAGCAATAAAATAAAACCTCAAGTCACAGATGTTCACTATGTAACTCAACAAGCGTCCATTCTAGACCTTATAGTATACTCTTATATGCCGTAGACTTACTTAAAATTGTACCAGTCTGAAAATGCCCGTCATAAGGTTAAACCGGTCAGGTATTAAATAAAAAAAATGTGGAAAAAAGTAAAAAAATGGTATTATTAAAATCATTTAAATTTTGACTACTTTTATGTTACTCTTTCTGGAGCTTTGCTGAACTGTCTTCAATCAAGGGCGACGTTGTGAGGTGATTAAGGTTAAGGATGTTGGTAGCGATTTTTGGATCTTGAAGTGGCTTTATTTAAAAGAGAAAGGACGAAAAGACGAATTCCGGTAGCGGGTTCCAGATGTGTGCCATTTTACATGAAAAAAATGAGTTGGTAAAACGGCCTCTTCTGATGCTAAAAACATTGGCTTTTAACGGGTGTTCCTCCTTTACCACAAGTCGGAAGTGAGTAAAAAATCAAGGCAGCTAATTCTTCCGCGTAAGTAAAGTGGAATATCTGGAGAACAGAATTAACTACTACGTTTTATGTATGTATTTAATTTTAACCGAGTATTATTAGTAGTTTGATCCCGGAGAAGGATAGCAAATTCAACTGCCGGATTTACCCGATATCTGTGTATAGTCAGGTATAGTCTATTTCTATATCTGTGTCTGTGTCTATATCTGTGTAGAGTCTGGTCACTTTTGAATGATTGTTTAGTTCTATGTGTAGAACAATCGGATTTCTCCACGTTTTCCGATTCCCCCAGAGCTGAGGGTCGAAATAGTACTGGATTATCACGTCTTGGAAGCTAATCGGTTTCAGATTTTTTACCAGCCATGTGTAATGAGAAGATAGATCTATTAGTTGAAGTCCATTATTCTTTGGTCCGTGATTTAAAAAAAAAGTGAATATCTAAGAGTCCAAATTGCTAACAACTGTCCAGAGGCAGTGGGGCTATGGCATCCCCAATCGGGGTATGTTGTAAGGCGGAAGGGAGTAGAGAGGGAAATGAGATGTGACGAGGAAGGTTGAGAAGTTCCTGGCTATTCAAATCTGGTCACCAAACACGGCGAAATTTCAAGCAACTTTTTGATTCTGAGTAGTGTTACTTTGATTCAGAAGTCGCGGGTTCGAACCCAGCGTGCGTAAATAAATTTTATTTAATTAATATGTGTCATAACACATTTAATTGAAATAAAATAAAATAAAGTAAATTTCTGGCACGTTCTAGAGTGGTAGATACTTTAAGTATCACCCTGGTGAAAGATCACCATTTAGAATTGAAACGTTGCTTAAAATGACTTTAGGTGTGTTTGGTGACCAGATCTGAAAAGCCAGATACTTTCAAACCTTACTCTTCCTCTTCCTCATCTCCTTTCCCTCCCCACTACCTTCATCCTCACAACATACCCCCATTAGGGATGCCATAATCTCGCTGACTCTAGATGGTTGGGAACAGTTGAGACTCTTGTGCGGTATTCACGTAAAAAAAAAGTTTATTAGTTAAACAACCAAAGATTGATTTATCGAAATCGTGATTTAGAATCATAACATCACCTAGTTTGTAGTATTTACCACTCTGGGACGTGGCGCAAATATAATATATTTTATTTTAATTAAATAATAGTTATGTGAAATAATACATATAAACCAAATACAAAATATTTGCACGTAACATGACAGGTGTCAATAAAATATGTATAATTTCACGATAATGATAATGCCACGACCTCCGAATTCGTAGCCGAGGATCTTAACCGCTCGGTCATGGAGGTCGTCAAATGTAAATTAAAATGAAAAATAAATTATATTTTTATTTTGTTCTTTCCAACTCCAGCCCGTTTTCAAAATTCACGTAAAAATATGAATAATCCGCATTAGAAACATGGATTTATTATCTCGCGATAAAATTGTAATGGTAAATATGTTTGAAATAGGTTCCCACGGACGCATGTGTGGGATTTAGTATAGAGCCACGTATTAGAGTGAAATATGAAGACATTAAATGCCTAGGTGAGCTAAGCAAAGATGAACATTATTTATGAGAATGAGTTGTTTAGAAGGTTTACGTGAGGATATATAATATACACATCCATGTCTGTGTACGAAACGAATGTAATTCTAATGAATTTGTTCATTTTGTGTTATTAGACATTATGGTATCTATGGCTTAGTTGTGAGGTTTTTTTTTTTTTTACAATAACTCCACACAGGAGGCCTTGAGGGAAATAATTTCCCTCAAGGCCTATGTCATCTTTGGGGATGCTGTATGAAGGGTTTTTTTTGAGGAAAGAAAGGAGTGAACTTGGGTCTTGAAGAGACCCATGTTGAAGGAAGGAGGAAACACAGAGGCCGGCAAATCATTCCATAGCCAAGCTGTTGAACATGAGAACGAGTCGTAAAAGCGACCCGTTCTCATGTATTGAATGTTAACTGTGTACAAATGTTGGGCGCGCGTTTGGCGAGTTTCCCGACTATGCACCGGTGCCGGAGGGGTCAATGACGCAAGTTCCTCGGAGCATCTTCCATTGAAATACCTGTAGAACAAGGGCAGCATTCCCACCTGACGTCTGTGCTCCAAAGTTTGCAATTCGTTTTAGGATGTTGCTCTTGGTTTTCGATTCAAAGTAAGGACCTCCCAACACTTCTTATGTTTATCTATACGCTCTAAAGATTATTATGACTGTCGTTAATTTGTGGAATATTTTATTCCGAAAGCATTTAGTTTTTAGTGGTAGTTTTTGTCACCTTATTTTTATCAAAGTTTTTTTTTACAATAACTCCAGTTACATTTTTTTCAGTACACAGTTAAAATTGGGCGAAGTATTAATTCTTAATACTTAGTTGGGAAAAAAGTGTCGTTTTCTAGCAAGCTGGGGTAGTTGGCTTGAATTTTAGGCAAAAATTTACAGAATCATTATTCAGGATTACAAAGTAAAAAAAAAAATTGAAAAAAAATAAAGATTTGTAGTAACGGGCGGTAAAACACCATCACAGGGTGTAAATTTTCTCGATTTTTTCAAATGCGTATAATTTTTAAAATACATAACATAGATTTATTTGAATATTTTTCTGATGACTATTATGACATAACCTATCACCCACTTCCAGCTTGTCATCGACTTCTGGGACATCCTGTTTACTTAGAACCCTTCCTACGAAATTACCACAAACATTTTAATGAATTTTACTTGTATGGATTTGCTTTTTTTGGTCTGAAACTTGACGTACAAGTGAATAAAAAATTGTTCTGCCGATAAAAATGTGGTACTATAGAGTGGTAGCTACGTAAGTATCGCCTTGGTGAAATACCACCATTCAAAATCGAAAAGTTGATTAAAAATGGTTTTGGCCGTGTTTGGTGATCAGATCTGAATAACCAGGTGCTTTCCAACCTTCCTCTTTCTCATCTTCTTTCCCTCCCCACTACCTTAAGCCTCACAACATACCCCAATTGGGGATACCGTAGTTTCACTGGCTCTACACCCTCGGGAGCAGTTGGGACTCTTGTGCTGTATTCACTAATAAAAGCTAATAGAATTGACAATATTTCGAACGTTCAAAGGGTTAATAAATTAAATGCTTCGGTTATCCTTAAAATATACCACAGTGCTTAAAATAAGCTGGATTAAGTTCTGAGCAAAATAAATTTCGTAAAATCCCAAAAAAATAATGTTTTTTTTTTTTTTTAAGTGTATGGAGGATAACGACAAAATATTTATATTGTAAGTGCACTTTGAAGGTCTAAGAATGGTTCCATCGTGCTGTCATCAAATCGACCAATAGCAATACTTGAACATAGAGAAATGAGAAAAAAAATCTTCCGCACCCTGAGTAAGCGACGGTAATTCAGTAGAACATTGATGCTATGGATTAAAGTACTTGACTAAATTTGTTTTTGTTTGTAAAACGATACAAAGTAAAAAGAATTTCTAATGATGAAAACTCATTATTAGAAAGTTAGATGCTTCACAGTAAAGGGATCCGCTTAGCCAATATCAGTCTCACATTAGAGATAGGCCAGTAACTTCCACTTACCAGGAGTGGACTATCTGAATATTTCACCCGAAAATAACGAAATGAGGACTAAATCATAAAACGTCATGTAATTTGTCAGTCACGTTTAAAAAAATATTTTTGGGGTAACGTTTGTACATAGTCCGATTGTGAGCTTTGAACCAAATAGTGCCTAAAGCTTTTATTTTATAGTGAATACCGCACAAGAGTCTCAACTGCTCCCAACCGTCGAGAGCCAGTGAGATTATGACATCCCCAATTGTGGTATGTTGTGAGACTGAAAGTAGTGTTGAGGAAAAGTAGATGTGTAAAAGAAAGGTTGGGAAGTAGCTGACTATTCAAATCTGGTCATCAAACACGGCTGAAGCCATTTCCAGCAAGGTTTCGATTCTGAATGGTGGTCTTTCACCAGGGCGATACTTAAAACTTCTACCACTCTGGAACGTGCCGAAAATATAGTTTTTAGTATTTTTATATGAATTAAATGTGTTATGACACATTTTTATTACATAAAAGTCATTGGCGCACGCCGAGTTTGAACCCGCAACCTTTGGAGTCGTAGTCGAGCGTCTTGCCACTCGACCATGGAGGCCGTTTTTCAGCGTTGCGTTGTTTTACACAGCAGTATTTCATTTGCTGTCCCATTCGTGCAACAATTACGTGTAAGTGCCGTTGGGTGCTTATTTTATGAGGTATTCATCGCAGATTGCTCACTCATGTAAAAGTTAGCGTAATCAACAGGATTAAGAAAAGGACGTGGATGCTTTGAAATGCTGAATTGTATGCCGATTTGGTCCTGTTTCCAACCCTCCAACCACCCTCCCACCCCTAGGGCGGTATTGGGGAAGGCTCGACATATTAGATTCAGGCCGGATCGGGCGGCTATGGATGCAGGGCACGTATTCGCTCCGACTCCACTGCCTACGCGGCGCCATTTCGTTACGAACTTCTGAATCGGCGGTTCTCAATTATTTCCAGAAAAGGAGAATCATCGTGTTGGCGCAGTTTGCCACTTGGCTGCTACATTACTTACATGTTTATACTACCTACTTAGTGGTAGTGGGTTGATCTTCCATACAAAATGGATCAACCCCATTCGTCACATATGTATGTACATTTAAAATAATAGTTTATAAACTAGTGTTAGAACTAACCAACACAAATGTTGCCAGTATTTATGGTGGTTTTTATAGAGTACATGTTGAAGGGTTGAATTTAAAAACATGTGACAAGAAAAGGAGACGTGGACCAGAGAAAAGTTCTGGCAACTTTCCAAGATTAAAAATAAGTTAAGGTTTTTCCAGCAATCATTTTACTGGTGAACTCATACAGGTACCAGACTCGCAGTGCAACACTAACTTTTTTCATAAGTTCTTAATCCAACCTTCATAAAACCCAGGTCAAGAAAGCTCATTTAAAATGCTCGGTCAAAATTAAATAATATGTTTTTGGATAATCGTGAAATTTGAGTTTCTCACCTTTCGGTTCAAAGTCAAAAACATATTTTATAAGACCGCCAAAACTATATAATCTACCCTTATACGTAGTATTTTTTGAGTTTATATTTACTTACATCTAGGAAATTTATAAAAACACTAATGCAATCATCAACAGGTTGCAGAGGTTCCAGGTATATTTTTTGAGAAATTTTATATTATCAACACATCTTTTACCTAATTACCTAATTTTTTGACTTGGTTTTCTTTCTGGAATGGTATCTGTTACACCAATAAGTATTTAACAATGTCATTGAAATGATTTATTACAATACTGAAAACTAGTTAAATTTGAACCTCAATTGAAAAGATCATTTTTTGTATCTCGATTTGCTTTGAAATATTTTTTTACGGTAGAACATAGATGTCATCTCAATACGACATTTTATTTCTGATTTATTTTTATTAAAATCCTGGATATATCTGACCCACTGACCGACTGCGCTGAAGAAAACGGATCCTTTAATTCCTTCTTCGACAGTAATTTAATGATATAATAACGTAAAAACCCTTTTAACTAAATTAATATTCGTCAAACTTACGTAAAAGTACCAAAGACTACAAAAATATGTAAAGTTTTTCACATTTCTTGTGATTTCTTTTAATATTTATTTTTTTTAAATGCTGGCAATTGGTGGCATTGATTTAATATAATAATACACAAAATTAGTGAGCTTGTGTGTTCTGTAATATTACCAAAATTTTCAGTTATGAAATATATATTAGAACAGTGAGAAGAAGCTGGAGGGGCGAGTATAAGGTGCTGATTTCTAAATAATTTCAGAAAACTTGGTATTTTTTTATTAATTAAATAGTTGGGAAAGCCTGCTCGAGCCTGGTTCCGCTGGTATAGCCTAGTAAGAAAGTAATGCGAAATAAATATTTTATCAGTAATTTAAACGCGTTGACAAGATCGTGAATTTCTCAAATAGGCTATATACTCGTACTTGGATACATAAGAACTCCCTTTGCAAACGGATTTAGCGAAGGAAAACAAATTTACTGCTAAAGAAAGTTGTTAAAAAATGACATGGACGTGTTTTATGTTAACTAAAACAAATTTATCACAAAAATACTTCTCAGTATTATCAACTAAGACCTCAAAAAATTTTCATAATAATTTGGATATTTCAGAAATACAATTTCCTTAGTTTTACGTACCTCTCGTACATAGGCCCCCGAAATAATTGTATACTTAGTAACTTAAAGTAATTGAATATGAAACTCTTCAAAAACCCCACTTATTGGCTATATTTTTCAGTAAATCTTACTTAACAATTGGTTTGGGTTTAAAAAACCTTAATAATCGGGTTCAGTTAAAGACGGTTCTGTGAAAATATTATGATTATTTTCTGAAAATTCAATTTCTCTTTCATACGTTCAGATTTTGAAGGAAATGCTCACAATAAATAGCAAAAAAATCATTCAAAACGCAATAATTTGGTTTTTGATAAAAAATAGGGGAAAAAAACTTCTGAAACTTCTCTAATCCTTCGGCAGGAAAAGTCTGACAGAAGTACTATCAAAAAATGAAAAAAAACACTTTCGTCTAGAAAGCCAAAACTTAGATTTACTTTCAAAATCAGTCGATATTAGCCAGTACTGACTAAACCTTTAATTCGTTTTTGGAAGATCTGGTTACAACGAAAATGCCAAAAAAATACCATTTTAAGTACTTAAGAACTATTGTTACATACTGATATTAGTATTGTATGACTTAAACCATTCTTCGTGCAATCATGTGCGAACGCATTAAATATGAGCATATTAGAAACCAATGCATGGGCGATTTAACCAAAATGATCGAGATTAAGAAAGGGACTCTTCAATGGTTTGTTCATAAAGAGCGGATGTTTAAGAAATATGAATCATGAGAACATAACACGTGCAAGTGGATATGAGAAGAAGTCGGTTTGCGATGCTCCAAGAAAATATGCCCCTATCAACGAGTTCTTCAGTTGGGTCATCTCGAGAGTCGGATTAACAAAAGAGTATGTATGTATAAATGCAAATAAAGCGAGGAGTGTGTGCTGATACTGAGATGTATAACATTCTATTATTTTATTTTACTGCTGGAAAAAAATGGCATATCGTTAGTTGGTTATTTCTGTAGGTAGGTTAATAACATATAGCAGAACATTCATAATATTCTATTTTTTTTTAATCTTGACATAATCTGATTTAAGTATTTGATTCATGTGAACCGTTCTAGCATTTCTGGGATATATAGAATATATTTGAATACCATAAAATATTCTTCCAATATTCCTATATTGGTTTATTTGCTTAACGGATCAAACATCGACCAAGCATAGTTCAAATCATAAGAATTCATTTTTTTTTAGTTCAAGCTTTTCAAAAGCATAACTTTATATATTATTTAATGACAAACAACTTAGCGATTTCATTTAAACTATATTCGTCCTTTTTCCGACAACTCTTGTAATTTGTGTTAATATCAGAAGTGACTTTTGAACTTCTAGCAATGTTGGCTTATACCATTTCTTGTGTGTAACAAGTGCATTCAGTTCTCCATTCATAGTATTGCCTGCATTGCGTAACGCATTCCTGCATTCATTCTATTGTCGAAATCCGTAACAGCATTTCTACCCCTCACAAACATTTGTCCTTTGTAAATACATGTTCATCCATTTTCTCCAAGGAATCACCGTTTTCAACCACAGCTTTTTTCTTCTCTTTAAAAACCTATTGTTTTAGAATTACGAAGTCAAATTTACACAAAACAAGTTGAATTGTGTTTAAATAAACTACTTTTAAAAAGATAGGCATTAAAATAAAATGTCTCTTACGATTCTCATAAAAAAAATAAAAGGAGTAGATAAGAAATGTTATGAAACCCTTTTCAATAAAAGTCAAAGAGTTTTAAAGCGTTGAAGTGATTCTAAGAAAAAATATGGAAGGCGGAAAAATATTAAAAAAGGTGGATTTATTAATCGACAAAAACTTTACCGTTTTTTCTGTCAATATCTTTCACTTTATAAAGATTCTAATGTAACTGACTTTTATTCTTCATACATAATGTTGACAAGTTTGATGTGCCGAGTTGCGAACACTTTAAGCATTTTGGACTTAAGTGTTACATTAACTGTAAAAACCTTATTCCACGAAAGGTGTTAAGTTTTCTCGTTTTTTAATATTTAAAATAAAAGTCTTTTAAACCGCGATCCAGAGATTTCGAGTTTAACGAATGTTTTTTTAGATAATAAATTGTTTTTAATAATACTTATCGTGATTATCGTATTATTCTGTATATGCATTGATTTCAATTACTTTAGTAATCGATTTGATTTCTTTGTTACACGATAGACAATTAAACAAGAAATGAATAAATTTGAACTCAATCGAAATTTTGTTTCAACATTTCTATATTGGCGCTGAAAACACCCTTTGGGATTATAGA
Organism: Drusus annulatus; assembly: GCA_022651775.1. NCBI lineage: Eukaryota > Metazoa > Arthropoda > Insecta > Trichoptera > Limnephilidae > Drusus > Drusus annulatus. Next base: position 69,999 of record JAGWCC010000186.1, read on the forward strand.
AACGTAGATGATACAGTAAAATAAGTTTATATTAATAATAATTACAATATTTGGATACTTTGTATAGAGCCGTTTTTGTGAAAAATCCACCCCAAATCTTAATTTCTACTCATACTTACTTACCTTACTTATCATACTTACTTACCACACATATTTACCTGGTAGGTCACTTCTGGCAGTACACAGTCACTTTATCATAGTAATTTAAAATTTAGCTGATTTTTATACATATATTTATTTTTAGGGAATGAGAGTAAATTTAAAAGTTAGTAAATCGGAGGTATTTTTAAATTTTCGCAGTGAGGAACAGATTCTGATGAAAATTTTGTAATGAATTTAAGGAATGCGAGTCTAAAAACGTTTTCTCGTATTAATGGTGTCTACACGAGTCTAAATGTGAAATTATAATTTCATTTATTTTCTATCTTTTCTGTTTATAATTCGCAATAAATCACCCGTTTCATCATTTTAGGAACACAATATTCAAATTCCACTCTCAAGCAAATTTTTCTTCTACTTTTCACGAAAAAATATCCACATCTATCAAAACCAATATTCTTGTTTTTTGTTTAGAACACTTGAAGAATCAGCACAATCAGCGATTGATAAGGAAAAAAATCTTCAGTGAAAGCACCTACCAATTTTGAACAGTTTTTCATTTAAAGTCCGTTTTAACCAATTGTATGAATGGATTACACCCATGGTGAGAATCAAATTTAAAAAGTTTTTAAATGCACTAAAAGTTACCTGCCAGATAATATTTCACTAAGTTGCATTCAATATTGAATAGTCACATTGATACTTTTAAGTGATATATACTATTAGTATTACATTTGAGGAAGACCACAATTAAAAATCGAAACGTTGCTTGAAATACGTTTTCGGTGACCACACCTGAATAGTTAGGTACTTTCCAATGTTTCACTTCTACGTATCCTTGCCCTTTCTACTCTCAAGTATCACCAAAAACCCAATTGAAGATCCCATAGCACCACTAGCTCCAGTCAGTGTATATACTCGTACTCTTGTATAGTTAAAAAAAAAAAAAATTATGCAATATTTTTCCAACGTTCATTAATTAATTCAGTGTTGAAAACTATGACAAGGCTGGGTTGTGGGTTTTTAAGTACTGTACTAACTTTTAAAGTACAAAAAAAATCACAAAGAGTTATTTAATCATCGCCCCCTACCCCTAAATGACCACAAGGGAAGGTAGTGCCATTTTGAAGTGCTCCTTAATTCCTCTTTTCAGTAATTTTTTTATTCCCGGCAGAGCCTTTTCTCGAAGCATTCATTAAAATGTTGGAGGTTCGCCTTTGGAATGACAATGAGAGACCTTTGAGGGATGAAACGAAAGAAAAAGAGGAAAAAAAATGTTGAGTAAGTATTGTAAAATAATTAAAAATTAATGAGCCTTTTGTTATTCGTTTAAACTTATTAAAAGAGAAAAAGGGCTTAAAAAAATCGAAGAAAAGAGATTGAATTGGTTATTTGACATGAATTAAAATAAGTGAAGTGAATTTTAGGAAAACGTTTTTTTTTAATTTATAAAAAAATACTCACTTTCTGTAAGAACACAGTTTCCATTTTACTCCGCTAATATCAAAGCAATTTGAACTTTAATTATAAATTATTGTATGGCGATACTCAAATAATACGCACTAAAGATTGTTTCGTTTTGTTAACATGGTACATTTTTCAATTGTGTTCGATAAACATTTGAAAATAATTAACCTTCGTTGAGTGATCGTAAATTGTTTTGGATGAAAAGCGCTGCATGGTGTTAAAGTACGCCTCTTTTAAAGAGGCACAAATATACAATTACGGGTTCGTGAGTCCCAAGGATTCACTTACCTTTTTAAATGCCCACCCGGTTAGGTTCAGTCGATAGAACGAATCTTTCTCCGTGTTTGAAATTCGCTTATTTTGGTTTAGAGAGGACCTTCTTCTTCTTCGTTAAAAATGGGGGTTACAAAAGGGACCCATACTTGCAGGGTTTAAGGAATTTTAACAATAATACACTCTAGATGCTCTCTCGTATTATATTTGAGAATATTGATTCTACGCCCAGGAAAAGCTTGATTAACTTGGTGGATAACGTTAGAATTGGGTACTCGTAGAGACAAACTATTATACTAAATTGTTCAATTATCACCGATACTGGAAAATGCGTGGATCCTGCGCGCTGAGAATCCTTCTGTCCCGTCTGATAGCCGAGAAACCTGGCTAGTTCTTTCCTCGATGGCAGCTGCCGGGGATTGTAGAGACTCGGATTATCCATCGAAATATTTAATTCAATTTGCTATTTCACCATAGGCGGTAAATACTGTATTGACTCTAAAAACGTTAACTGCACTATTCGGCGTCTTGAAGGTAGAAACTTGAATTCTTGAAGGTCTAAACTTGAATCTTTGAAGGTCTACGCTTGAAACTTTGAAGGTCTGAACTTGAATGATCCTCGTGGCCGTTTCAGCCCGGGTCCGTTCGCCGTTTGGCCCCCACTTTTTGACTTTTCAGTGGGGCAAACAGACAAAACATTACACCATAATAAATAGATTTTTAACTAGCGGGAAAATTCAAAATCGCACTGGATCGAATTTATCGTGCTTCATAACACATCTCCTTCCCTTTAACGAAAAAACGCCGTGAAACGAAGGCTTTTTCTGTTTAAACCCTTTATAGAAAACCTATGACAAAAAAACTAAAATTCAACGTAGTCCACTCAGAGGTTCGGCATTAAAAACCTGGGCAAAAGGTTACATAGTACATATTACAATTACAAGTTAAAATAAAATTACATATTACATATAAGGAACAGGGTATGACAAAAGTATAGTAGAAAATACAAGTTTCAAAAAAATGGTACATGTTAACAGTTTACATATCAAAAACATGGCCTAACAGAAATGTACAAAATTTACAAATAAAGAAAGGATCCACCAAGCGAAAGAAAAAATACTTATACATTTTCGAGAGTATGGCCGAAGACGCATTATTATGAAAGGAAAGGGTACTAAGATAACGTTAAAGTATCTTTAGCTACAACTAAAAAAAAAACCCTATAGCTTTGTCGCAATAGGCGATTAAACAATTGTTGCTTCTCTCTCTATATGGTATTGTTGCATCCAGTAATACGATTTACGGTAAAAATACGTGTTTTAGTAAAACACACAGTACGAATACATATAATACGAATACAAACAACGTTCCTATGATCACAATTCACTGCGAAAGAACTTGTTTTTATTTATTTATAAATATATAAATATATATAGTAAGAATACATACAATACTAATACATATAATAAGTATACAAACAATATTCCTATGATCACAATTCACTGCGAAAGAACTTGTTTTTTATCTTTTGTTTATAATATATACAATTAAAATACTAATACATATAATAAGTATACAAACAATGTTCCTATGATCGCAATTCACTGCGAAAGAACTTGTTTTTTATCTTTTGTTTATAATATATACAATAAAAAATTTTCCACTCATTAATAGAGCAAGTGCCAAAGGCGCCACCTTTATTTTTTAAGGCTGAATAAGGAAACCTTCAAACCTTCTATTTAGAAGTATCTGTGTCTTTTTCGACTATAATAATAAATAAATAAAAATAATAATAATAATCATCAATAATCAACAATCAATAATCTATAACTCACTGTCATCGTTCCCGACGCAGACTTCTTGTTATTTTCATAACTCACTGTCATCGTTCCCGACGCAGACTTCTTGTTATACTCATAACTCACTGTCATCGTTTCCGACGCAGACTTCTTGTTATCTCCATCTCATATTTTGGTCGTTTTACCGACACAGACATATTGATAATAATACACTCGCATAGTTACATGGTGTTAGTATTAGAACACTCGCATAGTTACATGGTGTTAGTATTAGAACACTCGCATAGTTACATGGTGTTAGTATTAGAACACTCGCATAGTTACATGGTGTTAGTAATAGTACACTCGCATAGTTACATGGTGTTAGTAATAGTACACTCGCATAGTTACATGGGGTTAGTAATAGTACACTCGCATAGTTATATATTAAGAAATAATAGCATATAATTGATCCTTCTCTGCAGTAACACAGTGATCCAGATAGAATATAGACAAAAATAATAAAATCGCAACAATCCATATAACAAAACAACAACCGTTCAACCGTCCACTACGGCAACTGTACACAATGGATCCAGGTCAGTACTTACACAGCGATCCTGATAGGACATGGAAATAATATCTCGTAAAATCAATTTAATTCAAATTATATACATATTCTTCACACTTTCAATATGAAGCACCTCAATATAACAAATGGTATTTCCACCGTAACAAGTTAACGAATTCATTCAGAAGACTATTTCACTTTGTCCGGGTAAACCATGAAAATTGGTATAAATATTGGTATAGGATTTAGTATAAAATCCTTTAAAACCATCGACAATCCTATTAACTTGATCGCGACCATGATCCATTCGAAGGGTGGTATTTCACCAAGGCGATACTGAGAGTATTTACTCTTCGAGTTCTATCCCTTATACTAAACTAGTATTTAATTTTAGCAAGAAATGTATTGTTTACGTTACGCTCGAGTGATATCATCACTCTTCTTTTCAAACAAACATAAATACTGTAAAAAGCTACATACTCGTACATGCTTGTGTTATTTTGAAATATTAACAGATTTATTTCAAAATCTTGTTATCCTTACCACTGACAAAAACGTTCTGGTTTACATTACAACAAGAATCTACAACATTCTTTAAGAAAACACAGAACAAAAGAAATCGTTAAAAAAAATTCCAAACATAGTATGGAAATTCGAATCAATAGTAATATTATCAACTTATATTCTAGAGGTACAATAATTATTTCACCAACTCAATTGACAATTACTAGTTACCAGCAATTACTGCTTCGACACAGGTCACACGGCCATAAGAAGTTTAAACTAACGATTATACTAGGGGAAATTTAAATTGTTAGCTTATTGACTTGAAAAAACTCAACCCAAAGAATTGGTTTGTGGGTAACTCAATCCAACAACCTATTTATAGAAGAAAACTCAAATTAACAGGCAGTTCGGTGAAAATTCAATCCACTCACCAACTTACAGGAGACAACTTAAATTATCGATTTGTTTATGGAAAAATTAATCCAATAACTTATTTTATAGCAGACAAATCAAATTAGCAACTAGTTAATGAAAAACTTAATTCAATAACTTATTTATAGGAAACAGCTTAAATTGACAACTGGTTATGGAAAACTCAATTAAATTACCCATTTACAGGGGACAACTTAAATTTAATAGCCAGATGATGAAAAACTTAATTCATCAAATTATTTATAGAAAACAACTCAATCCAATAACTTATTTATAGGAGAAAACTCAAATCAACAACTAGTTTATGGAAAACTTAATTTAATCACCCATTTTCAGGGGGCAACTTAAATTTAATAGCCAGATTATGAAAAACTTAATTCATCAAATTATTTATAGAAAACAACTCAATCCAATAATTTATTTATAGGAGACAACTCAAATCAACAACTAGTTTATGGAAAACTCACTTCTAATTACACTAATTATATGGGTAATTGTTGGTATTATTGCTAATTTGCATCCCACGAACTGAAATCTATACGTTAGGCAATTTTTTTTTTAAAGCGTCATTCATAATGATAAGCTTACTTTCCCAAAAATATCAAATCAAAAACTTAATTTCGAACCAAACTGGAAATGAGGTACTTTCATCCATTAGCGATAGTCTAATGATCATTTTCACAAACACAAAATTCAATCTATAAATTGCTATTGTTGTTAAGCGTCGTAGAGATAATCCTTCTGAAAACTGCACTATATAAATTTATGAAATATTATTTTTTGACAGTTGAAGATAATATACACTAACGGTCTAATCAAACCCACTACTTTTATCGTCAATGTTTTATGCAAAAATAATCGATTAAATTAACTAACCATCGGTGGTTTCGCCACAAGGTTATGTAGAGAAGACGACCCGTTATCATTGACCAAGTACGTATTTTAGCCACGGCGTATCAAATCTAAAATTGGTCCCTAAATATTCATTTACTATTTAGGCCTTTTACATACCCTGACTCAATTATCTAATTATTCGTGTATTAACTAAATAAATCCGATGGTATTTGTAAACTAATTCCTATTTTTCCTCATTTGTAGTAGAGTCAAGGAGTCTATGCTGACAATTATGCTCTTCTGAAATCGTTTTCGGGCTTCCATAATCGTAAATAAATTTAATTTAGCCATAGATAAATTCAGTTTTAATACAATAGTAGGGAATTTAAAACGGTAAATTAAAGAAACCGGTATAGGTGAATATCGTTTCAAAAGTATAATTATTTGGCACGAAAGGGTTTCTTGAAGTTTAAGAACAAAAAACGAAAACCCTGACAACAATTTCGTAATAAATACTTTGTTGAAATACTCCTCTGCTCTGATGAGATGTATTTATAAACTAACGGACTATTGTCCAATTACAAAAAAAAACACAACACGAAATGGGAAAAAAAAGAGATTCACTGCAAGTGCCTCATATAAACGGACCAATTCCCGCCCTCTTCCACTACAGGTATTTCAAATATCTATTCAAAGGATTGCGCAATCACGACGCAAATCAACCTCGTGTCTTTTTTTAAATTATGGCGTAACTTACGTATAGACATAAAATACAAGACACGTCCTATTCATACAAATCTTACGAAAATGTAGCACCACTAAATGTTTCACCCGCGTATGAAAAGGATAGCCATTCAAAGAATATGTGTTTGTGGAAGAAATAGCTATATGAAAGGTGTTTCGAAGGTATGTCTCGTTGACTTGGTTTAGTGCAACCAGGCGCATTGTCTCAGTAACGTATCTACTTTTGAAATTATGGCGCAACTTACAATACGAATCTACCACGTGTCTCTTTAATTTTATACCATTGTGCAACAAACAATACGAATATACCACGTGTCTATTTATTTCTTAATATTGCGCAATCGACGATGAGAATCAACCACGTAATTTTTCACTACGTAAATACAAATTTTTGGAGAGAAATACAAAATTACAGCTCATATTCAATAAACAGTTTACAGGCATATGTTTACATTAAAAAAAGAAGACTCTCTCAAAACCAAGCCCCAAGTTGGAAAGCGCCAGTGTTAAGAGTCGCTAAAAGTATTAACTGGACAGGGTTTGAGGCATTTATTACAATAATACTGTATTATACTTGAGAATATATTTGAGAAAATCGTTTATTCTACGCCCAGGAAAGCCTTAATTACACAACTGGATAACGTTAGAATTGGGTACTCGTAGAGACAAACTATTATACTAAATTGTTCAATTATCACCGATACTGGAAAGTGCGTGGATCCTGCGCGCTGAGAATCCTTCTGTCCCGTCTGATAGCCGAGAAACCTGGCTAGTTCTTTCCTCGATGGCAGCTGCCGGGGATTGTCGCGACTCGGATTATCCATCGAAATATTTAATTCAATTTGCTATTTCACCATAGGCGGTAAATACTGTATTGACTCTAAAAACGTTAACTGCACTATTCGGCGTCTTGAAGGTAGAAACTTGAATTCTTGAAGGTCTAAACTTGAATCTTTGAAGGTCTACGCTTGAAACTTTGAAGGTCTGAACTTGAATGATCCTCGTGGCCGTTTCAGCCCGGGTCCGTTCGCCGTTTGGCCCCCACTTTTTGACTTTTCAGTGGGGCAAACAGACAAAACATTACACCATAATAAATAGATTTTTAACTAGCGGGAAAATTCAAAATCGCACTGGATCGAATTTATCGTGCTTCATAACAATGGGGACAGAGAAAATAAATATCAGTGATTAGAAAACACTTTCATTATTAAATTTCGTTATATTGAATATGTAATGAACTATAAATAATTTTCTTTGTGAGTGTACATTCATACGAGTGGAAGCTTTTCAAATTCGGAACTGATTGATGAAAAAAAAAATCTTGTCGAATCCTTACCTACCTAATAAATATATCCCGTGAATTTTCTTATTTTAACATTGTTTGAAAATTGATACAAGCTTCAGACTAAGAAAAGATACAGCATAGATAAGAAGAGATCATTTTTGGTAAGGCTCGATAGAAAATTGGATGTTTGCTTAGGGTAGGTCGACCAAAAAATATGTTTTCACTCCAAGGAAAAATTAGGCTGGTTTTACGAAGTCATGTATTTGAAAAACATACGGTGCGGAGGAAAGGAATAAAGGCACAGCACCTCCTTGCATTTTAACTAATGTGACTGACGCAAGTACAGATTCTTTGATTTATTATAGAGCACAGTTTACAACTAAGATTTCCCCGATTAAAGCCAGCCGCCAATTTTTTTTTAATGTTTTGATTACTTACTTAGAATATTGTTACGGACGCGGTATATCCGCATCAAAGTAACTGTTAAAGATGCACAAAAGATAATATCAGAGGAAACTCGTAATTTTTACAGATCCACTTACCTTATAATTGCCCTTCCAGTAGCTCTAGCAGATAACACGGGTTTGTCATGTTTGAAATTCACTTATGTCGATTTAGAGAGGACCTTCTTTTTCTTTGTTAAAGTTAGGAATTACAACGGGGGGCCATTATGGACAGGGTTTTAGGAAATTAAAAATAATACATTCTTAAATGCCTTCTAGGTTATAATTGAGGATAGTGATTCTACGCCCAGGAAAAGCTTGATTAACTTGTGGGTTACGTTTAAATAGGACGCTCGTAAAGAAAAACTATTATACTAGATTATTTATCTATCACCGATACTGGGAAACGCGCGGAAACTGCGTGCTCGGAGTTTTTAAATCCAGGCCCGCAGCCGCGGTGGCTACCAGCCGAAAAATTAAGCTGATTCGCTCATAAATGTCTGCTGCGAGGATCGTAGCGTCTCTTGTCTTACTCGCGGCACCCGATTATCACACGTAATTTTTAAATGAATTTAAAATTTCACAATAGGCCGCAAACACTGTTTCGACTCGGTTCAACTACCTCCAGTCTTGATTCGCGGTTCAATATTAACTCTGATTTATGGTCTAATGTTAACTGACTTTAAACGCGTTCAGCTGGGCCTGGTGACCACTCCTCCGCCACTTTTTGTCTTTTCACGGAGGCCAATAAACAAAAAATAACGCCACAACAAATAGATTTTAATCAGCGCGAAAATTCAAAATCGCAGTTGATCCAATTTATCGTGCCACATAACACTACCGTAAGGATCCGAAGAAACTGTATCATTCTGACACGGCATCTGTAATAACATTAATGTTAAAAAAAACTATACATTCGTGTTGTGTTTCGAAAATTCTTACCCAAATTTAAAAAAAAATCCTCAAAATAATGAGTTAAAGACAAGGGGGGAAATATGACTAAATCTTCAACTGCGAACTTACGCAAGGTACTTACTACCGCAGTTATTATAAGTTATTTGGGAGGAGGATTCATGAAATATCATTTATGGTATCGTTAGTAGGCAGGAATTTTTCTTTAACGAGCTCTTTAATGATCCTGGTTCCCATAATCGGAATCTTTATAATGATAGATAGGCAATCAGAAAGACGCACTGACACGCCTACCAACTTCACGCGAGAGGAGGAATGAGCATTTTTAAATAGAAGAGATAAAGATGAGACAACGTTTGAAATAATAAATAGATTAGAAGCTTCTATCTAGTTTTGCCCGAGTTTCGAAACTATTTTCACGAACTATTTTTTTAAATGGAAAACAGAAAAAAATGAATAAATAACACGGCGTCTTGTGCTATTTATTAAAGTTTGTAAATAGTTTAAAATACCGAATGATGGAATTAAAGTTGCGAGATGAAAAAAGTTGAGTTGACCTAGAAATTCGAGACATTTAGTGGTGTGCATACAACGTGTCAGTGTTCATCATGGTGTCAGTGTTTTTTTTGATAGAGCGGTAAGCTTTTTGCTCTAGAATAATTTATTATTTGTATGGATTATTTCACATATTGCGTATGAAAATAATAAAAAAAATATTTATATGTACGTCGTACATTTAAAACTCGTTCCAGAGTGGTGGATACTCTCAGTCCTGTTTTGTGGCCAGTTTTTTATAACCAGATACTTCCCGACCTTCCTCTTCCCTATCTCATTTCCGTCTCCAATTCGTTCAGCCTCACAACACGTCCAAAACAAATACGATTTATTCACAATGTTTATGGTAACCATACTATCCACGATGGAGTATGAATGGTATTTTTCACTTAGAGGATAAAATATTACCTACTAATTAGGTCAAAAAAATTACGTTAATGTTACTACATGTTAATAATAAACACTAAGTAAAGCGATAAATTATATACAAAAGCATGCCTACCTGTCGAGTTATTTAAGCCCTGCGTAGAGTTAATATGAAACAGATTAAAAAAGTAGCTTTTATACACCACGATGGGATGAAAGCTTAGCTATACCGATTTACTTACCATAGCTCATTATCATTTTCAAACACTGCTTTTGAATGGTGGTCTTCGACCAGCTCATGAAATTTGGACAAATGTCTGGAGTCTAGACGTTCAGAGTGTCCAAAGTTATCTATTGCAGACATTAAGTGAGTTTAAGTCATCACATTGATGCAAGAGTATTGTATAAAATAGATAATGATAATATTCATTGCCCGGACTTGCTAAATACGAATTAATTTAAGGTACCAGCGCGCTCTACATATGTCTGTGTCTTATTCAAAGTGGCTCATTGTAAAACAAAATTCTTTAATGGACAGTATAAATTGCCACTTGAATTAATGAAAACATGTCTGCAGACAAAACACTTTTCTTACAATGTTTCTAATTTTCTTACAAATTTCGTATGATTTTCCCATAACTCTATTGTCATGCTTGCTTTTAATGGTATTATTTTTTTTATCTTATCTCTGTTTTAAAATTATTTTAATTTTATACCTAATGCCTAATAATTGTAATAATACGTACTTTTTAATTTTATTCGACCATTTTTTATTTAAGACCTGACCGGTTTCACTTTATGACGGGCATCTTCAGACTGGTACAATTTTAAGTAAATCTAGGGCATATTTACTATTGGTGTCCGGAATGGACGCTTATTGAGTCTCATGGTAAACATCTGTGACTTTGGGTTTTGTTTTATTGATATAAAACTACTCGAATGTATTTTTGAATGTTATTGTAAATCCGCCTTTATTAGCAAAAAAACAAAACCCAAAGTCACAGATATTCACTATGAGACTCAATAAGCGTCCATTCCAGACACTGATCGTATATGCGACATAGATTTACCTCAAACTGTATCAGTCTGAAGATGCCCGTCATAAGGTGAAACCGGTCAGGTCTTGCATAAAAAATAGTGGAATAAAGTAAAAAAAAATGGTATTATTAAATGAAGATCCACCACGACTTAAACGTTTCAAAATTAGAAATAATAATGTTTAATGCTTTCCGTCAACAAGAGGAAATCTGTAATTTGTTTATTAATTTGTATGTTCTGCACGTACTGATTGTTATACTGTAGATTTCCCTAAACACTAAATAAAAAGTAATCTTTAATAGTGCAGTAAAATGCAAAGGATACTCGGAGTATTGATTTATCTGCGGAATTTTTCACATTTCGAGTGGGCAGGGAGGGGTTTTCTGACCACCTATCCAAGCGTCGACTTCTACGAATATTGCATAACTCTCATGGTTTGTTGTCAAGTGTTATTGTAATTCTGCTATACCAGCCGTCAAATAAACAGAAGTCATTCCATATTATGCATCTATCGTACTTTCAATTATGTGGACAGGAGAACTGGAAACAACATATATTCATAGCGAGACTGTTCTCGGATGAAAATTACACGCTTTGTAAATTGAAAAAGAAAATATCACGTCAAAATTTATTTAACCCAGTTTTCATTTTATGTTTCAACTTTTTACCGTTCCGTTAGAATTCACAATTGTTAATCAAACATTTCCAAATGAAAATAGTATAAATCTTAACAGAACTGTTGGTTGTAGATTCTCCAAATATGTGACACCGATTCTAACTCTTTTTTTTGTATTTTATCTAAAATCCGACTTTTCACCAAATCCTGCATTATTACTACGGTATAAATTTTAAAACCTTTTCTTCGTAAAGATTAAGAGTTTGCTTATCTTGCTTGTCGCAGCTTCTTTCAAGTATCTTTTCCCGGAGCAGATAAATCAAGAAAAAAAATCGAGAAGCCATTGGTGAAATTAATTTATTTCTATTGAAGGATCCAGCTGTTTTCAATACCATCTGCACAATAGAGCCATATTTTCAATCAGTTTTTTTTTGGTTTCGCTTTGGGTATTAAGATGAATTTATGCTTTATGGACGCTCCCGCGTAGGTACTTGAGGTGTTAGTATTTTCGATACTGACATTATAATGGTGAACCATTTGTGAAGTTTTTATAGTCTCTTTCAGATTCTATGAGGTTGGCCATCATGTTTTTACTGTTATGCATTAAATACACGTAACCAGAAAAAAAACATGAAAATCGACCACACGGCCGATAATTGAAAGATCTAACGGGTATGGCAAGGCTATAACTAAAAGCTAACCATGTTGTTATTTTTACAACCTCCGTGGACGAGCGGTTAAGATCTTTGACAGCAAATGAGGGAGAGATGCGGGTTCAAATCCTAACGCTTAAATAAAAAACAAAATTTAATTTAATAAAAAATATAGTAGGCATATTTGCGATACGTTCCAAAGTGATAGACAATCTAAGTATCGCCCTGGTGGAAGACCGAAACGTTGGTTGAAATGGCTTTAATCCCGCTTGGTGGCCAGATCTGAATAGTCAGGTACTTCCGAACCTTCATCTTACCCATTTCCTTCCCCTCCCCTTTCCCTTCAGCCTCACAACATGCCCAAATTAGGTATGCCATAGTCCCACTGGTTCCGGGTTGTCAGGAGCAGTTGAGTCTCTTGTGCGGTATTCATATAAAAAAATAATGTGAAAATATTGCCAGCTAGCTATTCATATTAACTAGCTATCCATGCCATTCGAAAGATTCTTTTAACTTGTTATCAGAAATTGTTATTCACGAATAAAATTCAACAATCAGCTTAGATAAATTAACATTTTACCGCAAGTTCATTGTTAATTAACTACAAAGAAAACGTCATGAGCCAGGCTTATGGAAAATTGGCTGAAATAAATTGTGAAAAAAAAAAAAAAACAATATTAATTTCAATCAAAAATCTTTTTCATCAAATTTTTTCACGAAAATAGCCAAATATATATTTTTTTTTTTACTAATTCAATGTTTTTAAAGCTAAATCAATTAAAAAAAACTATCGGGAGCGCCAAAAATATACTTATTCTTGGCAACAAAACTAACGTTTTTTCTACGTACATAATTGTGGATAAGTTGTATTGAAAAACAAAAGACAACAAGAGCACAGATTTTAATTTAATTTGTATGACCGACCGGTTTCGCTTAGCCTAAGTATCATCAGGGAATTAAATTAACCTGTGTTTAAACATGTCGAACCACAATGCGATTGCTTTCTACGAAAAAAAAAACACAACATGCTTCCTATTTAGCATTTTTTTCACAGTGGTATATACTCTTAGTATCGCCTTGGTAAAAGACCACCGTTCAGAATCGAAACGTTGCTTGAAATGGCTTAAGCCGTGTTTGGTGAGCAGATCTGAATAGCCAGGTAATGTTCAACCTTCCTCTTCCCCATCTCCTTCCATAACCCATCTCCTTCCCTTTCCCACTACGTTCAGCCTCACAACATACCCCAATTGGGGATGCCATAGTCTCACTGGCTCCAGACGGTTAGGAGCAGATGGTTCAGCAACCCGTGACATATCCCAAATGCTCTATAATCCACGCGCTGAACGATCTGCGATTACATTGCGGTTTCGGGGAGGACGAAAACATCTTCATTGTTCTTTTACCTTTGCCCTTTGTGCGGCGGGGGCGGTAATTAATATCTGCCCGGAGAGGGGTCCCTTAAAACTTCCTCTGCCCATCTCCATTCTCCCACCCCCTCGCCCTGCTAGCCTACACACAACACGGAAGCCGAGCCTTCGGAATGGGTGAAGATTAAATGAAGCGATTAGTTTAGACCATCTTTACGTATAAACTTATTTGTGCCAATATCGGCCTACAACAAATTACAAACTAGTGACGCAATGATTCTTTGTCACGATTACGATGAAGCTATTATTAGTTGTCTCCAATAAACGTTAAATCAAAATCAATTAATCATGAAGTTTCGTTAAAAATAATCTTCAAATAAAACAAAGTGGTAGATACTCTATTTTACCTTGCCTATAATTATCGTCCTGGAGAAAGACCACCATTAAGAGTCGAAACGTTGCTTGAAATTGCTTTAGACGTGTTTGGTGACCAGCTATGAATAGCCAGGTACCTCTCAACCTTCCACTTCTCCATTTTATTCCCCTCTTCACTATTTTCAGCCTCACAATATACCCCAATTGGGGATTCCATAGTCCTATTGTCTCCAGACGGGAGCAGTTGGGACTGTTGTACGTGATTTATTATTAAAAAAATACATATTAAAAGCATTGAATATTTGAATTATTATACGTTTATAGAAATAATAATCATTTCTTTTCTTCATAGCAGAAACATATTCAGCAATTTATTTGTATACTTACTTACTTATAATACTTGCCACCCTCCTCTTTCCTTCCCCAATTGCTTCAGACCTACAAAAAACCACACTGAAGACGCCCACCAGCTCCGGACAGTTGAGAGCAGTGGAACTTGCTTGTACGATATTCACATAAACATAAATAATATTGATATTTGGATAATTCGTATAGCGCCGTTTTTGGGAAAAATCACCCCTAGGGAGCTGTACAAATCTTAACTTCTAGTTAATGTTTGAACTGATCCAAATATTTTCACTTTTCAATAAGATATAACTATATTGAAACTAGGGCAAAGCCGGGTAGTAACTACTTGTCTCAACTTTAAATGCATAATAATATGGACAAGTTTTTGCAAACATTAGTGCCCCATACGGCGATCGAACGAATCATGAATAGAATACGGCTTTAGGGTATTAATACTATCCATACTGTTTCATCTAAAGTAGGAAAAGCTTTCTGTACAGCCCTGTTAAACAAACCACACTCGGAATGATTGAAACCAATCTTGAATATTTTTAATCCATCTATATTGAGTGACTTAATCTGTACAGCCGCGTTCTTCCGATCTTCCATTATCCGTTCTCTCTTCTCTCGTTCGTTTCTTTTGCCTCGAAACCTTCGCAATCCAATCTCGGGCAAGTAATCGAACCACTTGCTTCGGCCAGTGGGACTCCTGTATTCTGATCTTATAAATAA
The DNA here is from genome assembly GCA_022651775.1 of Drusus annulatus. Lineage (NCBI taxonomy): Eukaryota > Metazoa > Arthropoda > Insecta > Trichoptera > Limnephilidae > Drusus > Drusus annulatus. The sequence goes on from JAGWCC010000186.1 coordinate 85,394, forward strand.
GTTAATTACACCTCCAGGGAATTGTCCCTTATTGCGTCAAACGAGATGCTACGTTGGAAAATCTACGAAAGGGCACTGTATAAATATCAAACGTATTTTGACAACCTCTGTGGAGAAAGGGTGGTAAGGTCCATAATTCTTGGCTTAAAAGTTATGATATTTAATGAGTTTACTAAAGAATTATTGCTATTACTGATCTTATTGTAATGTATTAAAAAATATTACTCCCAAGTATTTTTGTAGTTCTGTTGACCCAATATTTTTTCATCGGAATCGATGAATTCACAAGAATTTTTGGTGATATTCGTAAAACTTTTTCAACAATTTGGTAGCTAGTGTGGAAGGCCGTTTAATAGCTTCAGCTGAATTTAGTTTACAAAAGTAAAAAAATGAGGTATACACTATAATCCCACTGGAATCGGCTAGTGACATAATTACGAATGTCAGTTTGAAACGGTGAGTTTTTTAAAGTATGGAATTTGTTGAAAAAATCACACGAGAACGGTAGTCTGTGTGCAACAAAGATTCCCAATTTAATTTTTTCTCATTTATTATCCCTCGCCACAACCTTCAGCCTCACAATATACCCCGATTTGGGATGTCATAGTCCTACTTGCTCCAGACGGTTGAGAGCAGGTGAAACTACTGTCCAGTATTCACCATAAAAAAAGTGGAAAAAAAAAACTTTGACACCAAATTTTTCTGTTAGAATTACATTTGGTTGCAAAAAGTATACATACTTTGAGCTGAAAAAAAGGGAATGAAAAAACGGTTTGTGGTATTATTTAGAAGTCAAGATAACACACCACTATTTCTATAACATATGAGTTATTTAAGCATTTATCCGTGGAAAAGCTTGACATTATTGTTTTTGAGAAATAATCTTTTTTTATAAAATAAATTAATGCGACACATGTATATATATATATATATATATATATATATATATATATATATATATATATATATATATATATATATAAATATATATATATATGTATATATATATAAATATATATATATATATATATATATATATATATATATATATATATATATATATATATATATATATATATATATATATATATATATATATATATATATATATATAAATATGATATAATGATAGAACTATAACATTTCTCTCGGCTTTTTATGAAATTCGTTGATGATTAGGTGCAAAAATTATAATAAATATTTTTTTCACGACTTGTTGTACTATTTGTAATTTATGAATTAGATGTAAAAACATTAAAGCTTATATTTTATGTTTATATTGTCGAAACTTCCAAAGATATCAAAGATGAAAAGATGAAATAACAGTAACGTCGATTTATCCTGGGAACGGGAAGGTTATAAATTCACAGAATATTAATAATAATAAGGTTGTCGTAGTGTGTAAATCGTTGCAGTGATCTAAGAAATTGGTTAACGAAAAATTCCATTTTTAAAATACGTGTAATTTGTTGAAAAATAATATCGATCAATAATTTTATAAAGTCATATACTTAGTTGTTGATAACCGTTGGACCCGTACACGTATATCCAAACATAGTTGATAACGTAAACCCTTTGTATTGTATGTGTGTGTTAATGTTTGCTAATAGTTGTATTTACAACAACTGAACTGAGCTAGTCCTTAGATTGTCCTTGGTTTTAATTATTTCCGCCGGGACAACAAACCGCCCCAAGCTGATATTGTAGGTACCACTGAATAAACAAACTGATAGAAGTGTGTCACGGGCGTGTCTGTGTGTTTAAAGTCAGCTTTTTTCCGTTCTTCTGAATTGATCATACATTTTCAAATATCAAATTTATTTTTTTACTTCTACTTTTTTCCCAGTTTTTCCTTAAATGTTTTTTTATGCGAGTACTGTACTCAGCACTACCCCTTGATTCACCCCTTATCTTGAATAGAAAAATGAAGGCTTTAATTCTGCAATAGTCACGATGATAACATCAGATCTACTACTTATTGTATTTAAACAACGCTTGCCATCACTTTTATTTGTATATTAAATTTATTTGTGTGTTGGTATTACGCCATCTACCTTGATTCATCTATTGCTACTCACATCTATGGATGCAGGCGAATTCTCTATACTTTTTGTTTAATATTGTTTATTTATTAGTGTCTGTATGTGTGTTTTCTCCTCAATACAAAAAAAAGATCTTGAGCATTTAATAAAATTCATTAGCCTATTTGGGGAATGGGAGTAAAAAGTCTCGTATAATTGACGACATTAATTTTCTTTTAAATCTGTATAGATCACACTTCTAGGGATATGACTAACCTGCCAGTGGTTCTTCTGTGAGAAAGGGTTAATGTTGCTGAACAGAATCACTCAGAACACAAGTATTTTAAATCAATAGAAGAGGTGTTATGTAGAAATTCTTTTGGTTTTAGAAAAAACACATTTTTTAAAGGAAGACAAACTTTTTAAGGTTACAAACAACCTAACGACAATATTGGTTTTTATCCTTCTACCATTATTATAAGTGGAAAATATTTTTTATGCGGTGATGGAAGACTTGGTTAGCAGATAATTGAACCCGCAACTCCTGGTGGGAACCTTTGTTCCATGAGTCCAACTATGATTGATTTGACATTTTCCACTGCACTAATATTTTACAGTATGGGTAGTAAACTAACTCACCATATACGAATAACTATCAATACTTGAATCGCCTCACGTAAAGAGTCAGAATAACAGAAGATCATGTATGAGACGATGTATTTGTTATTTATTTATTCTTGTTAAAATATAAAAAAAAAAACATGGGTTAGGTCTGTCTCACTAAGATATTCCTGTGTCGAGACAGACGTAGAGTGCATAAATTATATAATTTTAAATGTAAATATTAACTAAAATAAAATCAAATAAAAATATATGAAAAGGAAAGAGAAGACACGAAATGAAAGATGATAATAAATGAAAATTACAACAAAGTTATTACATGGAGGTTGCATTTTATAGATATTGCTTAGGTTGTGCACACAAGTAAAAAAAAGGAAAAAAAAAGAAAAAAGGAAAAAGAAAAGAAAGATGAAATTGGATGAATATAATAATAAAGTTTTTACTTGGAGGTAACATTTTATAGATATTATTTAGGAGTATAGAGGTTATGCACAAGGTAAATTTATAATGTTTTTGGATGTTTTATGATCTAAGTAAAGGTCAATACAGAAAAATAAAAAATAGGATTGTATATGCCTAGAGATAAAGATAGATTAAAAATTGAAGTATGCACGTCTAAGTAGGTGTTTTACGGTAGTTAGCAATATTAGAGCGACCTGTTTTATAAATCCAATGTTTTATTTTATGTTTAAATATGGTCATTGTTTTTATTTGTCTAGTCGATGTGATTTGTATAAATGTGAATTAAGCTAGGAGAGTGTGCCATGACAGAGTTGTTTAGCATTCCGTCTTCTCTGCCTACCCCTGCGTAGAAACGGCATGATGGTTAATTAGTTAGTTAAATTTTTATCAATAAAAATTACGTAAACTCATTGTTAACCACCACGACACCCAAAAGAATAAATACCGTAGTTTGACGACCTGCGCGGTCGAGTGGTAAGACGCTCGACTACGAATTCAGAGGTCGCGGTTTCGAGCCCGGCGTGCGAAAATAAATTAAATTTATATAATATGTTTCATTACAAATTTACAAAATTCATACGAGATAATATAAAGTGTATTTGCGGCACGTTCCATAGTGGTAGATACAAGAATCGCCCTGGTGAAAGACCACCATTCAGAATAGAAACGTTGCTTGAAATGCCTTTAGCCGTGTTTAGTGATCAGATCCGAATAGCCAGGTATTTACCAACCTTCTTATATTCTATCTCCTTCCTCTCCCCGCTACATTTACCTACACAACACACCCTAATTATTAGGGATGCCATAGTCTCATTGGGTCTAGACGGTTGGGAGCTGTTGGGAGTCTTGTGCGGTATTCCCATAAAAAAAGTTGAATAATATTGTCTTGAAATTTTTAATAGCAGTCTAAATGATTTTTGTCATTATTTACGTTTCTACCGAAATCTTCGACTTGAATATTCTTTCAAATGTAGATTTTTGTTATTGCTTCATTAAAATATTATGTATGTGCTGTTCTTTTTCTGTTGCTCTTTTTTTAGATTTCGTGTTATATATATTTTTTTGTAATTGGACAATAGTCCGTTAGTATATAAACGAACACATGTACCAGCCCAAAAGTGATGGTAACAGGTTGAAATAAATTGAAAATAATTGTTTTACTACATCTTTCAGACGGAATTCAATTCTACCACGAACTAACATTTTGAAACGGAGAAATATAATATTTTTCTAATATCCACATCGCCTAACCGGGTCATATTGTCAATGGGCGCATAAGGTTTAATAACTGTCACGGTATCACAAACCGTACCGTGTCAAACTTCCAATAAAGTTTCGGATTCAATCCATCCCGGCTATATTAAATAAAATAAAGCGATATCCGATGAAGATAGAAGGCGTACGCAGCGAAAATATTAGAGAGGCTTTTGGGAAGAACGCGAACAATTCCCATTTAATATTCACGTAGAACTCTGCCACTTAATTAATGGTTTTATAATCTGATAAGCATTATTACAAGGTAAAAACCAAAATGTTATCAAGAGAAAATATTATGGTTAAAATGTTTTAAAGTGCTTTTACGTATTTATTTCATTAGCAATGAGCTCATACAAAAATTAAATATTACGATCGTTTAAATTATTCATTATTTTGACGGCCTACGTGGTCGAGTAGTAAAATGCTCAACTACGAATTGTTACGGCGCGGGATTGCAGCTTCACTTTAAACAGGCGCAAAGGATAATGTCAGAGACAACTCGTGGTTCTTACAGATCCACTTACCTTTTATTTACCCTCCCGGTAGCTCTAGCCGATATAACGGGTTTGTCGTGTTTGAAATTCATTTCATCAGGACCTTTTTCTTCTTTCTTAAAGTTGGAAGTTTCAAAGGGGCCACACTGGACTATTAGAAATTTTTACAATAATACACTGGAAAATGCTTTCTAGGATTATATTGAAGGATGATTCTACGCACAAAAAAAGCTTTATTAACTTGGTGGATAACGTTGAATTGGATACTCGTAAAGAAAAACTATTATGATAAATTTTTTATGTATCACCGATACTGGAAAACGTGCGGAAAATGCATTCTCGGTCTCCCTGGAGTCCAGTCCTACGGCCAAGGTGGGTACCAGCCGAAAAATCCAGCTAATTCGCTCATTGATGTCTGCTGCGGGGATCGTAGCGTCTCTTGTCTTATTCCCGGCACCAAATTATCCCTCGTAATATTTAATTGAATTTTAAAATTTCATCATAAGCGGCAAACACTGTTTTGACTCGGTTCAACTTCCTCCAGCCTTGATTCGCGGTCCAATTTTAACTGACCCTCATCCGCCATTTTTTGGCTTTTCAGGGAGGCCAACGGATAAAAAATAACGCCATAGTAAATGGATTTTAACTAGCGCAAAAAAACAAAATCGCAGTTGATGGTCATGCTAAATAACACTGTCCAAATGTCGCGGGCTTAAGTCAGGTGTGCGCATGTAAATTTTATCCAATTAATACGAGTATATATGTCATAACACATTTAATGCATATAAAATAAGATAAAGTATATTTGCGGTACATTCCAGAGTGGTAAATACTCATATACGTATCGCCCTGGTGATAGACCACCATTCAGAATCGGAACGTTGCTTAAAATAGCTTTAGCCATGTTTAATGACCAGATCTGATTAGCCCGGTACTTCCCAACCTTCCATTTCCCTATATTCTTCTCCTCCTCACTACCTTCAGCCTTAGAGCATACCCTAACTGGGGATGCCATACTCTCACTGGCTGTAGATGGCTGGGAGCAGCTCGGACTTTTCAGTATTAGGTAATTTAAAAAATATATATTAATGTACAAATGGCAACAGCAAGATGATTAAAAGAAAAATGGTTGTACGTCAAAAAAAACATCATGTTGCATATTTTTCGCATCATGTATGTTCTATACGGTGTTCACAAATTATTGGTACATTTCCGAAAAAAGATTAATTTACATCATACCTAAGGTAGTCGAATATTTTTAATATTTTTTTAACGTTTTGAAAAGATTCATGTTTTGCTGTATATTTAAAATGTACATATTTAAGGAGCCATTTATTAGATATTAATCAAAATAATTAAAGTAATGAAACTATGTGGAAAAAAACACACCAAGGATACAAAAAATAACGTTGGAAAAGGTTAAATGATACCGTTCATCCTGTCAAATGTCAAAATACTAAATTCAGACGATAAAACCAACCTCACATATGAAGAAACTATAATTTGTTCAAAAGTCGGGGTTAGTCGGTGTCGCCATAGTAATGAAAGATTTTACATCCACTTTAATAAATTTGAAAAATTTTATGTCCGACCATAATAACTTAGTATTGAACCTTAACCCCATTTTTATGCAAATGTATACAGAGAGCATTAAACGCCACACAACTTTTCCTGAAATACTCGTTGTTCGAATCACATTGTGGAAGGTTTTCGTAATAGACGCTTTGAACCACCTACCACAGCATTAATCATAAAATATGCAAAGTAATTCAAATTCATATTTGTTTTTTAATTTTTTAAATGCAAATGCGTTAAATATATTTATAATACAGGTGTAAAATGTAACGATTCGTAAATTTGTTTTTTTATCTAACGTTTGAGATTTCCCCACCGAAAGGTAAAAATAAGTTTTTGGCTAAATGGCCCCGTGATCAAAGAACTCCATTACGTGAGTGAATAATTGGCAGTGAATAAATATTTACAATTTAAATCATTTGCATAAATTCACTCAGTTCAACAACATATTTCACGCAGTAATAAAAACAACTGCGTCAGGCGCCTCGGAGCCTGCGAGCGGCCGTTAGCCGTTAGGGCCCGTTCGACGTGGCTAACGACTAACGACCTAACGAGATCTGGTAACGAACGCCGCCCACGCCGTTCTTTATGAATTTTTATTGATTGTAACTACTAGAAAGAGAAAGGTTGTTGCCCTATGCTAAGATAATATTATCGTTAACGCGAAAATACCTCAATACGAGTATGTGGTAAACTCAACAAACATGAGTTAAATATGACATTACGTAGAGTTTCAATTTGTACTTCAAGTTTCAATGTTTTATTGGTGAAAATACATTATTGCATCTAAAACTACAAAGCGTATTTTTGATGTCTCTAAAAGCAATCCGTTACTTTCAAAAATCAGTTATTGATTTCCTCCTGAACAATTACGCTTTTGACACATAGGAAGTATTTTCGCGTTGACGACGATATGTTGTTTTTTGATGAAGAAATTTTTTTTCGCTTGTATTTCATCTTCTACTTTCATAACTTTCATCCACACGCTAGTGTTTCTTGTAAATTAAGTATTTAATTTCAGAAAAAAAAAGAGTGATTACACTTGTTGAATCTTTCCAATCGGATACCAAATACTGTGTATGCAGCCTTCGGCTAATATCGTCAAAGCTCAAATATGTGCATTTTTGCAGTAGGTACACTCCTAGTTGGAAAAATGTTATTTTTATCATGTTTTTCCACTGACGTTGAAAACAGGAAGTTTTGTTTCTATACTTATTTATGGCGAATATAGTTATATTAGCAGTTTTTTAATGCTTCCTTATTCAATCAAATTTAAATAATAACTTTTAATTTATTTTTTATGACCGACCGGTTTCGCTTAGCGTAAGCATCATCAGGGTAAAAAATAAACTAAACAAAAAATACATAGTGTGTGTCTTTATATACTCATACATACAGAGGGAAAACACAATTTAAAATAAGAGAACAGTAAGAAAACAAAACAATAACTTTCAATTATAAAAAATGAACATAGAGAAAAAGACAGAAATTATGAAACAAAAAAGGCAAAACGTCAACTGATAAGGTGATAAAATAATGAGAGATTTTATGAGTTTACGGGAAGTATACCTGATATTGGACTACTGGTCGAATTTAAATGATTATTAAAAATATTACTATCTATTTGAATAGCTTTCTTTATTTATAGTGCTTCTAAATTGTTTAATCTGTTGCCATGACTATTTTTTTGAAGAATATGAGCACCGCTGCATTTATTGAAGGAATGATCTTTTTCAATAAGATGAGTAGCGGATTCTGAAAAACCGAGGTTATTTTAACATATAAGATGTTCTTTGCTTCCTTATATGTCTCTTGTCGTTTATTTTTGTAGCTTACACCCTTACTTTCCACGTCTAGAGGTAAGTGTCTAAGATAACAATTATGTAAAGATCGAAATCCTTTTTGAAACAGGGGCAGGTTTTTTTGACGATTATTAAAATATTTTAATAGCGCTCCATCCCAGTCTTGGCCTGCTTGCGATTTCATCAATATTAATTTTGTTTATACATATGTATATATATATATATATATATATATATATATATATATTTAAGATATTCTTCATTGCCTATTTGATCTAGAATTCAGACTCATTGTACTATTTATGTGATTCTTTTAAATACTTCCACTGAAATTCAACCATAAATAACTCCATAGAGGCTGATTACTATTGATGATGTTTACGCCGTTACTTACCAACAAATTCTTCATTGTTCGCTTGAATCTAGGGTGTTCACATGGTGAAAAAGAACCAAGTAGAAAGGAAAAGTAGGATGAAAGAATTTCATTGAAAACTAAACACACTTTTGGAAAACGTGAACATTTTACAAATGACTTGCAAAGTAATTTTTTTGCTTCTTACATTTCAAATTCACAACGCGTAAACATTAGTAAAAAGAAACACGACGAATATTCCGAGTTTAACCTTTATGTGCACTGTTAGGAACCATTCTCTTTTCACTTCCATTTTTTAATACTTTTTGGTTTAGCTACATGAATGAAACTTTTAAATTGATCAATTTTACTTCGAATTGATAAAAAATAAGTGATTACCGCACAAGAGTCTCCTAATTGTCAGGAGATAGAGAAGAATAGAGTGGAAAACTACCTGGATATTCAGATTTGGTCACTAAATATGCAAGGTTTTGATTGTGAATTGAGATAGTGAGAGTATCTACCTCTCTGGAACGTGCTTTAAAATTATTATACATTCTTTAAAATTATTTAAATATAAAATATACGTAGGCCAGATTTTGAACCCGTGACTTTTGGATTTGCAGTGAAGGATCTTAACCGCTCGACCACTGAGGTTGTATAAAAACCATAATTGTTTTTAACAACAAATGCCTAGTCCTTAATTATTTTTTGTTTGAAACATTTTTTAAAAAGAAAGACAAACATTCCCGGGTAACGAATAACCTGGCAACATTTGAAAAACTCCTACTGCCATCATAATAAGCGGAAGATGTTGCTTGTGCAATGATGGAGGAAGACTTAGCCAGCGGAGAAATTGAACCCACGACGACCGGTCAATAATTTAAACGTAGGTTATTGGCTTCTAAATCAGATGTTTGGGACTTCGTTGGATGGTTCACAATGTTCACATAGGTACCCAGTTAGTTCACATATTACAGCTATTTTAAAAACATTTAAAACATAAATTCTTATTAATATCCGAATGAATAAGAACACTCACTTTCAATAACACCTTGCGATGATTGTTGTAACGCCTTGTAATATTTTACCGATCAATATTATGTACTGAAGTATAAATAGCTGCAACGATTGAAGCAATTTGTCATTAATTAGCGGATAAAATTGAAATAATGTCGATTATATAAAAATAGTAACATGTTTTGGCGGATTGGTACGTGAACTACAAAGCCTCTAGCTATTTTAAATGTATGGCAATTTTTTCTTGGAAATCTACAATTTCATTGCCTTTAAGGGATAAAAACGTTACCTTGAAAGGAAAGTTCGGCTGCGAAATGAAATATTGTGTTTTGTTGCCAGTCATGCTAAATAATAATATAAAGCTGCCAGTTACTTGGGATTCTTGCTAGACAACACGGATGCAAGAAGCCGAGTGGAAGCTGGTAGTTTGCGGCCACTTCACGAGGAATATGAGTAGAAAAGGCTCTGCGAAATTACGAATTGTCGCAACCATTAGTATCACTTTTTCATAGTTTTTGCTATGGGTTGTTTCTAATATTTCAGAGGAAAATATAGTGTTTTTTATTTCATTGATTTTTGGACAAAATCATTTGCACTTGAACCGTTATGTTGAACGTGTTATTGTGACCAAATTGCTTTTCACAATTCCTAAGAAGTAAGTCAGATTTTGTCAGAAATCATTTTGTTTATTCGTTGTCTGTTCTCTGAGTAACATATCCTGGGCATTTGCTATTTTCATTCCAAATATGAACAAATTTTGTAGAGGGATAAACGACAAAATTATCATAATTATTTCACATTGCTCATTGCCTAAGCCCCATATCTTGATAAATCACCTAGAAAAAGGCTTAAAATGAATCAAATATCATAGGTAGAATATTGATAATCAGAAAATCACGTTTATTACAAAAATCATCGCTGTTTGAGTTTTAAAGTCGGTATCGGTAAAAATCAGTAAACGTTAGAAATATTACCCTGTATGCATGTGAACAAAAGGTTAACCCTCGTTAAAATACTAAAAAGGGACGTAGAAAGAAGCGTTTATCGTGGCATATTAACTCCTAGAAAAGAGGTAATGTTGATAACATGAATGAAAATTTAACGTGTTCTAAGAAAATCAGAATTTTAAGTTGATGGAGAAACACGTCATTATGTTGGATGACGATGAATATATTTTTGAATTTTTATATCTTCAAGGCCTAATGTGTTTTTCAAGGTTTTTTGAAGTGGGAGTGTGCTTAGAAATTCGTATTTAGTTATTTATGGGTAGACATAAATCAATAATAATATCATAAATCATACAAAATATTGACTAAAACCATGTAACAGATATAGTTTCTTTCCTACTGACTAGTATCAAAAAATGAATACAATATTAATATTACTGGTCAAAATTCTGTAAAAGATATTCTGTAAAGTTTTTATGTTTGAATTATTCTGTTTGTTAAATCATTGTTTGAGGAGCTAGAACTCGTGAGTTCAAAACCCAGATAGAAACCAGATGATAAAACGGAAAGAAAATAATATGACGAAGGATTAAAACAAATCAAAAAACTTGGTTTTCCTAAGGTTGCTCACAACTAAGTATTAGTCAATTTTAATAGCGCCGTTTAGTAAAGACTATTACCTCAAGGGCGCTTAATTTTTTTTAACACTATGATAATTTAATTGGCTTGCTAAATGAATAATATCGTGTGTTTAATGTGAAACACTAATATTTGAAGTGCAACAATACACATATTGTAGGATTATTGATTTCACTGCAGTAAACACTAATAATCCACTAAACTTTCAACATTGTAGACACAATCTATCACCATTATCTCCGTATAGATCCCGTACAAGTTTACGTTTTCAAAAACAGTGTGACCAATTGCGCCATTTATTTTTATTTTTATAGTTAATACCGCACAAGAGTCCCACCAAATGCTTCCAACCATCTGGAGCCAGTGGGACTATGGCATCCCCAATTGAAGTATGTTGTGGGGCTGAAGGTAGTGGGGGGAGGGGGGAAGGAGATGGGGAAGAGGAAGGTTGAGGAGTACCTGGCTATTCAGATCTGATCACCAAACACGGCTAAAGCCATTTCAAGCAATGTTTCAATTCTGAATGGTGATCTTTCACCAGGGTGATACTAAGAGTATCTACCACTCTGGAACGTGCCGCAAATACACTTTATATTATTTTATATATTCATTGAATGTGTTATATATTGTGGCAGTCGTTAAATTTTCATTAAAAGCCTGAAGAACTATTTAGCATGGAAAAATGTCACGCAGCTACAAAGCGCAAAGACAACTTCGTTGAAATAACTTCTCTTCAACCTCTACCCCATTTCCTTTACCTTCATAACATTCCCAATATTGTCAACGTCATATTTGTATTAGCTTCGGGTAGTAGCGAATTTATTCCGGTAGCAAACAAAATATAGGGTGATATTTCGAACGAAATACTGATCGGACAACAAGCTTGAAAAAATTTCACATAAGAGTAGAAATTTAATTACTTAAATTGATTGTTCATTCAATATTTAAAGATAGATTCTGCAAAGCGTTTGAAAACTTTCGTATATCACGAAATATGTAAGTAATCCAATTCAATTCTCATTTAGGTTAAGCCTTAAAATCAAATTTACTACTCGAAACGAAACCTTCAAATAAAGTTGAACAATTGTTGTGGTATACAAGACTTAGCACAGTACAACTTTCAAGGTCCTGTATCTAAGTGTTGGTAATAAATAGGTAAAGAGTTGGAGGTCATTTTGGCATAAGATAATGAAAAATAAGTTTGTACTATCGAAAGGCCAAATAAAAATACTTTTTTAGTTATTTAAATTAGAATAAACTTTGTAAAGCTTTACACATTATTTTCATATTAATCATTGAAACAATAATTTTCAATGAAACATGAAACGAAAAAAAAGTTCAGGTTACGACCGTGAATTGAACTTGGAAGCTCTATTATATTTGAAAATAATTGTGCTCGGGTATAGCTAAGCACAATAATACAAATATGGCTGCTTATATCGGAATAAATAATATTAATGACTTTCGACGAAATATGGGATTGATAAAAATAATAAAAAAAAAAAAAGGTGTCGGTAGCTCAATCGGCAGAGACGCCACTCCAGGATAGAGTGCAGGATAAATAGATTTCGGATACACTTTGGGTAAAATTTTCCAAATAATTGATGGACAGAGCTCCAATTGCCGCGACCAATACGTTTGAATCTTCTTCCACATTTTTGTTTACTGCGGCGATATTTGTTTTTGTTCGCAAATTCCTCGGCGTGTTGATTTAATAGCATCATTTAGACTAAGAGAGCATATGTAACCATTTTATATGAATGAAATGTGTTATGACACATATTAATAAAATAAAAGTGATTGGCGCACGCCGGGTTTGAAACCGCGACCTTTGGATTCGTAGTCGAGCGTCTTTCCACTCGACCATGTAGACCATTTAACTATCAACTATCTAAGCAAAAAAACTTTTTATAAGTAGCTTGTATTACATCTAACGTACTTCTATGGTAAGAGTATTTTGGTTGTCAAAACTGAGTGAAAGCAAAGTGAAAAAACGCTTAGTTCCAAAAGCACAAATAAGTCAACCAAAACAATAATATTACATCCTTATAAGAAACTAAATTCCAAAATTATTTACGTGATTTAAATGACAACACACACATGGGGTAAAATGAATAGCAAAACATAAAAAAAACACACATAATCTTAACATGATATTATATGTTGTTTGAAATGGCATTGGTCATAAGCCAGGCGCGCACGGGTGACATTTGTCACGGCAGCAGTCACTGTCACTGTCTCCCAATTGAGCACGCACACGGTGAGTGACTGTCACCCGTCACCCTTTCACTCCGGCAATGGATTTCGAACAGGCGGATGAGTCACCAAATGACATTTCGTCACACGTGCGCGAGCGCCCATACAAAAGTACTCTCTACAAACACGGTGACAGTTTCGTCACTCGAAAGTCACCGGCCAGTGGAACTAAAAAGTCACCCTAATGTTTCGCTGTTTGCGCAGACCTCCATACACTCCAATAAATGCCTAACACTTAAAACAAACTCCCACCACAGATTGTAGCCATCACCAATATGTATTTCTTTAATCAAAACATTACTAAATGGCTAATGATTAAGGACCACAAGGAAATTGAAGACCTCCTAAAATAGCATTTGAAATTCTTCACTCATTTCATGACAAACTAGAACATTGTGTAACAAATATCATTTTTTTTTTCAATTATTCTACTTGTACTCACTGTCACATACCTCATAACAAGTTCTTATGACCTAGTGAGGTAGGTAATGTAAAAGAATAATGTAAGAAACAAAAAGTTAAAAAAATAAAAAATTAATAAATAGATTTGGATATGGTGATGAAACTGTTTCCGTGACAAAAGTCACACGTGCCCGCTGGCTATATTTAGTAACCAGATCTGAAAAGCCACGTTCATTTCAACTTTCCTCTCGCATACCTCTTGCCCTTCATACTATGTCATATCACACTGTTTTGCGTGCAGCTAAATTAATAATAAATTGTAACCAACACAAAAGATTACGTACCCTGCATAATTAATCAACCATGAACGATTCGATTAAAACTAAATAAATAAAAAAAACGTAAAAACATATTACATACCCTGTGTAACGAATCAACCACGAACGATTCGATTATCAAACTCACAATTTGCGAATAGAGGATAAAATATCCAAACCACACGCGGAGGCAGAACGCGAATTAAATTAGTCGAGGCATTTCGCGTTTCCATAGAAACTGTTTGACAATTCCTAATATTCCCCGAAAGAACCAAATCATTTTATTTCATTCCAAGTACGGTGGAACATGTTGGTGAATTTAAATTCGTGCGTAATTTCTGCACCGAGCTTGAATTGACATCAAACGACAGTAAGGTATTAAATTCCTTCTTGCAGAGGCTTGCTCCCTTTCCAACCAACCGATGCAAAAATTCACCCGGATTAAACCTCAAAGAAAAGTGGTCGCGGATGAGAAATGCCGGGAAAATGTATCTCGTATTCAACTTTCTGCTTAGATTTTTCGTATTAGTCAATGGTGGTCTTTCACCAGGGCGATTCATGGAGTATCTACCACTCTGGAACGTACCGCAAATAAACTTTACATTATTTCATACGAATTAAATGTGTTATGACCCATATTAATCAAATAAAACTCGCGATCTTTGGATTCATAGTCAAGCGTCTTACCACTCGACAATGGAGGCTGTCGACTTGTTCACATCTGGTCAAATTAACAATTAGTGCCATTTAGAATGTTGGACATTAGAGCGTTCCCAATTAAACGTCGATTCTCGACCCGTTTCGGCGTTTGATCAAATTTTGACTAGCCGTTAAGGAACGGTCATGCTCTTATGCCTAGTGGCCAATCATAATTTGACTTAAAGGTGAAATGGGTTTAGAATCGGCAGTTAGCAGGGACCAATAGCGCTAATTGTTGAATTAACCCAGAAACGAAAAAAAACATGGAATAAAAAATATTTGGTTCTTTCGTTAGTTCTTCTTTTGCCTGAAAAGATAAGTTTGTCAAACTGTGTGAATGTAAAGTGAAAGATTACTAGGCATTTTTTTACGTTTCATTTTAATTAGCATATTTAAGAAAATATCGGTTTAGTCCTAATTGAAAAAACAGTCATTGGAATACAGGATATCCAAATACTACCAAGTAATAAATAAATTTACACACTTGTATGTGCAGGTTACCAAAACGGCTAAGGTCATTTTTTTATAGGTAACCACCGTATTTACGGTAGCGACTCACTTGTCTGCGTAGATAAATGTTCACATGTGCAGTTTTATTGAACGCACGTAACAAACCATGGCTATGAATAAATACGGAACACGTTAAAATAAAATGTCAATGATTTCAAAATGCAATCGTTTTGCGTATTTATTAGGTAGGAAAAAGCAACATTGGTACCTACTTGAATATTTATTTATTTATTTTGAATATGAAGCTTACAAAACCTAAAATTAGTACAAACTTAATTTCACGGCTCATTTTATCCTTAATTAGGCTTTAAAATAATTATCCGATATAAAGAAAAATGTGAATAATTATTGTTCAATATTAAATCTAAGGGTAGAAAGAGTTTAGAGTGGTAGATACTCTATGCATTGCCCCGGTGAAAGACCACTATTCAGAATCGAAACATTGCTTGAATTGGCTTTAGCCGTGTTTGGTGACTAGATCTGAATAGCCAGGTAATTCCCAACCTTCTTCTTCCCCCCTCATTCTCCTCCCCACTACCTTTAACCTCACAACGTACTCCAATTAAGGATGCCATAGTCTAACTGGATCTAGACGTTTGGGAGCAGTTGGGACTCTTGCTCGGTAATTCCCTATAAAAAAGAAAATTGGGTTTAAATAATGAGCTTTCCATATCATCACTTATAGAATAAATTATCAATACCCTTTTTAAAATTACCATATACTTTCAGTAACAGGTTCTTTGCGGAGAAAGCTCAACTGACGGAGGCTAGGATTTTTCTCAATCTCGGAGACTCGCTTCAATCACGAGAACATGGAGTCTTTGTTGTTCCTTTCTGACGAGGTTTTATAGCCTTTTTTCAAAAATATATTTTCTGTCACCTCTTCACTACAGCTATTTACAGTTCTTACAAAAGGCTTGCTTGAAGCAATTATGCAGAAAACCCGGTCTTTAAATATGATGTAACACTAAAAATAAAGTGCAGAAAAATAAGCATTTTCAAAAGTTGAAAAACTGTTTTCCGCGGAAAGTTGTGTTTCTTCTTTGTCAATAACTTCATCTCTGCTCTACTTTTATACTATTAGTAACAGATAGATATATGACTTTTGAGCATGGCTTAACACGATAAATTTGGAAAAGTTAAGGCCGAAAAAGTACCAATTACCAATAATAAAATTACAAAAGCAAGCATTATTTTATCCGAAAATTCTAATTAAAATATTTAAAAGTCCTTGCTAATAACTCTACTTCTGTTACGATATATTTTTTAATATTGACAAACTCCATGACTGTCTCCATGGTCGAGTGGTAAAACGCTCGACTGCGAATCCAAAGGTCGCGGGTTCAAACCCGGCGTGCGCCAATAGCTTTCATTTAATTAATATCTGTTATAACACATTTAATTATTATAAAATAATAAAAAGTATATTTGCGGCACGTTCCAGAGTGGTAGATACTCTAGGTATCGCCCTGGTGAAAAACCACCATTCAGAATCGGAACGTTGCTTGAAATGGTTTTAGCCGTGTTTGGTGGCCAGATCTGAATAGCCAGGTACTTCCCAACCTTCCTCTTCCCAATCTCCTTCTCCTCACCACTACCTTCAGCCTCACAACATACCCTATTTGGGGATGCCAAAGTCTCACTGGCTCTAGATGGTTGGGAGCAGTTGAGACTCTTGTGCGGTATTCATATAAAAAAAACCTCAATCTTTCACTTTTTTTGACCTGATTAGAGCTTAACCTACCTTTTACAAGTTGTTTAACCTTAAATATCTTTTACCAATTTATTCACAGTGTGTTTGATTCGAAACTGCTATAAAACACCGAATGTGTTTTCAGCTTCAGATGAATTTTGAAAATAGCTGACTGTAAAACGACAAAAAACTATACTACTTGGTGGAAGTGTTTATTTATGGATGTGCAGAGATTTCGGAATGAAGGAAGTAGGGAAACCAATTCACTCACCGATGAAATTCAACACTTAACCCAATTTTGCTTGAAGAACAAACAACTAAACGACGATCAAGCGAAACACCAACAAACGAACAACAAAAACGTGTTCTTAACATAATTCTTCTGTTTCTAGATTGTCAATTGTTTCTTAACAAAAAATGGCAGGATAGGTTTATAGGTTGGAACTGGATGAAAAACAAGAAGGTGAACAAATTATCATTTTGAAATCCAACACAGTGGGTCAATGTTTTTTGAAATATCATCTCCCGGAAGTTGCTTTTTAGAATATTGTACATCATTTTGTATCAAAATACTTGAGCAATCAATATATTTATTTTTTAATAAATATTTAAAATCAGGATGGTACAGATAAAACATATTTTTAAAATAGGTTGTTTCCTAACTGTCAGCATGACTTTTTCCGTGCTCATGGCAACTTGTTTAATATTATAATTTGTTCAAATTCGTTGATCTCGTCCAACATTGAAGCAATACGCAAGTGATTTAAAGTAAAGACTTGTGGTATGTATGTACTTTGGAACAGAAATAAATGAAAAACAATTGGCAATAAGTTCAACGATAATTTTCTTTTGAAGTCAACTGCAATACAAATATATATTTGCAGCAGCATTAGTCCAGTTTTCAAGATACGCAGAAAGATTGCACAGATTCATTTTTTTTTTTTTTTTAAATTGAATTTTTCGATAGCAAGTTATTTGTTCAATTGTTTGAAATCTGTTACAATTTCATTTTTAAATTGCTTGGGTCATATTAAAATGGATATTGAATTATTATTACTAAGCTAACATTTTTTTATTGAAATAAGTATGTTGTTTACCTGACAGTTGGTTTTTTAAGAGGAATAATAATATTGGGATAATTTGTATAGCGCCGTTCTTGTGAAAAATCACCTCAAAGGCTAGTAATTGGTACTTTCGTCCTAGTACAATCGTTTTATATTAATTATATTTTTTTCAATATTTTCTTTCGATTTGGTTTAATTTGCTTATACTGGTAAGATTAGATTTTTTGATGTTTACATATTGTTTTAATACACACCTGAGGGAAAAATAATCAAACTCATAAAATGCACCAATATAAAATTATGAGAAACTGTAAAAAAATATTTTTTAATTGACTGCATAAAATAAAATATGATTAATGTGAAACATATTGGTATTTTATGCTTTAAATAGAGAAAATTGGATATAATTTTTGGAAGTTATTAGTTTTGCTACCAATGTTTTAGAGTTGGTGAGTTTTGTTATTCAATGAGAAGATATATGGAATGAATAATAGTAATAATAATAATATTTAGAATTAAAAATAATATTCATGAATTTTCAAGAAAAATACCGTGGGTGAGTAGTAAAACATAAAAAAATTACAGTCTTTAGAAGACATTATTTAGAAATAAACATAATACTTTCATGGCGGCCATGACAAATGAATCATCAGAATCAGCTCCCATTGGCTGAACTGGAGAATTTTAGTTTTGCAACTCATCGGTACTTGGACATGGTGAGTTTTGAAACTTAACGTAATTTTGGATTTGGTGAGTTAATAAAGATTTTCGATTCACGCCAGGTTATGTGACAAAAAAACGGTTTGTGGTAATGATGGAGTTTGTGAGTTTTGATTTTTTTACTCCTTATATGTGGTATGTATTTCTTTTTTTTTTTAGAGTGGAAGTTGTTGTTAAGAAACGACCACTTGAACGTATATTCGAACGATCTCCCTTATAAAACGTTTTGTCCAAATATGAAGAAAATACACTAATCACAAATGCGCATAATAAATAAAATACATAAAAATTTACTGCGTTCAGAGTAAAATTTACTATTAGTATAACGCTGGAGAGAAACCACTGTTCAGAATTAAGACTTTTCTACATAAAATGACCAGATCTACGTAAATAACTAGCAACTTCTTACGGGTACTTAATTTTTATATTTTTACAGGTGATTTTTGCTCTTTGACTTACCGCCGGGCGCGCGGCTGCACTGCGTGCGGCAAGTCCGCCCTTTTGCTGTTTTCGAGGAGTTGCAATGGACCAAATGTCTCGGGACTTAAGGTAATCCCTTTTCATTGTATTTTGACTCTATTTGTATTCATCTCACTATCATCAGTCAATCTTGTTAGAGAGTGAGATGTCGCTAAGTGCCGCACTGAGAAGGTGCGCACTCGGTCCCGCAATTCCCCTTTTGTTCAGATTCAATTTTATACTAAAGTTAGATTTTATGACTTAAAATATATGTGAATCTATACAGGATAACTTTGTCCGTCTGGTATAATCACTTTTCACGTAAACATGACAAATAATTTGATGAAAAAAGGAGAATTTCGAGATGCCGCACTCAGTGCGGTGCGCGCCCGGTCATGTGACTCACAACAGCGCGCCCGGGAGTAGGTTAATACAATAATTAAAAACTGAAAGTGTATTTATTTGTGACAACATTTGAATTTATTGAATGTCAAACATAGCAGTTTGCTCAAAAAAACTTCTACTACCTCCGATATGAATATTCCCAAATTTGAGTTCTGAGATATAATTTTATTCTTCCATTTCGTTGTGCTTTTTAATAAGTTTGTTATATGTGCTGGAACTGTTTTTCAATGTTGACGATAGTTCCAGTATTGTTAACTATTAATGAGACCACTGAACACTGCGAGGTTCACACTATACGGCTGTAAAATGACACGCCTAATTGGGGATAGGTTGACCGAATTAATTGGTAATTAAGAACACTAGTTTACAGCCCTCCCGAGAAATAATAATATTAGTCTACACCCGCTAGCGCTCAATTACACTAGTTCAAAACTAATTCATGGTTATTTATCATACCGGTTCAGGTGTTCATTTTAAAACATGTTTTTTGACGGACCACATATTTAAACCGAAATGTGGTGAAATGAATATTAAGGGGTTATATGATGATTCCGATTGGGATGACAAAGATCCACGAAATCGACCATTCAATGCCTCTGATCACAAATACATTTTTTTTTCTGATAAAGAATACTAGCTTATAATCAGCTAGAGTTTTCAGGACAAATCTTAGAAAATATCGTCGCCGGAGAGACAAAAAGGCTGAAGTGCCATTTTGGGAAGATTACACGAGAGCAATTTAAAGTCATAGTATCATAAGTCTTCAGTACCTGGTTGGATTTTGAAAATAAAAGTGAATGCTGTCATTGAGTTACCTGAAGCGACAAAAAGCTAAAAAAGTCCCAAACTTGTGTCGCTTGAGACAAACCTTCTCCATAATTTTAAATATATTTTAGATGGCTCAGATGGTCACAAAAGTTTTCAGAATCATACGAGAGTTAGAGCATTCTATGTAGAAAATAAACTAATCAATACTGCATATTTAACTCATTTTTGACCAAAGTGTCGCTTAAAATCTTTTGTTTTTTTTTTATCTACAATTGATATTTCAGTTTCAAAGTGGTAAAAAATATTCAATTTGAATTCAAACACAGAAGTAGCTTGTAGCCATGTTAAAATAATTTAATTAGATTTAGAAACATAAAAACTGACATTTGACTCAATCTGAGGCAAAGCGGCTGGCTTTTTACTTTTGCCACAAAAGTCGTGAGTTCTAAACCCGTAAATATTTAAATTACAATATTTTTTTAACAGGCTTTAAATACTAATATTTCAAAAAGCATCTCGTTTAAAAATGAGTATCTTTTAGATGCAAAATGATCATTCAAAATCTTAAATTAAAGAAATGGCTTTAACTATATAAAGTGCACAAATGTGAATAAACAAGTAGATTCTAAACTCAGTTAGGTTATTGCAACAAATAATGTAAATTAAGGCGCTGAAAAGATTTACCATATTTCCACATTCTTTCTTACAAAACTAATCAATTCGAATGTCAAGATACGGAGCACTAATTCCTATCCATATATTCCAATTATAAGAATACGAGATTCAAACTGATTTTCCAGAGTGTCTTTCTTATTAAGCTTACATTATACAATAGAACATGCTATTTACAAACATTATAAAGGATCCCATACACGGCACACAACTTATTGACCAACTTGTTTATCGTCATATATTTCACGTGGAGCCCTCCTCAAATAATGCTGAACCCCAAACCCAATTAACACGGCAAGGAAACGTTTTCGCAAGGGACGAAGGAAACATCAAAACATTTACTTAGGAAAGGACGCCATATTTACCATTTGACCATTCAAGGTCTGCCCACCATCTCATTAGGTTTCGGATGTTATTGTTTTTTAGAAAATCAATGTTGAAATCTCCCACAAAAGAGGCGAGAGAACGTTACAGAAATGAAAATTACCTTTATAATTGGAAGTTCATTAAATCTATAAAAAAGTATTACTTTATGATTTAAATGTTGATGATTCGATAAACTAATTAGATCTGCGATATTTTTTCTAAATTCTAAATATTTTTCGCCATTCGGACGGTTGAAATTTTGTAAAAAAATACTGTTAAAAAAACTCGGTTAGGGCACAATAATTATTAAAAAATACAAGTACAAAAAATACATCAAATATAAAATAACGAAAACTCAATCAATGATAAATAATATAAAGAAAAGCAAGGTCCACAAAGAGAGACAAAAATATACACAATATAATTATATAATTAGCCCAAACAATGTTGTACATTTTTAAGCAATGGCAAGAATTTTTTTCTGAAATTGTACAAATCATCGACAAAAATGTCTATCATACATCAGCACACTCTATTATATTATGCAGTTGGCACATTTGTGACAGAGGGCTAAAGTAGGCAATATTATTTCTGAATGTACTCAACTGGAATGTGCTATGGCGTCTTAAACAATAAGAACTAGGTACATTTATTTCAATACTGCTAAGACGTACTGTAGTATCGAGATAACATGATGTGTCTAATGTCTATGTGATGTTGAGTGTCTGTCATTAGAACAAATAGTATGTAAAAATATAATTGAATGTCAACGATGTTATTTCTTTACAAATATCCTTACATCTTATTATCCAAAATATATTTTGTTGGTTTTATAATTAAATTTCCAGTAAACAAAAAAGTTTTAGCATTGAAAATCAATTTTACACTTTTTTTTAGAGGTCCATATTTTTTTCGGGAGGCATATTTCATTCTTAAAATTCTAAACCTCCTATAACCAGGTAAGGTATCTAAAAAAACATCAGTCAACTGTAAAAACAAAATAAGTAACCAATTATTTTGTGTCATTGAAACTTCTATCTGTCTGTCTTGTCTTTGGGAGATTTTTGACCTATTAACTTTTTTAAAGATATTAATTAAAAACTAACTTAAACAAATTTTGAAAAAAATAATTGCCTACGAACGTTTCAAATATCAATTTTTTTTGTATGTACGAATGGTCTTATGTTTTTAAAAACTCGTACTTATCATTAAATATAATGCGAATTTAATAAAAATCTTTTACTCCACACAAAAAAATAAAGCTAAATAGATACAAGATAACCCCGATAGGTTTGAGAACTTTTATTAAAAACATATTTTATAAAAATATCCAAACGACTTGAACTTATTGTTGTATAAGAAGTCTGCGGTATATTTGTTGAGTTACTCAAACTAGTCAGATGCTTCAGTAATCTTTTCAGTTTTCTTCTTCCTGTTTTATTTATATACTAGCGAGTACCCAGCATGCTTTGCAATGTCAGTCAAATAAATAAGGTGTTTTAATTTTGATTGTTGAAGTGCATTTCAAAACACTTTATTTGTTTTCCCATCTAATGCGTATATTAATAAATCGGAATTTTTCCGACGCGTGAGCAGGCCACATACAGTTGTTCATGTGATATGCACGAATTTTCCAAATTCAGTCCACACACTAAAAAAATAAATTCAAATAACTCATAACTCATATGGAGTTTAATTTGGTTTGCAAGAACTTACTCGTCGAGAAGTTAAGCTTTTAGCATTGAGATTTTAGCTCTAAGCTTTCAGCTTTGGGCTTTGTACGTTTTAAGCTTTGAGCTTTTACCTTTTTAAGCTATGTGCTATGAGATTTTAAAGCACAGAACTTTTAAGTCTTTGAGCTTTTTAAGCTTTGATTTTTTTTTTTAAATTGATCTTTGAGCTTTTTAAGCCTTGAGCTATTCCAGGTTTAACTTTCTAAGCTTTTAATTTCTTTGAACTTTTTAAGCTTTGAGCTTAAGCTTTGAGCTTTTTAAGCTAAGAGTTTTTAAGCTTTGAGGTTTTTAAGCTTTGAGCTTTTTAAGCTTTGAGCTTTTTAAGCTTTGAGTTTTTAAGCTTTGAGCTTTTTTAACTTTGAGCTTTTAAGCTTTGAGCTTTTCAAGCTTTGGGCGTTTTAAGCTTTGGGCGTTTTAAGCTTTGAGCTTTTTAAGTTTTGAGCTTTTTGGGCTTTGATTTTATGAAGTTTGAGTTTTGAGATTTTTAGGCTTTGAGCTTTGGAGCCTTGTGCTTTGAGCTTTTTTTCACGATTTAGGTGTAGATTGACTAATAGCTTTTCTTTTTGGAGCCATTATTAATTTGACAGCGAAAGTAATGCCCAAAACATTTATTTTAAAATAAAGAAGTCCTTAACTAAGAACGTAATTGTGTTATCCACAGAAAATATTCTACCCAAACAAAGTTTTATCTGTGGAATAATAACAAATTTGTTTTGACAAAACAAGGCATTTTAAATGTTTTTCATACTTATTTTGAAACATTAAGGCAACAGTTTTACATATTGGATTTCCTTCAAACTGCTCTTCAAACCTTTTCGTTACTAATAAAAACAAACTGTGCTATTTTCAACGAAATCAATCTAGTGATTTTCGAGAAAATCAAACACAAACACAAACAGAAAACATTTATTTTTATAAATGGAGATCATCTTGTGCTGTTTTTTGCAGATTATATGAAACCATTCAAATTCATAAAACCATAAATAATTGTTTTCATATTCAAGTTGATTTAAATAAATTACATGATTGGTGTTAACTTAACAAACTTTTTTTGAACATTAGTAAATAAAAAACTCTCCACCAGATTTTTTAGAATTAATCATCCTTTCGACTATGAATCGCACTAGAGGTGAAATATCACAAAACTGCGCTACATAAGTTCACTGTTTTTATTATTATTATGAATGTAAAATTGATAATATTTCCCTTACATCATCTGTCAACGAAATTAATGACCTCGGCATTACTTTCGATTCTTTACAAAATTTTTTCTCACACATCAATTTAATAACAAGTAAATGTTTAAAATGCCATCGAATTAAGAAATATTTCAAAATTAAAAATTCTGTACTCTTCATTAGTTCAAAGTCAAGTGAAATATAATTCTTCTCTCTGGTCCCCCACTTTAAAATCCACTCTGATTTCATTGCAAAATTGCAACATGAATTTCTAAGGAGGCTTGTTTCCGATTTGACTTGTATTTTTAAAATTATTAGTGGTATTATAGACAACCCTGCTTTATTTAGTTTAATTACCTTCCATGTACCTAACAGAACCACTTGATTCATTTTTTTTTAAATGTAACAATAATATCAGGAGTGAGTCATTAGATATTCGCTTGTACCTAGATTGCATACAGTGGGTATTTTTTTCGCTGAAATAGTGGATATATTCAACTGCACTAAATCTAGTTACAAGAATGTTATAATATCATACCTCTTTCAAAAATATTACTGTTAATTTATTTCATTATAATATTTCAATTAACTTACTTATGTTTTTGGGTGCTAATCATTAACTCCTTGTTAATTTTTGTCACCACTATTTTATATTATGCATTACACAGAGACATAAAAGCCCATAAGGGCGTATATAATTAAATAAATCCAAAAGACCTTTTTAAAAGTGTCATGTACACTGTATTTTATTCACTCACAGTTTCTGAAAGGTATTTCATTTAAAGGTAATAAATATATCCCGTTTTAAATTTCCTTAAACATATCTTGAACTGAAAGTGACATTCTATTAAATACACAGTCGAGTTAAACATTTTTTTTCCGTTCCAAAAATAGAATGTAAATAAACGTTTTAAAACACACCTCACTCCCATTCAGAACTTTTCAAGATGCTGAAACGTTTTCGGCATTTTTTAAAGAATTCTTGAAAACCAAAAGTCCATCATTATCCCTTGTTGATTTGTGGTCCCCAAAGGATCTGAGCGTAATTAATGGGCGGGAAGCTGGGCGAGAGGTCAAGGGGCTAATCCTGCTGCGGAGGTTGTCTTGATTGGGCGACCTCGGGGGGTTTTTATCGCCCCTGCGGTGATTATTATAGTCGTGTCCATATTTTTTGTCAAGTGTCGCTCGGGTCGGGGTATTTCGGACAAGTGTTTCAAGTTTTTTGGTGATTATTAATTCGAAGGGTGTTTTCGTGAGAAAAAAACGCCGTGTTTTGTGGAGTTTTTTGGGAGGATCATCATGATCATTATTGTTAGCCTGTCTTTTATCACTTCTGGGTGAAGGCTAGGGAAAATGGAAATCTTTCGGTGAAAGACCACCATTTAGATTGGATACATTGCTTGAAATTATCTTATCGATGTATCGTAACCAGATTATTATGGAACCAAATATATTTTTGTAAATATCTATTAGAAAATCAAAACTCAATGCTTTTATCATTGCGTCATAAAAAATGACAAAGATAAACATAATAACTTCTTTGTGTTGGAATAGTATTAATGAAAAATGAAAGTCCATGTTTGTATTAAGGACATTTTAAAGTTTAAATATAGTAGGTTTTCTAAAGGGATATATACAGATATATGATATAACTAGATATCTTTTATACAATATGTAGATAAGGTGCTTATAATAATTTCAATGTAATTATGTCAGGTGCAATCAAATATGAAATAGGTAAAATGAAGGGATTGACGATCAAATTCAACGGGAACCTTTTCGAATTCTTCAGGATTACGTGGAATTTTATTTTCGAATGGAAAAAATTGATATAATGATACTTGAAGAATGGCAGATAGTTTGTAACGCGGGTACAAGCAAGTGTTTCTTTCAGTATTAGGTATCTTGAAACACTTCGGCCGTATTTGCCCCTAGAAGTTTTCCAAATTTAGTGATCCTGTTTGAGGTTCATACATAATATCCTCTATTTATTTCAACTGTATATTATCACATTTTAATGTCTTATATGAAGAAATAGTGTTAATACATTAAATAAAAACACTTCAAAAATATTATACGAGTATTTAGTAAGAAATACCATAATATATAATAAAGATAAAATAAGTAATTTCGACTAAAAGAACTGTCCCAGAAATAATCTTTTCATTTGTAAGCAATTAATTAAATATGTCTACCGACATGGTATACTTTTTTTCCCCACAGCAAAATGTAGGCTATGACGAGTACATAAGATGGTTAGTTCCAAAATTATTGCACTAAAAAATATTCTGATATCTAGTATTGCATATCGGTATTTAAATAAGTATTTTTAAATAATTTAGCAGATCATCACAGTCCAACGAATTTACCGAAAACCCCTATTTAAAGCTTAAAAAGCATAAAAAATATTTTATAGTCTTGCTACAGCTTGTACTTGAATATTTTAATGTGGGTTACAGACAAAAAAATTGTACTTGATAAGAGTATAATATAATTTTTCGATTATTTTATTATGATTTCCAACATTTGTTAACCTCTGTTAGAAATTTGTTCCATATCACAATTATTTTTCTTAAATCCAATATCTTGGCCACATTTTAGTTCCTACGATGTATGGCCACATCATTAGAGGCACCAAATACCATGTTATACAACTGATAACCCAGGGGAATTTAGATTTAAAAAATATATGGTAAAGAACAACGCCGTACCTTTCAACTTATAAATATATGTGACAGTAGGAGTGCATTTCCGTTCAGTTGTTCTAAGCTGTTGTTTGCCCCGTTAAAAGGCAACCCACAAATATCCATGACATCAACAATAAATGTATAATTTATTTGTTTCTATTAAAATTAGAATGTTGGCGTTCTCTCCGCTACCAACAACTGTAAAATATGTTTTTACATATTTTACCTTTATAATTACCACACGTTATATCACAATGACAATCTAAAGGCTTTATCGACCTAAAATAATATTATAAAATTTAATACGCCTCGTAAAAATATTATTTGAACAAAAAGCCATCGCTTACGTTACTTTTACACGATAAAAACTCTAACCTCTTAACTTTCTCGAGTAAAAGCAAAAACATCTTATCGTATTTTAAATCGCGTTCAAATTTAAGGGGAGGTTTTTATGCGTGAAAATATTTATTGGAGTAAGAACGTATATTTTCCAATTTCCTGTGATAGTTGAAGCAGGTGGAAAAAATGTAAAAAGATTTTCTGGGATGATATTTATGAAGGATGTAGTTGGATGTAGTACGACGCCAAGATTGTGGTTGAAAATTACATGTGTTATTTATATGACGCAAGAGTCATACTACTCGGATCAAGAAAAACTGTGATATTTCCAAATTTGGGGTGATGTTGTGAGGCTAGTTTATTTAAAGCAAAGTTTCGATTGGTGTTCTGTCCTCGAGGTGAAACTGAGAACATCTTCCACTCTGGTATCAAAATTAGTATTGACAAGTTGATTTATTTATTTAACAAGATTTCAAAAAAACAGTTCACCAAATACATTAAGAGATGAATGATATAAAAATATTGAAGATACGCATAGTGTAAGAAAAAGAAATTAAACATTTATGTACATCATACATATAAACAAGGTATTATATTATATATCCGAAGGAGTTATAGAAGTACAAACTGAAGTAGTGTAACACACTATATATGATATAATAACGCAAATAATTTTAGCAATAAAAAAACAAAATGATAAGATTTAAGAGAGGTTCATTCTTTTTCACATGTTATGAGATAATCGTTGAATTGGCAAGTGTAAAAATGTGTGTAAAAATATATTTTATTTAACATTATGTAGATCTTTATGTACCCAACGGTCACTCTTTAACGTACATCGAGAGATAATGACAGAACTCTTTATATGTGCTTCTAAATATATCTAAGGTAGATGCAGCTTTATTGAATAGTTCCATCGCTTTTTATATTGATGTGTTTTTTTGTATGAGGAAGTTCTGACTTTCGGTGTGTAAAATGTCACATGATGCCTCGCACGAATATACTTACTTGGGGCAAACAAGTTGATCTCCTTTAGCAAATATGAATTATAAATACCTCTAGATATCAACTTATAAAAATGTTTATCCAAAAACATCTTTCAGTGGGCTTGCAGGGTGTGCAAATCTAGCATTTCACATAAAAATAACGATAATTTATATCGTAATCGTCATCATCTACCATTATCTATTCCGCTGATGGGTGAAGGTTCGAATTTAGTTAAAATGCACTTAAATAAACGTTTATAGGTTCTTACTCTCAAAATATAAACTTAATTATAAAGCTGAAAATTTGTATGCATGAAACAGCAAAACAATTGTCATATATATAAGGATATACATTTCGGTCATATGCTTTGGAATAGTATCCATTTAACAGTAAAATGGTATTACAGAATGTCATGTTTTTATAAACGTTTAATAAAAAAAAAAATTTACATTTCGGTGATGCCGGGTAGTGAGGTTAATGGTTCATACAATCTGACGTATTTGCATATTATAAATATTGACATCCTAATATTTTCCCTGCTCCGTGATAAAAACAACAAAATTCTGAAATTTCATTAATAAGGAATTGAGTGGTCGTATCATGTTGTCTTAAGTACTAACAACCTTATAAGTTCACTTAGAAACAATAACACCCCCCATGCTCCACGAAGGTTTCTTAACGTCTACGAATCTGATATTATAGGCATACTTATGGCGTATCACCAGTGATAAATTAACGTTAGATACTCCCTTATGAATTAATTAACTATCGTTTTCAATTTTCATCACCTTACCCTTGTTGGGGATCGAATTTCACCCTGATGGAGGAACCCAGGAACGTGGAAGTTTGTCTCAGAGTTTGCTTGTATTGTGTTTATATTAAGGGATTGTTAACATTTTGGAGATCAAGTGATGAGATTTTAAACTAAATACTAACTGACTTTTTTGTTTCCATAAAAATGCAAATTATACATTTTTATGTTTGATGATAGATAAAAAAGTATCGGAACAATGAATAACCTGGATAACCTTGGATGAAGTGGTACATATCATTCGACGTGAAAGTATTTAAAAAAATTCTAATCCGGCTCAAAGGACCAATTGGTAAAGGATATCGTTAATTAACTAAACACGAAACCTGGGATTTTTTATAGAGATATGCACTTACCTCACAGTGTTTATAGTAATTTAAACAAATACTTAGTTATCACTTCCGCAAAGTTATTTTGTAACTCTCAAACGGTTTATGAAGAACCTTTCTATCACCAGGATAAAAGTTAAACTCATAATAAAAACGTGAAAAATTGTGAAACAATATTATTCGTTAAATATTGAAGAAGTAAATAATATATATTTTCGTAAAAAGCAATCACAAAAGTGGTTTGACATATTTAATGAAAATTAAAAATAAATAAAACACATAAACTTTGTTTATAACCACTTTTTTTATTTAATATTACGTCTACCGGTTTCATGAGTACCCTTCCATCATCAGAACAATATTAAAATTTCAGGTTTGGATTTTAATATTGTCCTGATGATAGAAAGGTACTTTCAAAACCAGTAGACGTAATATTAAATAATAAAGTGGTTATAAACAAAGTTTATGTATTTTATCTATAAATATAGCAAGCCACAAAGTAAATGCTTTTTACGAATATTAAAAAAACAACTTTGCATAAGACCACAGATTTATCGTCCAGATCTGAGGTCTTATAACAAGTTATTATTTCATATATTCGTAAAAAGCATTAACTTTGTGGCTTGCCATATTTATAAATAAAATATATATACTTTGTTTTTAACCACTTTTTTATTTAATATTTTGTCTACCGGTTTCGGAAGTACCCTTCCATCATCAGGACAATATTAAATTAATCTGAAATACAAAATACTGAGATAAATATACATATTTAGGAGTTGGAAGGAGAAGGAGTAATTGATGAAATTATGGGAATAACAGAGCGGTTTATTGTTATATAATATTTTTCCAATAAACCGCTCTGTTATTCCCATAATTCATCAATTACTCCTTCTCCTCCAACCCTAAATATGTATATTTATCTCAGTATTTTTATTTCGAACCACTAATATTGTCCTGATGATGGAAGGGTACTTCCGAAACCGGTAGACAAAATATTAAATAAAAAAGTGGTTAAAAACAAAGTATATATGTTCTATTTATAGTTATTATTTCATTTTAATTAAGTAAATAATACATAAAATCAAGATTGGCGTAAGTAAAGAATAAAGCGTGGGAGGTAAATAAAGATGGCATTCTTTAAAATTGACAAGCCGAGTTAATGCCTCAAGCAAACATATCCACCAAGAAGAAAACCATTGGAATATTAACTGTAAAGGTCTGCAGCAGAAGGAAAAAAAGAATTTAGAGAGAATTATTGCTAATCAAACAATTTCGTAATTTACGATGTTAGTATTCGATCATTACCAATGTTCATTATATGTACTGTTATTCAATGACCACATCGAAAATAAAATTTAATAAGTTATTATTTGTTTAACTCAACTTGTTGAGAACGAGTAACACGTATGTGTAGGTACTTGCTTTAATATTTTAACTCGAAACGGATAACCGAGCGTCCTCTCCAATTGAATATATTACCACACTTGAATAATATGAATTCCCACTCCTCAGATTGCATAATATAATAATATATTCCTACTCCCGAAGTCTAACTTTCCGATGCATATTACACAAGTATGTCTGTATGCGTTTTGGTCCAAGATCTTCAATTATTCATAAGAATTACTCCAAGGAACTTGCCTATTCACGGATTAGTGTCGGGTCTTGCGATCAACTACTGCTGAGTATAAGAATAAGCCCACAAGCATAGAGTGAGGAAACGGAAATCCAGTACACCATAATACAACACAAGAATACAAAACAAAATGTCCCATTCAGAACGTACGAACGTAAAAAAAAAATTGTAAACGTTCTTTTACAATATCATTTTCTACTCAAAGTATTATTTTAATGGAAGGATGCCAACTGCATAACCTGCTTCAGGAATGGTTTAAAATAATGCATAGTATAAGATGTTTTAGTGGAAATAAGAGTGAGTAAGGTGAAATACTGGTGAAGGACTAAGCGATGCGTTAGTACATTTCCCTTTGCTACCGTCCCAGGTGGCGGTAAATATCGTCCAGAACAATATTACCGAGGCGGGCGGCTTGCTTTACCTGGATCGTATTTAAAACTTATCGATACCATTATTTAAATGTATGAAATTCGATGATAGCTTGTAAAATAATGCTAGTTTAATTAAAAAAAAAATACAACGAGGAACTTCCTTCGAAAAAAGTCCTAGTAAGGGATGAAGAGGATACATATAAATTACATACAGCCAAGATAAGTAAAAAATATTGCAAAATTATGGTATGAGGACAGTAAAAATATTTTTTTTTTCATTAAGACTGGTTCCCAAACTTTATAATTGATTTAATAAATAATATTTTTCGTGTGCCAAAAGTTCTCCACCTCTACCTCGAGGTGGATCAGATTTTCTATGGCCTGTTTTACATCCAAATGGCTTCTTTAGAATTTAAAAGATTTTCCTCTCCGTATATATTGGATAAGGTATCCTTAAAATTTGGATAAGAATCTAGGACCTAGCAGGTATTTTGAATGTTTCGTATCTGTCTGCGCAGAGGCGGGAAATACTAGTGTATAATGTAGCTTTAACACCTTATAAGGGATGAAAAGATAGAGATAATAAATTAAATGTGGGAAAAAATGGCCACATGGAATTAATTCATGTTCAAAATTGAACCCCCTACCTTCAAATAATAAAATGGTAAACCCAGAAGCATATTTTTTTCAGATTCATGAAAGTACGTATAATATTTAAATAATCGTTTTTCTGTTTTTCTTTGGGTTGTAAAATAGTTTGTGTATTAAAAACAATCGTAAAAGCGTCTATTATTTCGACGATCTATGTGGCCAAACAGGTAAGGTCCTCGGTTGTTGATTGAAAAGTCACGGGTTTGAAACCTGGCTTGCAAATAAATTTCGTTTGATTTATATTTAGTATTTTACACAGTTAAAATAACATAAGTTCTGATATATTTGCTACACGTTCCTTGGCAGATATTCTTTGCATCGTGTTGTTGAAAAACCATCATTCAGATTCGAAATATTCCTTCAGAAGGTTTTGGTTGTGTCTATTAACCAGATCTGAATATCCAGTTTATAGCCTTCCTTTTCGCCTTCCCACACCCTTCAATCTCCCAAAAAACGCCAATTGTGTATACCATAGTCCCACTGGCTTCAGGTAGTTGGAGTTCTGGTGCGGTATTCACAAGAAAAAAAAAAATAAATTTTTCAACGTT
Organism: Drusus annulatus; assembly: GCA_022651775.1. NCBI lineage: Eukaryota > Metazoa > Arthropoda > Insecta > Trichoptera > Limnephilidae > Drusus > Drusus annulatus. The sequence continues at coordinate 118,188 of JAGWCC010000186.1, forward strand.
GTTTGAAGTACGGGATCTAATGTTCTTTGAGTTGAAGGTGTTTATATTTTAATAGTAGAATCACGTTCTTCCATTTGCTTAAAATCTACCTTACGTATTCAAAAATACGTTTGTAGTTCATTACGAGCAGTGATGGGCAGAATCAAGATATTCTTTTAAAGATAAGAGAATTTTTTATTCAATCGAAACAATCGTTTTATAAATTAAATAGATTATTTAGATTTTATTAAAATCCAATGAAATTTATTCGAAGTATTTCAATGTTTTTTTCTTTATTTCCAGCTTTGGGCATCCCCTCAAATGTTCCCATTTTTCTGATTGACGGTTTTAATCAATCTGAAGTCAGCCATTTTCTTAAGTCATAAACCCATCTCAATTTATATTTGTGGTGTCCTGTGTATTTTTAAAAGGATATTTCGGAATATTGAAATTTTGATTAAGAATATTAATAGTCTTCAAAAAGTATGAGTTGTAAAAGTGAAAGTGAATGAATTGGTTGTGATAGAAAAGATGATAGCGCTGCTTTTGAATAGAGTAGAGATTTTGAGTTCAAGTCTCGGTCACAACCCAAACTTCTTATTTTTTAGTTTTTTTCTAGTTTCATATTTTTATATATTTCAGTTGAATTAAATTTAATATAATTATTATTAAGTTCTGATATTTTTAGTTTTGTGTGTTTTAGTGACAGCTGTTTCGGCGTTAAAGGCCATTATCAAACTGTGGTTAGGCCACATGAAAACAACTTATTTATATGATTTTAGTTTCTTATTTAATTACTAATTACGGTAAAAACCGAATTGATAATTATGGTATAAACCAAATAGTGTTGAAATATTCTGTGAGGTACTCTAAAATCTTTTTTACCCATTAAGTGATTCCAAAATATTATGAAAAACTAATGGCAAATCACATTTTTAAACAATTAAGAAAAACCTGCCGTTAAAAGTAACAGCTGTCAATAAAAACAAAAAAGTAAAAATAGCAGAACTCAATAATAATAATATTAAATTTAATTCAACTGAATTATATAAAAAAATTAAAACGGAGTTCTAAAAATTGAACACAAAAACTATAAATTCTATTTTAATATTCTTTGACGATTTTAAGAAATCTTTTTATATAGGTATTATTTATAACCTTTTGATTTTAAAAGGATTTTAAAATTATGTTAGCCACTTGAACCTTCTGATTTAAATTGAAGTTCTAATCCCTACTAAAAGTACGTCTATTTTAATCAAAATTATTCACTTTTCCGCCTTCAAAGGTAAATTATACATTTTATCTCACATACCTCGAATTCAAGCAAAAATTAAGACAAATGATTTTCTAGATTTTTCCACACATGTGAAATTCACCCATTTCTAGAGTACTCCCGCCCCAACCAACCGTTAAGCCGAGGGTTGTCATTTAGATAAGTGAAATTTAAATATTTTAAGGTACTTACTTTAATGCGGGGTTCCCATTGTATCTTGAAAGTATCGCTCTGGCAATCTAGCTAATGGATACCACGGGAGGTGGGTAGTTAGTTGCTACTTTTGATTGTACAAATGAGACTTTTAATAAATTAAACTCTGCCGCCAGGAATTAGCACGACTGAAAATAATATTTGTCAAAGTCTTTGAATAAGTCAATTATTAACTGTTTTTTAGTGAATTAATGTTTAACCTTTATGTGACTGAAAGGGTACCCTCTTCGGTTTTACACATAGACTTTTTTAATGTTCCAGTTAGTCTAACCGGCTGAAACTTCCTGACTTCTCCACTATAGTGAAAATAAACAATTGAACATAACTGTTGGATATGTGGAGGGTCATATATTAGCGGAAAATGCTTAATTATAATTTAATTCTGATGACTGAAAGAGTACCCGGGTACCCTCATGTATTTTATATGATTTTTTTAAGCTTGTCCGTATTTATTAGTCATTTTATCTTATTTCAAATGATAAAGTACATTACCTGTATCCATTATTCTATTTTTATCACCTGTTTATTTACAAACCCCATGAAAAGATATTATAGGGTGAAATTCCTATCAACTTCTTTAAGTATTGAACCCAAGTCAAAATTTATGACGTCATAAAAATGGTCCAGCAAATGATATACTGTAAAAGAAACCTTCGTATCAATTTAAAAAGGTATAATTATTTCAGTCGCATAAGGATTAAATAATTATATCATTAATGGTTTTAATATTTTAATTGGAATAACCACATTTATTTAATACTTTTTTATGGGTTACTAATAAAATGACCATATTTAAATTTTCTTGACTCGTATCATAAAAGGCTGACATTGTTGCTTGTGCTTGTATAATGATGGAAGACTTATCTTGCAAAGATTGAATTTAGAAAGTCTAGGGGCGAATCTGTCTCTTTCGACTATTCGGCCACAACTAGACAAATTTTGAACCATCATTTATGTATTGTTAGTAAAAAGCACTTAAATTATGGCTTAACTCATTCATTAGACTTTTGCATATTTCTCAGTTGCTTTTAAATGCTCAGTTTAAGAAAACGTGCATGCTTAGAGCAACTTGTCAAAAAGTTTATTTTACGTTACTCTCGGTACAATTCCTGACTGAAATTTATGCCTTACTTAAGCCACGACAGTCATGAATCACATTTTTAATTATATTGAAAAAACAATAAATTTATTTCCACCCTCATCTTTTGATTTTGGAAGAAAATTTTATTCGTCAGAGTTAAATCTATTCACAAATTTCGAAATAATTAGGAGGTAATCTACGAACAGAGCTTTCTCATGAACAAATTTTGATTTCAAATGGTGAATATACGGCCTTCTGACATAATTAAAGTGTTAACTACTTCACGAAATTTCAATTTACGATCAGCCAAAACTATTTTGTGGACTTTTTAAAATTACTTATTACTACCGAATTCGTGCGACTAGAGCGTTCAGCATCATCTGTGTTTGTTTGGATGGTCGCGCATAAAATTAGCAAAGCACTTCTCTACCATTTGTCTCGATGTAACATAGTCCGAATAACACTTGTCAAGTAGGTGCTTTGCTTGGCTGGTATTTTTTCCATTAAAAAGCAATGCTTTATCAACACATGAAATTCAGATTTTTCCATTGTGTTGAAAATTGCAAAAGTAGCGTCACTAAAAGCATTGTAACTTGAGAACTAAACGTCAGATTGTTATGAAATTTTGACACGTATTATTTGAAGGCTGTTAATTTTTAGAAAACATATGCATTTGTCAATAGTGGCGCCAACCATATGTCATCCTACGAACTTATTGAGTGATGTTATATACACAGTCAATACATATTTATTTAATTTCTACATAAAGACGGCCTCCGTAGTCGAGCGGTAAAACGCTTGACTATCAATCCAGAGGTCGCGGGTTCAAACCCGGCGTGCGCAAATAAATTTTATTCATTTTTATATGTTTCATAACACATTTAATACAAATAAAATAATATAAAGTATAGAAAGGTAGATACTCTTAGTATCGCCCTGGTGAAAGACCGCCAGATCGAAACACTGCTTAATTTAAATGGATTTTACCATTTGTGACCAGATCTGAATAGCCAAGTTCTTCCCAACCTTTCTCTTCCCCGTCTCCTTCCCCTCTCCACTACCTTCAGCCTTACAACATACCCCAATTAGGGATGCCATAGTTCCACTGGCTCTAGACGGATTCGAGGAGTTGGAACTCTTGTGTAATATTCACTATAAAAAAATAAAAATTAAATGTGTAGTAGGTATGTCCAAATTCAATTTCATTGCTTAGGGTTGGCTTCAATCTTTCGACCTTTTGGCCAAAGCTAAGAAATTCTACACCCTGCCACGTAGATCGTCAGATTGACTTAATTTGAGTTTGTGGCAACGACTCCCACTAAGTATGAAAACATGTCATGATTGTTTTTATGTCAACATTTTGGTCAAACTTTACCAATGGCTTCCCAGATCTCCAAGGCAACAAAGATTAAGTGAAAAACCCTTTGTGTTCTAGGCAAGTATTTGGCCAAGAAACAAACATCAATAAACATGTTGTATTCATAAATCCTAACCCCATGACTGCACTAAACACAGCATAAATCTCAAAAAAACGTCACAAAATCTATCGAAATATACGTCATCGGTATCGAAAAAGTATTCGATCAAAGACGTCTAGTGATATTTCATCGTTGCTTACCCCTCCCTAGATAGAACACGAATATAACGAAATGTGATGCGTGTAGTACAGCGTGTGTGGTACAGGGTGTTTCGTGTTCAGGCCTTGTTATTGATTCACTGGGTGTTCGCGAGGTGGCTTTAATGTAGTTATGTCGAGCTATGGGTGATGGAAGACGTGATGGCGGTATCACAGGGTGTTCAAAAGTGAATTCAACATTATCGATAATATTACCTATGTATAAAAGTCTTTTGGAATGAAAAAAAAAGATTATGTTGAAACTGAGAGTCCAACTCGAAACCTTCACTCTAAGATCTACTAAAGATGACAGAATTTAAATATGTTGCGGTTGCTTAATTGGCAGAGATGTTACTCCCGGAGTGAGAAGAGATTCCGAGTTTCGTCTCGGTCGACAGAATGATGACTGCCCCGATAATAGCTGACCCCCGATAAGTGGTAGCACCAGAAGAAGAAGACTAAGAAAAGACTAATCTAAGTCCACTATTCCAGCGTGATATCGTCGCCAGAAAGACACAAGGGCTGAAGCCCTGTTCTAAGAAGTTTATAGCAGAGCACTTTAAAGTTTTTTTGTTTTACAATTCATAAGTCTTCAGAACTTGGTTGGAAATAAAAAGTTAACACATGTAACTCGATGCTTTCACAGAGTTACCTGAAGCGACAAAAAGCTAAAAAGTCCCAAACTTGTGTCGCTGGAGTCCAGCCTTGTCCAAAATGGTAAATACATTTTAGATGACTTAGGGGCCACAAAAGTTTTCAGAATCAAACGAGATTTGGACTATTCGATGCCGAAAAAAAAAATTGATCAAAACTGCATATTCAAATCATTTTTGACCAAACTGTCATTTAAGGCCTTTTGCGACGATATATTTTGCCAGATTATTTTGACGATATATTTTCCAGCGACGATATATTTTGACTTACGGCAGTTAGGTACTGAGAATTGCCTCTCAGAATATAGCTGTTCCGGACAACAGTCAGCAAGATAAAGAGTACTCTGATGAGAGCCAACCTCTATAAGATACTTGCCAACATACAGAACCTAGCAGAGTTCAAACGGGTCTTAAAACCCGAATTGTTTAAAAATTCTACGTATGAAACGTAACTTGTTGAAATTTAAGTTCTTTAAAAACGTCCTTAATTTGTTTATAGTTTTTGTGTTCAATTTGTAGAACTCCATTTAAATTTTTTTATATAATTCAATTGAATTAAATTTAACATTATTATTATTGAGTTCTGCTTTTGTAAGTTTTATTTTATTTTTGTTTTTAGTGACAGCTGTTTCGGCGTTTAAGGCCATTGTAAATTTAATTCAATTGAATTATATAAAAAAAGTCCTAAATTTGCTTTGTTTCGATTTTCTCCTTACTTGTATCCTTACAACTCAATGTCCTTACTGTCTACTGAAAACCATATACTCATTGTCATAAAATATTTATTGTTCTTTTGTTACTTGTTTTATTTACACCGTTTAATTTTTAGAATCGTCACCTTATAAAACTTGAATATTAACGTTTTTATGTACAAACATATTGAATGTCCTCAATCTAATTTTTTTTTTCTTTGCTTTAACAAATTTGTTAACATGAATTCATATGTTTCATCTAGATTTTTAGACGCTTAGCTTCAAATTGTTTTTTTTGTCTGTTGATGTACATATGCACTGTTATACCCATATTCGAACCCTTTTCTCTCATTTATGATAAAGATTTTTAAAGTATTTTAACTGAAGACTTTAAGATCTGTAGAGCGCCTTTTATGAAATTTAACAAAAACGGCGCTAAACAAGTCATCCAAATATTATTATTATTTAAGATTGTTTTCATTTGTAAATATATTATATTTTATTTTCTCCTTGTTAGTTAGTTTTGTAAGATTAATTGATTAAGTATGAAGCGCACTTGCGGTAAAATATCACAAAACTGCGCTATATAAGTTCACTCTTAATATTATAATACGATGTAAACAAAAAAGGAAAGTAATACACCAGAAAAGCACACTATTTAAAGTCTACTATGCCAATTTGTCAATTTTTGAATTATGGCGGTTAGGTACCGAGAAGTACCTCTCAGAAACGAGCTATTCCGGAATACAGTCAACAAAACAAAGAGCACTCTGATGAGAGCCAACCTCTTTGAGAGACGACATAAGCAGAGAAAGAAGAATAATACACCAGAAAAGCACACTATTCAAAGTCCACTATGCCAATTTGACATATTTTGAATTATGGCAGTTAGGTCAGGTTAAAAGTACCACTCAGAAACTGGCTATTCCAGACTACAGTCTGCAGAATTAATGATGATAGTCACTCTCTGATGAGACCCATCACCGGAATGAGAAGAATAAGAAGGGTTAAATACCCGGAGAGCAGACTGTTTGGAGGTCTCTAGTCGCGACCTTGCGACCACCCTGTGTATCGCTTTCCAGACGTTGATAGATGATCCGGATTGATCCCGCTCTCCGCCTTTTAAGTTAACGACTTTAAAATTGTTTGCTTTCCTTTACCTCTGCGGCTGTCTAATCTCCGCGGTCTCGTCATTTCCAAACTAATTTGGGAGATTCAATTATCTGCAATAATTATACTTACTTAAAGTATTTATAAAATAATTATTTTGAAGTCGTTCTGTTTACCCAACACGAGTATGCTGATAACCAAAGTATTATACCATGTTAATTTATGATCTCCCTCTTGATGGCCTTCTGTAGACATGAAACCTAATATCCTCCATTAACAAATTTTACTTTTATTTTTTCCTATGAATTTTTGTTCGTTTTTTTTTTCTCTTTATTGTTGTGTATTTATATATATCAATTATGGAATGTTTTACATTGCACTACTCTTGCATACCTTTTGGAATATAAAACTTTATTATTATTAACCTTAAAAAATATATAATGTATGTACGGTAAAACCATGTATGACCGTATTAAAAATGTGGATATCCGGAAAGAATGCAAGGCTGATTTTTTTTTTTTTTTTTTTTTTTTTTTTTTTTTGTGTTTTACAGACTATATATCCATTTACAAAACACAAGAAGTAACAATATTAAATTAAATTAAGAGATATTTTTAACATGTCTCTTGAAATCTTCAAGGTTTACGTTGAAGATATCAAGAGACATGTTATTTAATAGTACCATACCCCGTGTCATGCTGTGCTGAGCCAACACGTCTGTTCTGCCATGTGGAATGCACAGCAGATCGTGATGTCGCCCCTGGCAGTAGTTATTTGGCACAAACAACTTATAACATTCCAGGAGGTATGGATTGTCAATCAAATTATTCAATATTTTGTACGCTGTTACTGCAAGGGCCCCACTCCTTCTCGACTGGAGACTTTGATAAAGCGTATCGGAGAGCAAATCTTTATGATGCATAAATTTTGGATAGACGCCGTGGATTCTCATATACAAATATCTGAGAAACTTTGTTTGGATCTGTTCCAATAATTGTATATATTTATTTTGGTATGGGGCCCATACAGCAGAGGCGTACTCTAGTTTGGACCTTACAATGCAGTTGAACATAGAAGTCATCGCTGCAGGCTTGGTAAATTGTTTGCTAGACCTTATAACAAACCCTAACAGTCTGTAGCACGATGTGGATAACTGCAATATATGGTCTGAAAACGTAAGTTTGGGATCAAAGACTACTCCTAGGTCTTTGATCGACCTTATAGATGACAATAAATCATTCCCTATTTTATAATTAAATTTGATAGGGTTTTTGAGCGCGTATATGTCATAGATACACATTTTTTGTGTTAAAATATAATTTATTTTCGTCAGCCCACGCAGTTATTGCATCTAAGTCTAGTTGTAATTTAATACAATCTTCGCCGGTGCAAATCCTCATGAGCAACTTCAGATCGTCGGCAAAAAGCAGGCAAGTGGCATGTTCAATGCATTCTTGTAGGTCATCGATTAATATCAAGAACAGAAGAGGCCCTAGATTTGATCCCTGTGGTATTCCGGAGAATGCAGTAAATTCTCTAGACTCATAACCGTCGATGCAAACATATTGTCGTCTGTTTCTTAAATAGGACACAAAAAATATATGAGAGGTTCGTCAAACCCGATTTTGTGCATCTTCTTAATAAGTATATCGTGATCGACTCGGTCAAATGCCTTAGCAAAATCTGTGTAGATCACATCTGTTTGGTATTTCGCATCTAGTCCTCTTGCCACTCTTTGTGAGAGCTCAAGTAGGTTAGACACCGTCGATTTCTTTGGCAAAAAAACCATGTTGATTTCCGCCAAGAAACGGATTTACCTGGTATTTTAATTTTTCACAAATGATAGATTCAAAGACCTTTGGAAGTAATGACAATACCGCCACTGGCCTATAGTTTTGCGAATCTGTTTTACTGCCCGATTTGTGTATTGGGCTTACCCTAGTAAGTTTCAAGATCGGGGAAAGGTTGAATTTAAAATACTAATGTTAAATAAAAATGAAATAGGTTTATACAACTGATCTCCCAGATTAATAAAAATATATGGTGGAATGCCGTCTGGTCCCGTGGCCTTGTCGGGCTTTTGTTTCCGGATGCAAGTTTTCGTTTCCTCAGGATTAATTAAGCTTAGCAGAAATTGAACCTGTGTTCCTGGGAACCTCTTGCCGGAGACTCTCGACATCTAGGTTTGGGGACATTTGATTATATACTGACTTGAAATATTCCGCAAATTTTTCCGAAACTAATAGGGGGCATTGTATGATTTCATCAGCGTTCATGAGTCCAATTGGAGAACCCCCGCCCGCTTTTTGTGATCTAATATATTGCCAGAAAATTTTGGAGTCGTCTTTGATCCCATCTTCAATATTACACATGTACAATTTCTTTTTTTAAAGACATTCTTTTTTTTAATTCGGATCTCTTCGCAGAGAATAACAAGTAATCTGATTTACTTTTAGTAACCTTGAATTTTCTGCGAAGTGATTCTTTACATTCTAATTTTATCAATTATACTTTTGTCGAACCATACCGGATAGTCAACATTAGTTTTTAATGGTTTTTTAAGGGTACACATAAATCAAATACAATCATTAGGACAGTATAAAAATAGTCTACAGCCTCGTTTACCGATTTCATTATATATAGATGATCCCAATCAAAGTGAGACAATATATTTTGACACATATTTATGTTGATTCGTCTGAAATGAAATGTTGTTGAAGTGGATCCTATTCGATATTAAAGGTAGTGGCGTTCGGTAATGGTTTAACCTCGCGTCCTTGACAAGGTTGCCGAGATGGCTAATGTAGGATGGTGGGGATCTTCTTTAACTAATGGTTCATCACTGTATGTCACATTACAAATATTTATGTTGCTTAACACTAAATCCAGCATATTATTGTGTTTGTTTAGCACTGAATTGTGTTGCTGCAGTCCATTAGAGTTAATAAAACAAATGTGGTTTAACAAAACATCTTCTGGTTTGTTATGCAGATTAAAATCTCCCATATGTGATGTGAGCGTAATGAATAAGATCAAGAAAGGGACGCTTAAATGGTTTGGACATGTAGAGCGAATGAACGAAGAAAGGAGTGTGAAAAGAATATATACGCGTAATGCGAAAGTAAATGGAAGAAGAAGTCAAGGACGCCCATAAAAGACATGGCACGATCAAGTAAATCAAATACTTGAATGGTCATTAAAAGAGTCAGAATCACAGAAGAGTATGTATGAGACGATGTATGAATGTGAATGAAATAAGGAGTGTGTGCCGAGACAGAGTTATATGGCGGTCCGTCCTCTCTGCCTACCCCTGTGGAGAAACAGCGTGATGGTAAGATGGTTTTTTAAATATAGTATTCGATTATGTAGGTTACACTTTTAATTTTATTTATTTCATACATTTTCCACCAATCCTAATTTATTTTAATACTGTATTATTTTTTTCACTTTATTCATTATGAGACCGTACAAGAAATCTAACGTTTTATTTCAATTTTTCAAACCGTCTAGATCCAGTGGGACTATGGCATACCTAATTGAGGTGTCTTTTGAGGGTGAATGTAGCGAGGAAAGGAAAAAAATTGGAAAGAGGAAGGTTGAGAAGTACCTGGCTATTCATATCTGGTCGCTAAACATGGCTGGGGCCATTTCAAGCAACGTTTCGATTCTGAATGGTGCTCTTTCACCAGAGAGATATTTAAAGTTTCTACCACTCTGGAACATGCCACAAATATAACGAGTACTATGTATTATTTTATATTGATTAAATGTGAAATAACACATTAATTGAATAAAAAAAATATTTGCGCACGCTGAGATTTGAACCTGGAACTTCTAAATTAAATTGGAGTCAGTGGAAGTGAGTAGGCACACCTGATTTTTCAGATTTATGTACACAAAAATTTACTTTAGAAAATATATTTATTATTTTAAATAAAAAATAATTTTGTTTTAAGCCACTTTATTTATACACATATAACAATTCGACCGGTTTTGGTTAAACTTAACCTTCTTCAGGAACGTATACATATAAACTTTATATGTATACGTTCCCGAAGAAGGTTAAGTTTAACCGAAACCGGTCGAATTGTTATATGTGTATAAATAAAGTAGCTTTAAACAAAATTATTTTTTATTTAAATTATAATGTCAAGCTACAAAGTGATTGCTTCCTTCGATAAATATATTTATTTCTATATTTTTGTAGGGAGCAATCATCTTGTGGTTTGACAAATTTAAAGAAATGAAAAATAACTTTGTATAAGACCACGGAAGTTAATTTATTTTTTACGACCGACCGGTTTCGCTTAGTCTAAGCACCATTAGGGTACACAATTGAACTAAACAAAAAATACAATGTGTGCGGTTATATATAATAAATACCTATTACATATACAGAGGGAGAACAAAATATAAAATAAAATAACAGAAACATGAGAAAAAAATAGAATAACATTTCAATTATAAAAAAAGAACAGAGCAAAAGAGACGAGTGTTTATTTCAATAATGTAATACCTTGTTAAATAAATACATATTTATTTGCTCTCCCCGGACGAAACTAGTAACTCTTGGTTCACAGAGAGGGAGCTCTCATCAATCTACCACCGAGGCCATTAGATGTTACAAACCTGATCGCTTCGTATTCGTACAGTAACATTGTTTGTCTGTAACCCAGTTTTACATTAATGGTACAGACATTTTCACCAAGCATAATCTTTGTCGAAAAGGAGTAAATCGGTTACTACCTGTAAGTATCGATCTAGGCCCGTTCTACTGCAAGTCGTTTGTCCTACCTATCATTTTCCACAGCTTGAGATGATTAGAACAGTTTTAATAAAGGTACAGCGGAGATGTCTTCACCGGAATAATTAGAGTATAATATAAAATAACTTTGATGTATTCGTAATCAGGAGAACCCAAATTATTATTATCACGAAATCGAATATTAATAATTAAGACTGACGTATAATTTAATCGTAATTAAACACGTTTCGGTGGCAACCTAATCTTTTTTTTATTTTCTGTACTTTCTTCTGTTTCACACTTCATTCAGAATTATTGTTATTGTTTCAATAATTGATAATAAATAAATGGTCGCGGCAGATCGTTCTGTTTCTTTGCATACCTATTATGTATACCCTAAGCTGTTATATTATCACCTATGTGAGTTAGTTGACTTCTATCTAGGTCGTATCATATTTAACTGATTCATACGAAATATTTTTGTTATATCAACATCATAATTTAACTAACTAAACTGACTAACCATTAAGCCGTTTCTCCGTAGGGGTAGGCAGAGAGGACGGACCGCCGTACAATCTATCTTGGCGCACACTCCTTGTTTCATTCACATTCATATATCATCAAATACATACTCCTCTGTTATTCTGACTCTTCATATGACCCGACTCAAGTATTTGATTCACTTGATCGTGCCATGTCTTCCTCGGGCGTCTCCGACTTTTTCTTCCATTCAGTTAGCATCATATATTATTTTCACACTTCTTTCTTCGTTCATTTGCTCTACATGCCCAAACCATCTAAGCGTCCCTTTCTTGATCCTATTGCATTATTTACGAATATTCACATTTTTAACACGGTCCTACATGATTTTACGGCACATACGCCCCAGGGATCTCATTTTCATAGCATTCAGTCTACTTTCATCCTTCATCTGCCAGTTCCATGTCTCGCTACCATACATCAGGTTGGTATGAGCACTCCATTATGGACGGCTAGCTTCACTTCTTTGGTCTAGCTTCACTTTCTTCATGTTTTATTTGTGCCAATAGCGTTCAGTCCTCCATTAGTGAAGTTTCTCCATTCATAATTTAAATCGTAATAAAATGTTTATTACAATTTTAGAATAAAAACGCTTTGATAATTGTTTTAATTCTTGCTCAATTTGTGCAAACTGACTTTTCATTTCTACATGGTGGTTTTGTAAAATTTCACCTCAAGTGCGCTTTACTATAAAAACCTAAAAACCATGATTTCGCTACCCCATTCAGGGATCATGCTCTTCAATTTACTGCCACAGTACTCCTTACGTAGTTTATAAAATAAAATCATGAAAAACCTAACTTACCACTAAAATATTAATTCTAGTCCAATCATGGAATATTACGTCAAGCCGATATCGAAGTTGATTATGCCCACCGCTATAAAACTGAATGAAGGTTCCTTTCCGGTTTTAATAGAAGAAATGTCGAGTTACCAAGTTTCCAAGCAAATTGAAATCTATCAAAGTCATGAATACTGTTGAAATGATATTTTTCTTCGAAAGACAAGTGAAAAATGTCCTCTTTTTACAGATTAAATATCGAATATAAAATTTTAAATTTTATAATAAATAATAATTTTAATTTTATTAATTATCAACTTTTTTTTTTAAGTGCATTATTTAAGCTCATGTAATATGGTAGATTGAGTATTGCTCCAACCATCCAGTTTTTCCGGTATGAAATCTAAAATAATAAAAAAAACAAATATGGTTTATTTTTATAAATTTAAGAGACCATGTAAAATTAACGTAGTTTTTTCTTCTTTGAATGATTTTTACATTTCCGGAAAATAGTTGTTTAAGATTTTTTAATAAGCACGTGTCAAGCATTAGTATACATGATATTAATATATTTATCAAATTGAATCCGTACAACATCGCTTCTTAAGCGGTATTTCATGGAGATTGGGGCGAGAAAGAGGCGATTATTCATTTGATGAAATTGAACAATTATTGAAAATGTCTTCATTAGAAAAGCGCAGGAAAGACTTTGATTTAATTTTCATTTACAAAATCATTGATTGTTTTATTGACTCACCTTCTCTGTTGCAACTTATCCAGTTCAACATTCCTTGCCGTAGACTCAGAAACAATGAACTGCTGTTCCTCAATCATCACAATTTTTTGGTAGCAGTCTAAATGATTTTTGTCATTCTTTACGACTCTACTAAAACTTTCACTAGACCATGGCTTGAATGTTCTCGGTTATGTTTATTTTGCCTTTTTTTTGTCATCGCTTCATTTATTTTAACGTATATGCTATTCCTTCTCTGTTGCTCTTTTTTCTATTTCGTGTTTAATATGTATTTTTTGTTATTGGACTTTAGTCCATTAATTTATAAATAAATAAATTTTGTAAATGAGATTTATTAGTTTTAACTCATATCACACACATCTTTGCACCCTTATCTTCTCACCCTCACTCGCATCCTTTTTACACCCATCACTGTGTTAATCTAAAGTGATCTGCCAGGTAATTATGGTTCAGTTTAATATTATTATTTGTCTATACATACGGAATTAAAATTTAAAAAAAATCATTGGTTTTAAGCATCACGTTCATTGATCAAATGCGTTGTACACATTATACTTTCAGATTATTGATCGATACAAGTTGTTAAAGTGTATAAATTTTGTTAGAAATAAGATAGAGGAATAAATATTTCCAATGATTTCTCACAACAGCGTCGTACAATTTATTCATACATTTTAATTATTATTCCGTCATTCACAGGTGCAAAAATCACATTGTATGATAAAAACGTTACCTAATCGTCTGACGGCTTCTGTAGTCGAGTGGTAACATGCTCGACTACGAATACAAAGGTCGCGGGTTCAGACCCAACGTGCGCCATATAAAACACATTTAATTCATATAAAAAAAAAGTATATTTGCGGCATGTTCCAGAGTGGTAAATACTCTATGTATTGCCCTGGTGAAAGATCACCATTCAGAATCAAAAAGTTGCCTGAAATGGCTTTAGCCGTGTTTGGTGACCAGATCTAAATAGTCAGGTACTTTCTAACCTTCCTCTAACCCATTTTATTCCCCTCCCCACTACCTTCAGCCTCACAAAATACCCCAATTGGAGATACCATTGTCTCACCGGCTCTAGACGGTTGGGAGCACTTAGGACTCTTGTGCGGTATTTGCTATATATATATATATATATATATATATATATACACATATATTTATAAAGCCACCATATATGTAACCAGAAGGTTTGGGGAGACGCAGCGTTCCGAATCCAGAATCTTAACTTTGTCACCCAACAAATCCATCACATAAGAAGACGTTTATAATTCCCTCAATCGTGTTTTATATTTCCAAGCTGACATCTCCGGCTTCTTCCGCCATTAACGTACCCGTCATATTTATCTCCTCTTGACATTGATTTTTCAGTCTATCCAGTCTACACGAAAAAACCAGTGCTTAGATAAAAAAAATGGTAAAAAAAACTATTTTTGGATTGTAAAGAAGAAGGTTAATACTTCAGCGCTTGGAAATTTATTGCTAACTCCTCCATCGTCACCATCTCTGCCGGGAAGAAACCTATTTAAATGGTGAAAAATGATGCAGACGCGTTTGTGCCAGACAAGGGTAGCTAGGCTTAGTTACTTAGTAATTTGGCAAAATTTCAAGCTCTTCCGAAAGGTCACCTTAAAAAGGGGGTTCTAGGTACGATACAAATGTCAGCATTATTACTCATACGGAAATTTTTTATGATACCTCAATGACCACATTATCCAACCGTCACTGAGCGGCCGCTTAGTTGAGTAAAAAAATAACACTTAGCTATCTCCATTTCACCAACCTTATATTGCTATGCATTCGCCCAATGCTTTATGTGTACATAAAAAAGTTGTCTAAAGTAAATTTTTGAAGTACGTATTTTAATAACAGAAATACATATTTTTTAAATGACATTATGTGTTCAAATGATTTTTGGTTTTGTGAACATTATTACATTATTGAAAATATTGAGTCATTAAGTACAAAATATGAAATTATTGGTCTCAATTAATTACAATACACAAACTTCATGTGTTTTATTTGGTGTTTTATTTACTTTTATGCAATGAAAAAAAACACTGTATCACATCACTAGCTTTATCGTTATATTTGTAGCATACCATAGCTTTTTGCTTATACGTAAACTTCTTCAGGGGAGTATAACAACAAATCAAAAATATCGCAAGTAAATACTGTCAAACCACAAAGTGATTGCTTAAAAAAAGTTATTTTTGCCGTATTTTGAACTTGCAACTTCTGGCCCTTGAACAAAGGATTTTGTCATTCTGCCACCGAGATCTTCACTACTAAATACCAAAAAGAAATTGGAAAGAAGATCTCTTTTTTGGAAATAATACGTCAAAAAGATCGGGAAAAACCATAATTACAATTTACAACTCCATAATTAGTCCACATTTTTATTACTGTTTAACGATTCTTTTCTTGTGTAACGACAGAAAATCAAATAAGTTTCAAATTCTCCAAAATAGAGCAATTGAAATTATCCTAAAGCGAAATTGATGCTCAAAAATAATCAAAATGTCACAGGAACTAAATTGGCTAACAGTGAAACAGATTCTAACAATAGACACATTGAAGTTTAGACATTAACAACTTGTTACTAAAATATTTTTCTGACAAAATTATCTACAACGTGGATATTCACAAATGTAATAAAAGGACATTCAATGAAATCAGTCTTTTAAAAAATAATAAAACGAATAAACAAAATAGCTTACTTTATAAAGGGATGAAATTTTATGATGCGCTGCCGGAAACCATCAAGATAATGCCAATTGATAGATAGAAAATAACCCCTAAAAACCATTTTAAATATATTAGTAATTTCAAGTAGTAAAATAACAGTATGTTATTATTATTAAGTAAAATAATAATAATAAGTACTTTTCAAACTTTAATATATATAAGTAACTAATACGAAATAAATAAAACTGCAAACATAATTACGACTTCAATATATTACACACAAGACACAAAAAATACATAAGTCATTTCTAAAAAACCTCCCCTTTTTTCCCAGTACGGCCTTAAATACGTTTTTTTCTGTTCACGCTTTCGTAATCTTGCCGACTGAGATAAAAATCCTAAGCTTTTCCGGGGTATTTTTGGCTCCTCATTACGCGCGTTCGTTTGGCGGCCCCGCAGGCAGAGCGAATCTAAAAAGGGATACAGTCGAGATCAAAGCGGCCGACATATGATGCTAAAGAGTGCCAAATCGAAGCTTTCGCTTGAGTTCTTAAATATAATATATTCATTTTTCGAATTGATTGATTTTAGTAAGATATTTTTATAAATGGTTTTTTTTTTCAGTAGACTAACCAAGTCATAAATTGCCTAAAGCCTTCTGAAGGTGTGGTACTTACAATATTAGGATATCTTGAGAAGCGATACAAAGTAAAAGCAATTTAAAAAATACTGAGGCAGTTAGAAATACTGCCAATGTGGATTTGGTCATTGGACATTAGTGGTAGATACTCTTAGTATCGCCCTGGTGAAAGACCACCATTCTGAATCAAAATGTTGCTTAAAATGACTTTAGCCATATTTGGTGACCAGATTTGAATAGCCAGCTACTTCTCGACATTCGTTTGTCCCTTCTTATCTCCTTCCCCTCCCCAATACCTTCAACCTTACAACATAGTCAATTGGAGATGCCACAGTCTCACTGACTGTAGACGGTTGGAAGCAGTTAGAACTCTTGTGTGGTATTCACTATAAAAAAAATAAATTAGAATGATTTTTTTTTGTAAGATTTTACTCTGACTGCGGGTTATTTGCAACCCTCCATTTGTCTGAACTCACAATTTACTATCAGAAAAAAATAATGGTACCTAAAACATTTGCATTTATCGTATTTAGAAAAAAGACACAAGCGTTTGACAAAAATTAACACACGACATAATATGAACAAAACAACGTTGAAAAATATTTAAGATTTAAAAATTGTGTAAAAAAGTTGTATTTTAAGACAAAAATATTGGCACGAATGTAGAAGTAATATGGAAATAATCACGAACGATTTTTTCTTTATTTTTTAGTTACGTGCGTTAATAATTTTCATTCATCGTCTTTGAATGACTCTCATCTGATAATAAATTATTTAAAATGCATTTACTGAAAATTATCGCACATTTCATTGAGGCGGCCACTTTTCTAAGCGCCAATATAATATATAAAAAGTCAATAAATTTTCACAAACCACACAATTTTTTTGCATGACACTACATAACAAAACGATTTATTGAGAAAAAAAAAGTTGTTAAAGCAATCTGTACTGTTTTCTGTTTACTAAGACATCGCTTAAGTACTGCTCGCAATTAAAAAAGTCATTTTGGTAAACATAATTCCCGAAAAAAACAGGTAAATATTAAGAAAAGTGATTACGTTAGCAGATAATGAATTTTAAGAAATTACTCCCACAAGTTCGAATGACTTCATAAATTCTTGATATTTACTCGACACTTAAAAAATCTACCACGATTTAATCAACTATGCAAAGCGCTAGAGCCTTGTAGTTAAATGGAGTGATTAAAAACTCACCCTACACCAAATTCCAACCCTTAAATTCTTTTGTGAAGGGGGTTGATTTTTCGCAGCCTTAAATAATATCTTCAGTGGCACGGCTAGAATTGTTCCGGGAGACATCTCCATCTTACTGCCGTTAGAGGAGTAACAATAATTAAGAGCAGACGTTCGAAATACGGGGGAAGTTTTTAAAGGGTGGGTCCTTAATGCACTTTATTCCCCTATTACGGTTTAAAGGGGTTGTAAAACTTGTAGACTTGATAAAAACATATTTAACCCAGTTGTTAATTTAATTTGATGATTTTAAAATTTCAAACATACGGTATACTTAAAATGATCGAGAACGTCGCTAACAGTAAAATAGACAAATTACAGGTGAGCGCATATTTATGGAGGTTTGTATTGGACTGACATTTAAATATTTCATATATACCTAATTACAAGAAAGAATATTGAAAATAAATTTAATGAACACATTTATCGTAAAGCTGCTACGTAAATGTGGAAAAACAGTGGTTAAATAAATTATCCGATAGTTTCGAGGGAATGGAGTGAAGAAAGTGATTCCAATTTTTAGATTTTGTTTCCAGTGGCAACTACAAAAGGCATCTGAAGTTGGACGCAAACTGAATTATTTTTCTCGCATTCCACTAAAAGGCTACTAGAATAGCTTTTTTCGCTAGGCATAAGGTCTCACATAAATACGAGAATGTCATGGAGAATGTGGTGGAGCGTTCAGCGGGGCGGAGAATTTACAAGAATGTCAGTGTCAACCTTTGACTATATTCCATATTTAAGGCTTAGATTGAATTTCAACATCACGCATGGGTACTACAAACGCTCTTAAAAACACAGTGGTTTGCACTGGGAGACGCACGCCCCGCTGAACACAAACAATAATGCTCTGTCCACCGCTCAAGCATCCGCCCCTCAGAACACTAGCATGTACATCTGTTTGTGGTGCACGTTGCACGCTCCGCCCCATTGCACGCTCGACGATAGCGGGCACTCAGGCCTTACACTAATTGCTAATTATTTTATTTAGGTATATATTTCGAGCAGTGTGCTTATTTTAATTTCTACTTAAGGGCAGAACCAGGAAAAGGTGGACTGAACAGTTGAGAACTGGAGAAGAATGACTGGAGATTGTAACCGTTGGAGAATATAATTTGTGGATGACGTTCAGTGGCGTGCACAGAGTTTTTGATCAGGGTAGGCAGTAAGAAAAACAGTGCATTAATTGGTTATAGAGATAGATACAAGCAAATATTATTGATTGCAATTGGATTTTTTCTGTAAAATCACTGACTTAGACACTAACAAAGATACCTACACAAACGAGCCACTTGAACAGCTCACAGCATACATATTTTGTGTAGTCTGGTGAACATAAAATAATCTAATCTGCCGTTGGCGGCCTTTGAGCTCATGTAGTTACTGTTTTTGACACGTTATAATAGGAAGATCAGCGGAGCGCTCGCGGCGGTGCGATTAACTAAATTTCCCTCGTGTTTTTGAAAGTATGGATTTATTTTTTACAATAATTTAATATACACATAGATATATAGACATATTTAATACTAGTATGGCAGAGCAGGCAGTGTTTATGTGCCTTTATGGAGTGCACGCCTCTGATGATGCTAATCCCACCCATTTGGCAGCGTGAATATGATAATGATGAGTTGGTTTATTTGAAGCTGCGTATTTTAGACCCCTGTAGTATATGGATTAATATAAGTATTATAATTAAAAAATCTGTCTGTTTCGCTCCTCCATTTCTATTATTCATACTTCTTTGAACGCTTTGCAATATTGAGCGTCCCTGTTTGTTGGTCACTAGGGAGGTTTTCGAGCTTGGGCACAATTAATTTCGTCTTTTATAATTTTGCGATACTTCAATAGCCAAGGGGGGGTTTGATGATGACCTTTGTTCGTATAAATTATTATCACCAGTTTTAAAAGGCCCTTTGCAATGGATATAGCATGAAAAAATAATCATTTATATTCTCAGAAATGAAATTCGATGTAACGTCAAAAAGCTTTTATTGATACCCTAAATATAAAAATAGCAGAGTGGTTTTAACCCGATGGTCGAATACGGGTCATTAAGATTGTCGTAGAATCCGACCAAATGATTATAGATTAATAAATGCGTCAATTAGCGTTCTTTAAGTTCTGTGCAAGTATTGCAGGTATGGGTACATTTATAGCCCCTCGAGAAGGACAAATGGAATGAAATCCAATTGGAATTTTTTGACATTTTGACAATTAAATATCGATAAATGTTTACTCAGAATTAGAAATTTTGCTGGTCATTAGTCTTATTGCGTGTTGTTTATTTTATACCAGGTTTTAAGTATCTAGGTACTTAATTCACTTGCATGAATTGACCTTATTTTTACTGCCGTAGTGTCAGGAAAAAAATATTACGTGAAAGTGACAAGTAGAAGAAGCTAAAAAGATAGAGGAGTCAGATCATGTAAAGAGTAGGAAGAATAAAATAGTATGTTTGAGACGATATACACATGTGAAAGAAGCTAAGAATATGTGCCAAGGTATAATTGTATGACCGTCTATCCTCTTTGCTTATTCTGTTAAACCGTGTCATGGTTGGTTGGTTGGCTGCCAATGTGTGAAAAATGCCGGATGAATGGAAACCAACATTCATGATAATGTAAGTACCCCGGTGGAAACGACCCCGGTAGATCGAGGAAGAGGTAAACTGACTGCGTAGAAGCAGATTGTAGTAGAACGGGAAAGTTTAAGAACTAGAAGTGAATTTCTTGGGACTGGAGCTGGGCAAGAACGCTTGTGGAGTAAGCTAAATCTTACCTCTTTTCCAATCTCCGCAATGATTGAAAATCGGTTATGCATAGTCGATACTGCACCTATCGGGATATCATTTCAATTGAGTTTCAGCAACGTTCAAAAATAACTTTACAAATCACTTATGGATAGAAAATACAATATGTTAAACAAATCAACTCCATTATTTATCGTTTAAGGTTATTTTCACAATGTTTTGATTGAATTGCAACTTTTACTCTCCGAAAATGACGGTGTACTCCAAGGATCAGGAAACGCCTTACTAATAGACATTCAACCCTTCGTTGGGTTCCATGTTTTGATCATAATATACGGCAGTTTGCGGAGCCCTAGAAACATATAAATTCTACATTTTATTGACATTCCCGATCAAATTTCCGGAATTCCTTCAACAAATAAAAACACATTCGCTGTAATAAAACTTTCTCGTGCACACTTTATTAAATTGTTTTCCTCCTTTTTGTACCGTTTTGAGCTTTTTAGGCAGGCGGGTCTAAAAGATGTTCGTGTCAAGAGATGAAAGAGATATAGGATGTTGTAATTGAAATAATCAACTAGCCGATTTTGAAAGAAGAAAACGATTAAACTGTAATTAATATCGGTCCTATGATAAGCAAAGGGTAATTTAAATCAACGAATTTTAAACTTAATTACTCATATAAACAGGCAGTGTATTTGAGTGTGAAGATACAATTACACAAGCGGAAATTAAACGTATCAGTTTTTTTCTACTTTCTAAAATTACACTTGGAAAAAGTTTCACGTACTAATTTCGTACATGTGTAATTAAAGTAGTGATATTCTGAAAAAAAACACGTATCCGCACCTTTTTAGGTTCCCATCGCTCTATATTGTTATTTATGGTTTCACAAATTTAAAAATATAAATATATACAGCCCTTTATCTTTATGGGAAAATATAAATAAAAAAAGAAGTAAACCGATCGTGGGCAATTTTTTCGAAAATATTATTCGTTTTTAACGATAGATCAAACACCAAATATAACAACTTTTTTACTCTACTGAAACATCTTCGTTGAAATAATAGTTATACGTAAGCTAGTAGCGCTCACGATAAAACAAAAAAACGATGTTTTGTGCTATTTATTAATCCAGTTTCCTTCGAAATGATTTGACACAGAAAGTACACTTTTGCCTTTTCACAAATATCCGAGGGCTGTTTGAAAGAAATAGTAAATTATATGCGGTAGCGCTAAATTTTTTTTAAAAATTGCTGTTGGCTAGTATGATTTGTCGAGCAAGGTTTGACAAAAAATTAGGTTAGTCAAAAGTGTGCCTTACCGTTACAATTTTTTTTTAAGTGAATATTGCACAGGAATCCCAACTGCTCCCAACCGTCTAGAGCCAGTAGGACTATGTTATATGGGCTATGTTGTGAGGTTTAAGGTAATGGGGAGGAGAACGAGATGGGAAAGAGGATGGTAGGGAACATATTTCTCTTGAATAACGGCTGTGCAGATCAAAGCCAAGTTGGAAAAAGTGCCCAGGGGCTCTGCACCAGCGTTGAGTTTTTTTATGACTATCCATTAATCCTAACCAGACTGAACGTGACCGGATGAGCACGATAGCTGCACCGCACTCAGGGCGCTCCATTGAGGCCACCATTTAGGAAATCATTGTAAAAATTCATAGTATCTTGTTGGAAGATCGGCGGGCGCATGTGCGCGAGACTGCCAAGGTCTTAAACATCTCAGCTGAATGGGAGCATAAAGTCTTGCATGAAGATGTAGGCTTGAAAAACTGTTTTTCTGTAAAAAAACAAGCGCCGCGATTGCTGACTGTTTACCAAAAACGCAGTTGAATGGATAATTCAAAGCAGTGTTATCGATTATAGAACTAAGGAACTATAATTAATAAATGAACTAGTTAATTGTCAAATGATAGTCTTTAAGGTGAGGTAGATCACGTTTATTTACGAATTTAAACGCTCTGACGTAAGTTATCACAAAACAAGAAGTGTTTTCCGTCACGAAGGGTAAACCGAAGTGACAGCGGGCAAATTCCCCCTTTCCCGCCAGAAATACATTTCCCGCCGGAAACACCTTCTTCTGCTAGGCTGTTAGGTGCGCCTTATTGCTGGCCATGTACATGCATATTATAATAGGTCAAAATAGGCGTTTTACGATGTTTAATTGCAATGAGAACAATTTTTCTCGACGGTTCTCAGCTGTGGATGAGTTTTGAATTTATCAATACAAAAAACAGTCGAAGTTCACCGTCTACTAAAAGGCTATCAGCAGAGACTTATCGATTTCGAATTTGAGAGCCTACACAAAAGAAGAATAATAATTTATGTGACTATGTTTTTCGGAATTGTTAATAATCTAGTTGATAGCACCTTAGTGAGTAAGATCGCACTTTATATTAGACTAAGCTTTAGTAATAACAGGTATTTTGTTATATTCAAATGATTAAGCTAGCAAAAGTTATTTTATTCAAAATTAAATCTTATTTGTGTGTCACAAGGGCACGCACATCGATTGACACATTTAACGGCCTCCATATTTGAGTGGTAAGACGCTCAACTACGAATCCAAAGGTCACGGGTTTACACCCGGCATGCCCCAATAACTTTTAATCAAATAATATGCGTCATAATTATAACACATTTAATTCATATAAAATAATATAAAGTATATTTGCGGCACGTTCCAGAGTGGTAGATACTCAAAGTATCGTCCTGGTGAAAGACCACCATTCAGAATCGAAACGTTGCTTGGGAATACCTGTCCCAATCTTCCTCTTCCCCATATCCTTCTTATCACCATTACCTTCAGCCTCACAACATACTTAATTGGGGATGCCATAGTCTTACTGGCTCTAGACGGTTGGGAGCAGTTGAGACTAGTGGGGTATTCACTTAAATAAAAAAAGTATTTCTTTCGCTATTTTAGACAACAGAACATATTTAAATAAATGCTTTTTGATGTATGAATTTAAAAGTATTCTTTAGTCAGCTTATTACGAAACGTAAATTGAGTTGTTATAGTAAAATGCTTTTTGAATATTTATTGCTTGACTTGAGAACTAAAAAGAAAAATGACTGACTACTATTTTACATATTTTAATACAATCTCAATATAATATAAAATTTTCGTACACGGAGATACATAAATAAAAAAATATTCGTAAATATCAGTTTAATTATCGTTTCCAAGAGAGTATTGCCTCCATTTGAACAAACAAAATATTTTACTTTTTATCGTTACTATTACGACGAAAGCTAAATTATTTCGTCTTCAGTTTATCATGCAAATACAACAACGTAAGTAAACAAGTGCTTTATCTTTGCTTTATTTCATCAAATCTTCCTTAAGCACGCAATTTTCCCACCGTTCTTTCATTTTAAATTGAAGTATAATACAAAACAAATAAAAATGCCAAGTGATTGTAATACACATTCAGTTTTGTATTTAAAATCAAACAATATCATTTCTTATCAGATTCTGTATTCTTTTGTGAAATTTTCAAATCTTAGGAATAGGTAAACTGGCTCAAGCAGATCTTTAAAAAAAAAAACCTTTTAACCAAAACACAAAAAAAAAGTTTTACTTTCAATCTTTCCTGAGCGACGGCACAGCATGTTGTGGGCGTTTCATATTGCCTCAAGTACTCTCAAACGTTCCTTACTTTACTTAAATATGGGTAGTCTTGAAAAAATAAATCGAAAGGTCTTATGTAAGTTGGCGACATCACTTTTCTCTCAAATCGGTATTGATCACCTTTCCAAGGATTATCTGTTCCGTGGATTTACCCAGTGCGGCAGATTAACTTAGTCAAATGCTCTAATACCCTTAGAGTACATAGAGTGGTACCTATCCAAGGCAGCGTAGTCAGTTTTTGATGATTTTTGCCGGACTCGGCAGACCTGGGCGTGGCTAGGACTAGAGCTAGGGTATTTATACATACATTCATAGCACATGTCGATATAATGTTTTTGTTTATTTGTATAACCACCTTTTAACAGTATTGTAATAAAAAAAAAAGTATTTAACCTAAAAAACCGTTTAATTGTGACGAGTTAAGTCGTATATAAAAAAAAACATGTGGGCGGAGTCCCCGGAGACGCGGGAGACCAAGATCATCCTTACATTACACAAAAGCGGTGCGTTATTTTTGTTGTCTCTTTCTCTCTCATGGTGTACGACGTAAAAACCCGGAGAAAGTGATTTTTCGCAAGTTTGTATGGGTTGGGTAAAAAAAAATAGCTTTCTCCATACATTGTTACTCCAAACTAATACCTAAATAGAACAAAATAGCGTAAGCACTTTTATTTTGGATGTTAAAATAAATAAAATTTATATGTCATCAATAAATTACAATTAATGTGCTAATACATTAAATATGAATTGTTAATTTGTTTTACACACTTAAATTCATAAAAAAAGTTACAAAATATAAAATTTTGACTCTACAGTCTGGTCTACAGTCTCGAACTGAATTGACGGTAATCCTGGCAAGTTTATGGTCAAACTTAAGTGAAAGATAATTTTTTTTACGTGAATACCGCACAAGAGTCTCAACTGCTCCCAACCGTCTAGAGCCAGTGAGACTACGGCATCCCCAATAGGCGTATGTTATGAGGCTGAAGGTAGTGGGGAAAGAAAAAGAGAGGGAAGAGGAAGGTTAGGAAGTACCTGGCTATTCAGATCTGGTCACCAAACACGGCTAAAGCCATTTCAAGTAACGTTTCGATTCTGAATGGCGCTCTTTCACCGGGCCAAACTTAAAACATCTACCACTCTGGAACGTGCCGCGAATATACAATATTTTATTTTATATCAATTAAATGTGTTATGACACATATTAATTAAATAAAATTATTTGCGCACGCCAGGGTCGAACCCGCGAACTCTGGATTCGTCGTCAAGCGTCTTAAAACTTGAGCATGCAGGCCGCATTGGAAATAGTGAGGTTGTCTAAAATTAATTTAGGCTAAATTGTAGTTAAACGGTTGCTAAGTTTGAATTTGAAACACTGGTCGTAAGTCGTTTTTTTGTACCTCGCGTGATCTTTCCTGTCTAAACTTTGTTGTTTTTTTTTACAATAACTCCACACAGGAGGCTTTGAGCAAATAATTTCCCTCAGGGTCTATGTCATCTTTGGGGATGCTGTGGAGAGGGTCTTTTTGAGTAAAGGAAGGAGTAAACTTGGGTCTTGAATAGACCCATGTTGAAGGAGGAAGGAATTACAGAGGCCGGCAAATCGTTCCATAGCCGAGCTGTTGAACATAATAACGAGTCGTAAAAGCGACCCGTTCTCATGTATTGAATGTCAACCGTGTAAAATGTTGGACGAGTTTTCCGACCATGCACCGGTGTCGAAGGAATCAATGACGCAAGTTCGTCGGAGCATCTTTCATTGAAATACTTGTAGAACAAGGACAGCATTCCCACTTGACGTCTGTGCTCCAAAGTTTCCAATCCTTTTGTTTAGATAGGAGAATCTATCAAACGGATCGTCCGTTTCTGCACAGAGTCAAGGGTTTTTTTCAGGTATTTAAGGACTCCAGACCAGAGGTGGCTGCCAAATTCAACAGTAGGGCGTACTTGCGATTTGTACAAGGTCAGCAGTTGTGTACTATTGAAGTATCTGCGGTTCCTGTACAATACCGCCCAACTTCTGAGAGGCTAACTTTCCTCTGGCTCGATGGAGCCCCGGTGCCTTAACTGGTCACTTAAGGTTACAGCAAGCATACGAAAGAAAAGTTATATCACCATTGGTTGGGCAAAGTTATGAGGTGGGTAAAGGAAAAGATATGCTTATGTGGGTCTGAAAGAGCAGGGGATTAAATAAGGGAGAAAATAGGAATGCCATTAGCTCGATCCTAAACATTGAACAGAGATTCTTCTTGAGCATTCTTTAATAATT
The DNA here is from genome assembly GCA_022651775.1 of Drusus annulatus. Taxonomy (NCBI): domain Eukaryota; kingdom Metazoa; phylum Arthropoda; class Insecta; order Trichoptera; family Limnephilidae; genus Drusus; species Drusus annulatus. The sequence goes on from JAGWCC010000186.1 coordinate 144,867, forward strand.
TCATATTGTTGTCCTTGTATCATACGTTTCTCATGCCTATCAGCTTAGGATATATGTTTGAGGTTTATTTATTTAAGGGATAAGGCATTTTCCGGCTCAATAAGCTGAGCCGACTGAAAAATGAGTCTGAAAAAAGTCTGGAAAATTTCCGCTGAGAAAGCTAAAGCCGAAATGAGACGGCCTTTTCCAGAAAAAAATCTTGCAAAACTATTTTTTCTAATACTCGCCGGCCTTCAAAAAAGGTGAGCGAATCATCATTCTGATTTTTTGACACGCGAAAATATTCGCTAACATAACACGCGTTGATGAAAGGGGTAGTGGGAAAAAATTAAGGCTTGAAAATATGCGACGCGGAAGTTCAAGGAAGAAGAGTTTGGAGTATGGTGGGCGACTGAGTCTAGTATTCGGGACGTGACGAGAGATGGAATAATAGATGAACGCGTGTAAAAAGATTCTTTCTTGTAGAACAGTGATGCATAACCTTCCAACAGAAGGGCTAACTTACCTATTTTCCAAACGTTCGCATAGGATACAATTATTGCAGATATCAGTAAAGTTTATATTTACAATGAAAATTCTCACAAGATATACCTACCTTTTACGTAAATTTAGATATCGTATATTTTTTCATACTTAAAAACATTTCAGTAGTTAAGTTAGAGTTTACAAATTTTTTCAGTTTTTTTAATTATTTTTTAATTTTTTTTTAGTGAATACCACACAAGAGTCCCAACAGCTCTCAACCGTCTAGAGCCAGTGTGACTATTGTATCCCCAATCAAAGTATTTTGTGAGGCTGAAGGTAGTGGGGAGGGGAAGGAGATGAGAAAGTGGAAGGTCGGGAAGTACCTGGCTATTCAGATCTGGTCACCAAACACGGCTAAAGCTTTCAAGCAACGTTTTGATTCTGAATGGTGGTCTTTCACCAGGGCCATAGTCTCACTGGCTCTAGACGGTTGGAAGCAGTTAAGACTCTTGTGCGGTATTCATATAAAAAAATATGGTTTTAAAATATATATATGTAAATATTAAAAAAAGACATATATTCCCAGATTACGAATAACCTGACGAAAGTTGAAAAACTCCTACTACCATCATAATAAGCGAAAGATGTTGCTTGTGCAATGATGAAGGATTTAGTCGGCAGAGGAATTGAACCCAAGACGCCCGGGTGGGAATCCGACCCGTTTGTCCACTCAGCTACCGACCGTTCTTAATAATTATATATATATATATAATTCTGTAGTTTTTTTCACCGAAAGTACCGCAAGTATTTTAAATTTTATGTTTTCAAGTGGGTTGTATAAAATAGGATCGCGGGTTGTGAATTGCCGTAGTAGAGGAAGCGAGGAGTGTGTGAAAGAAGAACATTTTGAAGAGTTTTCCCAGACGTTTTTGCTTAAACTTGTTTATTTAAAGCAATTTTGTTCAATGATTTAAAATGTAATTGTTTTTTCTTAACTGCTGCTAATAAGATTTGGGTTCTTCAATAGGTACACAAATTTCATATTTTCCTTTATTTCACAGAAAACTTGAAATAATTTGTATCCAAAGAGTCGAAAAAAAATTAAGTTGTCACGCTATTATTATGCTGTCTCCATCATGAGCTATGGTGGTTTGAAAAAATAATTTCGTTCGTGAAAAATAGGATATATTGCAATTATCGTAATGCTTGTTTGACATATTATTTGCGATTGAATTTCATTACAAAAGAGCTTTTCCGAATCCGATCTATTATTTTGTTCTTGTCCAATGAGATTTTTGTTCGCTATTGTGATTCCAAATAAACCTTCTTTATAAATGACTCTACTCTAACAAATTGGCTTGACAATTTTTTTTATCTCCATAACGTCGAAGATTTTCAGTTGTTGAATTGATGAACTGCCAAAAAAACGTAATAATTTACAGAGAGATATTTTTTTCTTTTATTTAGAAAAAAACGCAACAAACTTGTGCATCAACCAATAATAAATGAAATGCAGGCTCCGAGGAACGATTAACTATCCAAACAAAATGGAATAAGTCCGTCTGATAGACAATCGTTTGCCAAACTAATTTTCAAACATTTAATTAACTGTAACACGTTTTGCTATCCGGCCGATAGTGATTAATCACCTGAACCGACCCACAAACCGGCTGAGCCGGTCAAACCGGTTGAAAATGGGGCAACTTTAATTCCGGTTTATTTGCCGGTCAGTTCGTTGATTGGGGTGACCAAAATACAAACACGGGGTACGTTTCAATTAGCCCAAAAAGCTTTCCTAATTAATTTATTAATATGAAAGCTTTGTGAACGCGACGTTTCAATGGACAAAACTGCCAACATCACTCAAAATATTCCAAAATGACAGGCAATTATTTTTTAAACTACGTTATTAGTTTTCAGCTATGGTAATAAGTTGCCAGTTAATTCGATTATTTCAGAAAAAGCTTGTCCCAGTTCATAAATTAGAAAAAGCTTTCCATTAAAAAAAGGTTTTCGCGGAAACATTAATTTTAATACCAAACCAACGAATTTAATTAAAATTCTTTTAACAATATTGATCCATATGTGATATTTTAAGCACGGGGTTAAAAAAAAATATTTATGGAGGTAATAACTAATTGTTTTGTATAAGCGTGGAGGACAATGTATGTACTTTTTTGTAAATAAACATGAAGTGAAGAAATAAAAAAAAAAAAAATATATATATATATATATAAATATATATATATTGATGGCTTTTGTAGTTTATATTTTATCTAATGATATGGCGTACGCCATTATTAGGCCTAAAATGTTTCAGATAATTGTTGGATAGTGTAATAATACATATGGTTTTATATTGAGTATACTTCAAATTCCAATAAATATAACTCTTTTAGTACGAACAAAAGTCACCAGCTACATTTTTTGTAATAAGAAGTTTTCTACAAAATTTGGCAATTCCATAAATTTACTCAACCACGGAGGCATTTGTAATACCTCCCGTTTAGTTAAGCACAATACTTTATCTTTAAAATAATGAGCGATTCACACGTATGGTTCTTTTTAGAAATTTCTTCATATTTATGTTACTCACTTAATTGAATAAATATTTTTTTTTATTTTTTATTATAATTGTACAACAGATATCAAATCCAAAATCAGTACAATAGATAAACAACAAAACTACGTTTTTTACAATTGAAAGTTTTAAAATTATAGTATAAGTTTTTTAAACATAGGTAAATTTTCTGTAAATATATCTATATATTTATGTATACATGGCATGGTTTCTGCTGCGGCAGTATTTCTCAGGCACGTGTATTAAATACTTGTGTAAACCCACTAACTCTGAAAACTTCACGTAAAATTCCTGATAATACAGGCCCCTTCCCAATCCTCCTCCCTTCCTCCCGCGCGTTCTTTATTCTAATTTACGATTTTAACTTAGGTTTTGATTTCTGGATTAAAAAAACACGCAGAAGCGGTCAGTTAAAAACAAAACTCATGACGTAAGCCTCTGAAAATGGAAAGTGAGATTAGTCTGAAACGTCAAGAGTCAGAAAGTCCTTCAAAGGACTACATTAGATGGGTTAACCGAGAAATTTATTTTGCGTACATAAACGAAACGCGACGAAATAAAAATAAAATTAACTCAAAGTTTCTTTAAAGTTTATCACGTTTCATCAAATTTCTTGTTCAATGTTTTGATGAAATTATTACATTTGAAATATTATTCTGGTTGACAGATCACTCTCCACTGTTTACTGTCCCGAAGACAAATTATTATTGTTCCATTAAGATTAAGGCCGTTACTAAAGAAGCGCTTGTTAGAAAAGCTATTATACATTAGCGCACTGAAGATTGTTGATTTCAAAATTGTACAGGAGTCGGAACAACTATGAACTCAAACGAGAAAATAATTGACTAATTTATTTTCACTACGCAAAAAAAAAACTAACATTATTTTAAATTCCGTTTGTTATTGATCAAATGCCATTGTTTTCTGATATAAGTATATAAAGTATGTGCAGTAGCTTGGACGTGGACTCTCTTTAACGTGAAGCTCTTTTTTCTTTAATATGAAGCTCATACCCAAGTGGAAACCGATAAATGGTCATATTCATAATACCCATGTAATATTCTACCTAATTTTTATGTAAGCTGTTGATCTCCCAAACTGCAGTAGTTACAATAACATGTAAATTGTGAACATGATCAGAAAGTGAAGGTGAGTATTTCATTGAGCAACGGTGATTTATTTAATAATTTGTAAATTATATTTTCGTTTCGTTTTTGTAGTACAATTGCCAGTTACCCTTTTATTATCTAAATATGAGATCGATTTGACGGCCTCCATAGTCGAGTGGTAAGATGCTCGACTACGAATCCAAATGTCGCGGGTTCAAACCTGGCGTGCGCCAATAACTTTCACTTAAATCATATGTGTCATAACACATTTAATTCATATAAAATAATAAAATGTATATTTGCCACACGTTCCAGAGTGGTCGATACTCTAAGTATCGCCCTGGTAAAAGACCACCATTCATAATCGAAACGTTGCTTAAAATGGCTTATAGCCGTGTTTGGTGAATAGCCAGGCATTTCTCAATCTTCTTCTTTCTCATCTCCTTCCCCTCTCTACTACCTTCAGCTTCACAATATACTCCGATTGGGCATGCCATAGTCTCACTGGCTCTGGACGATTGGGAGCAGTTGGGACTCTTGTGCAGTATTCATTATAGAAAAATATATTTTTTAAAAATAATAACGCTGTCAACTACCTGTATCGCATAGGAACGTGATTAATTTTTTATTTGTTATTTTGTGTATATGTTGCCTCTCTTCTAGCCCTACGATAAATAATTACTCTGGGGGAGAATACTTGTATATTTTTTGGAAATCATTTAATTATGTTGTATTATGCAGGTACAGTTAGCACATATAGATTCTTTTAAAAATAGCTACATTTTAATATAAAATAGAATGAAAACGAATGGATCTATCTGATCCCTGAAACAGTTCGGGAAAGTTGAGGATGCCCTCTGAAGGTTTGTTTACATCGTTTCCTGAAAAACTTGGGACACTTCGCTCGCCAATGTGAAAACACGAACCCGTAAAATCTCAGGGTCACTTGCAAACGTGGAAATCTGGAAAAACAGAGAAAATCACCAATGCGTTAAACTCATCAAGTGCCACATAACCCTACCATTATAATATTCCGTGATTTAATAATAATATTAATAATGAAAATTATGTTTTTAAGATCTGTCGGTCCGGCTGTAGTTTAAAAAGTGACCAGTTACAGGAAACGGTCAGTATTACATAGAAAAATAATAATAATAATAGGCTGATTTATATAGGGCCGTTTTTGTGACAGAAATATAACCTCAAGGACGATTTACAACAGAGTAAAAATATTATTACAACTAAGGCTTAATATTAACTTACAATGCCTAATACTCATAACTAGTAAATTACAACTAACCTTTTTACATTAACAAATATGATTAATGGTTGTTGCCTGTGCTGTCGAACCAAGGGTAGAAAATAAATGAAATGAGCAATAGTAAACTAAGTATAGCACTTGGAATGAGAGATCAAAACTAAAGTGAAGCAAATTAACGTTATTGTGGGTATAAAAATATAAAAAAGGTGAGTCTTTAGTTTTGCTCTTAACTCAGTTGAACTGTCGATCTTTTTATTTTAAAAGCATCAACGATGAAGAGTTATTAACTCATAAACGTGATGAGGCAATCATATTAATCATTATATCTTGAAAAATTCAACACGTTCTCGAGTTCTTTCTCCGTGGGTGAAATTGTTCAATTCGGAATTCACAGTTGTCGGGATGGTTGACAGCTTGCTGCGCGGGCCGGGCGTGGGGGCGAAGGGCGAGGAGCTCCGACTTGGCGATCAACTTAGCTTTTCTTTAAAACTCTATATATAATATGGATACGGACTGGAGTCATTAATCTTGCACTTTCTTGGATAAACTGTTGAAAGGTGCGGTGGACTAACGATGGTCGAACAAAAATCAACAATCCAAAAAAATGTATTTGCATTGTAAGCTCCTTGCGAAATAATAATAAAAAAGTCTTGCTTGCAAATCTTCTATCTTGTTGGTTTGTCATCATATATTATGACGTCACTACTCATAATATATCATACTTTAAAAAACTTAAAAAATCTCCTTTTGTAACGGATTTTTATTTTTCAGCACAGAAATATGGAAATTTCGATTTAGGGAGTGTGGTGAGGCTTAAAATAGGGTCAAAGAAAAAAAAAAGAATATTGAAAAGTACTTTAATATTCTGATCTGATCACTTAACATAGCTTAAGCAATTTCAATCAACGTTACGATTTCACAGGGTTAGTACTGGATACTTTACTAGAAGTATCCTGCCTCCTGGAATAATATTCTAATTTATCTGATTCAATCTTTTGTTTTGATGACAATACTGCCTTCAATGTCCGAAAACGACAAAAACCTGTAAAATCGTGTAATTCTTATTCACAAATAAACAAAAAAATGAATTTATTTTAAAATTAAATGCAAGCACCTTCAATATTTACGTTGACTAAATTGAGCATTCACTCGTCGATGAATATATTTTGATAATTTTGTAGAAAATGCAAATTTTGTATTAAATTCTTAATGTGAGTATTATTTACTGTTGGATTTAATAACATTTGCCGAGAAGTAAACAAAGTCAGTTTTATTCTTATTAAAAAAAGGCGCCAGCAAAAAACTTGTATTAGTTCAAAGTGTCTTTAATAAAACAAAATACACAAATAGCTCTTAATATTCTTCTGCATTTAAAAAATATTTATTAAGCAGATTTTCAATTTCATAGTAGTTTTTTAATTCTACGTCAGAATCAAAACCAGTGATTAGGAGGCGCAATAGTAGTCAAGTCAGTTTCAAAGTAACATCATCATTAAAAAAGATATAAAGAATGAGAAGCACACCTATGATGAAGAGAAAAAAATGAAACTGGAAAAATTTTCAAACCAGCTTATGAATTATTGTTTTTGTAATGTTGGCAGTCTTATGGTATTATTTCGATCCGAACAGTTCAAATCACATTTTTTTACCGTATCTAAAAGTAAACACAAATTATCTATTTAAGCAAATATTTCAGGCATTAAAATGACATTTATAAAAGTGCGCCGTTTTTAATTTATATTTAAATGTGTATCGATTAATTTGATATATAACTTTGTGTACACTAAATGTAACTATCACTCTTTTTGAATCATCTACGTATTCAAAATATCAAATAAACTGTGATATTTGTTTTTTTTTTGAACTTCTTCGTCAATATCCATTTATTCATAAAATGGGTCTTCATATATTTATGTTGTAATCTAAAGCAAAAATTACCAGTGCTATATAACTACCGCAAAGTTATGCACGAACAATTAGTAATTAAGTAGAGGAATTTTTTCAAATGGTGAATTTATAAATTTACAATTTAATAATTTGATTAAAAAATGTCTGGCCAAAAACACTGTACGCATAAGCTTAGAAAGTCCAACTACCTGTTTAGGTAATCGTTATATGGAGATTTATTCAGTATTTGGTAAGTATTAAGTTTTTAATTTAGTTATCCCTCATCAGTATGCTCTCGGGCTTTGAGTAAACTATTTATTTACAAAATAAGCTCCAGTCAAATAGGGTAAAACCATTTAACAAATTTTGTTAGACGTAGTCAAAATACTTTAAAACGCTCGCGGAATTTTCGTTTTAGTCATTTTATACAGTGAGGTGAATGAAAATTATCTTTTACAAAATCTAGGGTATGTTTTAAACATTTCATTGGATAAATTATCGACAAAATATACAATTGAAAAAAGAAATTATAGTAATGATGACGTAAAAAATATATATTTTTATGAGGTACGGAATCAAAGTTAGATTTGAAAAATCTCGTGGGGTAGAAAAAAGTTGAAGAGTTTATGGAAGGTATGAAGAAGAGAATATCGTCGATGCCGGGTTTTGAAACTGCACTCTCTGGGCCCAGAACATAGAAACCTTTATCATTATTTTTACAACAATAGCAGTAATCAATTTCAGGACTCCCAAAGAAGACATGGCACGACCAAGTAAATCAAATACTTGAAACAGGTCATGTGAATAGTCAGAAAAACATAAAAGTATGCATGAGATAGTGTATGAATGTGAATGAAGCAAGGAGTGTATGCCAAGACAGAGTTGTATGGTGGTCTGTCCTCTCAACCTAACCCTGCAGAGAAACGGTTAGTTAGTTAGTTAGTTGCACAGAGGTATATAAAAGTAAAAAAAATAACATTAGAAATATATTATTTTTTATAATCAATACCGCACCTTTATCTCGGCTGCTTTCAACTGTTCAGAGCCGGTGATACTATGGCATCCCAAATAGAGGTATGTTATGAGGATGAATATAGTAGGAAAAGTAAGAAGGTGGGGAGAAGGAAGGTATTTGGGTGGGGAAGACGAGGATCAGGAAGTACCTGACTATTCAGATCTGAGCTAAAGCCATTTCAAGTAACTTTTAGATTTTGAATGGGGTGGTTTTTCACCAGGGCGATACTTAGAGTATCTGCATTTCTGAAAATACAGCTTTGATTAAAAAAACGTTATTTTATGTAGCCTTTTTTCAATAAAACAGCAACAAAGTGAGCAACGTTCCAGGAATTTCTAATTTATAAGAATATCTCCGCAATTTCAGCTAACAACATTGTGGTGGTATTTTATTCACTGGTTTCAGGAATAGTTTTATGTTGATAGAGAAAAAAATACTGACAAGCACAGTCTTGCGACCCTTTTTTCTGAAATTCACAATTTAACACGGAAAAAAGTATTGGTTTGGTTTTTATTTCTAGATTTTTCAAATACAACGTTTGACAATACTGGTGCGGAATAACTTTCGCGGATTTCCTGTAGAGGCAATAAAACGCCACGAATCTCCGTCTTGATATCTCGTTTCATTTACATTCATTCGCATTAATAAATAATTTCTACTCTTTACATTAAGTACTTGTTTCATTTGGTCACACTTTTTATTTTTAGCACAGAAAATGATTGAATTAGAGATTTAAGTTAATTTAATCTTTTAATTTTGCACAGCGCTTTTGACCAATTCATGCAACTAAATAACTAACGATCGCGTTTCATTGAAGAGGTAGAGAGGATGGACTGCTACACAGCTCTGTCCCAGCACATATTTTATCCTAGTTCATTCATATTTGAATTCTCCGTCTCATTATTTTTCTGTTAATCTGATTCTCGAGATGACAGACTCAAGGTACTAACCAAGTTTTAGCTTTATTATCTTGGTTTTCAAACTATAATCACTTGGCACTCCTTTATTCGTTTGTACAAATACGCGTCAGTTTAAAATTGATGTTAATATTTATATTTTCATGATTCATGGTGGAATTTTATAAAAAGTAGAGCCAAGCTAAAAGTTATCAATATCATTAAGACAATAGGGCTAAATTAATTAGTTCGTAGAATCTCCTCAAACCAAATTAAAGAATTTAAGTGCAAAATGATTAAAAAAAAACATTTGAATCACATTCAAAGGATAAATGCACGCAATGCGGTATCATTTCTACCCATATAAACACACTATTTACCACAATCTACAAATCTGCCCTAACAATGGACACTGCAAGACTGTCCGAAACGTTGGCTAAATGAGTAAAAAGCACAACACGGCATAAATAACTTAAAAATCCATCACGATAAATGTAATTTTTTTTTTTTAATAATAATAATATTAAATATGATTTAAATAGTCCGTCTGTATGTGGCTTCTCCACAGTTTGATAATGCCCTCAGAAGGCAGTCACGCGTAAAAATAATTGCCTAGCAGAACTTTGAACTAAAATTGATTTTTAAAATTAAAAATAATAATGATTTTTGTTTAAATAAAATTAAAAAACCTAAAAATTAAAATGGAGTTCTACAAAATAATCTTTAAAACCATTTAAAAAAAGTAAAAGTTGTATTCCTATAATCAATTCAAATTAATATTGCTTGCATTTATGCTTCATTGAATTACTTTTTTAACTTATTGAATTATGGCAAAAAAAGAAGTGAAATTTCGTTTAATTTTCAGATTTGAATAAACATGAAGACAATACGTTTTTCAAGGGGTAAAGTTTGTTCAGAAATAAATTCTCCAGTCAAGAAAAAACAAACGAAACAACAAAATTAACAAAACGTATGTGTTTCACGACGGTTTTTTCGGTTATCATAATAGATGGAAGAAAAATATTTTTTTGGTTCTCCCGCAATAAAAATGATACTTATACTTAATAAATCAAAATTTTCTTCGTATTAATATCCGAACAGAGCGATACATTTTTGCCTCGCCGTCGATATTGGCGACTATAATTTCTGCAGGCATCTCTTGCGAGTATAAGGTAGCAGGATTTATTAGCAGATCCGAGCTATAAATCAAAAAGGATCCTATAATCTGATCAGACGCCCTAGGAGGCTCCAGACCTTCTCTCATTTCCTAGCAGGAAATGAAGAGTAATGTACACACAATCCAATAAGAACTGATAAAGAATGAAATTGTAACAACCAAATCAACACGTGTTTTGGCAAATTGGCAGATTGACAATCACTTATTATTTAAATAAAATTAATGAACGTCTTGAAATTTCTCACATAAATACGGATGTTTTTCAATTAAGCATTGATTGAGGATGGATGCACGCGAATGTAAGTAAATAAATTCATCTCATAACAAAACGTCACGCACATAAACAATCTGATTGTATTAATACGCTAAGCCGTCTTCTGTGCATGATTAGTTCGATCGCCGCGTGAGGCGCTAGTATATGCAAAAACATGTATACACGGAAAAAATGATGTAAGGTAATTTTCGCTCATACGTAAAAAAGTCTAATATTTTATTCCGATTACGATATTTCACGATTTACTCACTATCTGCCTTTTGACGTGTAAGTCAAAACTAAATTTGTCCTAATGAACGCATGTCATTATTTACATTTTGAACGAATACAGATCACTAATTTGACGTAAAATTTATTTTGAGATGTTTGTGTTATCTTTTTGACTATGTTTTTTTCCATTTGCTGATCTACTTACATTTTATTTTAGTTCCTTTAAAGAATTGTACATGTTGCTTAGAATAAATACTAAATGCTTTGATTTAAAAATGATGTTTTCTTTATGCCAGTTCCTCAAACTTATTTGGTTTACCGCCCACTTACCTATAATTTTTTTGTTTTACGCCCCCATCTCCCACCAACGAGACATGCACCGCAGGCAAAAAAAATACTCTCTTAAATGCTGCATATTTTCAGAGGGAAGTTCACAATGCGTTTTATCTCGTTATATTTACATAATTTAATCCTATACATATTCTTAAAGTCCCTTAAATAACCAGTAAAGGCACCTATACGGTGTTTGTACATAACTTTGGTTACAATAGGGCGTTCATAATAAATACAGAATAATAAATAATGAATACAAAAGAAAATAGTCACAATACAACACACCAGTATATCTTTGTTTATTAAATTCACACAGGAGGCTCTGAGGGAAATAATTACTAAAATAAAAATAGTTTATTGAAGCATAAAAAAACTTGTAGATTTCTTAAAATCATCTTAAATAGTTTTATTATAGATATATAATTATTAACGCCTTAAAACAGTAACACAATTTAAGCGCTTACAGAAGTGTTTTTTTTTAAATCTGTTTATAGGTGAAAATTCTTTTGTTAACCTGAACAGATAAAGCTGTGAAAATTTCATGATGACAATTCTCTTCGCTCGTGTTTTAGAGTTTTTATTGCTACAGACTTGAACATTTCACATAAAAGATTTCTATGTTACTTTTCAAATGTGCACATTAATTATGATTGTTTTAACCATCAATAATAACAATACAATGCCAATAATTGGCATGGTATTATTTACCCTCTGTGATTCCGAGTCGAAAAAAATACTCACAACGATGCATTGCTAATGTTCAGCACATTTGAAGCTTCTTTTTTGACTTTATGAAATACAAAAACTATCGGTTGATTGTGTTATTGTTTTAAATATTTTTCCCAAACTCATAAAAAAAGAACACGCTGTAAAAATTTTTCCAAAGTTTTCACAAACTTTTCCAATATTCAAAATACAAATACAAATGCATACCCTTACTGTCCCTTTGAAGCAAGATAAAATGCTGTTTCTCAGCAAATCAAGAACATCGTTGTCGGAAGTGTGCACATATGCACTAATACATATAATCCTAAGTATGTGTTGTTCGCATCAACTTTAATTGCGTAAACTATACTACGTTGTTTTTATTCGCTTTTCAATTGCTTTACAGAAGTCATCCCCGTCCCACAAGGAAAATATTTGATTAAATAAGTTAAGCAGATGTTCTAAGGTAATAAAAATTCTTCAGCCGTCAAAACGTCTTTATTTTATTATCTTTAGATGGCGGTAATAATTCATCTCATCACAAACTTACAAAAAATGTAAGGTTTGACATGCGCCGCAATAGTGATATGAACGTAAATAAAAGTTGAATTTAATGCTAATCAAGAAAATACAAAATAATATCTTTGGTTTTTGGTATTAAGAGCTTAAGTTCATTTTGACTTGATCATTTAAAATATTGTTAATTCTTTGACAAATCTGTTGAATAACTATCTAATCGTAAATACCGTAAACAAAAATACCGATTTCAAACTTATTTATAATTCTATTTCGATATTTGATTTCCAATCTTAAAAAAAAAAACTTTTAAGTACCCTAAAAGAAAAGATTATTGACTTAAGCCCTTGAAAGTCAGCACTCAAGCATGACGTTAAACGTCATTTTCTCGAAATCTATCACAAGCAATTCTACAAACGATTTATCTGTTAATATTTCTATTAGTAGTTAGAAAAATGTCTGAGGTTTCCAGTGAATACAATTTTTCAACTGTAATTTATTCCAGCATTTAATGAAAAAAAAAATAAAGATTACTGTTAGGGAATTGTATTCATTGGAAACCTTAAACGTTTATTTAACTACCCGTATAGAATTAACAGATGAATAATTTGTAGTATTACTTGTACTAGAAAGCCAAAAAGTGTGTATTTTTTGGTGCTGACCCGAAGCTCCAAAGATATAAAAAAACTAACAAATATTTTACGATTTACACAATAGACAAAAACATAAAATCATATAAATTGGATTCAATTTTTGTGTCACACGTGATATGCAAATATGAATAATAAAACTGATTTATTGCTGTATGGTTAGGATCAATTTCCTTTGAAATAACAATTTATTTCAAGTATTGGAATTTTTCCGCGACGCACGTCCACTCGCTTGCAAAACACAATCACAAGTCGCTGGGATAAAAATTCCACTAGTGGTATTTTATGTAATTTGTTCGTTGTTGATCTTCTATTCTTATTTTAAACGTCACGTAGTGATCGATTTTTTTGTTTGATTATATATTGATTTGAGATTTCACTCAAATTTCAATCTATAAAAATAAGTGACAATTCAAAAACAATAATGTGTATTTTTAATTAAAAAAAAAATACGAAGCTGTGAAGCTAATTCGGGATTGTTTAGATTTTGTGTGAGGCATATCAACAATTAACGAATTCAGGAGAAATTATATTTTTGGAAGTGTAATTTTACTCCATACGGCTTAGATAAATCTTAACTTCATGAAAGTTGTGAAGCTATCTAGAACTAAATTGGAATTAAGCGTATATATTTAGTCAAAGTTTCCGGTTTTTTTCTCAAAAGCACCATTTTGCTTATCCCATCTTTAAGTATAAAATAAGAAGAAATTAAAAGCTTTATTCTTTTTATTTTGATTTTAATTATTGAAATAACATCAATAATCTTCAAGGTAAATATGAAACAGAAAAAGCCAGAAACTGAAAAGAATAACGGTCGTGAACGAGACTCGAACTCGCAACCTCTACTCTATCCGGAAGTAAAGCCTCTGCCAATTGATCTACCGAGATCTTATTAGAAACCGACATTATAGAAACCGATTGAAAATTATTATCATTATTATTTTTCAATATCTTCTGATATAAGCTGCCGTATTTGTAATGCTATACGAGTACAAAGGTCTACCCAAGCACATATTGCATACCTAGGCGGTGTCTTGGATTAACCATACATTTTTTTATTTAAGGAAAATCTTTTGTTTTCTTACCAAGTCGAGAATTAATATTATATTAGAAATAACTGTAAAACCTTATGATTATAATTTTAATATTAATTATTGAAATAATATCAAAATAATCTTCAACGTAAATATAAAACAGAAAAAGCCAGAAACTAAAAAGGATAACAGTCACTACCGAGACTCGGACTCGGAACCTCTACCCTTTTCGTGTCCGTAATACCAGTACGACCTAACAAACTGTGTTAGTTCTGTCGTGAGGAGGGTGGGGGGGAAGAGGGGTTGGGAGGTTAATAGAAGCCAGAGTTGAGATGGCCTCTAAGAAGCTGAGCGTACTGTACCGAGCCCGCAGATACAATAATGGTGCCGATTGCTCACCCTTTAGAAACCAAAATTGCACCCAACTGTTTCAATTTTGGCAGCCATCTCTTGTTTGGTATTCCTAGTTACCTGAAGTTAATCTCGACTCTGTCCGAAAATAGACCGTCCTTTTGACAAATCTGTGTATATTAACGGATGGTTGCAGTGTTTGAAATAAAGACATTAAGTGGGAACACTATGTATATATGTTTTATTGGTATTTTATTGAAAGGTGCTTCGAAAAACAATCATCATCGATTACTTTAGCAGTTTTGTACAGCTGGAAGGCACATTAAATGCGCAATCAATAATTGTATGCGGTTGACACTTTCCGTTTAGTTTAAGCCCTCGTTTTTGTTAAACTTCTCTACTTTCGCATACATCGCCAACGGCGATGTTTTTTCCCTCCTACAATATTGATCAATTTATTAAAAAAATATACTATTACTTGGAAAAAAGGTGTTCTTAGCAAAACAGATTTCGGTTATTCAGTCAAACGACAGGCAGTACTCTGTTATCAGCCCACAAAAACTTATTTCAATCTGACGTACGTACTACTACATGACTCCGGCTGAATGCGAATTAAGAACTACGAGTACTTAGGAAGTACGCCTTTCCTGCGAAAGTGGAACTGAATCTAAAGAAAGTGCCGCTTCTTGGCACTAAGCCAGATGAAAAAAAGCTCTGCTCTCTCTGACACCATATTATTTGAAACAGGAAAATGCTTTTCCTGATTTTTCTAACGGTTGGAAACAATAAAATATATGTTTTCTTTTCAAGAGTATGTTTTTTTACTAATGTGGTTTGTTATTCCGAACAAACGTTATTCCTTGTAGGTGGTTCAAATGCAACATTTTAAATTTTATTTATTCGGTATAGGTTTTTTTTTCAATTATCCGTAACCCTTTGCATTCTACTTCTCGTTGTGTTTCTTGACATTTCGATACTTTATGACTACATGCGATATTTTTATAAATTTTATTTTTAAGTTTGTTCGAAAAAAAAAAAGTTTAGTGTTCCCCGAAACTGGTCGAATATTACAATATTTCCTACCAAATTCACTTTGAGAAACTAATCTTTGGAAAACAATGTAGTGAACAGAAATAATATTAAAAAAACATTTCATTTATATTTATATAATGTAGTTTTGTGACATTTCACTTCAAATGCGCATGAATAATAAAAGATTTATTCCCTAATTTATAAAACAGTATCTACAAAGTTAATTTAAAAAATATTATTTTTGTGCGGATATGGGTCAATTTAATAAATTACGCAAAATAAACACAAACCTATTTATATATCTCAAAAAATACTTTTTCACCATATATATTGAGAGATAAATGAAATAAAAATATTGTAATGTCCGAAGAAGCTATACACTGAGGAGTACAAACTGAAGAAGTGTGATGCATTCAATATAATATAATAACGCAAATAATGTGAGCAATGAGAAAACTAAGATAAGATATAAGAGAGGTTGACTCTTGTATACATGTTATGAGATATTCGTTGAATTGGCGAGTGTAAAAATGTGTGAAAAAAATACTTTATGTAAAATAATGTATATCGTTATGTACATAACAGTCACTCTTGTACGTACTTCAAGAGATAGTGACAACTTTACATAGGTGAATCTAAATATATCTAACAAAGATGCAGCTTCATTGAATAGTTCCATTGCTTTATATATTGGGGTGTTTTTGTATGAGGAAGTTCTGACTTTCGGTATGTAAAATGTCTGTATTTTATGCTCTATTGGTTAATCGTCGAGTGATCATTTACAGTAATGAGAAAATGAAATAAATCGAAAATTTAAATATGATTATTCCGAGACGCACTTTTGGTATGAACTCTCCCCTTATTCTTTATATTTCTTTAAAAAAACACAAAAAAAAAGTGAAAATTGATTATTTCTATAGGATCACTTTATTTTTTTCACACCTTTTCGGTCTACTTCCGTCTTCTAAATGTGACGTGTTGTTTCTATAGAGCCTTATAAAACCTGCCCGTTCCACAATCGTCCCCTGTTCCACGCCACTGCACCACTGACACATGCCCGTGGCTCGGAAGAAATAATAAATAAAGGAATTGTTGAGCGCTATTTTATAGCCTAGTCAGGGGTGGAGCAGACAGCGGCGAATAAAATTAATATTCCAGAGGCGTACGCGTTTTAAGTCTTTTGGTGGATTAAGTTGTTTTTACTGCTGCTGAATATTACATACCAAACTTTTATCAACAAAAAATTCCGAAAATTGAAAATTTCTCAACGCAGTCTAAAAGCACAAAATAATTACTTATTAGAAAAAATTATAAAAAAATATCTTACCACTTCAGTTATTTCCATGTAAATAACTGAAGTGGTACTTAAAAAATCTAGGTGCCAATAAGGCCTACGTTTTAGCGTTTTTAGGTTTTAGAATGTTTGTCATCATTGCAAATTATCAATGTCCATGATTGTAGTCGTTAGTATCATAAGAAAATATTCTTCAATACAAGAAAAAACCATATCGTCGCTGGAAAGGCAAAAAAAGCATTTATAAATATATTTACCATTTGGGAGGAGGCTTGACTCAAGTGATATAAGTTTGGGACTTGTAAAAGCTTTTGGTCGCTTTGTGTAAATTAGTGAGAGCATTGAGTTACCTGAATTAACTTATTTTTTTAAAAATCCAACCAGCTACTGAAGAATTATGATTTTTACTGCAAAACAAAAACAACTTTAAAGTGCTCTAGTGTAAGCCTCTCAATGGCGTTTTAGACATTTCGCCTTTCCAGGATGATATCTTTTATCTTGTACGAGTTATAGTCTTATAATATATTATCTAGATAAACGCTATTCCTGTCTTTGAAATAGTATTACACAATTTTCCACTCCTAGGTTTTGGATCTGTATCTCTTTACTCTAGCTATAATCAGTTTATGTTAGTTATAACCCTTGTATGGTAATCACATACAAAATATTTATTTTATTATTAATTTGCGTAAACATATTCTAGGGTGTTTCTTGGCTGGTACTTTTTGATAATTTCAATCGGACACATTTTAAAATGTTCTAATATCTGATAATAACCCTATATATAAACTCGTATACTCGTATATACATGCATGGTTTTTTTTTTCAAAATTGTCTAAAGGGTCGCTATCCGTCATAAATATTTGAATTTTCTTCTCCCTTCTCCCTTCTCCTTTCTCCCATTCCTCAGATAATTGAAAAATCTTTTGGTTTCTGTATTACCATCATTGTCATCAAGTTTTCACATTCTTCTTTGGACTTCTGGTCAAATGTTTGTAATGGTTCTGACGGTCAGCGTGGTCGAGCGGTAAGATGCTCGACTATGAAGGCAGAGGCCGCGGGCTCAAACCCGGCGTGCGCATGTAAGCAAAAAAGTAAAATGATGTATGTCATAACACATTAAATTTCCATAAAATAATAACAAGTATATTTGCGGCACGTTCCAGAGTGGTAGATACCCTAAGTATCGCCCTGGTGAAAGACCACCATTCAGAATTAAAACGTTGCTTAAAATGGCTTTAGCTGTGTTTAGTGACTAGATCTGAATAGCCAGGTACTTCCCAACCATCCTGATCCCCATCTCCTTTTCCTCCTTACTATCTTCAACTTCCCATTTAGATATGCCATAGTCTCACTGGTTTTGGAAGGTTGGGAGCAGTTGGGACTCTGGTAGGTATTCACTGTAAAAAAAAACCAAAAAAGTCGCCGAACGAAAGCCTCGTAAGATTTAAAAAATACATATTTTTATCAGACTGCGAAGGCCAGTCCAGTCCTGAGAACGAGGAAGAGGCAAGGAGCAGAAAAGGGAAGGGAGGCTCTACACCCCGCAGGATCCACCGCTACATAAAGCCTACCGATACGGAAGTCATAATTCACCAGCCGGCATTATACTTAACCATCGGCCGGTTAACGGAACAAATCTTCCGCTAGATCCTTCAAACTTTTCAATTTCCGGCGCGCACTTTTTTCACGCGAACAATCAACTCAAATGGATAAACGCCCCCATTTAGGAACCCGCTTGGCGCAAGCCTAATAACCTGTGAACTGAATAACACCAACACTGTAGGCTTTATTTTTTGTAAACAATTGTATTTTTCATATCTTCATTATTTCCACCTTGAGCTTACTGCTTAGTCGAGATATTTTTGCTAGTGTTTTCGAATATAAAAATAAAACCCGAAATGTCAGAAGAGCATAACTCATGTTTTCAAAATCTTTTCAGGTAGTATTACTTTTTCATACTTTTAGACCACTTTATATCTAACCTCCATTATAAAGTATAATCATTAAACATGTTTCAATGTTGCTAAATGAGTTTTTTTTAATATATTCCCCGTATTAATAAAAAAATGCCGAACAAGAAGTTCTGTTGAAAGTTGTAGTTGAGAGTTGGGTTTTTTGCTTATTCACTAATTATATTTGTATGCTCTCAATAATCCCCAAATTATTTGAAAAACTAACATTAGATAGAATCTCTATACACCTCAATAAAATCATTTCACCTAATCAACATGGCTTTATGCCGGGCAGATCCAGTTTAACAAATCTTTCACTATACGAAGAATTCATATCAAGTGCACTTAATGATAAAACCCAAGTAGATTCAATATATACGGACTTTGTTAAAGCATTTGACAAGGTTAACCATAAAATCCTACTTAACAAACTTCGCAAACTCGGTATAGAAGGTAATTTGTTAGAATGGATAAAAAGCTACCTAACCAATAGAATTCTTCAAGTAAGAAATAACTCTAAACTATCTTATAAATTTATAGCAACAAGTGGTGTACCCCAAGGTTCACATTTAGGCCCATTACTTTTTCTGCTCTTTGTAAATGACATAATTAATGTATTTGATAACGATGTGCATGTGCTGCTTTTCGCAGATGATCTGAAACTCTTCAAACTCATAAAAACCACAGATGATTGTTCTCACATTCAAGTTAACTTAAATAAGTTACATGATTGGTGTAAACTTAACCAACTTTTTTTAAATATTAGTAAATGTCAGTCAATCAGATTTTTTAGAATTACTCACCCTCTCGACTATGATTATAAAATTGATAATATTTCCCTTACATCTGTCAATGAAATTAATGATCTCGGCATTACTTTCGATTCTAAATTAAATTTTCTCTCACATATCAATATAATAACAAGTAAAGGTTTAAAATTGCTAGGCTTTATTCTTCGAAATGCCAATGAATTTAAAAATATTTCTACATTGAAAATCCTATACTCTTCACTAGTTCGAAGTCAAGTCGAATATAATTCTTCTGTCTGGTCCCCTCACTTTAAAATCCACTCTGATTCCATTGAAAAATTGCAACATAAATTTCTAAGATACATCAACTATAAACTCGGTCTACCTATTGAAACCATAAATTATAATTATTTAATGAAAGAATTAAAATTACTAAAACTTTCAGACAGGAGGCTTGTTTCCGACTAAACTTTTATTTTTAAAATTGTTAATGGTATTATAGACAGCCCTGATTTACTTAGCTTAATTACCTTCTATGTACCTAACAGATCCACTCGATCCAAAATTCTTTTTAAATGTAACAACAATATCAGGACTGAGTCATTTAAATACTCGCTTGTACCTAGATTGCATGCAGTGAGTAATTCTATCGCTGAAATAGTAGATATATTCAACTGCACTGAATCTAGTTACAAGAAGGCTATAATAACATACCTCTTTCTTAAATACTAGTGTTAATTTTCTTGGGCGTAATCAAATCGTCGCATCAAATGTTTTTGGGCGCATTGTTATTTTTTATGTCATTGTTATTTTTTATGTCACTGTTATTTTATTTTATACCTATGTTATGTAAAAGCCCATGAGGGCGTATAAAAATAAATAAATAAATAAATAAATAAAGGTATTTACATATTTATAAACATTTTACTCATTCATAGATATATTTTTGAACTTAATAATTTTTTTTCTTTCAAGAAAATTCGTTTATTTTAAGAAAAAAAAGTTTAATAAGTGCGTATACAACAAAAACTTTTTGTATTGAAAAACAATGAATTTCCAAAATGTTCATTCATATTTTTACTTCTACTACCACGCAGAATCACCTCCAGAAATTATTGAACTCTATCCCCTGATACCTTGTAAATATATATATTTGTGTCACTAATATACATTCTAATGTATCTGCAGTGTGTATAAATGTTCTTGCTCTTTAAAAAAATGGTAGCGCTTTCGGGTTGATTCTTTTTTTAATAACAAAAAATCGAGATCTAATATAAAATCAATTGTTAACACGATGCAATTGTCTTCGGTAGCATGATAAGCTGTCTCCGCAAATTTCGATGAACTTAAGAAAAGCTTATATTGAGTAAAATGGCAGAGTACGCAAAATCGAATAATGTATTTATTCTCCTCGCGCTATAGTTTCACAACCGCTAGCTTGTGAATATAATATTTGGTGAGGCTGCCACCGACAACAAGTGATGAATAGTGCCAACCCTGGCATTGTTCGCGGCTCAAGTCATATTACTATCCCTGCCTGGAAAAGGCAACCGCAGCGGCGGCTAGCGCTTGCGTTTGGCGCAGCCCTGACTCGAATATCCAGGATCATACTAAAGAGATGTGTACTAGAGAGAGAAGTGTGTTGTGGGCGTGTTTGTGTGCCCTAAGTAAGCCCAATTTTCCTTGCTTCTGGCGGAATTTCTCAAACACTTTCACATTCGAAAATTCAATCTAACATTACAATTAATTTTATTGGTCGGTTTGAGGCCTAGGAGTCAAAAGGTCTTAAATAAAAAAGCGAAGTTTTTTTTCAAATCGGCGTAGACCACCCTTCTTGACATTATCTGTCCAGTGCTGGAAAAGGATATATTTTATCAACTTACGTGGATAACCATCATGCTGTGTGCTTGTCAACTGGACACGATTTGTTAAAAAACTGAAAAGCTTCTGGAATCGTCGTCTAACGGGGACCATGTGAATGCCCAAAAAATAAAATGATGCCAATCGATAAATTATGACGATGTCAATTGTGATGAAAGTTTGAACAACCCAACCTTAGTGTAACATATTAATTTATTTAATAAATGGTTCATTTAAACTTTTTAACAATGTATTCATTAAGTAAAGAAGAAATATTTTTTGCTGGATTAGAAGGACATATTGTTCATGTCTCAGCACCCAAAAATGGCACTAAGCGTCACTTTGCAGCATCTTCATACAAACAATATTAACATACATGATTTATCTGACTTTCTATGTATGGTTATACAAATATCAGTAAAAGGTGAAGTTTCGAAAACCAGCGAAGGAATTCTTAAACATTTTATCCAAAATTTCAGTATGCATTTCATAAAGAATTTTAAAAATACGGTTAAAGAATTATATAATAATAATATATCTTTATTTAAATACAGTTAACAGTAATAACAGAATAAATAGATTTATAGACCATTATCCGTATTTGCTTAATACATATAAACTTAGTTTTGTATATTTGTATATAGTTATTACTTTTATTTTCTCGTAATCTGCCTCACTAGGCAAGCCTGTGTTGAGGCAGTAATTTTTTCTAATTGTTTTAGTTACTTTAAATTAAATTAATCTATGGTTAATGTTACATGAAAGTAAAAATTTCATTTTAATAAAGAAATACTAAATTAAAATCGTACATAAATAAATAAGTAATTATAAATAGAACATATATACTTTGTTTTTAAAAGTGGTTAAAAACAAAGTATATATGTTCTATTTATAAATATGACAAGCCACAAAGTTAATGCTTTTTACGAATATAAAATAAGTAATTATTTGTTCTGTGATTGGTTTATTCAATGACTTCGAATTTGGGTGAGTGCACCGGTAAATGCTGTCTTTGCTATTAATCCAATTTCTTATGTTATGTTTGAAATTATTTAATGTTTGACTTTGTTTTTAATTTTCTGGAAGAATGTGAAAGATTCTTGTCGCAATGTACCTAAAACATTGTTGACCAAAGGTAATAGAGATAACAGGATATTGGAGTAAATCTTTGTTAGTATTACGAGTAAATCGAGTGTGTGGTCTTTTTTCGCAATATTTATATTTTTTTGTAAAAAGATGAGTGAGAATTTATTTTACATATATTTTTCGAACGTCAAAGACTCTCATTATGTGATAAATTGAGTTAGAACTTGCAACTAGGGGTAGCTTGAAGATAATTGTTATAATTGTTTTTTGTGCTTTTATGACAGGGTCTATAGCAGATGAAGATAATTGTTATAATTGTTTTTTGTGCTTTTATGACAGGGTCTATAGCAGATGAAGTTCCACCTCCCCAAGCTATGATACGATATAATGATATTACGATATGATATTCACAGGAAACCTTGAGATATTTTCCTTACTATCTGTATAGAATTAACAAATTAATCGTTTGTAGCATTGCTTGTATTAGAAAGCCAGAAAGTGTGTATTTTTGGGTCCTGACCCCCAATTTCTGTGTATCGTTTAGCTTTCTCTGTATTTTTCTGTCGAAAGTCATCACTAACAAATATTCTTAAAAACGTTATTAATCAAGAGGGCATCTTCCCAGCATTGATTTCTCATCAATGAAGTACGTACCAATAAAAACTATTTTAGTGAGATTAAATAGTCTGATCCTTAGTTTTTGATCGCTGTGTTAAATTACGTTCCGATAACTAATTAAAGGATAATTTGCAGTGTGTGGGAGAGATCAAGGACTATGTGGATGATTTAAAGGGATTACGTACATACTCGCATTCCATTATATTATTAAATTTAGTTAATCTCCTGATAATAAATAAAGTAATTTTAATATTGTTTTTATAAATTTCTAATAGAAAGAAGAAGTGTTTGATTCTCTCGTAATGTTTCAGTTTTTTATTTTGTAGAAACAAAATTCCTCACTTTTAATTTTGGAAAGTTCTGTTACATTTCATGATTTTTCATGGGAAATAAAAATAAGAATTAAAAAAAAATATCCATATTTAAACATACCTCTTGTGATATACACCATTAAATAATAATAATAAGTAGTTCACGAATTACTTCTTAAGCTACGTTTTCGTTTTTTATTTAATATGAGCTAGGCCCAACAAAAAAATTGAGCCTCTTCGGAGAAACCAAAATAAGTTATTGCCTATACACTGGTGCACAGATGAGACATTTCGCGGAATACCCACCCACAGTTGGTGTTGATAGCATTAAAACGAGTCGTTTCTCTCACTCGTTAAACTTTACGCATTTGGCAAGCTACCGGCATTAAAAGAAATTAACATAATTAGTTAAAACCCCTTTAAACTACTACTGTAGTTTGTCAGCAGGTATACATTGAAAACGTTTATATTTAATACATTTTATGATATTTTCAAACAGACATGTACTATATGATGATGGCAAATATACAAGTTTTTGGGTACAAAATTAACTCAATTCCATGAATATATATATATATATATATATATATATATATATATATATATATATATAAGTAGATATAGTTTAAAAATACGTAATACATAGATATAAATGAGCAGCCGTTTTTCCTCATATGTTTGACCAAGTCTTTTTAAGACCTGCACAAAAAAACCCTTCGTAACCTGTTTCACAACGTTCACCAACTGAATGGTGACATAGTTTCCCTTGTTTCAAACAGTAGATACAAGAGAGCTGTCACATAAAAGATATCATTTTCGTGTTTACGAAGAGTTTTGTATTTTAGTATTCAGCTTCGTTGGCGCTGCTCTTATTTGAAGGAAATTGCCCAAACGACTTGCGAAACACTAAAACAGAAGTATGTTGAACAACCAAAGTGAAATGTAGAACGCTCTTAATATATGCCTGAAGATCGTAAAACATCCCAAAATGAGATGGAGAAAATAAAAGAAAGCAATAAATCACCACACAAATGAGCTTTTACGAGGATTTTATATGCATGGGCAATAATTGAGCTCGTTTTGCGGGTTTTACATGAATTGTAAGCCGTTAAAAAATATTAGTCAAAATAAAACAGAGCATTACAAAATTAGAATATTTTTGTAAACATATCAATATCGTTTGTCAGAAAAAAAGCTGACTCAGGAAAAAATGCAGAGATACAAAGTTTGACTCTCTGTTTATTTATTAAAATACTATATTTTAAGCTAGCAACTTTCCAAAAATGCCTCCATAAACTTTATTAGAAACTTACGGTACTTAATTATTTTCCTTTACATTTCCTTTACTTACCTTATACTTATCGACGCCTATATTATTTGATCGGCTGCTATAGTTTATTAAAGTTTTGATACTATGGAAAAAAAGCATGTTCCATAGAAAATACTTGTAATGATTTGATGTTCGTTTCTCGGTCACTAGCTCAGGAATTAATACATTTGTTAAATACTCGTATATTGCAGTTTCTACATTACCTTGTTCGTGTATTTTTTTGCTTCCCTCTGCCATCCCGCTATTTTAATTGTTTGAGTTGAAATTTAAATAAAATCTCAATCGATTGGGGAGAAGCATTTTAATGAGTATATAGATACGTCATAATACCTAATATTAATTTTACTCAAATCTACTTATATCTGAATGTTAACTAATTGTCATATGGTTTTGGGTCGTTCCTCCATTGTTTAAATCATTATTGTCAATTAAACGCATAGATATTGTTCACCGAAACTACCTTCATATTTTTGTCGCGTCTGCGTTGGTCTTAAAAAGGCTAAAGCCTTCGATGACAGTTTCTGCAGTCATAACTTCGAAACCAGCTCATTCCAGCTCTTTTGTTTACGTAACCGCACTTGGCCACTGGCAGCGTCTAACAACGTACTTTCTTCGAGTCACGTCTAGTTCTACATCTTTGGGTGGAAAATCGAGCACCTGGTGATAGTGGTGATCCATCTTGGCACTCTCTCTTTCGTTCTGAAGCTTATTCATGTATTTTACTCCCCGCCCAGCATCACGGCGCTAGGCGGAAACGCTCATTCTGTAAACCACCGTCTATCTCTTTCCGATCTTAACTCCTTTCTGTTCAATCGTAACGGTTGGTTCCATATCAACCCACGAGACCTGTGGCGCCATCTCTTACTTCACTCTCTTCTTCTTTTTTTGCCTTTACAATCCAAGTATGTCAACGCCTTTTTGTGTATTGATGCACAAAGATGCGAGTTACACGTTATGAAAACCAAACCTTATTTTTTACATTTTAAGTTTTCGTAGAAAGCAATTACTTTGTTGTTTGACATATTTAATGAAATGTTACAATCATTTTGGATAAGACCTCGGATTTTATTTTAATTTTTATGACTACATAAATAGGTTTTTATTTTGATTTTTATGACGGTAAAAAGGGTCATAAAAGTAATAATAAAATTCGAATTCTTTTACAGAGCTATTGTTTCATTTCATTCCATACTTATTTTATTAAAATAGTTTTATGGCAAAATTCGATTTGTCACGGACTATGCAAAAAAATCACCGGCCTAATTTAGAACTAGTCAAGCAAACTAACCGTCAGGCCATTTCTTCCCAGAGATAGATAGAAAGGATAGCACGCAATGCAACTGCTTTAGCCTCCTTTAAACTGCTTTATTCATTTTCACTTTTGAAATGATCCGATTTTAATATTTGACGCGCTTAAGCATGCCATGTCTTATCCACTTGTACTTATATTTTCAATGGAGATTCTTTTCTCTTTCCATCTCCTCTACATATCTAAAAAAAACTTGAGTGACTCTATCTTGATCTTATTTATTACGCTCACATTGGCCTTCTTTTATTTTATCCTTATTAGATTATGGTCAGGCTTACACCATTTTACCACAAGAACCTTCCAGGGATCTCATTTATATTACATACAATTTGTTTATAAAAATAATATATATTTTTTAAAACATTAACTCTACACTGGAGACCCTGAGGAAAATTATTTCCCTCAGGGCTTATGTCAATTATTGTTATATTTATATTCATTGAAATATAGTCTATAATAATAATTTAATATGTACATGCATATAGAAGTGTACGGTGATATATAAATTTGATATAAAAATATATAGGTAAAAAATTATATTTAGTAGGTAATAACCAGTCAAGAATAGTTGTGGGTTTTTACTATAATAATATGAAACATATTTATATTATTAGTTTTCAATAAAATGAAAAATAGATTTTATTTTATTTTTATGACCGACCGGTTTCGCTTAGTCTAAGCATCATCAGGGTACAAAATTAAAATAAACGAAAATACAAAGTATGCGGTTTTATATACATACGGAGGGAGAACACTATTTAAAATAAAATAAGAGAATTGTGAGAAAACAAAAGAATATCATTTAAATTATAACAAAAGAGACAGATTATAATTAATGAAAGAGGCAAAACGTCAACTGAGAAGGTGATTAAGTAATAATGAGAAATTTTGTGAGATTATAACTTTTAATTTTTATGGTTTTCTTTATTACTATTGCTTATAAATGATTGAATCTGTCGCCATGACCATTTTTTGTGGAGAATATGAGCATCGGTGCTTTAATTGAAGGTATATTTTTTTTTCAATAAGATGATTGACGAATAATAAAAAAAAAAGTTTTTATTCATTCTCTTTCTTCCTCTGTCTGCGCCATGCTTAATTGCCATACATCAGGGTCAGAAACATAATCCAATTGTAGACTACTGGCCTCACCTTTTTGATATCTTTTCATTAATGACTACTCAGACCTTAACAAATTACCATTTCTGTATCGTTCTGTCAAGGCTTTAATAGCCGTCCCCTTTCTCGTTAATATTACAACATGTAAGTTCTAATTACGTGTACATAAATTCGTTCGCTTGTTCTGAGAATTCACCGTTCACAGCCATATTACACAGTTTTCATCTCGTCTCTTTCAAACACCGGAGCTAGTGGGTAATAAATAGTCGTGAAAATGATAAAATGTTTATTACATCCACAAAAAATTATAATTACAAAGAAGTTTTACTCTGCTTGCGTATGGAGCCTTCTGGACTTTCCATCAGTTGTTTGGTATCCATTTTATGTATGAATCAAAATTAACGAAATCAAAGCAATTCAAAACAAATTCTTAAAACATCATTGTTAGGGGCAATGTCCTGGGCAGTTTTCTACTTACTTAGTACTTCACAGCGAATTCGTGAGTACAAAGTTATTACATAGATTCAATATTCTTATATAAAATAGCCAACAATAATATAAATTTCCCGAAATTGCAAATAAGATTTAATTAAACGTACACGCTCTACGCTTTTCTACGTCCTTTTTAAGAGTATCATTGTAAAACAAATTGCAAGCCAAATTCTTGCTTGATAAAACTGTGTAATAATTACAATCGTATGTTATTTTTATGGATATCTTTAATTGCTACCTAAATACGTATTAGAACTCTACAAAGGAGTGATTTTCAAATTTGGAATTAACTTCGAAGCATTAATGTTATTTATTCTTAAATATTTATACACTATTAATAATCTAAAACAAAAAAATGAAACAGAAAAAATACAGTATCTAAAAAGAACAATAGTCATAGCCGAGACTCGAACTCGGAACCTCTACTCTGTCCGGGAGTAAAAATCTGCTAATTAAGCCATCAAAACCTTATTAGAAGACTCCTATTAGAAATTATTAACTAAGTTTAACTATCGGAGAGAGTAGAAGTTTCAAGTTCAGGTCTCGGCAATTACCTTTTTTTTTCTGTTTCATATTTGTGTTTTAGATAATTAATGTTATTTAAATATTTAATTATGTATGTAAAAAAAAACTTATATTAAACTAATTTTGATATCCTGTCTATGATGCTTAATGTTTATTAGTAATTATTAAAATTATATTTGGTATTGTTTTTTGCATTTTTGTAATTAGTAAAAGCGGTACAGTCACTAAAAGGAAATCTGTAACTATTGTAATGTAGACAGTTGGTTTCCAGATTTTAAAATATAAAATCAAAGGTGGCACGTTCAACACTACCTTGCATAGTTTGAAGCAAAACCCTTGCAGGCTAAATATTTGCACAGCCATAAAGTTATCAGCGTTCTCTTGCACGATAATTTGCATTGAGAATATTGAGAAACTATCTATTTAACGACATCATAAATCTCCAAAACGTTTTTCTGCGCTGTGTCAAATATTGACGACTTTGTGACAAGATTTGAGCTTGGTAAAACTCTTATTAGAAACATAAATAAACTTTGTACAGAATGTGGTGAATCAACCTATCTTTGTATTATGGAAGTGCAGTAGATATACGATATCGAAAGTTGTGGTTTTGCTCCAGTACATCTTTATAAAACTACATAATTGTGTTATTATTTTCTGAACTGTTGTCATCAAATTAATATTTCTAGAAGGGTGCAAGTTTTTATGTTCGCTTTAAAAACTAAAAGGAAAAACGTAAAGCAAAATATTGAAGGTGATTTACTAACCTTTTAATTAATTGTGTCAAATAATTATATCCTGATTTTAAAATTAATTTTAATGTGAATTTTGATTGACCTGTAAAGTTAGAAGCATGAAAAAAACTGTTTATAATTTGTAATAAATTGCTCATGTCCTATTTCATCCAGAATTATTTTTTTTATCGTTGTTTAAAGTATTGATAGTTGATATTTGTTGCTTAGTTAGTTTTTTTTTTGGTTGCAATAGTAAAAAAAACAGCTTTCAATCTATGTGTAGTTTTTGTTAACATTGCTTACATACTTTGATTTGGTGGTTTTGTTACCCGTACAAAGTAAATCGATGTTCAGAAATCGCTGATGTAAAAATAATAAATATTACTTGAATTATGGTTTTTAAAGCTCCCTTAGCCTTTTTGCCCACTACAGAATGTGCTGCTTAAAAAAAATTATATCTATTGCTTTTACTATTCTAGGGTATTTTTGGCCATCGTTTCAATGTACGGAGAGATGGCAAGATAGTTCATATTTTAATTTCATTTAGGTAAATACGACTTTTTACTTTAATATTTGCTTTTTACCATTTCTGATTTTGGATACATACTTTTGTATCTTTAGTAAATCATGCTGCCCTTATTTTCAGACTGTCTGAGGATGATTTTAACAAGATGTAACGGTTTCGGTCTATAACAAGTGGAATAATTTTTTTTTTTAATTTTCGTCACGTATAAAAAGTTTCAAAAGTAGAAAAATCATAAATTTAAGTGTTTGATCTATGTTTTCCAAACAGTTATTTCCTACATTTTAATGTTTATTACTGTTTCGCAAGCAAGGCTTAGTACTTACTGAAATTAAGTGAATACACATTTACAAAT
Source organism: Drusus annulatus (assembly GCA_022651775.1). NCBI lineage: Eukaryota > Metazoa > Arthropoda > Insecta > Trichoptera > Limnephilidae > Drusus > Drusus annulatus. The sequence goes on from JAGWCC010000186.1 coordinate 174,623, forward strand.
GTGTCTAATTCGTTGAACCACATTCTGCTCCCATGTTTCACCGGATCCTTCTATTTGGGGGTCGTTAGACAAGTAGGTTCTAGTTTTCCCGTTAGGGGGCCCAGTCAGCCACCCCTGGCGAATAAATCTACCATGTTTAGGGACTTACGGCAGGACGACATGCTCCTTGTCGAGGCTGTAGGAGTTAGGGTGGCTGAATATCTGTTCCCACCCTACTATACAATATTGTACCCTGCACAACAGGGTGGGCCGGCAAAGTAAAAAAAAAGTTTTAGTTAGGGGTCTCAAAAATTTAAATCCATGCTATTTTTGGTCTTCTTCTAGAATTCAAAATTTTGAAAATAGAGTGTCTTTAAAAGTAACATTTTTTTAATGATTTAACAAAACAAATTTATAACTTTATTCCACTTTTATTTAAATAAAAGTGGAATGAAGTTATTAATTTGTTTTATTAAATCATTAAAATGGAATTCCACCACGAATTAACAGTTTCAAAATTAAAAATAACATTTTTTTTGTATTTCATAGAGAAATAATCATAAATTCAAATTTAAAATTAACGTGTTTTAACGACTACTCTAATTTCTGATTTGTTACTCTGTGCTTGTAATTAAATAATAAGCAACATATTACCAAAATACTTTCCGACAACATTACATACAACAAGGAACTTTATAGATGTAATACAAGGACATGAAATAAGATCAAATGCTCAAAAATTAACAAAGCATATACCTACTTAAAGGAATTAAACATTACAATAGGCTGCTAAAACACTTAAAGGTGAAAACCATTACTAAATTGAAGAGAGATTCCAATAACTAACTACTAAGTCAAACACAAAGAAAACAAATTGTAATATTACTACTAGTGAGTGCTCAACGTGAGTTTTATCATATTATAAGTATTTAAAAAAACACTTCAACAATCCCATATTCAATTCTAAGTAGAGGTTCAAAAGTATTTATAAATCGGAAAAATCAAAATTTTGCTTTAAGCTCAAATGTTATTTTTTTAATGTTAAAAATGATTAAATTGAATAAAACACTAAATGTGTTTTCAAATTTAGATAAATTTCGAAAATAGTGGATTGTAAAACGGTAAACTATATTACTTGATGGAAGTGTCTAATTGTGGATATGGAAATGAAAAGAAAATGGAAACCATTCGCTCACTGTTGTAGTTAAAGTTGAAGTTCTTGATTATTCTTACACATTGTATTACTTGCGAACACGAATCACAACAAGCCGACGACCAAGCGAGATACCAACAAACGAACACGTTTTTTCACATAACTCTCTTCTTTTTCGATTGTCAATTGTTTTCGAACACAGTGTTGTTTAATAAGGAAATCGGATAGCGAAATGGCGAGAGAGGTAGGAATTGGACGAAAACATGAATGTAAGAATCTATCAAATTATCAACTTGAAATCCAACAGACATTCCTCATGAAAAAAAAAAAAAATTCCTCCACTCATTGACGGTCCACCCTCCAGTATAATTGTACACTGGAAGGTCTTGGGGAAACAATTGTACTGTTATCAAGAGATAAGTGAACCACCCTATTATCAGCTTGTTAAGGCTTACAGGGCTGAGTTATTTACACGCTAAATAAATGGCGCTGGAAGGATTCTGCGTTGAAGGGAGCATAGTTTTGTATTGTGTAGTTTCATTGAATAAACACCAAATACAGCTGCTTATGTTGAGATTGACTTTCTTGGATTAGGCAACTGTATAAATCTGGGCCATTGGTCAAAGCATAATTCAGGTTGAATTCAAATATCGTATAATACATATAACGGAAATAAGGTAAATGATTGATACATTTCAAGCATTACCCTTTTTCGGATGAAGTTCTAGTTCTATAAAATACATATATCTGCAAATTATTACAAAGAGGAGTCCTTCAATATTGCAAAGGACATCAACCTTCCGAAAAAAAAAGATGCTTAGAATACAATTAACTATGTTAAGTAACCAATATTCTAAGTATTTCAATACCTTTCGATTAGGCGTCTCTTTCCTTTCCCTCATTTCATTCTTGCTTTAATATAAATCCCAATTGTATTCCAATGTACCAATTAAGTGCTATAGTATCTCAATCCGTTGTCACAATCAGTTGTTTAATCTACGTTCTTTGTATATATTAAATATATATGTTGGCACATGATAAAATAAAATATAAACATTCACTGAAATTAGCAAACAAGTCAACGAAACGTATTATCAGTGTAAGAGAAGAATAATTTTCTACAGCATCAATTTTCCGAAAAATTTCTTATCCTGTAAGATAAAGTAAATTTTGTCAAGGCTTAACTTTTGTACAGGATTTAAAAAAATATATTACCTGGATATTTTTAATGTGAAATCCATATTAAAGTAATAGACAAATTTGGAAGTTTTTATTGATTTCCTAGTAAACGGTCAACAAAATTGCTACAATTACATAAATCATTTCGTATCGCTGACTGCTAACGGCCTAGTTTCTATCTAATGCGGAGAAGCCTTAATTTGATAGACGCGCACCACATTTTACATATTAAAGCTTCCCCGCCGCCGCTCGGCTTGCAATGGTAGTTAATTGAGAAGGCATGTTTGCCTGCGGGCCCTTGGAGGACTCAAGGTAAGTAGGGGGGGGCTTCACTTGACCACATGCCAAACAAACCCACCCTTTGTGTCAGGGATGGCAAAAACAACGATGCTTTTAACACATATATTTATAATGCTTCTTCCAACACAAATATTTGATTGTGAGCCAAGATGCCATATTTTTTTCTGCGATACCATGTTACTTTCAAGCTGAGAATGGAAGGATTCTTTCAAAATTAATCAATGGTGGGATTAAATAAATTATAAAAAAAATAACCACATATTTCCGTGCCTACAAGTTTGTTTAAAAGCGACGTCTACTAAGTCAAATAATTCAATTAATTAAAATAACCAAGTTAATAAGTTATAAATTTATACTTTCGGTGTATATTGTGTGGAATAAAACGAATGTTTTTCGTGATCATTTCTGTAAACAGTATATTTATACTGTACCCATAAGAAGTTTAAGACCTACAGTTATTATGATGGTTATTATTTAATTTTCACTAAAACAAATTGCCATAAAAGCGTGTGAAACCGATGTTCTGTGGATTATTACTTTATTTGCACAAATATTTGAATACCCGTGTTTGGTAACCATGTTATTTCCGATAAGATCAATAAAAAATGGTGGTTAGTTGATTGCGGGAAGTATTAGTGCAACTAAACGTCGGTAGGTTTTGTTCGTATTTTTATAAACACGTTTCCCAGTTAATCGAAATATGATTGAAATCTTACAAGACATCGAACATTGCTAAATCTCACAGCTTTTTATAATATTGACGCTTAATTCCATAAAAAGTCGACATTGTCTTCTTCTGGTGCCCTCTCGGAGGCTGGCTATCATATTTGCAAAATTGTATGCATACCAGACACGTAGATTTTGAAGCCATGAATTGCGATATTTTCTTCTTCTACCCCTTCCATCAATCTTTTATCGGATTATAAATTGAGGTATCTAGACGTCAACATGAATATCAATTAAATGTCTATTATTATTTTAACTCAATTTCGACTTTGTATAGTGAAACATTGCCACCCAACTCAAGGGAACATAGATACATAAATGAATAACGTATCTTTTGTAAGCCCAATCAAACATCTATATATAATTAATTAAATGGCATCCCCTACTCTACCCTACACAACAGTTAACCATATGTCTCAGTGCTAGCAGGATCAACTCCTGGTTGTGTTTGTAGTTTTATGTTCCTAAACCCCTGCCTCGTTCTGATACATGGTGCGGTAGGGAAATTATACATTCACCGCGTGGACTAATCCATTTTGAAAAGATTACGTTTTAAGTTGTACATTTATGGGGTGGTTTTAAACACGTTTATTATTTTGAAAAAAAAAAGTATTTTTGTTGTTGATGTTAAAATCCTTCCCTAATCTTGTTTGCTGATTGTAAACATACTGCGCTGAATTATTTACCGAAAAAAAAGAAGCAATTTTAATGAAATCATATGTATTCTAATAGGTATCTCATTATGTTTTAAAACAAACAATTCATATTATTCAAAATTGTATCCAGAAACGTAATTTTTTGTACTTTTCAAACATTTTTTGATATTTTTCATCCCTTTGTTTATTATTAGAGGTATAAATAAGTAAGCATGCTCTGTACATATAAAAAAAAAATGGGAAGAAGATTTTAGATTTTTAAAGAATTAGTAAAAAAAAGGTTAGTAAAAACTAAAACCACGGCCTACAACTTGATTACTGCCCCACATTTTAACTACTGCTTAGCGATTATTTTTTATGATAGAAAAAAAAAAACATTTTTTCCCAAATGGTGCAATGAGAATAATTACAAAATAGATTTTCAAATGTAGTCAAAATGTTAAAATAAGATAAATTGGCTAATAAATAAAACAAATTTCGACATTGACCACAATGATATTTATTCAAAAAACAAAATTTAAACATGTGAAATTTTTAGTTAATCACATGACATCATCAGGGAAATAATAAATTTAAATCTAAAAATTAAAAACTTTTATACGACAACTTAAGTCTCTGATTCGCGATAAAATAATAAACAACGTTTTACCAAATAAAATATAGTATTTATGGTTTTAAAGTTCATTTTGTAGAACTTCATTTTAATTTTTAGGTTTTCAATTTTATTTAAACAATAATAATTATTATTTTAAATTTAAAAAAACAATTTTTATTTAAAAGCTCTGCGATGTAATTATTTTTACGCGTGAAAGCTGTTTCGCCTTCTGATGGCATTATCAGACAGTTTGATAATTCCCTCAGAAGACGAAACAGCTGTCACGCGTAAAAATAATTACATCGCAGAGCTTTTAACTAAAAATTGTTTTTAAAAATTAAAAATAATAACAATTATTATTTAAATAAAATTAAAAAACCTAAAAATTAAAAAACAGTAAGTAGATTTATTGAAATTATGTTAAAAACGCCATCCAAAGCTAACTTTATTCTTCCTTAATAGTTGAATAACCTTGTAATATAATATTTGTAACCTTTTTTACCTAGTTTAAGCAAAGCAGTATAAAATAAACCAAACAACCGAAATGATCATGAAACTATTGTTAGTTTCTGTTAAATTTGAAGGTGAGGCAAATAAAAACACTTTTCATTTTTCATTGACCTTTTTTTGTGAAATATCATCTTAAGGGTGCTGTAAAGAATAGCTGTGTCAAAAGATTGTCAAATCAATGTATACCACACAAGAATTCCAACTATCTGAAGCCAGTAAATTTGTGACAATCTATTTTAGGGGATGTTGTTTGACTGAAAGAAGAGAAAATAAGGGGAGGATCGCGTTGAGATAATGATGACAGAACTTCAAAAATCCAGGTCATGTGAGTGTCGCTGTAAAAGTTACCCAGAGGCAGGTTGATAAAAAAAGTAGACTGACTGTGTGAACAAATATTGAACAGAGTTATTAATATAAAATAATTTTGCGACACGCTTCAGTGTGGTAGGTACTCTCTATATTACCCTGATAAAAGATCACTATTGAGAGTTAAAACGTTCAGACAAACAATAAGTAAAATATTTTCTTCGGAAATTTTTGTAACCACCAATAATCTAAATTATATTATTTCAATGTTTCAGTCCGAAATTTCAAAATCGATTAGAAGCAATTTCATAAAAACAGAGATGTATATAACGAACCTTATAACTTGGGTAAACGAAGTAAATGGATTTAATTAATATTACAAAGGAAAGGAGACTTTAAATCCTTGCCTTCAAAGGAAAGTCTATTCCATCGCTGAAATTCCGTTTTAATAATATCTTTTAATTGTATTTCAATATAATACAACAACTTGTTAAATTCAATGTAATCCTCGAGGGCTGGGAATGAATTAATTGAGACTAAATGAAACATTGGCAGTGGACGGAGTTTATCAATAAAACAAAATTCGTATTTATAGCGTAATAGCCTATGGGAGAAAACGGTTTCTATTGCAACCGCAGTGGAAAATATTTATTGAGATGGATTATTTCTGTAAATTCCGTTGACATTAATAGATAAGTTAAGATCTTTTATAAGGATTCACGCCTGATTCTGTGGGTGGAAAATTGACTACTCGAGGTTCGGTTTTAAGGCTAACATTAAAATTGTCTTTAAAAATACGAAAAATATGTTCGTTGGTCTGTTTGTTGATGGTATGAACTGTTGTTTAACGCTTTTATCATTATCGTTAGTTTTTTTCATATTGCAGAAAAAAAGCATTCAATCAGTTAAAAAATCCTGGCATATTCGTTAAATGATATTTTATTTACCTTCTCAGATTTTCATTTCCTTAAATTCAATACACCATTATGTTGTTGCTTGTTTTCCTAATAATTATTTTTCTCACATTTTCTTTGGACTAATACCCTTATTAAAAAAATCATTATCTACAGTATCGAACAAAATTTATGAACACCAAGCTGACCAGGTGAAGTTTAAAGTACGAGTAGTCTAGCGACCTATCAGTAATTTTAGCAAAAGCTTTTTACCATAATTTGACTCTTATTGAGCGATGAATCACTGTTAGAGATATATTTTTTTTTATTAAATCCCTGTACTGTACTATACATTAAAAAATCTCATTATTAAATTTGCTTGCATCCCTTAAAATCTAACAATAAATATCAATTACAATTTTGCCAATATCTTTTTTTTCTGAGTGCAAAACTGTATCTTTCTCCAAACTAGAAGTAAATAAAATAATTGTGTTTATCTGAAGTGACTTGCTAGATATATATGCTTCAGAAATATAATTATCTCTGTATTGTATTGTGCTGTTGATTATATACAGTGAATAATAAGATAGAGCCTTGCAATTAATATTTGTACAGCGCCCTAGAAGTGATTATACACAAAAATTGTGCTATACTAATTATCCAAATATTATAAGAACTGGTATAATATTTATAAGAAATTATTATTGTTTAAATTTTTTTTAATGTATAGTTTTTGTGTTCAATTTGTAGAACTCTATTTTATTTTTTTTATATAATTCAACTGAATTAAATTTAATATTATTATTATTGAGTTCTGCTATCTTAAGTTTTTTATTTTTGTTTTTAGTGACAGCTGTTTCGGCGTTTAAGGCCATTGTCAAACTGTGAAAACAGCAGAACTCAATAGTATTGACAGCTGTTTCGGCGTTTAAGGCCATTGTCAAACTGTAAAAATAGCAGAACTCGATAATAATAATATTAAATTTAATTCAATTGAATTATATAAAAAAAATAAATAAAATATTACGCTGTCTCGTTTATTATAAAAGCTCATTGAAAGCATACAGGAAGAGGTTATACATTCAATTTACAAAATGAGTGGCTGAGGATTATTTACTCATTTTTATAGTACTTATGGTCTTAAAAAGATGTGCATCAGTTTTACAAATTCACGTTTATTCAATTATACAATTAGTGTATTATTATTCGTTTGTAGGTTTTTTTGATTGCTTATGATGATTTGAAAAGGGTGTAATTATTTGGCTGGACTAGAAAATGTTTATATTTGAAGTATTATAAATTATCTTAAGACTAGGTGATTAATTTATGGCTCAATATTGATTGTTTGTTTTCTTTTGTTTCAGGTATGTGTTCTCCAACCATATAATACAACGTTTTATGGAAATATATTTCTACTCACCTTCTGGTATGTTTTTTTAATATATCTGTGCAATAAATCTACGGTGGCAGTTTTAGGCTAAACGTTTATTTTTCTCAACATTTTGCTTTTACTGTGGATTGTTAAATGTACCTACATTGTACTTCATATCAAAACTATCTTCAAACCAACCTCTAAGAAAAAAAAGCACGATTTTAGCAATATATTAATGATTTCAACACGTAATTTTCTTCTCCAATATACTTCGGTTAATTTAGACATTCTCGTCTACGTCATATTACAAGTGCTATTTATAAAATTCTCAATCCGCTGGGGAGCAATTCCTTTCCGAGAAGAAGAAAGCCGCTGTAAGAATAGATAGTGCTTTCGGTGCCTGAACATCGACAATGGATTCCATGGAAAATAATATCATGGTTTAAAGGTGGAGACACATACACGCACGTGCAAACACGCAAACGTGGAAACGTTCGCCAAATCACAGTAAGAGCAAAATGTAGCACCCTTATTCAATATCATAATCTTGTGTATATGGTGTAGGTCGCGTAATTAGAGTTAATCCTAACAACTGAAATTTAGATTGTATGTATTGGTGCATCAAATATAAACACATTATCGACAGTGGTGTTCCTGCTAAATGCCACTGAGAAATAGCATATTGTTTGGTCAATGTCTGCTTATTGTTTAAGCGAGAAAAGAATAATAAGTGTTTACATTTATCGAATTTAAATATCTGGAAAGTTCAATATATAATTTAAAATTAAAATATATTTTTTTTATGAAGTCGAATAACATGTTTGAAACATGCTCTGTGCAGGCAATGCATCTGTGTTAGGACTATGTTGGTTGCGATACATTTACATTTAATTCAAGGTCTTGCTATCAATTTTAACTTGCACCTTTTTTCAATAAGGATTTAAACTTAGTAATTTAATCTAAAGTTTTCCAAATTTGTGTAATCCATGCTAAAAAGCCGTACAGAAAAAAGGGAAAAACAAAAAAAGCTTACTATCCTGTCTACGTTTATATCTAACAGTTTCATTATTTTCACCCATCCGACCTCTTCCAAGCTCTCGAAGAAATAATTGTTGTCTTCCATGCAATATAATACATGGTAATATAGTATTTAATTAAAAATATATCTATAAACGTCTAAAATAAATGAAAGCTTTTTTTTACAATAATTGAGATCGAGAGTCGTCAAATTATTCTGCATATTTGTAGGTGAAGTAGTTTTTGTTGAAGTCTTGGAATTGTTCGGAAATCGAATAATTATCAGAAATTTTGTTGATTCGGTTCCAACCGTTCCCGGAAACAGTTTTTGCTTTGTCACTGTAGCGGCAATCATCGGCATTGGCCATTGGCTATTCATCGCAGGATGAAAGACTCATAAAACAGCGTATTCAGGCTAGGTTTACACAATTACACCCCTTTTTAATGTAGCAATGTCATTTTACAATAGTTTTAATGTTTAAATTAAAATGGTGACCATAAAAACTGTTTTATATAATAATTTCTATGTTATTGAAATTAAAATGGTGAGCCTTAAAAATATTGACGTATTTATGAATATAATCATTTGAAAAATTACACCTTACATTTTTCAAAACTTTAATTAGTTTAAGTATGAAGCGCCTAAAAGTAAATTAACTATAAGTTATTTTGTAACTTTGTAAACCACTTATGAGAGAATTAACAATAATCAAGTAAATAATACTAAGTGTCGATTGAAAGGATTAATTTTGATAGGAAATATCAATATCTAATTACAAACTATAATTTATTAAACGTAAGCAAAATGTTATTTTTTAAATACAAAGCGGGTAGGTAAAATTATATCCGGTTCATTGTTTGAGGCCCAAAAGTACTGAGATTCATAGTTTTCATTTTATTCTGAAGCAGTATTGAAGGCGTCAAATAAAAAAAATCAACGTCTTAGCCAAACTAGTTTCAGTTCAAGTAAATTATATTAATTTAAAATTGCAAGTCACGAAGTTATTTATTTGTCACCTTACGTTATTCGTAAAGTCAAATTAGAGCTTATTTAATACATGCGTCACCAGTCACTGAGAAGTATTTTTTGGGTATTGTTATTATTGTAGTATTGGGCTTGTTTTTCCTTTCATTAGTTATAACTAACTAACTAACTAACCATCACGCCGTTTCCCCGCAAGGGTAGGCAGAGAGGACGGACCGCCATACAACTCTGTCTTGGCACACACTTCTTGCTTCATTTACATTCATACATCGTCTCACACATACTCTTCTGTTATTCTGACTCTTCACACGACCCGATTCAAGTATTTGATTCACTTGATCGTGCCATGTCTTTCTCGGGCGTCCTCGACTTCTTCTTCCATTCACTTTCGCATCATATATTCTTTTCACACTCCTTTCTTCGTTCATTCGCTCTACATGCCCAAACCATCTAAGCGTCCCTTTCTTAATCCTATCCATTACGCTCACATCAGCCTTGCATTCTTTCCGGATATCCACATTTGTAATACGGTCATACATGGTTTTACCGCACATCCGTCTCAAAGATCTCATTTCCACAGCATTCAGTCTACTTTCATCCTTCCTCTGCCAGTTCCATGCCTCACTGCCATACATCAGGGTTGGTATAAGCACTCCATTGTGAACTGCTAGCTTCGCTTCTTTGGACAATTTCTTATTTGCCCCAACAGCGTTCAGTCCCCCATTAATGGAGTTTCCTGCATTCACCCTTCTTTCAATATCCTTATCAGCCTTTCCGTCTCTTGTAAACATACTTCCTAAATACACGAACTCATCCACTTGCTCCAAGTATTCATCATTCACAACTATATTGCACGCTGTTCTCGTACTCTCTCTTTCAAACACCATCACTTTGGACTTACTTACATTCATCATCAACTCATTTTGCATACATACTTGGTTCATCCTAGACACGAGAAACTGTAGATCTTCCATATTGTCAGCAATCAGCACCGCATCATCCGCATACAATAGGCAACATACTTTCACACTGTTCATTTTCGCGCCCAAGCCCACACCTTTCAATTCTTGCATACAATTATCCATGTACAAATTGAACAACCACGGTGACATTACACAGCCTTGTTTTACACCTTTTGTGATGTTAAACCACTTCGTAAAATCACCGTTCACTCTAACACATGCAACGCTTCCCTCGTACAAGGACGCGATTGCCTGTATAAGATTTGTGTTAACTCCATACATGGATAATACCTTCCACAATTTGTCCCTATCAACTCGATCATACGCCTTTTGCAAATCGACAAAAGCACAGAAAAGTTTCTGGTTTTTTGCCAAAAACTTCTCTGTAAGCATCCGCAATGAGAAAATTTGATCCATGCACCCCCTTCCACTCATGAAAGCACCTTGAATGTCATTAGTTATAATAATGAAATTAAAAACGTTAACATATTCATTATAAATGCGCAAACAAGAAATTGTTTAATAGCTAACACCTTTTTAGAGATTCCAATTAACATTCATAAATTAATGTTTTTGCCACTAAACTCGTTCGAGAACTATGGGATAGAGATTCACATGAGCAAAGTTGCGTAGGTAGCGTATTTCTATGCAAAAGGTGAAATACATTTTCACCTGATGCTATTTGAGTAAAATATTGCGGAATCTGGAAATAAAGTTTCACGCCATTTATATAATGATTCGGGATTAGATTTCGCTGGCCCGCCGCTTAGATATCTTTTAAACTTCGACAGTGGTGTTAGACAATTTTACCCGGTGCTTTACGTTGTGCTTTTCGCATAATAATCTCGATAATTTATTTATTCCAAAATACGAAATTTTTCATTAAGCGCTCAGAAGTAAAGAGCCGGAACTTTCGAGAGTGAAAATTGCCCACGATCCTTCACACTTTTTGTGCTTTAGGATCCTGACAGACGTACATCCGCTGGAAGTACTCGTTGACTAAACAACTTTCCGCGCCAATTGTGAATAAAGAATATGAGACATACGTCACCCCGATCTTAAAGACGACCTTTTTTATTCCATTATATTAAATGTCTAACAAATTTAAACGAAATCGCCAAACATTTCGTCGAGATGACGTGTTTCTGAGTAGGCATATTACGAGTACATCTAAAAGCTCTGTACCAAAAAATATATTGATCTGAATATTTTGTTGGAAGAAACTTAGAATTTTTATAAGTTGGTATTAAATTAGTATACATTTTCCCCTAAAGCTGAAATGCAATAATTTAAAGATGATTTGAGAGAGCGGTGCTGTATTGAGCAGTCACTTAGTGATTCAAATAATAAAATATTTTAACAAAATATTCATTTACTATCAAAAAAATATTTATAGCGTATACTTACCTCAAACACAAAGAAAGCCAGTTCATTAGTCCACAGCTACTTCTTCCCCCGATACCTACTACTTATCTACCTATCTGAGGTTGGCTATCGTTCGAGCAATCTTCACCCAGCAGAATGCAGTCTGGAATATCTCAATGGAACTAGACTAGTACTAGTCGCGTAGGTTTTGGAGTCGTAAAGTTATTTTTTACGAATACGGCGCTGTATGATTTTTCCAATATTTTGTAATAATTATCTTCTTCTATCAAGTCTTCCTTCAATCTTCTCCTAGATTATCAATTATTAGGTTAATTTGGATTATTTCTCGTAATTTTATCGAGGCTACTGTCCTAAGCAGTCATTTTTATGTGTAGTTTAATTTCATCAAATAATCCCAACGTAGTTATGTAAGGCTAATTGTTCAAAATTCCAGCGGACAATTGCAAGTTTAAAATCAACTCCCAACTCCGGAACCCTCTAAGGATCTAAGCTCAGATCCCTCTTTTTCTATTGTTCATTAAGGAAATTGGCCTGACCATAAAACACTCGAAACTATCTACTCTGCGCTGACGGTATCAAGGTTTTCAAAGCTATCGAGAGTTCAAACGATTCCATTCTTCTGCAGAATGATGTTGAATCCCTTGTAAAATGGTCAAAAGTTAATATTCTACCCTTCAGTATTAAAAAATGCTGTATAATAAAATTAACGAGGTCTAGATATATGTTATTGTTTCTTCATTAAATGAACATGATATATTTGACGTGACAATATAAAAACAGGGACCTTGGCGTGATTTTTGATGCAAGCGTTTCATTCAAGTCTCACCTATCTGACATTGTTTCCCGTGCTAACAAGATACTCTGATTCGTTCTTCGTAATGCAAGGTCATTTACTAACGAAATCGCAATCTGTAGAACGTACGAGTACGAAGCGTTTGTTCGCAGCATGCTGAATTATATCTGTATTATATGGCCTCCTTCAGAACAAAACCTACAAGAAATAGAAACAGTTCTCACTATTTGTACACATTTTGATATCATTCGTTGATTTTATGCAGAAAGCTCGATTTCCAAATTTTACAGGCTCGCCAAAATATGTTTTTTCGAAAACAATTTTTTTTGTAGTTTTCGGGAAATATTAAAAACCCATTTATGCTGAACATGATAAGCTTGTTTGCCCCGAATAAGTGTATTCATACGAGGCACCATATGACCTTTTACACACCGAAAATCAGAACTCCCTCATACGAAGCACTCCAATATATAAAGCGATGAAATTATTTTGAAGCCGCATCCACCTTAAATGTTCTTAGATGGACATACGTTCAGTTCTAGCATACGTAGTAACGTACAAGAGTAGCTATTGGGTACATAACAAACCATATACTTTTTTATACCCATGTTTATACTCACCGTGCTCATTATTTATATATGCTTTTTTATTTTACTTGTTATACTCTGTATCTTTTCGTTCGTGGTGCTTTTTGATTGACCTTGAGTGTAGATTTTATTTTGTCCTCTTTATAGATTGGTGAATAACTATATCAAGAGTGTATTAATATATTGAAAATAAATAAATTCTAAGAAACAAATTGATGTATTTCAGTTCCATGTTTTTTAGGGGGTATTCAACCACCTCTAAATAAATAACCGATTAGCGCTACACAGTGAGTAACATATATTATCTGTTTCACTACAGTTTAGTAACTCTACTAGTTAATTAAAAATCTATTTATGCTTCTGATCACTCAATGTTAATCCTATGATTTAAGTTACTTGACAAGTAATAACTCAAGAGTACACTCAGAGATGGTTCACTAATTCTGAGTATAAATAGAGTGATTGAGTTTTATCATTATGATGATAATATGTATCTATGTAATGATAATAAGAGACTATTTTTAACAGTTGTTTTCACTCAACATAAACCTTAATATTTAAGATAAGCCTTAATATAGAAAGTAAGATTTGATTTTTTTTGTAAAAAAACAATGCATATTTTTAAATAATTTAAGAATTGTTAAATGAAGTGTCAATAAAAAAATGAAGGAAAAACAAAAAAAAATCATCTGAAAGTAATTTAGATAGTTGGGACAGATCTATTATTTAGAACGGGGAAATGATTTATTATGAAATTTGTAAAAAAATCGTTTTCAATTTTATTTATGTAATTTCGCTAATATCGTACTTTTAAAAGATGGAAAATAAAATTCTTCAGTTACATTGTATTTATATTTTTATTAAAAATCACAGTTATGAATTATAATACATATCTCTACAAGTTATTTTACACAATTATTTACACCATCAAAAAAGGGAGTTTTAGTAAACACATCTTCATATTACATCTAATTTCTAACGTAAATAATGCGAAATGGTTAATAATTCAATCACCCTAGTTTATGATGTATTTGCATGGACATTTATTTTCTATGGAGTATAAAATTCACGGTAAGAACCACTCATCTTTATTAAATATCACTTAATTTAAGTAGTCCTATTTATGTACATGAAAAATGTCTCATCTATGTAATTTTTTGGTATTTTTGTAAACACAGATTACAATTTAAATTTATAATAGTTTTCCAAATAAAATAAATAAACGGTCAATGAAAAAAAACGTTTTCTTAAAATGACGACAATTTCATATAAGCTAAGTTATTTACATAATTAAGTGAAATATTTCAATAATTGATATGCTAGACTTATACGCTAAAGTTATGTTTTTAAACATGATGAATTAAACAATTCCATTGATAGCTATTTTTAGATAAACATATCAAAAAGGTTTGATAAGTGACTGCGAATAATATCTTACTAAATAATTTATACATAAGCAATAAAATTAAATGTTTCAAAATGATTAAAATATAAATATTTGTTAAAAAAACTTGTATTCCTTTGATCAATGTGGTTCGATGAATAAAATCAAATAATGTTAAAATATAACGATTCGCTTGTTCCATGATATACTACAGATTATAAATTGTTAGCCTCAGTGTGTCTTTAAAATCTATCTACGAGTATGTAACAAAAATCCCTCGCTACACCCTTATCATTACGCAAACAACGTTTTCCGCTTATGATGATGGAAGTAGGAAGAATTGTCACGTTATTCGAAATATGGGAATTTTCGACTTTCTTCGAAGAAAATGTTGAACTGCTACGAGAGATGGAAAGGCTGATAAGGATATTGAAAGAAAGGTGAATGCAGGAAACTTCATTAACGGATGACTGAACGTTGTTGTTGCAAAGAAATAAAAAATGTTCAAAGTAGCGAGGCTAGCAGTCCATAATGAAGTGCTTATACCAACCCCGATGTATGGCAATGAGGCAAAAAGCTGGCAGAGGAAAGACAATAGTAGAGTAAATGCTGTAGAAATGAAATCTCTGTGGCGTACGGCGTATGTGTGTGAACCATGTATGATCGTATTCAAAATGTAGATATCCGGAAAGAATGCAATGCTGATGTAAGCGCATTGAACAGCATCAAGAATGAGACGCTTAAATGTTTTGGGCACGTAAAACAGATGGACGAAGAAAGGAGTATGAGAAGAATATATGACCTGAAAGTGAATAGTAAAAGAAGTCGGGGACGCCCGAGAAAGACGTTGCACTTTTACGTCAATCAAATATTTGAGTAGCGCCATGTCATGAGTCAGAATAACAATAAAATTTCCATGAGACAATGTAAACGAAACAAGAAGTGTGTGCTAAAACAGAGTTTTCTTGGCAGTCTATGTGCTTACCCTTGCTAGGAAAGGTCGTGGTGGTTAGTTAGTTATTTAGATAGTGAATTGCTACATTTTTTCATTCTTAACTACGGAACAGAAGCATTGGCCTGACCAAATAGAAAAAGGAGGTGGCTAAGCTAGGAAGAAATTAGAAGCCTTTGAGCTCTGATGTAAGTATGCCGAGAGTTTCTAGCAACAGATATAAACTCTAACCAGCAACGATAAGAATGTTCTAACAAGCAAATTGTCAAACAAAACCAAATTGCGCATACTCAAGTACTTTGAACATGAAATGGAGAATAATACAGTTCACAAACGAAAACTTATAAGACAGGGGACGATATGCGGTACTAACAGAAATTAGACTTCATGAAGTTAAAATATCTGAGAGTTGTTTGGCTAGTAAATAATGTACATGTTCTGAAATGCAGTTTCAAGAGTTCGTATCAACACTTTTTTTTGCTCAAACCTCTGATTGGAATGTAGCACAAAAAACACTCTTTAAAGATTTTTTGTGCATGTGGACAAAGTAAAGCTCCTAAAAATAATAATTCTAACTTCCCACAGAAAATTTGCGACCTTCCAAAGAATAGGTATAATCGAATCAATCATTTCCTTAAATAAGATTATGTTTTCAAAGTCGGAATAATGGAAGAGACCATATAGAAATATATAAATTTGAGAATAAAAGAATATATGATGCGAAAGCAAATAGAAGAAGAAGTCAGGGATGCCCGAGGAAGACATGGCACGATCAAGTGAATCAAATACTTGAATCAGACTACGTGAAGAGTCAGAATAACAAAAGATTATGTATGAGACGGTGTGTGAATGTGATCAAAGCTATGAGTGTGTGCCAAGACAAAGTTGTATGGCAGTCCGTCCTATCTGCCTACCCCTGCGGAAAAACGGCGTGATGGTTAGTTAGTTGATTAGTTAGTCAAATTTGAAACTGAAAAAAAATTACTGTAGATAATACGAGGAGTGTGTCGAATTTTGAGTTGTAAAGCGCACTATCCTTTCAGCCTACCTCTCACGGAAAAAAGTTATAACATTTTAAAATTGTTTTTTCAAGTATATCTACCCTTCTTTGACGTTTTCTCTTAGGGTATGGCCTGAGTGGTAGAGCGTTTAGCGGAGCGGAGCGTGGAGCGGAACGTGCGACTATTGAGCATTCGCTGCCTGGCCTCAGCGAACAGACAGCGTTTGAAGGAAACAGTATTGAAACTGCCACCATGGCTTCACTAGATATTATCGACATAGAAGAGACTTCATTTCTTAAATTTGTTTTTATTACGTAAGAAGGTTAAGAGTGAAATTTAAGGTTAAATGAAGACAACCTTTGACTTTATTCAGTAAATTCCATATTTTCTTTCTCCCAACAGCTTCACGCACGAGCACTACAAACGCTGTTAAAACACACAAACCGGTTTGAACCTGGACGCTCAAGCCCCGCTGAAAACAAGCAAACACGCTCTGTCTACCGCACAAGTGTCCACCACTAAGGAAGCTTGCATGTATAAGCGTGTGTTTGTGATGCACGCCGCGAGCTCCGCCCCGCGAGACGCCCGACTAGAGGGGGCACTCAGGCCTTACACTAACCCGACATCATTTCACGTCGTAATTCTAACTTCCAACCACGAAAATCAATTTGTCGTGGCTTCCAAATAATAACGAACAAATCCAAATATATCAGGCAAAAGGACTGTTTTACAAAGCCTTATGTATCGAGCTCAGTAGGTGTTGAAAACCAGAAACATATTTATCTATTTCCTCCCAAGTTATAAAGTATGATTTTTACAAAATAATTCACGCCGAAATTTTTTTTTATAAGAGTCATAAAATTTGCAGAGCTTCTCAGTCTGAAATGCTTAAGTAAACACAACTGTTTCTATTAAGCTTATTTTCACAATGAGATTTCGGATTATTTTATTTGATTAAAATTGAAATTAACTTTAAAACATTACTATTTACATAATATTATATATTAAAATAATCTTAAACACAAATATGAAACAGAAAAAGCCAGAAACTAAAAAAAAACAATGGTCATGACCGAGACTCAAAAGATGGCAGCCTAAAATCGGGAGAAAGTTCAAATATTAATAATTTACACTATAGGTATGAGATCGTTTAAAAATGCCATATTCTAATGAGGTCTTGATGGGTTAATTGGCAGAGTATTACTCCCGGATAGAGTAGAGGTTCCAAGTTCGAGTGTCAGTCATGACCATTGTTCTTTTTAGTTTCTAGCTTTTTTCTGTTTCATATTTGTGTTTTAGATTATTAATATCATTGTATTCTAAATTATGGGCGAAGCCAGATACGAGAGCAGTTAAACTAAAAATGAAAATGGACGAGGTGGATTAATACATATATTAATAAAACCGTTATGTTGGTTTGTATATAAAAACGATCAAACCCACTCTAGCAGGTCATACAATGTTTTTCATACTTATTTGTAAATGTATGAGTATACATATCTGCAAATGTCCTTTACATTCGCCAGGTGTGTTTCCAATGAGAAAGACAAGGGTTTATAGAAAAAGCTTTTTTAAACCTGAAAATCCCTTTCAGTTTTTTTAGGCGAGCATTGAGCGCGGATCATTGAACTCCTGATTTTGACATTTCCAGGAGGTAATCCATTAAGCTTTGAAGAGCTTTTTTATGTCTGCAGAGTCAAAAAACAATTTATAATTTTAAATGGACAATATCGAATACTATTAATCTAAAATAAAAATCAAATTTTCTGAAACACTAAAAATCATTCGATGGTTCTTATTGGCATTCAATTTTATAGTACTTGAAGCTAGCAGTCCATAATGGAGTGCTTAAACAACCCTGATGTATAGCAGTGAGGCATGGAACTGGTAGAGAAAGGATGAAAGTAGACTGAAAGCTGTGAAAATAAGATCCCTGAGACGTATGTGCGGTAAAACCATGTATGACCGTATTCAAAATGTGAATATCCGGAAAGAATGCAAGGCTGATGTAAGCGTAATGAATAGGATCAAGAAATGCACGCTTAGATGGTTTGGGCATGTAGAGCAAATGAACAAAGAAAAGTGTGTGAAAGGAATATATGATGCGAAAGTGAATGGAAAAAGAATTCGAGGACGCCCGAAGAAGACATGGCACGATCAAGTAAATCAAATACTTGAATCGGGTCATGCTAAGAGTCATAATAACAGAAGAGTATGTATGAGACAGTGTATAAATGTGCTTGAAGCAAGGAGTGTGTGCCAAGACAGAGTTATATGGCGGTCCGTCCTCTCTGCCCACCCCTGCGGAGAAACGGCGTGATAGTTAGTTTGTTAGTTAGTAAGATAAAGTGTATTCAGAGCGACCAGTGAAAATGATAAAACTAATTTATTTCTCACGATGAATGGCATTATTTTTTGATTCCGCAAATTAAATTGTATTTTCCAACTAGTACAACTAACCAGCTATTTTATCGTCTCTTTATAAATCGTGTTCATGGGATTTGTTTTTCAAGGATCTGCTCATTCGTAATACAGTCGTAGATGGTATCGAAATCTTATTTATTCCACATTGAATCTACTCTCTTTCTTCCTATTTCAGTTTCACGTCTCACTATCATAAATCAGGATTGGTATCAGAGCTCCATTATGGACTGCTGGACTGACTTATTTTTACATCTTCGCGAGACTTTTTGACTTAACGTTATGATGAAAAAAGCCAATTTGTTTTAATAACATGTGAATACCGAGCAAAAGTTCCAACTGACGAAGCCAGTTGAACTATAGCATCCCAATATGCAAATACTATCCGGCTAAAAAGAAGTATAGTGAGGAAGGCGATGGAGAAGAGGAAGGTTGAAAAGTACTTTTATATCAAAATCTTGTCACCGGGTACGGCTGATGCCATTTCAAGTAGTAGTTACTCTTGTGTA
The DNA here is from genome assembly GCA_022651775.1 of Drusus annulatus. Taxonomy (NCBI): domain Eukaryota; kingdom Metazoa; phylum Arthropoda; class Insecta; order Trichoptera; family Limnephilidae; genus Drusus; species Drusus annulatus. Next base: position 194,289 of record JAGWCC010000186.1, read on the forward strand.
TCGCCCTGGTGAAAGACCACCATTCAGAATCAAAACGTTGCTTGAAATGGCTTTAGCCGTGTTTGGTGACCAGATTCTAATAACCATGTGTTCCAATCTACCTCTTCTCCTTTTTCTTCTCATCGCCACTACCTTCAGCCTCACAACATACCCCGATTGGGGATGCTATAGTCTCACTGGCTCTAGACGGTTGGGAGCAGTTGGGACTCTTGTGCGATATTCACTATTAAAAAAAGAATATTTGGATACTGAGACTATCTACATCGTTGGAACGTGCCGCAAATATACAACATGTTTTGAATTTTTTTATGAAATGAAACATGCAAAATATTATTTTTTTACCGGTCAAATGTACCAAACCGACGAATATATTTATATTTTTTTAGTCAAAAAAACTCTTTAAAACTCTGAAATTTTAAACCAATTATTATTTTACCCTGCTAGCAACTGAAATTAATATGAAAACTAAGTTACACCTGCCTTCTCCCAGGTAAAAAACCGAGTTCCATTGATGGGGGGTCACAAGCCCAGTGTGATTTAATATGCAAATAGGAACTGCATTTGAGTCGAGAATGCCAATGGGCCTTTTCGAAGAAATCGTATTGTGTCAGAATTCATAATAATATGCTTTATATGTAATTAAAATAATAGTAAAGTCTTATTCCGGAAGGTATGCAGGAGTAGTGCAATGCAATACCTTCCATAATTGATATCAATATATAGTAATTATAATGTTAAAAATAAAAATGAACAGAAATTCATGAGAATAAATAAATAAATAAAATAAAATAAAGTTAATGTCTGTTAAAATAAATTATAGGTAAGTAATTTAAAAATATAATTTTTAAAATTTGATAATTCAACTAACATCACTTCCAAACTTGAACAGTTCACATTCGTACGACCTTACAATATAAAAAAAAAATTATATGGTGTGTAAAACTTTAACAGTAAAATGCACCTCTTTCGAAAAAAAATGTAAAAAGATAAAGCTTTAAAAAGTTTCTTTCTCATAAAGAAACAACAGTGTTTAAAAAATGTGTTGTATTATATATTAACATTTTTAAATAATGTATGCCCTGATAATTAAAGGGGTGGTTTTGTTACTAGTTGGGGCATGCAATGAATAATAAATTATTAAAAATAAAATAAAATATATTGAATTTTTTTTTGAGTTTTCACTATAAATATTTTACCACAAAGTTAAATAAATTTTAAAATGCAAAAAATAATCATTTAATGCAGTTGTCTGTAAATTTTACGCATTTATTCAGAAGTCAATTTATTTTTATCCTGAAAACTAAATGTTTTATCACTATTAGTCAAATAATACCTGCAAATCATCAGCAAAAAAATAAGGTCCATAATCATTCCAAAACTCACCAAAAATGATTTTTGTTGGAAAAATATCAACGGGCTCATCAGATTTTTTTTTATTACCATGATGAATCCTGATGGTGAAAATAAATGAAAATCGTGTTTAAATAAATTAAAAACCTGTTTTAAAAATGACAAAAACGCCAAATACATGTTCTGCTTCACAATTTCAACGATCGGATGATGATTTTCTGCGTTGAAATCTAAAACTTTTTAGAAATCACCTATTTACATAATTTAATTACACACACATTACTGACTAAAACTTCGTAATACTAACAGTGTATTTAAAATAAAGATTTCTTAGATTACCTAAATATTCTTAAATAAGCCAACATACAATTGAAAAAAACATATTTGAATCCCTAACAATGCATTATAAAACCACTCACCTAATATAAAATCACAATAGTTCTTTTCACCATAATACTCGTATATTATTAAAAGTAAAACTTTACAATATCAGTATTACAGAACACATTCCTTAGTAATAAATATACATAACTAAAGGCATACAGCTGATAACTCCGTTGTGAACTATATTGGGATCGTAAATGACGCATTGTTTTCTTATTATCAGACAGTAACATTTAAAAAATACAGTTTTGGGATAAATAATCTTTTAAAATTTTTGTTAAATTATAAACTTCCAGCATGCCTCCGCTGTATAAAATTTAGCTAATTTAACTAATTTATTTCACAAAATTGTACATTTAAATAGTTTATTTTTTTGTATATTCCTTTCATACTGCTAATATGTGTTTTTGATGGTTTTTTAATGTCCTCGACCATATTATTTGCTTTAAAAGTAGTAATGAAGAATTTTGTGTTGAAATTTATATATATTTTTAAACGTAGTTGGCTTTGCAATACACGACTTTATAATACTGCCGTTTCGAGAAGTTGTTTCTGGCTGCAGCATGCGGTGTGTAGTTACTCTGATGATATCTATCATCTGATAGAAGAGAGCACCTGTAAATGAAACATGTTTCGGGGACACATTTTCTGCATCGGGAACCATAAAACCATATTTTTTTAAATTTCACTATCTTCAACTAAACGTGCGGCACGTACAGAAATAAAATTAAAAACGGGACTCTTGGTAGTAGAACCATGCTCAAAAGATGAGTTTTATTCACCATTGAGATTGATCTATTAAAAAATCATTTTAAAGTAAGTATACATATTTGAGAGTCTTACAATTTCACTGAGAAAACATTAATAACATTTCATTTAATTAATTTTTCATTTTGTGAATAAAATGTCAATATTTTTCTATTCATTATTACACACTTGTAATAACTAATCATGTATATATATATATATATATATATATATATATATATATATATATATATATATATATATATATATATATATATAAATAAATTTAAATATAATTTTTCCGAGGAGTTTTAAGTATTCTTTAAGTACGGCCTTAAGGTCAACTTAGTCTCAGACTTATCTTTCGCAGACTCGAGATAGCACTTAGTAGCGGACGTAGCAAGTAGAAACTCGAGGCAGATAAGATCAGACAGGAGATGCTGCAGGATAATGCAATTCTGCTCCTATCTCCAGAGCTCTGCATCGCGGCCGGGTTCTCCCCTGAAACAATATTGCAAAGTTAATTTCACAGACGTTTCAAGTTATTCATCTACTGATTTCAAGACAAACTTTTAAATCGGTTTGATTCCTCGAATTTGGATGCTGGTTTTCAATTAGGATTTCAAATTTGGCCTTTTTAGTGAAAATAGTAGTAATAATATTGATAACTTATATTAAATTTACTGTTGCTAACTTATCTTGACTATGTGATATTTCTTAGAAGGCTGATACAGAAAACAAACAAAAAACATGATTAAAACATGGTACGCAATAAAATTGAACAGTATTTAGCCAATGTAAACAGTAAAAATATTTTTTTAACCCGTGTTTAATATTTATACCTGTGTATCTAAGTTGTAAAAGTATGCCTTTAAAAAAAAGAAATACAAACATTCCCGGCTAACGAATAACCTAACGATATTTGAAAGACCATTACTACCATCATAATAAGCTGAAGATGTTGCTTGTGCAATAATGGAAGACATATCTAGCAGAGGAATAGAACTCACGACGCCCGGGTGGGAATCCGACGCGTTTGTACACTCAGCGACTAACCGGCCTTGTAGGCATATATTGTATATCATTGTAAGCATATCATAAAAAAATTGCATACGAAGCAAAAACTTTGTGGTGTAAAATTATAATAAAAAAACAGTTACTTTGTATTACCATACGACCATAATTTTTTCGGTTTTTCATCGGTAGTTTTATCAAGGCAGTATAATTTTAAGTATGTAGTACGTGAAAAAGAATGGTTTAAATTTATTTATCACACACAGAGTCTGTACCTTGTAGTTTTTTTGTTTGTTTTTTTTTTTATTTCACGTTCAAAAAGTAGGTTTCTTGCAAACCGACTTATATGATAACTAAAAAAACTGCGCAGAGTTTTATGGAAGCCTAAAACCTTACAATTTTAAACAAAGAACAACATGAAATTCATTAAACTACACTAAAAACGTCACAAAAATTTCCGCCTCGAACATTTCAAAACTGAAATTTCTCCACGAAATCTCTTGAAATTTTCTCTTCAAAACTGAAATGTCTTCTAAAAATCTCCTGAAAACTGAAAAATGTCTCTTCGCTGTCTTTACAAAATGAGGCTAGCTGGTTGCGTTGAATCCTAAATCGTCATAAGTATCTGCTTTGCCGGTTGTAGATAGTCGTATATTACGTAAAATGTATTCCTCTTTGGATGCTCAGACTATGTGACGGGTGAAGGGTGGAACCGAGGACTTAGGAATAAAAGAGACTGTTCGCGAGACAAGAAGAACGAGATTGGCCAAGCTCGTGGCGAGATTAAAATAAAAGAGGTTTTGTTCTGTCAGGATTCTAAAAAATAAGTTGCTAGACATTTTCTCTAGTTTTAAAAAATAAAGCTACACTATTCAAACACTAGGCAAGATTCAAATTAAAGAAAATGTGCTTTTCATATTTTTTTTCTACGTTAGCATCATTTTTAAAGTTTACCGGGTATGTGGCTTAACCGAATGAATGGGTTTGTTTTAGTCAGAAATTGTATCTCAGTTAAAGTCATTTATTTAGATGGCCCAGAAATGTGATCAAAACCAATTTAAATAAGTTGGATTAGCCATAAAATGTATTCTGATTGTCTTCAAGTTTACAGTTGAGTTAGCTAGAAACTGTCTGCACGTTTATGTCAATAATTTTTGTCAACAATATTTTTGTGCTGATTCGATACAAAGGGTAATTCTTACTTTTTTGTTTGAAGTAAAAAGGGCAAAGAATACATTTTTGTTGTGCACGTCCTTTAACTTTTTACCATCAAAACCAAAACACGTTCTGTTATGTAAAGTGACAGATTTCCAGGTAATGGTCGCCGGTTTCGGGCTCAATAATATATCTTTGGGGGGAAAATACATTTACTATTCGACGTTATATCGTTTATTTTTAGAAAACGAGGTGAGGGTTGTGTAATAATGTATACCTAAACGTTATTGTTTCTGTCTAACGTAGGGATACACGTGTATTATTTCAAAAATTAAAAAAAAAATGTATTTGACATAGCAATCTTAAGTATATAAGTTATAAAAACCCACTCTGGGACAAGGTAAATTAAAAATACATGAGTGACTACCTCAGAGCAATAATATATAGGAGGGATAGCTTTGAGAAACAGTGTAGTCAGGGTTGTTGATTTTTTCTTTACTCAGGCGTGGCTAGGGTTTTCATGGACACACTTTTTTACATCCATTCGTAGCACATGTCGACAAAATGAAGTATTTATTTGTATAACCACTTTTTCACAGTATTGTTATAAACAACGATATTAAAAATAACCTCAGAAAACGTTGAGTTATGTTGCATAACAAAACTTAGTGAGCGGAGTCACCGGAAAAGTGGTGCGATATAATGTGAAAACTTGTCTTGTTTCTTTCTATCTCACGGTTTACGACGTAAAAAGCCGAAGAAATTGATTTATTGTAAAGGTTGAATACAAATATTTAGCTCTCCCATTTATATATTCTTACTCCAAAGTAACTACAAATATACAATAGAGAGTAATCGAACTTATACATTTACATAAAAAATACAGTATAAAAAATGAGTAATTATTATTAAAAGAAAATACAACTAAATTATGAATAGAAATAAACAGAAAAAAAAAACATTGAAGAAGTTCGAATAGGTTCTCAATTAGTAGTTTGATGAATTTAATTTATGAGAAAAAGAAAAAGTGTACCATGAATGTGTCATTGAATATAATCTTTTTGTGTTAATTAAAATTAACACAAAAAGAGTATAAGACTAGTGTAAGCATAATAAATAAGATTTAAACATATAAATTTGGATGATTTTGACTTGTTAAGTGGGTGGAAGAAGAAAATAATGTCAAGAGAAAACGTTGTTTTTCCTCCTCTCACACATATTTTTTCTGAATGGCTGTATTTTACTAAGGAAATACTGAGAGTATTTTTTTCTCCACACCTGGTTAATACAGGCCTTGAACTGCAAAATAAACAAATTGCTTTAATTGGCTAATATCAATAGCCTTAATAACTGGAGAGCACGTGTATGGCGATATATGATTGTTAATAATGCAAGAAGTATGTGAAGACAGAAGAGCGTTGCATATTATCGCCTTAGCATGCTTTATTACAAGCAGATTTGAGCTTTCGGTTGCTTCCGAATCGTCGTCATAAAATTGTTCTTAAGCCTAATATTATTTATAAAATCATATTTCATAAATTACCATAGATATAACAAAAAATAGAAATACTTCTTTAGTATGTGAATAGTTGGAGCAAGGTTTTCTTCGAGCATTGTTTTCAATAATATCTTTTCCTGTCCATTCCGAATACACAGCAAAGTAATGTCTCTCGTTCACTCGTTCTTTCTTTTGTTTTAAAGCTTTGGTGTACTTATTGGAAGAAACATTCTTTGGAATAATTTTCTAATTATGTTGGAACGTACCTTTATTATTTATACTTCAGAATTTATTACTTTATGTTTGTAAAAAATATTTGCATTTGCTATTCGTGTAGTATTGTATTTGCTGCCTTAATTTTTCAAATATCTTTCTCGAATCTTCAATAAAAAATATTGCTTTGGACCAAAATTCAAATTATTATAGGTCAAGTTGCTCATAGTAGAATATAAATTATTACAAACATGGAAGTCATTTGAAATACATCTGAAGGATGTCAAAAGGTCTTTTAAATAGTCTAGAAAAGTGCTATTGGGGTGAAATTACATTATGTAGTATTTTTTTAATCTCAATGTGTTGTAGAAAACTATTGTCACAAAAAACGCATAAAGGTGTCTTCGCATGACATCGACGACTTTATTTCATTGGAAATCCATTCTCTCCTGGCCCCAGCATCCAATAATTGTTTTCTCCAGTTTTATTTGAAGTGACTAGTGACTACTTTGGACGTTTCACGCCTGAAACTGTCCATAGAATTTTCTGTAAAAGTCGTTATGTTAGAAAATATTCTGAACGACGTATTGTCCAAGTCACCCCATTTGGGATTTTCTCAGAAAGTATTCGATACCAAGCAAGTTTTCTGTTTAATTCGGTATCGTGGTATGATTTCTACTCCCATCAATTTTTCAACAGATATCTTTAATGTATAAACTTTGTTTATAACCACTTTTATTGTTCAATATTATGTCGACCAATTTTGATATTGTCTTGATGATGGAAGGGTGCTTCCGAAACCGGTCGATATTTTATTGAATAATAAAAGTGGTTATGAAGAAAGTTTATCTGTTTTTATTTATATAAATAGAAAGCCACAAAGTAAATGCTTTTTACGAATATGTGATATCTTACAATTTCAAAATTATCAATTTATGACTTGTGACTTCTTAAATAATATTTATATATATATACATATATTTAAACAGTGTAGTAAAACTTGAAAAAATGGTATTACTTAAATCATTGAAATGGAGTTCCACCACGAATTAACAGTTTTATAATAAGAAATAACTTCTTAAATAACTCCCAGAGAATTTATTTGGTAGAAACTGCAAACAAACCACCACGTGGCAGCTTTGCACAACTGCCTTTTTTTCCTGTAAACAACTGCGATATTTATCTTTCCAAAGAATTTGAAAATAATTAATTTAAAAATATTGTTTTATTTCGAGGGTAGGTATTGGCATTTTTGACCTTGAGTCGTGTATTTTATTGAAATAATGTTTCACAACTGTCGCAAAGTTTAGAAATTTAACCGTAATTAAGTGGGTTGACTCAAACAAAAGAAATAATTAATTATAATAGTCGAAATAATTCCAAACCGTTATAACTTTGTACCATTGTGAAACCGGGTAACTTTGCCCCGGGTGGGGTGAGGCAGACTCAAAGGCTTAAATTTAGGCACTGCGCGGCAATTCCTGTCCAATTTCGCCACACTTCCGGACACTTTTATTCCAATTGACACAAGTCACCCCGCTCCACGGTGGAGGAACCGCCTGGTAGGTTGTCATTTTGTGGTGGAATATGCCTGATTTAGTATGAATGCTTGGTCCTAGTTTGTTGGAATGAAACGAGCCAGTGATTCAGCAGCTAGTATTGTCAATTTGGTATTCGTGTCCCTTGCGACTACTTTAATTTTGTTTTGGTAAAGGTGAAATGCTTGCAGGTAAATTATGTATTTTTCATATTTTCGTAGAAAGTAGTCACTTTGTGGTTCGACATGTTTAAAGAAATGAATAAAAAACTATGTATAAGACCACGGACCTAATTTGCGTTTTGTCAATCCATAATTCAATGTGGTGTAATAGAATGGAGTGGGACTTATAAAACTCACACAAAAACCCCTCACATCGCACAAAAATAATAATTAAAATAATCTTAAAAAAATAAATTATATCCATCAAAACTTTTATTTTAAGAATTTAAAGTCAGAAAATTAAATACCACATTAAGTACCACGCAGCGTAACAAATATGTAAAGAAGATATTTTAAATAAAACCGCACCATTCAAAAATACAAAAATCTGAACCAAAAATGCACATTACCGATTCCGATTTGTAAAAAACCAATAAGTCAACAAAGTTACAAATATCTTGGAATAAAATTCTTCAATAGTTTACCGGAAAAGATAAGATTGATTATAGATCTCAAAGAACACAAAATACAATTAAAAACTGCACTGAAAACTGAAAAAAAAAATTTTGGTAAATAATTGCAATAGTATATTAGTAACTAAATAAATAACGCACCCTCATACACACAAGCACAGCTTTTTTATGAGGATAAATCTTTAAAATGAAAATTCAGATTAAGAAAAAATTGTACATTAGTATAACACCTTACATTATAATGTATTATATTATCTTTGTTTTGTACAAATAATATATATATATATATATATATTTATATTTATTTATATTTATATATAGCAAAAAAAAAAAAAATAAAACAACATTTAAATTATTACAAAGGAACAGAGAGAAGAGGCGAATAGAAGAGAAAACTTTTTGTCAATAAGCAGTTATGTTTTTGAAGTTTTAGGAAAAGTCAGGTAGTATGGGTGCACGTCTGTGAATAAATCCATATTTTTTTGTGGTGCTCCGAGCACTTAAATAAAACTGAAATAAAAGATTTAAATGGACTATTTGACGTCTTGCTAAATTTGAAACGCTTTTGAATTGTTTAAGTGATGGATTTCGGGGTAGCGGAGCTAACTATATTTTTTCTATATCTTAAGTTAGATTTTTTTTTAAAATATTGTTATTAAGTAGCTACTACTCTAGTTTGCTCATAACATCAGTAATTATTTCACACAAGATACCTTATTCAGAGCCATTATTGGTTTGATAATGACTTCGGTAGCCGAATCATGTTATTAGCGATGCCACAGTAAAACTAACAGAACTTGTGATAATTTTTTTTTTTATTTCGAATTTAACAATCTTAAAAAAGTATTTTTTTGTCTACTTTCTTTTTAACCTTTATGTGACTGAAAGGGTACCCGGGTACCCTTTTTGGATTTCAACATAGATTTGTAAACTTTATGACTTCTCCACAATAATGAAAATGAAAATTAAACATAACCGTTGGATATGTGGAAGGTTGATATGTGAGCGGAAAACGCTTAAGTTAAACTTACACCGTCTGATGACTGAAAAAGTACCCGGGTACCTTCATGTGTTTTAAATGGAATTTGAAGCTTGCCCATATTTATTAATCATTTTATCTTATTTTATATCACCTACTGAATTAAAAAAACCCAAATAAAAGATGCTACTGGGTGAAATTCCTATCCACTTAACCAAGTCTTGAATTGAGTCGAAATGTGTTACGTAAAAAGTGGTTCAGCAAACTTCAGCAAATTATGATACTGTTAAAGAAACTCTCATTTCAATTTTAAAAAGGTGTATTCTTCATCAGTCACATGAAGATTAAGCAATTATTCTTGTGAAATTTAGAATCAACCACCCTGTATATGTTGAAAGCAGAATTATCTGTATGTTCTTCGACTCTACACTCCACCTAATGATAAGTTTTGAAACTCTAAATGAGCGCTGTGTACTGAACACGGATTTCCCCATTAAAAACAATTTTTGATAAATACTGCTTGATAATAATATTCGAGTCGCATTCGTTCCCAGGGAAGTTTTAATGGAGAAACTCGGAAGACGTTCAATAGTTGGAAGTGCTGGAAAAGTACGTAGTTAGCTAGCCTTAAACCAGGAACAGCGATCATACAAATTTAGGGGATGAAAAACAAAGAAATCCGTTTCTAATGAAAAGTGTTGTATAAATACATTGCTTACCAAAACTCCTCGTGCGTGAAAGTAATTCCAAACGTTATTAAAATGTTTACTTGAAAATTGTTTGATCTATTTGAAAATGACACCTGGCAAATGATGCAGGATAAGCATATTCTCCAAAACATGTTTGCTTTCTTGTTAATGCTCAAACATCGCGTGTTTTTGTTATGTGTATCGTTCAATGAAAATTAAGGTTGGAATATCATTAAAAAATACATATTAAACAATTCAACTTCTCATTTTTGAAGAAATTTCTGCACAATATTATATTTGATTTAGGCTTGTACCTGACTTAATATATATATATTTTCAAGTATATTTCGTTTAGAGAATTAACTCAATATTCCCCGTCAAATCTACAAAAATTCCTAATACAGCATAATTTTCTTTTCCTTTTGGATTTCTCAGGCGCAGTACTTTCATACATGCTTTGGATACTAAATGTTTAAACTTATTTTATTTAGTCATAAGTATCACTAATACAAATTAATGACACCGTCCCGTAACTTAACACACACCACAATATGACGCACGGAACGAGTCGAAATACATATACATCCAATGCTCAAATATCGATGTACGTATCGCGTGAATAGTAAACAGAGAGCATATATATCAGAAACCATGCAGCAACAGCCGCAGTGGATTCTACCATTTATTCCGCATCCACAAATCTGGAACGTACTTGACATTGGCGCATGCGCATTCAGTCTCGCCTGCCAAGGTCTTCGAATGCTGTATACGGATTTGGGAATAGCATATAATGTACTAAAAACGACTTTAATGCTTATGAGTATAGTGCACAAATTAGCATACTTACTTTTTTTTACGAAACCAGTAGATTGTTTAAGTAAATTTATTTGCGTGACGTATTTTGGCAGTTTGACTCGAATAACTGAACGCGACTTATTAAAAGATTGATTATAAATTTTAAACTAAGCGAATAAAAATTAAAAAAATATGTATGCTCTTATAAAAAGTAATTTTTTCATTTTTCAAATATGTCAAACCACAAAGTGATTAGTTAAGTCAATAATATTTTTTTTCTTCAACGTAAATCATTAAAAAACAAATTGTTTGTTCATCAGCCATGCCCCTTAAATACTACCGCACAAAATATCTTCTTCTCGGTTGCGGCGGAAAACTTCGGCGCGATTCAGAAACACATAAACAGCCGAGTTGATTTCCGCGACCGGAACTTTTTTCAATCTCCGGCCCGTTGACGGCGGCATTTATTCAAAATAAATGCTTTTACCTGATTTACGCCATAGTAAGGACTAACACATTAAATCTAAAAACGATTGAAGGTCTCATGAGGACCTCCACTTTCTCTAGAATTTCTTTTTTGGAAAGTTAAAGTCCGTTGAATTATTATAGACAATATTTTATAACCCAATACACTTCATAATATTTGTTAACTGTTGCACATAGATAGGCCTAGGTGGGCTTTAAGCTTTGGGTTTTGAGCCTTAAGTTTTGAGTTTAAAGTTTTGAGCTTTCAGCTATGAGCTTAGAGTTTTAAGATTTGAGCTTTGCACTTTCAGTTTTGAGTTTTCAGCTTTCTGATTAAAGCTTTGAGCGTCCAGTTTTAAGCTTCCAGATTTGAGCTTTAAGCTTTGAAATTATAGCTTACAGGCATCGCTTGCTGTGAAAAGGTTCATATATCTAAGCAATAACCACACTTGGATGAATACTTCAATCATAATAAGCATCATAATGGAATGCAGCAAGATATAATTCAGCGTTCAATTTTCATTTGGATCGAGCAGTGCGTAATAAAACGGTAGTCAGTCTTGCTTCCCGTTGCTTGTTTGTCTCAGACAAACGGGCTTGAGCTTTTCGAGCTCGATCTGTTTCCAGTTTTGCTTCCTATGATGCCATAATTGATTTGAAAGTGAAAGTAATGCATTTTAACGACCATAGCTATCTCTAAGCAAAGAAACATTAATTTGAGAATTTTATTTCCAAACATAAAAAAAGTGTAAATAAATATAAAAGTTCTTGAGTTAGATACCTACTTGTGCTTTCCATTTTAGAAATACTCTGCCCAAAAAAACCTTCGTCTGTGGAATATGTAATCTGTGAATAACCAGAGTGGTACATCTATGAACTAACTTTAAAACAACATGGCATGTTCAATGTTTTTCATACTAATTTTAAAACATGATAGTAACAGCTTAACATATTGAATTTTATTCAAACTACTCTCGAAACCTTTTCGTTACTAATAGAAACAATTTGTGCTATTTTTAAACGAAATCGGTATATTTTTTGAGAATATCGAGGACAGACAGAGAAACATTATTTGTCATTTACAGAGATTATGTTCTTCCTTTGTATGTACGAGTATATATATATATATATATATATATATATATATACTCGTACATATATATATATATATATATATATATATATATATATATACCACCATACACTTTTTATTTTTTGTTAAGTTTAATTTTATACTCTGACGATGCTGAAGCAAAGCGAACGAGTCAGCAAAAAAAAACAAAACAAAAAACTATAGTCTTACACAAAGTTATTATTTGATTTTCATTTAAATATACTCGTATATATTTTTTTTATTATGAGAGGGCTTTTACATTAAAAGGTTTGCAATTGACAGCTTAAAATGAGAACTATACGCACAAAAAAAATGAGAAATGGTTGTAGAGTAGTAGAAAATAGTGTTTGAATACATAAAAAGATAATTGATTAAAGAAATATGATGTTATATTCTTGTATCTACATTTCGTGCAGTTAAATACATCAGCCACCTCTGCGTATGTATTACCAAATACATGCTATCTAGGTACAAGCGAGTATCTAAAAGACTCAGTACTCATGTTATTGTTACAGCCAAATAAAATTCGAGTAGTTCTCTTTGGTATGTAAAACGAAATAAGGTTCAATTAATCAGGACTGTAATAAATATTGTAAGTCAATGTATTTTATTATCTGATTCCATGCACAAATACAAAATAACCATAAACAATAAACAAGATTCTGTCTATATAAAATCTTAGTGGATAATAATAATAATGTGTCAATAATTTCGGTGAAAGATTCTTAAACTATCTTGAACCAACAATATTCAATAATCTACCAAAGTTGTTCAAAATAATTCAAACTACATCGTTAAATTCAAGTTTAATCTAACAAAGTGGCTTTGAGATACAGATTAATTACACTGATCTTGTGTTACTGATGAAAATTCTATTACGACTGACAATTTTATTTTATCACGCCTCATTAAAAAATATGATAGTTTGTAATGTATTTTATTTCAAAATAAATTAATAAAAGTATTTTCACATTTTCGGAGCTCAATACCAGATGCTGAACAAATAACAATGGTATGTCTATCGACGTCTTTTATATCTGTGGTTTAATTTGGAAAGCATGACTTTCCCACAGCTTACCGACCATAAGCGTTGAATGCGCGGAGTTTACAACTCGGAGACGGGTGTTTAAAATGTTATGAAGGTCTCGTAATTCGAATCGTCTGGGGAACATCTCGTTAAAATAAAAATAAAAAAATTCTTTCATCTCGGCTTTGCGATTCAATTTCCTTTCAACGCGTTTCAATTCAATTAACTCCCAGAGAACCAAATTTATTCCCGTGGTGATGGCTGTAAAAGTTCATGCTATAATATATATTTAGTTGGTTTAGTAATGCTTTATCATATAAAAAAAAACGATATGAACTCAAAAATTCTTGGAAATTGTATGTAAAAGTGTGTTTACTTTTTGTATCTTTCGTATTGCAATGGTGCGTATTTTTGAGTTGTGAATGTTTAATTCGCGTTGCATCGCAAAAAATATGATGACGTGATTTTTTTAGTTATATTCGTATTATCTATAGATGGACTCTTGTAAAATATTGCGTAAAAAAAATCTGTCGATTTTACGGCATCCATCGAAAGCAATATAGATTAAAAATTGTACACGTGTCTCAGGAGTTAGCGGTAATATGACCTCAAGGTGAGATAAGCGAACCTTATTCTGTGCAAGTTTTGTTTGATTTAATAGATTATTAAATCAAAATAACATTTAAAAAAACCTATAACATTTGTATATGTTTTTTAAATGACAATGTATAAATACAAAAAAATTAATAAAAAAAAAACATATTCTTACTAAGATTTATTAATTTAAACATATTCTCGGGTATTGATTGACCCGGTAGTATTTGAAAACCCTTATACCAGCATAATTATAAGCTAAAAATGTTGCTTGTGCAATGATTGAAGACTTAGCTAAAACGGTGCTATCGACATTATCAAAATGTTATTATTATTAGCTAGCAAAACAATTGATCCCACGACACCTGGGTGGGAAACCGACGCATTTATCAACTAAGCTACTAACTGGTCTACATTGGTTGATTTTTTTAAAATGAGGGCATTTTTTCATTTGGCTGAGATCAAGTATTAGCTTTAATTTTGTCGTTAAAAGTCCCGATATGTACTTTCATTTGGTCAGGAAGTTCATATTGAAAAAGTAACTCCCTTCTTTAGCAATACAGTGCTTGGAGCCAGTGGAAATATGTTTTTTTTTTCGTTTTTTTGGTATATACGAGTACATAAATACTTACTTAAATATACATCTTGTTAAACACAAAATTGTTGAAAAAGGTTATATTGATGATATCCATGTTTAAATTACAGGATTATCATTGACTTTCATCATTCAACCCCTAAAAGTTAAATTAATTATACCCAAACAATAATTAATGCCAATATTGCGTTAACAAAGTTTTTGCGTTAAGCGTCACTGATTAATCACATGTCGATCTTTCACAAATGAACTTCGATAAGTATGAAAACTCTCTTAAAACAAAATGATAACATATCAGAACATTTTGACAATAAGTAAATACAAGAAATAAAAAAATGACAGACTGTTACACAATTTTCTTTTTTACTGATTGGTGAAACGGTATTTCCTATTTGTTATGACTGCCAATTTAAAATCGGTAAATTTATTCAAAAATAAATTTCTCGGGTTTAAATGGGATTCGATAATTCGCACCCATATTATCATTAAGACTTTATCTGGTAGGAAATTTATTTAAAAACATATTTATTGATGGGTAAATAGAACTGTACCGATTTTCGTCCAGTGACTACCATTTTTGTACAATAATACGTTGTGTATAATTTTGTATATTTAATATCCATGGTGACAAATAGTAATTGTTGCAAATAGTGCTTAACATTGTAACTTGTAAAGACTTAACATTTTAAAAACAAAGATGCGTACTATGTACAAAACATTGTCATAATAAAAAGCTTTCAAATGTGATTAAAAAGCATTTCAGATTAAGCTTAAAAATAAAGGTTTAATAAATAATTTTCAATACATGTACGTATGTACATTTGTCTTATTTATTATATGTAACTTTATATACTTCGCTTTTATGTATTTCCTATATCATATCAACTATTTCATTACCTTCTTTTGATGTACACTTTGCTTCTTTAAGCTTGTATCTCTATTATACCAATGTTTTCCATTATCTACCTTCATCTAAACCTTTATTATGTACTGTTTTTATTATATCACAAATATCATTTCTATAAACAATACAAAATTTTTTCAAGACGTACAATCTGCTTTATATAGGCATTTTTTTAAAATACATGCGTAGTATTGTAATTTATTTATTTAATTGAAAGACAGAGTAAAGTCTGGTTAGGCTCTCAGAAGCTGGGCGTGCTGTACAAGGCCCGTAGGTACTTTAATAGTACACAACTGCTGACCTTGTACAAATTGCTAGTGCGTCCCATTGTGGAATTTGGCAGCCACCTTTGGTCTGGGCCCCAACATACTTTAAAAAAAGACTAGACTCTGTGCAAAAATGGACGGTCCGTTTGATAGATTCTCTTATCGTAACAAACGGATTATTATCTTTGGAGCAGAGACGTCAGATAATACTGTTCTTATTCTACCGGTATTTCAATGAGAAATTCTCCGAGGAACTTGCGTCATTGACCCCTTCGGCACCGGTGCTTATTCGGGAAACTCGCTAAGGGCGTGTTTTTGTAAAGTTTTTAGAAACAATTTTTTCCTACGTAAACTCGTGAATTTAAATTCAATAGTCACGTAAAAGCATTTTTCCACCCACATGAAGTAACAAAGTAAGGCGCATAGCGTCATTCTATTGACATAAGGAACAAGAGTTAGAGTCAGTAACTTTAAATGATTCATCACTTAATGATAAATAAGAATCTAGAAAATGAAAAAAAAATACTAAGCGCGTGCTCAACATTTTTATAAGGGGTGGCATTCGATACACGATAATGTATCGCATATATGACTCCTTCTTTTGTTCAACGGCTCGGTTGTGGAGTCACTTGTTTTCTCCTGCTTCTTCAAGACCCAGGTTTACTAATTCCTTTCCTCAAAAACACTTTTCACACAGCATCTAATTAATAAACTTTGAAATAATGATTGGATAAAGTGATGACTCTTTGGGTAGGTAGGACTTACCATTAAAAATATGGACGTATATGGATGCAGGGTGCGCGTTGTTCGGCGTGCACGAGTAGTTGCCCGCGTGCGTCGCGCTGGTGATGGGGATGGTGAGGGAGCTGGTGCGTGTGCTCAGGTCCGTGCTGACATTCACCCCGAGGTCCATGTCGAAGTTCACCATACGGCTGTTGTGATACCTGGGAATAATGGTCAATTTTATTTTAGAATGGTGAATGATGCATGACAGTGAGGCGTGGAACTGGCAGCGGAAGGATGAAAGTAGACTGAATGCTGTGAAAATGAAATCCCTGAGACGTATGTGCGGTAAAACCATGGTAACCATGTCAAAAATGTGGACATCCGAAAAGAATGTAAAGCTGATATAAGCGTAATGAATAGGATCAATGAAGGGCCGCTTAGATAGTTTGGGCGCGTAGAGCGAATGAACGAAGAAAGGAGTGCGAAAACAATATATGACGCGAAAGTGAATGGAAGAAGAAGTCGGGGACGCCCGAGGAAAACATGGCACGATTAAGTAAATCAAATTCTTGAATCGGGCCACATGAAGAGTCAGAATAACAGAAGAGTATGTATGAGAGGATGTATAAATCTGAACGGAGCAAGGAGTGTGTGCCAAGACAGAGTTGTATGGCGGTCCATCACCTCTGTCTGCCCCCGCGAGAAAACGGCGCAATGGTTAGTCAGTTAGTTTTAGTTTTTATTTTAGAAATACGCAAAAATAAAATTTTAAAAACATAATGGAATAATTACTTTGTTTTAAACTTATGAAACATTATTTCCAGTGTCGATCGGTTTCAGAAAAGCCGGAAAACATTTCGCTCGGACAAAGGAAGGGTTCTTACGAACGACAAGTTACAATGTAACCGCTTTTAATGATCTGAAAAACTTTCCTTAAGCTTGTGTGTTTATTCATATAATAACTGTTTTTATTTATTTCTTGTGTCATACAGAACACGGATTGGTAAATACTCTAAGTATTGTCCTGGTGAAAGACCACTATTCAGAATCGAAATGTTGCTTGAATAGCTTTTAGCCGTGCTTGGTGACCAGATCTGAATAGCCAGGTACTTCACAACTCCTCTTTCCAATCTACTACCCTCCCCACTACCTCCAGCCTCACAACATACTCTAATTAGGGATGCCATAGTCTCACTGGCTCTAGACGGATGGGAGCAATTGGGATTCTTGTGCGGTATTCACTATAAGAAATAAAATTCAACGGAAGGTTTCGAAATTTGGATATATGCATTTTTGTGTGAATACCGCATAAGAGTTACAATGGCTTCCAACAACTTGGACCCAGTAGAACTATGGTATCCTTAATCGGGTTATGTTGTGAAATTAAAAGGAGTGAGAAAAATAATGAGAAAATTAAGGTTGGAAAGTACCTGGCTATTCGTGTTTGGTGAGCAAACACGGCTAAAGCTATTTCAAGCAGAGTTTCGATTCAATGGTGGTTTTTCACCAGAGTGATACTGAAAATATCTAACTGACTAACCATCACGCCGTTCTCCCCGCAGCGGTAGGCAGAGAGGACGGACTGCCATATAACTCTATCTTGGCACACACTCCTTGCTTTATTTACATTCATACATCGTCTCATACATACTCTTCTGTTATTCTGACTTTTCGCATAGCCCGATTCAACTGTTTGATTTACTTGATGGTGCCATGTCTTTCTCGGGCGTCCTTGACTTCTTCTTCCATTCAATTTCGCATCATATATTCTTTTCACACTCATTTCTTCGTTCATTCGCTCTACATGCCCAAACCATCTAAGCGTCCCTTTCTTGATCCTATTCATCATGCTCACATCAGCCTTGCATTCTTTCCGGATATCTACATTTTTAATACGTTCATACATGGTTTCACCGCACATACGTCTCAAAGATCTCATTTCCACAGCATTCTACCACTGTGTAAATATACTATAGGTATATTATATTTTTTATTTGTGAAAAAACACAAATTTCATTTAAATTAATTGGTTATTCATGTATTTTCGAACGTCAGGATTTGAACATGCGACCCTCGGATTCATAGTCGAGGACCTTAACTGCTCGACTATGGAGGTCGTCATACCTATGCGCATTCCCAAAATACTCTTTTGGGGTAAAAAAAGCTTCATGAGGCGCGACAAATACGAGATTACCCAATTTACAATCTCGGGGAAGATTTATAGAAGACGTAGTAGAGGAAGATGACACCGATCACGATCCTTATAATCTTTTATACTGGTAAGTTAGCTGGAAAAAAGCAATAACTCAGCTGAATTAAAAATAAAAATATATTTTGGTTATAGAATTCCAATCACCGAGCCAAGTAGTATCCAATTCCTTTTTTTCTTATTTTCGCTGATTTGAAATGGGTTTATCTCACTTGATTATTTTGCAATGGCTTAGTTTTCATCAAATCCACACACACAGTAGTCCGCCTATGTCATCTTTGGGGATGCTTTGTGGAGGGTACGGGTGGGTAATGGTTCAAATCCGTTTATTTTACACCCATCTAAAGTTGGATAGAATGGTTCAATAAATATCATAAGGCAGTTTGTATATTCGATTAACAATATAACCACCTTAGGTGCAAAGTGCTGCCAAGTTTTGCCTGTTTGTACATGGTCAGCCACAGTCAATAACTCCGTTGCAGCGCGGCGGTTGGGTTAAATTACACACCAGCGCATTGTGCAAGTGTGGCAAGTTTCACACTTTGCTGTAGATGCATAATAGTATAAAGTCAATGATAGTTATAATTACTATTAATGGTAACAGCTTGAATTTAATAAAACGATATAGTCACGGCTGTGATGTGAGTACGTAACATTCGAAAATTCAAAAATACATATTGATTATTATTTTCAGTACATATAATGAATTTATGCCACCGTTGTCACAATAGTTGGTGGTGTAGTGGTCAGCATAGTTGTATTCCACGCAGTTGACCAGGGTTCGATTGTCAGTCGTGACAATTATAAAAAAGACAATTAATTCTAATATTCGGTCTGAAAAAAAAAGTGCAAATATTCAGCTTCATAAATCTTAAAATTATAATATCCCGTGATTTTTCACGGGTCTTATAATGAAAGCGGTTGGATTCTCATTTTTGGCAGATGTTGAAGGAATTAAATCATGAAAAAAATATTTAATTAATTAATTTAAGTGTAGTTGACACAATATCTCGATTTCCATCAATGCAACAAGTTTCTCAATTCCAAACCTGGAGGTCGCGGCTTCAAAACGCGAAGTGGGCTAGTAAATTATATTTAATTCATATTCGTTATTTTACACAAACTTTCATAAAAATCATATCTAGCATATATTTACAGGTTTCTGGGTAGAAATACACATAATACCCTAAATAACACTCTGGCTTTAGCTGTGTTTGGTGATCGGTTATGCATAGTAAGGTACTTCCCAAACTTCCTCTTACCTATATTCTTACGTCCCAGACTTAAAATATCCCCCAATTTATGGATGCTATAGTCCCACTAGCTCCAGGCAGATATTATTTAGTTTTTTGCATAAAATAAAACGTACATAATTTTTTTAATTGTATGTGCAAATAATCTTTAAATAATATTATAATAAAAATAATACAGATAATTATATTTAACTGTTACGCGTAAAAAATCACCGGATGTAACTTGACATACAAATAACAATTAGCTGCTTTAATCCACACATTTCAAATATAGAATAAATTCTGCTTAAATAAATTATAGGTAGGTAAGAATTTGGAAATATTATTTAAAAAAATAAAATATTCTCATGTTTTCTAAGTTAGTTAAGTTCATACTCGTGTGTACCTACTAATTCAATTATTAACTTGTACAACTATGTAAAAAACTCTTACCAAAAGATGTAGGAAGGCGTTTCTGTTGCTTTAAGTACGACGCACTGCAGTCGCAACGTGGAGCCTGGCTTCAGATATTTCTCTGATGGACCAGAAATTTGAGCTCTTGCCTCTGAAAGAAAGAAAGAAAAATAATAACCAACCAAAGCCAAACAAAAAACTTAAAGTCAAGACGCAGAAAATATACCTTTTCAAGCAGAAACAAACTTTCGAGTTGTGATTTATTCAAATCACAATGCCATTTCAATAAAAAAATATTTAAATATATATTTATTTATATCAGTTACTTTATACATTCAACTTTGCAAGTAGCTAATTATTTAAAAAAAAAATTGACTTTATAATATTTTAACTTATATACTACTTATTGTTTTGATTTATATGCATTTAAAATAGTTTTCACATTCTATTTTGAATTTATTGATTGGCATGGTTTTGATGGTTTCCGGCAGCGCATTATAAGATTTCATCGCTTCGTATAGTAAGCTAGTTTGTGTGTTGGCTTTTCTCTTTTCTGGTAGTCTTATTTCTTTACATGCCTTTTTATTATATTTGTAAATATCAAAATTGAAGATAATTTTGTCAATAAAATATTTTGGTAACAAGTTGTTCTTCATTTTAGGGATAAACATCAATGTGTTTAATGTTACCATCTGTTTTACTGTTAGCCAATTTAGTTCCTCTGACATTTAAATTACTTTTGAGTATCTATTTCGCCTAAGTATAATTCTCATTGCTCTATTTTAGAGAATTTGAAACCTGTTTTGTTCTCTGTCATCAAACAAGAAAAAAAAAATGTTGAACAGTAATAAAAATGTGGAGCAATAGTGGAGTAAATCAATTATTTTCAAAAAAATAAGATTAAGACAGACATTCTGTCTGTGCCACATATTTCCATTGTTAAATCACAATCGCCATCCACTAAGCAAATATGTCGAAATTCAGTTAAATTAATCGTAAAGCAATAATTTTACCTTTCACGTAATATATTATATTTTCTCTTGATGGGATGTGAATAAATCCAAAATGGAATTGTTTTTTTTAAATTACATCGAGCTCCGTAAAGCCTGTTTGTCACGTGTTGGTGATTATGCTCGTGTTACAAGGCACACGTAGTGAGGTATAGAGGTCAAAAGTTATTCCAAACCATATTTTGGAGAATATTTAAAAACGGTATAGAAAAGAAAAGTATTGTAAACAGCCACTTTTTCAGTCGTCATGTAGTTTTTTTCTATCTAATAAACTCTGCTTAAACGCAAATTCCTGTAGCGTACGATATTTCGTTCTCAAAATATTCAGCTTACTCTCAATTTACTTCAGACAGTTGCCATTTTCAGATGTTAGGCCTAGCAGTGTCGCGCAGTTTCATTCAAAACTACACATGTACCTACCGAATATATAAAACTAGGTATTTCAGTAAAACAATACCGATACATATTCTACAACTATTAACAATTACTTATATCTAACAAAATTTAACTTCCCAATCAACCAATATAATAAATTTATCATGTCATAGCACAGGGACATTCCTAGCAGCAGGCGTGGGTGTTTATTAAACTAACTTTACATAATTTCCTTTGTAAGCACGGATCTTAAAATTTAGGACTAACGAATGTGTTAAAATTATCAAATTATAAAAGATATATTTTAAAATCCCTACCTACTTAATAAAGTGCACACATATAATTATTCTATATTTTAAATGAGTGGATTGAAGCAACTTATATTTTTTTTATTGGAAAGTCATATTATTACATCCCGTGGTTTTTTACGGGTAACAACTAGTATAGCGTAGAAATGAGTAAAAATATCTGCGACTTTCAGAGGATCCTTCGAAATTTTCCAAAACGTAGGCTTACGGATGAATTTATTCAGGTTTGAAATATGATCCTGCCATAAAGGAATTAAACGAGTGTTTCAATAAGATGCAAGATATTTTGTCCTCTAATTAACGTTTTAAAAATGTTAACACTTAGTTATTATTCTGTAAACACCCAACAATCATTTTATGAACCGCACGCCACTGTCTCATTGTAAAGGTTTTATTACGTTACGAGAACATATCCACATTTCTTGGCTTGCATATGAATTTTCCGTTTTTATTATCGTTGTTCTGTTTTTTATTCTCCAGCCCGGGAAAGCCTTATTACGATGCTAGTTATTTTTTGGCAGAGGAATTTGGCTTTGCTGGAATATACACAACTAAATAGCCATCGAATAAAATACAATTAAAAGAGCCATTTAACGAATAGTTTAGGTTAATTTAATGAACATTCCTTTTGCGCAGTAGTTGAGTTTTAGTGCTTGATCTTGACTTTGATTCGTAGATCGGTAGTTCGAGTTTTTAGCGTAGTATTTGATAGCTTTGTGACAGAACCTTCGACTGATAATGGAATTATTATGCAAGCGCCCTTGACATGATATTTTTGTTTTCAAAGAATATTTTTTTAAAATTGTTCGTTTTTTACTCAATTTAACCTACCTCAAAGCTGGCAGTTTTATCAGATTTGCAAAAAAAATTGAAACTGAAAGGTTGTTGTTGTCTTGGAGTAACAATGTATGGAGAGAGAGCTAATTACTTTTACCCAACCTATACAAACTTGCGATAAATCACGTTCTCCGGGTTTTTACGTCGTACATCATTAGAGAGAAAGAGACAACAAATATAATACACCACTTCTATGTATTGTCGCGATGATCTTGGGCTCCTGGGTCACCGCGGGACTCCGCCCACATTTTTTATTATGCCACTAAACTTGACACAACTAAACGGTTTTTTTAAATTATATGGTATATTTTTGTTGATAACAATACTGTGAAAAAGTGGCTATACGAATAAGCAAAAACGTTATGTCGATATGTGATATGAATGGATGTATAAATACCCTAGCCTTAGTCTTAGCCACGCCCAGGGCCGCCGAGTCCGGTAAAAATCATTAAAAAATTACTACACTGACTTGGATAGATACCACTCTATATACTCTAAGATTGTAGTAAATAATAATATGATAGTTATATTGCCAAACCTGGTTTGTTTGTTTTTTTTGTTTTGTAATTAAAAAAGTATATTTTAATTTCTAGAACAAAATGCTTTCTCGCAGGTTTTCCTTAACGTAGAGTTTTAGTGATGAAATTTTCATTTATCTGATAAAAATATTACGCCCGATGTTTATTCTGTAATATTCAATTGTAAAACCAAAACTGATTGGTGAGAGAGTGATGAAATCAAATACTTAGTTTATATATATTCCAGAGTAAAGCTGAAGGTCAAAGCTGGCAAAATATAACAACAAAAAAACAGTACTCTGTGTTTGTATGGCAAGATTTTTTCACTTAAGACTTCAATCTGAGATGATTTCTACCATCAGAAATAGAAACCATTCCATTAACTAACCAATTCCATTCCGGTACAACTCAAACAACACCACTGAACTAATAAACCAAGAGAAGTGTGTTGTAAGAGTTAGTGTATGTTCGAAGTAAGCTCATTTTTTCTTTACTTATCTTACATTTTTAAATATGGAAATACTTTCTTTAACATATCGACGCCGAAAAGGCAAAAAAGCTGAAGCGCCATTTTGGAAAGTTTACACCAGAGCACTTTGAGTTTTTTTTTTCAATAAAATTCAGTAACTGGTCAGATTTTGAAAAAAAAAACCTTAACTCAGCTAACTAAGAGTTACCTGAAGCGACAAAGAGCTAAAAAAGTCCCCAACCTGTGTCGCTTGAGTCAAGCTGTCCCCCAAATGGTACATATATTTTAAATTGTTGAAACGCCATAAAAGTCTTACTATTTCAAAGACAGGAAAAGAGTTAATCTAAATAATACATATGACTATAATTCGTACAAGATAAAACGATTGTCGCCGGAAAGGTAAAAGGGCTGAAGCACCATTTTGGTAAGCTTACATAAGAATACTTTAAAGTTATTTTTGTTTTACAATAAAATTTATAATTTTTCTGTACCTAAATGAAAATTTAAGATCGATTAAAATGCCTCTTTCTAATAAGGTCCAAATCTAGTTGAATTTTGAATAAAAAGGTAACTTAGGTAACTCAATGCTCTCACTAAGTTACATAGACTGACAAAAAACTAAAATAGTCCCAAACTTGTGTAGCCTTCTCCCCAATGGTAAATATATTTCAGATGGCTAAAGCGCCACAAAAGTCTTCAGAATCAAACGAGAGTCAAAGCATTCGATGCACATAAAAAATTGATTAAAAATACATATTTAATTTATTTTTGACCAGAGTGTCGCTTAGGCACTTTTGCTTTTCTAGCGTCGATTTATCAATTTCATTGACTTGTTCGGGTCTTAAGAGTCAAGAGGTCTTATGTTAACTGTCGACATCAGTTTTCACACTTCTAGAGATTACTCGTTCAGTGAACAACACAAACAAGCGAATTCTTAAGTAGTATAGTCAGCCCAACAAAGGAACACAGCTTACCGACAACATTGAGCTGTATAAATATACTGGTGGGGGGGTGCGACGAGACTTGGCACTCGTATAGTCCGGCGTCTCTCTTCTGGACGAATTTTATCTGGAGGGTCCAGTCCTGCGGACAGAGAAACAATGGTTAGAACAATGAGATATGTGGGACGTTTATTGGGTGGCTAATACTTCGCTCTACTTGGAAAAAAGACAATTACCCCCGGTGGCTCTAACACCCATACTACATTTGTTACATTTTTCGTTTGATTGTTTGTACATTCCCCTTATAATCAACTTGGGGATATTTTAAAACATCGCTTTTTATACACAACTTATACTAAGTATATTAACGAATTTAATAATAGCAAATCTTTAACTTTATTTCAATTTTTTTATTTATTTAAGACCTGACCGGTTTCACCTTATGACGGGCATCTTCAGACTGGTATAATTTTGAGTAAGTCTGTGGTATTTATACTCTTAGGTCCGGAATGAACGCTTTCAAATAGAAAAATAGCCAACTGTTAAAAATAAAGCTGACAACTATAGATATTGTATAAATCAAAAGAAAAAACCCACAAAAGCATCCAACAAATCCTATGTAACCCGTCTCCCAAAAGGTAATAAAAATTCCCGAATTTATTTTTGAAGGTTATTGTAAACCCGCCTTAGTCAGCCATAAAACAAAACCTAAGGTCACAGATGTTCGCCATGAGATAGATTCAATAAGCCTCTATTCCGGACCTAATGTATATATGCCATTCACTTACTTAAAATTGTACCAGTCTGAAGATGTCCGTCATAAGGTGAAACCGGTCAGGTCTTAATAAAAAACAGTGAAATAAAGTAAAAAAATGCTATTTTTAAAATGGACTTTCACCACGAATTAACATTTAAAAATTAGAAATAATAAAAGAAGAGTACCTAGGGAAATACAGTTTTAGTTTTACATATATATATATTTTTGTAATATTACACATAATATGCGTCATGTCAAAAAAGAATTTCAATAATATCAATTTTGTTTTATAACATAACAAACTGACTAAACATCACGCCACTTCCCCGCATGGGGAAGGCAGAAACGATGGACAGCCATACAATTATGTATTAGCACAAACTCCTTGCTTCATTCAAATTCATACATCGTCTTATACATACTCTTCTGTTATTCTGACTGGCCCGAATCAAGTATTTGATTCACTTGATCGTGCCATATCTGTCTCGGGCGTCTTTGATTTCATCTAATATTCACTTTCGCGTCATACATTCTTCTCACACTATTTTCTTCAATACGCTTACATCAGCCTTGCATTATTTTCTAAAACATAGGTAAGCGTATTAAAGCAACTACCATACAATTGCCGGTTAGTAACTGAGTGGATAAATGCTTTGGATTCCCACCCAAGCGTCTTGGATTTAATTTCTCTGCTAGCTAAGCTCTCCATCATTGATGGCACAATCAACATTTTCCGCTTATTATGGTGGTAGTAGAAGTTTTTCCAATATTTGTCAGGTTATTCGTAACCGTAGAATGTTTGTCTTTCTTTAAAAAAGCGCCGCGCTAGTTTGAAATCTACAATTCCTTCTTAAAGGTAGGTACTTATGCTACTCAGGTTATTATGTAAACATTATAATATAATATTAGTATAAATTCACAAAATTCCTTGTTTAGCTCCGTTCTAATTTATCTTTAAATTTTTATTTAAAAAAATAAATGTTATAATTTAATAAAAAAAGTTACGCCATATATTATTTGTATTAAACATGACAGCTTTTACACCTTTGACAAGTATTGCACAGTTTGACAAGACGAAGTAGCCGTCAATATTTATTTTTAAAGCAACAAAATATTCGATTTTTTTAATATTTTAATAAAAGTAAAGTTATTTTTACTCCCCGGGTTAAGATCTTACCACCTCTGAGTCCGAATCCAGAAGCGGAACAAGCGGAAGTTGTCTAAATGAAATGTTTAATTGTAATGACGTCTAAATATTTGAAATGGCATTTGCGACGAGACAAACCTCTTGATCTCAAATACCTTCTCGGTCCCGCCTAAGGCGACATTCCTTTCCACATATGGTTGGGAACATAGATCTCAGATTGGTTACGCACTCCCGCATTTCAACGAATAGTGGCCTTTACTCTCACTGCCTGCCAAAGAATATATCGTAGGCTGCCTATTTGAACAACCAGATATTCATATCAAGTCCTGGAATCAACCCCTGCTCCTTATAACAAAATGTGTCATCCCCGTGTAGCGAATTACCTTACAGATGTTTTGTCTTACGGACCCGATCCGGAATAAACCGTTGTCAGCCCTTTCCGCGAGTATTAGTTTAACGCTGTAAACCTTCTGCGTCTACCCTTAAATATTTTGATAAATTAAGTCTCAGTTCTAAACACACTCTTTACATAATTATAACATACAACATATTATTGATTAACTTAAAAATCTGTCATCAACAATTGATCAAAAAACATTATTAAATGGGAAAAAATAGCGAAGGTAGTTAAATATACAGTCGCAGACCCAACAAACTCTTAACATTATTATAAAATACTTTTTTTTATTGATTCACTTACACATCTGTTATCAACAACTTATCAAAAAACATTAATATCGTACGAGACATATGCCCGTATATTGCTGGTCTACATTCTATATAAAATTAGGTATTATTTGAAACAGGACTTTTCAATGACAAGATTAAAAACAACAACAAAAACAACAACAACAAAAACAATGGAGATGTCATAATGAACTACAGCGCACACGACATGTAAGCATAATCCGAATGGTGATAGGAATAGAGATGGTGTAAAGGGCAGCATCTCCTCCAGGTACCACGGCGATTGGTTCACGTCATTTCTGTGTTCAGAGTTAAGCGACTGTTGAGTTTTTTTTCAGTTAGACAAAGATGTTATTGAGGAAGGTTTCCGATTCTTTTCATCCGCTTTCTACAAGCCGCATTATAATTCGTTTTTCAAGTCGGTTTGAAGTTTGCTTTCTGTATTGTTAATTTAATTTATTATATGCCTTAAGAACTAAGAAGATATGGAATCGTTGTATTCATTTAAACATTTTTTACGGCTGTGAAATTAAAAATAAAATACCCTAAATAATACTATTGATTTTTTTGATACTTGGTGACTTCTCCAAAGTGTGTAATTGCATTAAAAAAGTAAAACTGCTGCCACGTGTATAAAAAAATTATATTATATCCTGTTGTAACATTAAACAAGAGTTAATAATTTGAAAATCAAATCTGGGAAACATAATGTTAATACGCAAATTTAAATCGTTTTTTTTTTCAAAATCTTAGAAAAAAATTACAGTGAAATCTCTTATTTTTAAGATAGCTAGTAGTACCTAACTACGGTGTGACCTCTAGGGGATAAATCAATATGATGAACCAAAAAACCATATCTTCTCTTATCTGCCCTATCAGATTCTAGTCACGCCTTACACCAGTCATCATCTGTCCTCAACACAATTATGCAAGGAGGGTTTTCTATTTTATTAAAGACTAAATTTTCTCATTTTTGGTCTATGGCGCATCAGTTCACTGAATACTGAACTATTTGTAGCACTTATCAATCTTGTCGAATGACCTTAGGTAAATTTTATTCGTTTTAAATAATTGTAATAGACTTTAATTTCATTATATTACTTTGACTCCATAAATCAAAACTTCCCAAGCGTGTTGTCTTCAATTTTTGGTTTCAACTATTTAAAAAAAGATTATATTGACGTCACCTTTTTCACAGTTTTGTATTTAATACAATTTGAAAGCTTTCAGTCCCTGACATCTGTTATTACAGTTTTGATTAATTTCATAAGCCTTCGATTAAAGTTAGTTGAATTTTCTCAGTATCACCCTGGTGTGAGACCACAAATCAGAATTGAAAATTTGTTTAAAATGGTTTTTAACTTTGTTTGGTGATTAGATTTGACTATATCCTACCCTAACCCTTCCCCGTTAAAAATAATAATGTCAAATAATGATATCGGGTAATAATAATTATTATACTATTGCCGTTGACTTAGAAACAATGAATTACTGTTCTTCAATCATCACTCTACTAATAATGGGTATCATTCTCCACTGTCCAGAATGTCGAGACTTGTTAACTCAAGCCATTAACTTGAAATTTTTGGTACCAATCTACATGATTTTTGGCATTCTTTACGACTCTACCAAAACCTTGCTCAGACTTTGACTTGAATGTTCTTTCAAATGTATATTTTTGTCATTGTTTCCTTGAATTTCATTGCCTGATTTTAAATGAGTTAAATATGCAGTTATGATAAGTTTTTTTCTACATTTAATACTCTACCTCTTGTTTGATTTTGAAAATTTGTAGTCCTTCAGCTATCTAAAATATATTGACCATTTGGAAGAAGGCTCGACTTAAGCGACACAAGTTTGGGACTTTTTTTTTGCTTTTTGTCGCTTCAGATAACTCAGTAAGAGCACTGAGTTATCTAAGTTATCTTTTTTTTAGAAATTCAACCAGATAGACTTATGAATTTTATTGTAAAAAAAAAACTTTAAAGTGCTCTGGTGAAAACTTACAGAAATGGCGGTTCAGCTCTTATGCCTTTCCGGCGACAATATATATTGTTTTAAATAAGTTTGTTAAGCACCCTTGAGGTGATATTTCACAGAGATTGTTTCAATATTTTACTCTACAAAACACATTCCTACCTAACCAATGAAACAACCATAACGTTATCAAAGGTATATTAACAATCAACGTGTTAAAGTGGTGATCCACACTTCGCCTTTATCCAAAACTTATTTTCATAAACTAATTTTAATTTCACTCAGCAAAACGTTCAAAATTAGTCTATCTAATTCAGTTTCAAACCCGCATCAAGTGCGAGCTCTAAATCTCCCGTGTTTTCAAACTCATTTGCAACCATCTCCCTAATGCAGTACGAATAAAACACTAACATCATATTATAACGTTAGGAAACTTGCACTTTATGTGATAGCGACATGCTGGTAGATGGCGCCCAGAAGCGGACTGCCAACAGGTATTTGTTTTCCGCCCTTTTTTATTTTATTTACCGGTTAGTAGCCTAGTTGACAAAAGCGTCGGGTTCCCACCCAGGCGTCGTGGGTTCATATGTACAAGTATGCCGCCATAGTATCTGCCCGAGCATCGGATGTATCCGATTGAGGTGAAATATTACACAACTGCTCTATGTAACGGCCTCCGTGGTCGAGTGGTTAGAACGCTCGACTACAAATCCAGAGTCACATGTTCAAATCTCGGCGTTCGCAAAATAATTTAACACTTTACTAATTCGTCTATTTATATTTTTGACATGTTCCAGAGTGGAAGATACTAGTGAAAGACCACCATTCAGAATAAAAACATTGGTTGAAATGGCTTAAGCCGCGTTTGGCGACCAGATCCGAATCGCCATCTTCCTCTTCCCCATCTCCTTCCCCTCCTCACTACCTTTAGTCTCATAGCATACCCCGATTAGGGATGTCATAGTTCCAATGGCTCCAGACAGTTTGGACTGTGGTAGTTACATAAAAATGAATCTAAAAAAATAATATGAAAGTATAGTGATCAATATAACTTTACGATAAAACATTTTTAAACTACACATATTATATGTACAAACTTTTTACTTTAATAACTTTATGGAGCACATGGTATGTTCAGGCCGACCAAAGAATGCGGTTAATTGTAAGATGTAATAAATATGTCTTTATTTTCAAAGGACTCCTAGACGGATCCTACACAAGGTTTTTTTACTACCTATTAAGGTATTCCCATATAATGTAGGTAATAATAATAAAAATATTTTTTATTAAATTTCTTATCCATGAAAAACTTTTTTAATTTAATGAGTATAAGAAATAAATTTAATTTTTTACAAAATAATTACAAATTATAGTACCATATTGATACATAAGATAAAATTAAAAAAAAAAAAAAAACTTCAGGCAGTGGTGATGATCAGGTCAATGAGGAGAAACTCTTTCAAGAATCAATAGGATTTCACTTCTGAATCTCTCCTCACTGACATGAAATAAGTCGATATCGGAAGAGATTTTATTCAGGAGCAAAATACTTACACCGGCAGAACCATTTTGCAGGTTGGTCCTACAGGCAGGAAGATAGAATAATCTATGAAGACGCCGTCTTAGATAGTCATCAGGAACATAGAGACTTACGTGCTCCAAAATAGCAGGGTGTACAATATAGCCCCACAGCAGTCTGAAGGAGTGAAGTCCGAGCGTGCCCAGGAGAAAGTTAGTTCGTCGGGTAGAGCCACGGGTAGTGGCCGTACTCCCTCATGTATAGAAATCTCAGGAACTTTTTATGGACCCTCTCCAAGATGTAGGAGTACCCCACCTCATGAGGATTCCAAATAATTGAACCACTCTCCAGCCTACTGCGGACCAAAGAAAAGTAGAGTGTTCTCAGAGTTCGGGTATCTCGAAAAACTCTGACGGTTCTGAGAACAAACCCTAACATTTTCAATGCCGACTGGCACACCCCTTCGACATGAACACGAAATGCAAGCTTACTTTCGCACACAATCCTAAGATCCTTTATAGTGGAAACGCGTTTGAGATTATGATCGAGCGTAGTGTACCCGTGGTAGGTGAGACTAAATGCTCTGGTAAAAGAAAGGACTACACATTTCGAGATATTGAAATGAAGCCTTGGTTTTTCGACTGCATTCAAAAATGTTATCGACGTCAGCTTGAAGAAGCAGGCAATCCTTAATACTTCTTATTTGTAGAAATATTTTAAGGTCATCTGCAAAAAAAAGAAAGCGGGAAAAACGGATGACTTCGGCAATATCATTAATAATAATAAAAAAAAGAGAAGTGGACCTAAGATTGACCCTTAGGGAACACCAGAAAGAACGAAAAACTCAGCGGATTGGAAGATTCCGTGTGTGACAAATTGCTTTCTGTTTTCGAGGTAACTTCTGAAAAGCATATGAAAGGAGAAGCCCATTTGGGCAAGTTTGGCGAGCAAGATATCATGATTCACGGTATCGGAAGCTTTGGAAAAATCGTGGTAATGCAACTTTGTGATTATCTAAACCGAACTAAAAAGACGAATTAATAATTCTTTATTTAAATACTGCACGAAATAACCTACTGAAAATTTTGACAGCGAGGTATCAAGCCAAACAAAAAAAAACCATTTTATAAGTCGTCGTCAGAAAAAACACACAAAACAGATGTGTTCCCAATAAGCCGTTGCTTGCAGATTGTTCACTATATTCGTAAAAAGCATTTACTTTGTGGCTTGCCATATTTATAAATAAAACACATAAACTTTGTTTATAACCACTTTATTATTTAATATTACGTCTACCGGTTTCGGAAGTACCCTTCCATCATCAGAAAAATATTAAAATTAACATAAAATACAAAATGCTGAGATATACATATTTAGGAGTTGGAATGGGAAGGAGAAGGGGTAATTGAGGGGATTATGGGAATAACCGAGCGGCTTACTGGAAATGTATCTAGGATAGGACTATAAAATAAATTAATTTGATTATTCAAAATACTATATTTACTATTTAATGATTTTCTAATTTATAATGCTTCTAACTTATCTAATTTTTTCCCTTTAATGCAAAGGTGAAGAATTTTTACAGGGGTTAAAATTTGTTCTTATTAATTTCGGTTTTTGAAAAAAGCATTTTTTCCCATTTTTTCATGTCATACTAATCCACCCCTTTCGGCAGAAGCAAACAGAACACAAGCTGTTCACAAACTTTCTCCTACTTTATCTAAAGGGTTCCTTCCACGAACAAACATTAGCAACTCCACTTTTGCGTCCAGCATCAGTATTTGGTTAAACTCTGTTTCAGCGCTCACTTTACGGGGAACCTGAAAATCATGTCGTACTCAGTTATCTTTCAAACATTCGTTTTAGGTATTCATTGTTCATGATGCTTTTTTAAGTAAATAAAAATATTACATCTGGAAAAATATGAAATGTCCAAACGATTCTCTGTTTTGATACAAGATTAAGATTACTTTATTTATGATTATGGCCACCTTCGAAAACTGTAAGCATTGTTGATTCTATACCAACCCTGAGGTCAAAGCGCTTGATACTGAGCTAAAATTTAATGTTTTATATATTTATGGAATGAATTTAAGTCAATTTTTAAACGTGCAAAAATTAAATATAGTTAGTGGTTGTTTATTTTGGCACCATTTAAATCACTCTGCTTTTGAATTGACTTTGGATTTGTATTTTAAATAGATGTCGGGTACTTGCCGACCTTATTCTAATCTCACCATGTTTTTTACGAAATTCTCAAAGTAGGGATAATATAAGAAATGACAAACCAAATGCATGTCCAATATTACACGGATGTTGTTTGTTAATGTTCTTAAAATCGGTACGTTTTTACGCTTCGTTCTTGTGCGCAACATCTGATCTGTGGAATGGCTGACCGGTGTTTGTGTTTTCTTTCTTCTACAGAATGAGTATTTTAGAGACGCAGGTTCTCTCACCTCTTTCTTTAGAGAAATCTTCTGCCTAGCATGCAGACCATTTAGTAGCTGAGTGGACAAACGTGACGGATTCCCAACCGGGCGTCATGGATTCAATTCCTCTGCTAACTAAGTCCTCCATCATTGCATAAGCAACATCTTCCACTTATTATAATGGTAGTAGAAGTTTTGAAAGTATTGTCAGGTTACTTGTATCCCAGGAATGTATGTCTTTCTTGAAAAAAAGAGAGCATTCAATATATGAAGTTTATTGCTTCAGGAAGCGTTAGGGCACATAAAAAAAATTTAAATACATCTGTACTCCCCGACACTTCCATGCCATTTTGCTTGAATATAGAATGGCTTCTCAAGGATTTAAAACACTCAGTAATTCAGGACGCTACGCACTCATTAACCGCTTAAGATTATTTTGTATCATCATCATTACGTATAATATCAAACGCCAACGTTCGCCAACACATTTTTTGCCATCAAGGGTTAAACGGAACAACATGTATTAGCATATAAAAATAAAAACGGTACTTAGCAATCTCAAGACACAAGCATTCATTATTCTGCCATTATTATATAATGTTCTACGAACTAAATAAATAAAAAAAATACTAATATAAACCACTTTTTATGTTGAAATCAGTGTTTCTTGACTCTCGTTTTATTTTGTCATTTTTTTACCATCACAAGTGGATTTTTTTATCAAGCGAACGATTCAAATATTGCCCAGCTGGGTGGTGACAATAGGTCAAGCAACACATTTCTCAATGCTTTTGTGCCTTTAAACTCCTATTATAATGTCTTGTTTACGGCTTAGGACAATCCTAACGTTCAATTTTAAATCCAACAGATACGTTGTTGCTTTTTCAAGGTCATTGTCCATAAAATTGCACCACAATACATGTGATTTGACAATTGTGTTTTATTACCATAAAGGAGCTTGAGCCTTGCTAATTTTTTATCGACCCTTATAAGCGTAGTCCTTTTTGGAATTTGACTTACAAGATTTTGAATTTTTAGAATAACTTTTAATCTTTACTACTTTAGTTTTCCTCGTATCTGCTGTGATGAGAAGTACCATTTTATGACGTCGTTCCGGTTTCCTGTTATCTCATTCAAGCCTAACTGGTAGACTTACGTTGAGGTAGCCTTTTACGACGTTTTAACGTCTGCGAGAGTCTTAAATACTACTTATAATACTTTATTTACGAAATGGTTATTCCATGACATTGGCAGAAAATCCATAAAAATATATTGGATAGACTCGTGTACCTCCATTGCTTTGATGTTCCATTAAGGAGATATGTAAGGCAAATGGTGCAATTTGATAGAAAACAGCAAAAAAATGACGAGATATATATACTTTGATTTCCCATTCTCTGAATTTATATTAACTAATGGACTGTTGGTTTTCACTACTAACATCATTTTTTCGGTTTTAATGCAGTATTTTAAAACAAAAAATATTACTTTGATTTACAATACAACCCGCGTTTACAAACATTATTCCTTTTTTTGTCGCATTAATAATGATTTCAAACATATTTTTTCTTTTAATACACACCCCATATTTGATGAAACGGGGTTTTATAATCGCTATCTGTTGATATTAAAAATATATATATACGTGATTTGTTTGGTACCAAATTTTAACAAATTGCTCTTATTTTTTTCCATTCCGTGATAAAGTCCCAAAAGAGAAAGAAATCAAAAATCAAAACAATAACCAATAAAGAGTGGTGGAAGACAGATTACGCCATATGTCGTAGCGTAAAAACAGGTTGTTTTAGGCTGCAGTCTGCAGTGTTAAAAATAATTTGACGATAGCTATCCTCCAAATACAGACGACATCTAGAGAAAAAAAATTCTCGTCAATTTGTCTGTGTGGTGTATTATACGCAGAAAATAATATCGTAAGCCTTAACTGAGAATAACATGTGATTGCTTTCATTACACAGAACACAATAATCCTCGCTCATTCGTAACAACTATCGTAATTTGTGCAAAATTTTATTTGTTTCAGATTGAATTTTCAAAGTACTCGCGCTCTAAGTGCTAAAAGCATGAATAATGCCGGTTCGTTACTCTGCCGGAAGCAAAAACCGTGTAATTCAATTTAAAGCGGATACCGCTCGCAGTTAGTAACCTGCCGGTATATACGAGTATACCAACTAACCAACTACTGTGTTGTGTATGAATTCGCCTTACTTTAGTTAGGAGATGCCATTACGTTAATCACTCGCTTTGCAGATAGGACATTTTATGCACTTTGATAAATCGCTGTGATTTATTCAATTTGTTAATAGATTTTGCGGAAAATGCACCATACATCATTATTTATTAGTTTATTACAAGGGAAGTTTTATGATTTACGATTACATTTCCTTATGATCTCTGTGCTTTCAACACACATAACTCATAACTCATACAATTAAAGTACATACCGTTCTAATATGTTCAATGGAAATGAATCTCAAATAATAAAAATACATTGTTTTTGCTAAGTGCTTTTAGATTTTTTGTCAAAGAACTTTAATATTTCGCAAAGATTTATTCTATTTAGTTTTATTTAAATTTCATCTTTCAACGTTTTTTTTTAATTATTCATTGGAGCTATCTTGGCTATATTTATTTATTTACGCCCATTAAATAAATAAATAAATAAATGTTAACATTAAAAAAATAAAATAAAAAACAACCTCACAAGTAAAATGTTAAAAGCTTTATAACATAGTTGGCCTGTAGTACACCTACACCGTAACGTTATACACTAGCAAACACACGTCCGATACAATAATTTTTCATCATGCGAAATTGAGTTTGTATAGTTTGAATTGGTTAAGTTGTACCTGATTTAAAATGATGTTGAGGGTTATTTAAACGTAGTTTTTGTTAATTTATGGCTAGGTGAAATTTATTTTGGTTGTTTTATTCGCTTGATTATTATATCTTTAATTTTGTATGGACATAGACGTTTCCAGGTCTAACTAAATAACTAACCATCGCGCCGTTTCCCCGCAGGGGGAGGACAAGTAGAGAAGACGGACCGCCATACAACTCGGTCTTCGCACACACTCCTTGCTTCATTCGCATATATACATTGTCACATACATACCCTTCTGTTATTCGGACTCTTCACATGGCCCGATTCAAGTTTTTGATTAACTTGATCGTGGCATGTCTTCCTCGGGCGTCTCCGACTTCTTCTTCATTCTTTTTATATATTATTTTCACACTCCTTTCTTTGTTCATTTGCTTTACATGCCAAAATCATCTAAGCATCCCTTTCTTGATCCTATTCATTATGCTTACATCAGCTTTGCATTCTTTACGAATATCCACTTTTTTCATCATTTGATTTTTGAATTTAGAGGACTCCAAAAATGGCATTTTGGCTGTGGTATTTATAATAAATACATATTTTTTCCGCCACCCAAATTTTATGAACTCCAGCAACCGATTTGACATCTATATCTTCGAATCCCATGCATACGTAAACTCATAGTTAAGATAAACATATCTCACCTCCGTATGCTGCAGATGAATAATCTGATATCTTTGATCCGCGTTGTATGTCGTCACTCCCACCGTGATCAGATGGCGGTCCTTTCTTCGAATCCAAGAAACCTGGAAGATAATTATTTCATGATTATTATTGAAAAGATAATATTCCGATTTAATCAAATACAAGTGGTTTTTGTTCTCTTTGGAGAAAGGTCTATGACCGCATAACTTTCCAATTAAATAAATATGAAACATATTTTTGAACTCTCTTTATTTACCAGATACATAAAATATTTCATTCAAACACTCGATCATCAAAAATCGAAAAACAAGTATTTTCTATTTTTTACATAATTTAATTCAGTGATTCAAGCTTACAAGCTTCTGCCAATAACAACTTTCTCACGTGAAACTTTCAAAAGAGAAGAATTAAACTAAGTATTGTTTTGTTGAGAGATCACCATATAGAATAAAATACTGTATGAACTAACTAAAGCTTAGTTTATTGAAAATATCTGAATTGTGAACAGGTATTTTAAATCT
Organism: Drusus annulatus; assembly: GCA_022651775.1. Lineage (NCBI taxonomy): Eukaryota > Metazoa > Arthropoda > Insecta > Trichoptera > Limnephilidae > Drusus > Drusus annulatus. The sequence goes on from JAGWCC010000186.1 coordinate 231,870, forward strand.
TCCTTTCTCTTTCTTCTTTTGTACTTTTGTAAGCCTGAATATGTTCCCGAAATGTGGTTGCCATGGATTCAGAAGCTTAAGTACTAATAATAATAATAAAAATGAACTTATATAGCGCAGTTTTGTGATATTTCATACTAAATTAATTATGCTAGCAAGATTAATAAACAAGGAGAAAATAATACATAATATGTATACAGATTAAAATTATCTAAAATCATGATCGTTATCATAAATCATGAGAGAAAAAGGTTTAGATATCGGTAAAACAGTGCATGTGTACATAAACAGATTAAAAAAAAACAATTTACAGAAGCTAAGGTTATAAAAAATCAGATGAAACGTATGCATTCATATTAACTTATTTGACAAATCAAAGAAAAGGAAATTAGATTGAGGACAGTTAAAATGTTAGTATTTAAAACATTAATATTCAAGTAATATAAGTAAACGATTCTAAAAATGCAAACATGTAAATATAACAAGTAAGAAAAGAAAAACAAATATTTTATGACAATGAGTATATTAGTTTACATAAAAAAAAGGTTTGTAAAGCTTCATTCGTTATATTGGGTATCCCTTCCACGGAGAAAATTCTTCAATGAAAAAAGCGTTTTATTTAAAATCTTATGACACAAAGTCCAAAATAGATGAAAACGGTTTATATGAATAAATATATTTTTTTCTGGTATTTTATATTAATGTGTTGTAGATCGAAATTGGTTTTACTTAAAGTAAAAAAGCGCTTATATTTTGAAATGCGAGGCTTAGCTATTCGGTGTAATGTATATATAATAAAATTTGACCGAAATTTCGTTTGTAATTTTTATTCATTGAATGAAGTCTTTTTCAATTACAGTTATTTAATAAAATCTCTGGGTTAGGTTAATTTTAAGGAGGATTTAAAAAAAAATCTTTACAGTTTTTTTTTTCTTTTAAAAAATGGCTATTCGTAAAATTGAGTATATTAAAACGATAATACTTTTGAAATAAATAGAAGTAAAGTAAATTAATGCGTTTGATGCCAACCAAGTTTCGATTGGATACACTTTTCTTCAAGGTTTTATATTCCCCGTTGAAACTTAAGTCCTAAAACCTAGTTAACCTAGTTACCCATAACTTTAACTTTTGTACCTCCAGAAAAAAAAGATTAGAGTGCGACTAATAATCGAACTTGAAGTCTTCGGCCACTGAACTCAATGTTTCTTTCTCTTGTTTTAATACACCGCATTTTTTTTAAATAATCAATATTGTTAAAACTTGTTCTCCGTATTTTTTGATTGTCTTATATGCAAATCCATATACAGCTATTTTAACATTTATATGTGCATTTTTATTTTGTGTCTGTGCTTCATATTGTTTAATTTTTCTTAAATGTTTTCTTTGTTTCTATTTATACCGTTGTTTATTTTTTTTTCTCAATATAATTAATAACCATTGTATTATATATATTTTTTTATTTCTGTATTATTTATAATGCTGATGCCAAACTACTGAATTGTGGTTCAACGGAATGAAGATTTTTTAAGAACAATAAAAAAAACAGTTACTTCATATTTGTAAATTCTGTAATTTTAATTTTCCTCTAAAATCACGTAAAAATGAGTATTTATAACTTATCGGTATTGCTATTTAGAATATAAAAAACAATAAAAAATAATTTGAAACTGTTTTCTGAAATGAAAATTGCTAACATGCTCCAATTTATTGAATTCCGCATTTGACAGGATATTCTCTGACTGTAATATGCGAACAAACAAAGGCATTTGCAAGTTTGCATGTTTGCACCGAGCGAAGAGGTTTGACGCTAATAAGCGATTTACTCGGAAATGTTCATTTCACGGTTCTACTGCTTGCTCTAGATGAGATGTCGGTATCTTTGAGTATGGCGAAATTGTAACGAGTAATTGCACTAGTTTGCATGTTGAAATGTTCAAGCCTTGAAACAAGTAGCTGTCTCCCTCGTTTTCCATTATCTGTTATTTGCAAGTTTCATATGGAAATTTCCTAACAACATAGTTAATATTCAAATATTTAAAAAATGGAATAGAATTATCACTGCGCGCCACTGTTATGCACTTATTACTGCGGATCAAATTTCAATTAATGGCACGTGATTAGTGTATTGCGTACTTATTAATGTCACTTTGTGTGTGAGAGCTTCCAATGCGATATCTTGGTTAACACGGTTGGTCTCTAAGCATCTTTTAAAGAGTAGACTGAGAGCATTTATTTTTGTGATGCTTTGGAACTATTATTTAAAAAAAAAATAACTCTACGGTAAATTAAGTACATCTAAAACGTGTTATGTAGCAAACGTAATGTAAGTAGCAACTGTACAGTGACACGATACAAATGAGCTGTTCGGCTTCAGCCAGGACTGACCATTAAATCTTTATATAGACATTTTAAAAATATTGTATTTGTACCATCAATTAAAATTTATTATATCGTTTAGTGAATCGTTAAAGTACATACGAAGTCAATTCTCAGGCCCACTATTTTTTTTGAATCCTCGGTAGAAATCTCTCACTCAACATACGTATTGAGCGCTTTTTCCACCTCACTGCGGAGTGCATATTTATAATATTATACTTTTTTCTTATAAATTTCGACCCCTTGAAATAACAAGGTTCAATCTGACACGTCATACGATAATCGGCTCTATAAAAAGCTACTGTAGAGTTTACTATCGCATAGCAGTGTGGTGTCAGATAGAAATTTGTTATTCCAAGCAGTCGATTAGCTAACATTTCTTATGACAGCTGCAAAGTTTTTTTTTTGCAAGGACCATCAAATACGTTAGTCCACAAGCAAAACTGAAAGAGCACCTACGTAACCAATATACACATTGTTTCAAACTCGCTATATTAAACTCGCGCTTATCAAATACAAAACGATAATAGTTATTCAAATTTATAATAAATAGAATAAACGTAGCATTTCAGAAAGGTAGGCAAGTCAGTAAACATCGATTTTATTTAAAAAAAAAAACAAAGTCGCATACTCCAAAACTGCCTGAAATAATTTTTTGCCTTTTCAAAAAAAAACGTAAGTAGTCAAGCTAGACTCTGCAGTATTGGAAAAAAAACCTTATTCGTAACTAGAATGTTGTAATTTTTTTGTAAAAGCTTTGATATCATTAAGTATTAATAATAATAAAGATTAGATAATCCATTCTAAACCACCATGGAAATCAAACGCTTATGTTATTTGTTTGTTAGTTGGTATGTATTTTTAAAACATGTACATTTATTTGTTATGTTTATAATCATTCGAGTGTTAAAATAATTGCTGTTCTCAGCACCTTCAAGTTAAATATAATTTTGCTGAAATTATAAAAATTCCCGATATTTTTCAAAAATATCATGCTTGTAGAACATTTTCTATATTGTGGAGCGTTTTTCGGTAAAATTCAAACGTATGAAATAGTTTCTAAGTTTTACATCGATTTTGAACTCTTCCATTTGAATATTGAAACACTGGATATTATCCGATTGACAATGCCGCTTTTTAGAATTCAGAGTATTCATCAGAATTCTCTTTTTGTTTTACAGGACACTACTGGAAATCGATTAGGTCAAGTGTCACTATTCTTATATCTTATTCACGGTAAAATTGTATTGCATTGGAATATTGAAAATCAATTCGTACTATTATCCTTCAAGCGAGAAGTTTCAAATCACTTCTCTCTAGACAGTATTGCCAAATAGTTTTATTACAGAAAAGAATTTGAGACAGTCTGTTTTCAAGAAGAGTACTTTTTATCGAATTTGTATGCATGTAAACATATGTAAAATCGAATTGGTTCCCTTTTTGTAAATCTACATTCAAACAGATGACATCTCGTGATAGTAATTATAAAAATTGGGCCATGCTCATTAAGGCTGTCAAATGTGTGTTTAATGATGGTTGTATATCCTCCAGATATTCAAACACTATTTATCTACGCATATTGAATTTAACACTGCTTTAAATTATGTAGTTACGCCAAATTATTCATTAATGCTGACGTTTCTTTCAAATGAATTTAATCCGAGAAAAGAAAAAATGTTACACGATATTCGCAATGCATGTAAACTTCAAAATTGAAAAAATGTAATGTGAAGTTCTTTAGTTCATTCCGCAGAAAACCTTTATTTAAAAAAATACATATTTTAATTTTTTTTGCAATTTAGTTTGTTTTAACTTTTTCTATTTTTTCGTTTACTAGCTAACTCACTTCACAAACAATTATTTTACTCTTAAAAGGCATACAAATGTATTCAGTAAAAATAAGTCTACCCACTTTTTAGAACTTTTAACAAAACCTTTTTTTATTACGAAGAAAAAGGTTTTTTCACAGGTAGATGAGTAGATCAAATACCAGTGAAAAGCTTTAAATTAAAATGAACATCTCCCAACAATGTATATCTAATTGAAATATACCAGAAGCTGAACGGAGAAAAAAAATTGTGGTAATTTTACTGCTTTTCCCTAACCATATGTAATTTAAAAATACAACGGTATTATTCTTAAGCCGGGATAATTCTCGATATATTCGATCATAACTAGAAGTATTTTTGATTCGAAGTTTCATTTCGATTTGTTTTAAACCAAATAAAAACACAACCGAAAACTGTAAGTAACTTTACGGAACTGTTTGCTGTAAAATAAGTTTCACAACCGCTATCCCAGATATTTCGCTCGAGGTAATAATATACGCAAAACTGAAATTTCCATAACCTATCACAATGGGGAAACTTTTGAATGACTATTGCACGCTGTGATATTGGATATGTTTCAGAAAACCTTCATCCATTGAAATGCCGCTATGAAAAGACTCGGTTTGTTATGTTTGCTGTGGGCATCATCTGCACCCGCCACTATGTACGTTAAGTACACGTTAAAAGTAGCTCCACTTCTGTGGTGTGTAATGACCAAACTTTGCAACAATATAATACGTACGTACTGGTCGCTATCTGTTGTTTGCTTTTCACTGTGATTAAGATTCCCATAACTTCACGTATTCTGATTAAATTAATTTAACCGGTTTCCAAAGAACCGCAACGTTTGCCAGGCGCTCGTGTTCCCAATTACACCGCTTGTCTAAACTTACTGTTTGAGATTCGTTAATACTGTTCTATATGTTTTAGGTTCAAGTCCAGGTGGCTAAAGTTTTTATTTTATTTTGCGTCATTTTTGCTATTTCATCGTTTGAATGTTTTTTTCAAGAAAGACAAACATTCCTGGGATAACCTGACCGTATTTGAAAAACTTCAATGTCGCTTGTGCAATGTTGGAGGACTTAGCTAGCAGAGGAGTTGAATGCACGACGCCCGGGTGGGAATTCACCACGTTTTTTCACTCAGCTACCGACTGGTCATTGTTTCAAATACGGTATTAATATCATGATTTAGCGTAAAAATGTATTGATTTAAAATAATATCGTACCAACTTCATGTTTCAATAAAACTTATTGGTTTTGGATCGAGCGTTACTTTTCTAGAGTAGATTACAGAATAAATGATGAATTTCGTGGATAAATTTGAAGAACTAAAAAAAATGAAAACGTGAGAGAAATTCTGATTTCTTCCCACCATCGTTGGGGTGCTTTACACAAATGTGTTTTTGGGTATATTGATAGATATAGATAATACGAGTATATACATACATCAGAAAAGTACTTATCTGTTTCTATATTATCTCTATAAATGTACGTACGTTTTCATACCAGTTGGATATCCTCTCAACCCTTTTTATAGCCTTTTATTGTATTAACCTTTATTGCCGGGAGTAATCCGTGGGATAATGCCATCACCCCGAGAGGTTATATAGAAATCAGTTGGATTAGTTAGGTACGATTAGTACCTACTTAGGAAAATCTCTACTCCATTCAAATAAAATTGCTGAAATTGCGCACAATTCGAACGAATAAAAAATAGTTCACGAACGTTTTTAAAAGCTCTTTTCAGGCATTTAAATCATTTACAAGGTTTTTAATGAACTAATTAAATTAATAACAATTTGAAAGGTATTATTTTACTTTACGGGATAATTATGCGTTACTGGATATTTATAGGTGAATTTCAAGTTGATTGATGTACCTAGCTAGTTGAATGTATATTTTTGTAAAGCTTTTTTGATGTTTCACAAATAACGGCGTTATACAAATTAGACAATCTTCTGTGTTAACGACAGGCGATGAATTCTTCAAAGAGAAGTTGGAAATCGTTAGAAATTGATTGTTACAATGTTAATTCGGTCCGATTTTAATGGCCTCTTAAAAATTTATAATCAAGCAACATCAATTTGACAACGATAGAAGCCTTACCAATAAAAAAAAATACTTTAACTTTATTGAAACAGATTAATTAGAAAATATTTTGATAATTACAATCAAACACCTAACTAGGATAGTTATTTTTCTAATAAACTTGAACAAAATTTCATATCGGAGAGTTAATACTAGTCTTATCAGCCGTTAAATGTTACTAAAATTGTCGCTTATCTCATGTTTCGTGTTCTGTGTGTCTTCCTTCGTAAAATATGAATTATGTATAATATTTACTCCCTCCTTTCCTAAAAAGACCGCCCACACAAATGCGACTTTGGTTCTCAGGGCCACCCTAGTCGGGTGGTAAAACGCTTGACTATGAATCCAAAGGTCACGGGTTCAAACTCGGCGGGCGCAAATATATTTTTTAAAATTAATATTTGTCATAACACATTTATTCATATAAAATAATATACACTTTATTTGTGGCACGTTCCAGACTGGTAAATTCTCCAAGTATCGCCCTAGTGAAAGACCAACGTTCAGAATCAAAACGTTGCTTAAAATCGCTTAAGCCGTGGTTGGTGACCAGATTTGAATAGCCAGGCACTTTCTAACCTTAATCTTCCCTATCTCCTCCCCCTCCCCATTACCTTCAGCCTCACAACATACCCTGACTGGGGATGCCATAGTCTCACTGGCTCTATACGGTTAAGAGCAGTTGGAACTCTTGTGCGGTATTCACTGTAAATAAAAATATTTTCCCTCAGGGCTTCTTGTGTAGAGTTACATAAAAAAGTAAAAATATTGTTTCGGAATATTCTAAGGCAATAGATCGAACACATTTGCCTTTTCTGAACATTTCCTTCATTTGACATACACACTACTAGCATTTTAAGCCCCAGACACTTCTTTTCGAATACGCTTTAGTTTTATTCAGGTTTGGTTTTCTTCTCGCTGCATTTTGTAGTCTCACGTCACTCATATTTACAAAGTAATTACAAAACATCACCAAATTGTTTATTTATCGCAATTCAATTCCAAGACCGTGATGGTTTTCTTATACCCAATGAATGGTTCAGCCCCTTTCACTATCAACCGCGAGGTTCGTCGGCAATTCATCTTGCTAGCTGTTACCAGATAGTAATAATTCTTCAATAATAGACACAAGTCCTCGATCTTGATAACTTCTGTTCTGTTCTGGCAGCTAACTGCTGTGAGAAGGGGCACGCAGATGTTGGTACATGAACTTAACACAGTATGTACTTTTATTATTACCAAATCTGCAGTTGAGATCGAAGAAAGATTTCATCGAGTGGAATACCACGATTCCCACCCGGGCGTTGCACGTTCAATTTCTCTGCTGGCTAAGTCCTCCATCGTTGCGCAAGCTACATCTTTCGCTTCTTATGATGGTAGTAGGAGCCTTTCAAATATTGTCAGGTTATTTGTAATACGGGAATGTTTGCCTTTCTTATTTAAGAAACGAAAAATATGTATATTCGTATACTGGACAAATAGACATAATTTGATAATACACAATTAGTGTTAGGTCAAAGATGAATAAATACCACGTAACTCTTTCCTGACCCAGACTTCTATAATTTCGTTTTTTATCACTGTCTGCTTTAGATGTTCAAACCATCATAATAATAATAACGCTTGGATAGTCTACTCGTTTCCCATGAATGTACTCGTTAGGTAGATACATAAACTTATTCACTCATAACTACATTTAACAGGGTTTTTTTTTCGTTAAATTAAAATAACTTAAAATAGACTCATTCATCGCTCAATCATTGTATACATTCACTCTTCGTTCATCCAAGATATAATATATTTATAAAAAATGTATCAATAAAATTTAAAAGTAATTATTTCGGGTTAAATAGATCGATTCCTGGCCACACTGCCACAAATCAAGGTTGCTACCAGTCAGACTTCCTTCGTTTATTCATCCGCTACAAAATTTTATACTTAGAAACAATCTTAAGGGAACGGGGTAGTTTCTTTGAAAGACAAAAGCTGCTACACCTCTGGAATATAGTTTCAGAGCTTGATAGAGGATTTGATGCCCCCAAGACTTTGGGAAATGGCTCTTTTGTCTTCAATATGATCTTGTTGTTCGAGGGAGGGTCTGTTTGTCTCGCAAGACTATCATATTATATCAAGTACCGAAGGGAGTGGCGATAACTTAAGGGTGGTTTATTACTCCGGCTGGTTAGTGCTGTTTTACTTGTACTACCCCCGGGATGCTGGGTTACGATTATTTAGTACACAGCGACTTTTTGCTGGAGATTGTAGCGCGGAATAATTGGCAAAGTTAGCAGCATCTCATGTTTGTGATTGAGAAAGTTTATATTAATGACCCGAATGTTGGAAATCTTGAAAATTAATAAAATACCGAGAGCATAAGAAAGAACTTACTACGTCGGTTATATATGGGAATAGAATTATTTGTGAGGGTAAATTTTATAAAACGTCTTTCGATCATCTTAAATGTATACATAAATTCTGTACTGTAGGTATGTTTGTGTCGTAAGCAATACTAACTTGAAAGATTATAGAACGGAGATCCAAACTTTTTTTATAACCTACAAAATCTGAAAATTTACATCTTTTTAAACATTCCTTGATTTTTAAAGTCTTTTTCTAGGTTCTTAATGGTATCGTTCAATTTACTATAAAACTTTTAACCACCAAAACTCGCGCAAATGCTTTGTTGTGTGAATCGTGAAAATTTTTTTTTGATTAAGATTATCTATTTTTATTTTGTTTAAGATTAGAACTGGCGTCTAAATATTGGCATATTTTTATCGTTCTTACTTAGTTAGGTAATGTTGTGAGGCGGGTAATCATTTAGTAGAAATAATATTTAATAATAATAATAACAAATCTTTATTTAAATACAGTTAACAGTAATAACAGCAAAATGATAAAAATAAAGCAGAATAATCATATAAAATACATAGGGTGTATAAAGGTGTAGGTACATTTATATATTTTAACAAGAGATCTATACATTGTAAACAGTATGTATATACTACAGAAATATTAATTAAATAGAAATATAGACCATTATCCGTATTTGCTTAAAACATATAACTTAGTTTTTGTATATTTGTATACAGTTATTACTTTTGTTTTCTCGTAATCTGACTCACCAGGCAAGCCTGTGTTGAGGCAGTAATTTTCGCCGATTTTTTTGGTTACTTCAAATTAAATTAATCTATGGTTAATGTTATTTGAAAGTTTGAATTTAATATTAATATAGAAATAGTAACATAAAATCGTACATACCATATATGAATAAGTAATTATTTGTTCTGTCATTGGTTTATTCAATGACTTCGTATTTGGGTGAGTGCACCGGTAAATGCTCTGTCTTTGCTATTAATCCAATTTTTTATGTTATGTTTGAAATTATTTAATGTTTGACTTTGTTTTAAATTTTCTGGAAGAATATTGAAGATTCTTGTCATAATGTACCTAAAACTCCGTTGACCAAATGTGGTAGAGATAACAGGATATTGAAGTAAATCTTTGTTAGTATTACGAGTAAATCGAGTGTGTGGTCTTTTTTCGTAATATTTATGTTTGTTTGTAAAAAGATGAGTAAGAATTAATTTAACATATATTTGTCGAACGTCAAAGACTTTCATTATGTGATAAATTGAGTTAGAACTTGCAACTAGGGGTAGCTTGAGGATAATTGTTATAATTGTTTTTTGTGCTTTTATGGCAGATGAAGTTTCACCTCCCCAAGCTATGATACCATACTCAATAAAAGCTTGACATATCGCAAAGTAAATCATTTTTAAATGTTTCAAGTCAAGAAAGTTTCTTATGGTTCTAAAAAAGAAAATGGTTTTTCTGATTTTATGTGCAATGCTTTGCGTGTGAAGGTTTCTTTTGAGGTACGGATCAATGGTGAGGCCAAGGTACTTCATCTGAGTGGTGCGATCTATCTTAGGACACTGACAGCATACGTCGGGATTTAGACACGAATGTATTCTAATGGGGATATCATCATGTGGTTGGCCTGTAATGTTAATGCTTGATGTGATATATTTTATTTTCTCGGTGTTTAGAGTGAGTGTATTCATATCCAACCATTTTTGACAATGCCAATATACCTTTCAGCGTTTTTATATATAGCTGATCACGTTTCAGCTTGAAACAGTAAAACCGTATCATCGGCAAAACTGTCAATTTTTCCTTGAATATTAAGGTTACATAGTTCGTTAATATATAGCAGAAACAAAGTCGGGCTCAATATACTTCCTTGAGGAATTCCGTATTTAGATGAGCACTGGTTTTCTGAGTATATTTTGTATTTTCACTTGTTGTTTGCGTCCATTTAGGTAGCTTTTAAATAAGTTTAGTTCATTTCCTGTAATGCCAATTTTTTCAAGTTTTTTAATTAATTTGTAATGAGATATTGTGTCAAATGCCTTAGAAAAGTCTAAGAAAATTGAGATACATTTTTTGCCTTTATCGAGGGACTTCACAATGAAATCAGTAACAGCAGCTTTTTTTTAATATACTATTACAGCGACGACTTGATTTATTTTGTTTTTATTTTTTGCAAACATATTTTTTCTAGATACTTTTCATTCAGATATTGAGAAAAAAATAAAAAAATAATGAAACAATCCAATTACAGGCGAAATTGGTTTGTGGAAATCTAGATCTTTGAACATTTTTCTATCCCTACAATGGTCAAATAGTTAATGGACATCTTCTATTGGCTGAATAAATTAAAGCAGCTCTTCCTACCGGACGGCAGAAATCACTCTATTTCTCATTCTTTTTTATAAAAATGTTTACAGTGAAAAAATGACTAATTTGTTGGCTTAAACATTATTGTCTGGATATTTTTCAAATTTAAAATAGAATTGTTTTTAAAACGATGTATACATAACATGACCAAGATAATAAAAAAATTGAGTAGGGTCATGTTGTGTAATAGCAAAAGATCCTCCATAGATTGATAATATTCTCAGAAGGCGAAACAGCTGTCACGCGTAAAAATAATCTCCTGGCAGAACTTTTAACAAAAAATTGTTTTCTTAAATTTAAAATAATATTAATTATTATTTAAATAAAATTAAAAAACCTAAAAATTAGATTCTATTTCAAATATAATATTTATTTCCGGTACACTTTTTTCGTACAAAATTTCTCATTATTATATAATCATCTTCTCAGTTGACGTTTTTCCTCTTTCATTTCATATTATCTGTCTATTTCTCTCTGTTCCTTTGTTATGATTTTAATGTTAATCTATTGTTTTCTCACTATTTTGTTATTTTATTTTATATTGTATTTTCCTTCTGTATGTATATTTAACCGCACACTTTGTATTTTTTGTTTAGTGTAATTTTGTACCTTGATGATGCTTAGGTTAAGCTAAACCAGCCGGTCATAAAAAAGTGAAATAAAATCTGTGGTCCCATACAAAGTTATTATTTCATTTTTATCACGTTATTATTTGCAGAAGAGTTTAAGGGTGTATGGATGGCGTAGCCTCAAGACTAGTGAAATATAAGTGCTACAAACAAAGTGTTTGTTATGATAATTTGTCTGCAACAGTATTTTTCTGTTTTCTCGACCATCCAAAGTGCTTTAAAAAAACTTATCTTTGTGAACTGAAAACAACAGGTTGACTCTCTACCGGAAAAATATAATTTAAGCGTTGGTTACCAAAAGACATAATGTTTTAATGTCAATATCCACATATTTGAGAGAGACTTACAAACCCAAGTTTTTAAGAAAATGTTTTAATTTTGTATTCATTTGACGAAAAATTGAGACAGACCGGCAGACTGACCATTGACGTCCTCCACGGTCGAGTGGTAAGACGCTCGACTACGAATCTAAAAGTCGCGGGTTCAAACCCGGCGTGCGCCAATAACTTTTGTTTAATTAATATGTGTTATAACACATTTAATTCATATAAAATAATACAAAAATATATTTGCGGCACGTTCCAGAGTGGTAGATACTTTGAGTATCGCCCTGGAGAAAGATCACCATTCAGAATCAAAACGTTGCTTGAAATGGCTTTAGCCGTGTTAAGTGATCAGATCTGAATAGCCAGATACTTTCCGGATTTCTTATTCCTCTTCCCCATCTCCTTCCCTTCCTCACTACCTTCAGCCTCACAACATACCCCGATTGGGAATGCTATAGTCTGGCTGTCACTGGTTTTAGACGGTTGAGAGCAGTTGGGACTCTTGGGTGGTATTTTCTATAAAATAAAAAAAAAATTGAAAAAATATAGTTCAGATAATTCGTTAAGATAGCGTTTCAGTTTTGACAAATAAATATGGCCTTAAAGTTAATTTTTGTACGAAAAACTTATTCAATTTGTGACTGTTTTAAGAATTTGTATCATTTATTATACCATGTGCCATTTTTTTAAATTCTGTACAAAAACTGCTAAAAGCCAGTCAATTTTACACCGGATAAATCATAAACAGTCCTTGAGGGTTGCTCGATATGCGCTAATTTGTCATAGAAAGATCTTTAGGGGTGCCAAAATATATTAAAAATCGTTTAGACCGAAGTGCTTTCGTGACATTTCCTGCCAAGATGGTGGAACTCAAATTGCTTTTCGCGGAAGCTTTCCCGGAATAATTTGTTCCTCGCACGGCTCCCACCAACCCGTACTGAAAAGCTTCCGATAAATAAAAATGTATTTGTATTTAAAGCACCTTTGTATCTCCGAGAAAAATATCAGATTTTTTAAAATGCTTATCGTATTTATACAACGTTTCAATGCTACACTTTTTTTCTCATCTCCAATGCCTTTTACTCTTCTATGTTTCGTTTCTCTTTACAATTTAACTTAGCTTTTCATCTTTCTTTTTGTTGATAATTCCATCACCACACCACCACACCTATTTAAGTTTTTTTTAAACAAAATTTCATTTATAGCTGTCGTAAAACCATATCGAAATCACAAATATTCTTTGTTTGTGGTTTCCAGTATCCACAGGTGTTGTGACTTATCGCAAATTTTGTGATTTTTCAAGATTTACAATAAAATAGTCCTAATGTTAGTGAGCTGCTACTAAGGGAGATTTTACTATTTTTTTTAGATTTTATCGTGAACGTATTGTTTTTCTAACATTACCATTCAGAATAAAAACATTACTTGGCATATCTTGAGTTATATTTTAAATCTGTGTTTGAAAAGTCAGTTACTTTCAAACCATTATCCTACCCTTTCTCATCCTCAATTCTATCAGTCTTGCAACATTTCAAAAGCATTTCAATAGCCATGGTTTCACAAGAACTCATTTGAAATATGATATAAAAGTTTTTTTTAATCATTCATAGAGGTGTCAGTCACAGTTCAAAGGATACTCAGCTGACAGCCAGATGAAAATAAGTCGATCCCGCAGAGGGTATCAGAATACGTTTTTTGTGAAAAGTAAAACAATGTCCCAGTTATTCAGAAAAATACGGAATATCTACATATTTTTGTTATTCTCACAAAATCCTCCACGTTAAAAAGTCCCCACTACTACGAAAGTCATCAATTTGTTGTAGGTACTGCTAAAGTTTCACGACTTTCTAAATTGTCAACTTCCGAACCGAGATAATCGATAAGTTTGTTGTGAATTACCAACGCAAATTACTTAGGAGTAAGCTCACAGACTATTAAAACTCAAAAATTGGAAGTTAATAAATAGCTGTATTTTTTATCAATAGTTTTTACATCATTCCACACATTAAACAGCAAGAACCACGCGGAATGTGAAGTTTCATTGCCAAACAAAAAATTCTGCCAACGTTATAATAGTTATTACATGAAAATTAAAAAAAAAAATGCTAATTTGTACCTGCGACTGTAAATTGGGAAACCAGTGCACTACCAACGCACATCAAACAGAAGATAGCAAAACACACTGATGATGCTTAGGCTAAGCAAAACCGGTCATTTATAAAAATTACAATAATATCTGTGGTCTTAAACAAAGTTATTTTTTCATTTCTTTTAATAACAATAAGTTTGATTAAATTTAAGACTTATTAAAGTGTTTAATAAATTAAACACGAAAACTGTAGAAAAAAAAAATAATTATTTCACTTCAACCCTGAATAAGTAACTCCAAGGTAACACTGGGATCTCTTTTTTTTGTTTTCGTTATGTTTGTTAAGTGAAAAAAATGTTGAAATTTTAGTTATTTTTAACCGTGAAACATTTTCACACTCAGCTTTTACATTTTGTTTCAAAACTTTTACAAGTGGCAAAGCTTCCTTAGTGACCATCTTATGTTATTTCTCACGGCGTCCGTTCTATTTCGAGGTCTTCGCCAACTGAGGCAGTAGACATGACCACCCTTGTGAATTTTATTTATCAAAAGGTACTACTCGATCAAGAAAAAAAGCATGTTTCTTCAGAACCAAAATAAAATCACACCCTGAATTATAGCCCACGTCACTGTTCTACCACGTGAACATTTAGAGAGCGGAGGCTGACCTCAGCCTCGATGAGTAACCATCATTCTGAGTGGACATTTTTAGTGATATTGAAAAAAAAATTCTTTGACGAGATTTATATTTCATTTTCAACTAAGTCGTAGTAAAAAACTATAAATGGAATTTGGAAGACATCTTAAATAAATATTTTAAATATAACGAAAAAACTCTTTTCGTAAAAAAAGTACATAACCAAATAGAAATTTATTGAAGCCAGACTATGATTAATTAAGCAACATTTTTTTGACGAAATTCCTGTGAAAAGTAAAAGTTTTTTTTTTCCTACAACCTTTAAGTTAGGAAATGTTTCGGGCACTTTAGGAACAGTTTTCAAGTTACTTGACTTGAAAACTGGTCAATAGATCAAAAGGATTCTTTATCGATACTTTAAAGACAGATAAAATGTAAGAAGTCTTAATTATTTTTATAAGAAGGCAATTAGAAACATAAAAAAAACATAATTTTTAAATTTATTTATATTTTTGTTAACTAACAAACCATCACGCCGTTTCTCCGCAGGGGTAAGCAGATGACGGACCGCCATGCAACTCTGTCTTGGCACACACTTCTTGCTTTATTCACATTCATACATTTTCTTATAGATCTCTTCTATTATTCTGACTCTTCACATGGCCCGACTCAAGTATTTAGTTCACTTGATCGTGGCATGTCATCCTCGGGCGTCCCCGAATTTTTCTTCCAATCACGTTTGCGTCATATATACATAATTGCTATTTGAAAAATTACAAAATTCCTTAATTAAAACCTGGATTTAAGTGTATAATTCTGAAAATCACCCACACAAATATACATAATTAAGTTATACCTACTGGTTTAGTCGTCTCCAGACAAATTTCCACGAAAACGCTCTTAAAATTAATATTTAAGCACAAGATTCGCAGAAAACCTTCTCTTAGAATGACTCCATCATTGCGTATATTTTCGTTTGTATTAATTTATAAGTTGAGAAAAAAAAAATCAAAAATATAAGTTAACCTGTTAGCTTTGCCTAGACTAGGTGTGTTTTTAAAAAATCTAGCATTTTCGTAGTTCTTCCCCTGTGTCAAAATGAAAGGGGAAAAAATCAATAAAACGAGAAATGTTAATCTCTTAACACGTTTATTGCTAACTAAAATTCGTACATATTAATGCCATATGGATGACGGATCAATTCAAACTGACGAACAGTGACGAGTTTCCTTGTGTCCTATGGAACGAGTCAAAGACACATGGCTGCGTCTGTTTTAGATCGGTTCAAAACGAAGAGGCGCTTGGCTCGTTGTGCGCATCCGGTCATATGTCTGTCAACGCGCGACGCGCGGTTTCAGCAATGAACGTGGTTAGACAATAGAAAAAAATATGTGTAGGAAGTGGTCGATTAATTACGGTCATATTTCGTATTTAGGTGATATATGAATTTTGCTATCGATTCAATGAATATACGAACACTGAGTGGACAAACACGTCGGTTTCCCACCTGGGCGTCGTGGGTTCAATTTGTCGTCGTGGGTTCGCCCTTTTTCTATTCTCATCATGTTCTTAACAAAATTTCTAAAGTTGAGAAAATACAGTGAGTGACAAGCTAAATGCGTGTCCAACATTACACCGATGTCATTTGTTAATGTTGCTTAAGATCGGTTTGTTTTTACGATTTGTTTTTGTGCGCAGCTGCTCGACTGTGGAATGACTGACCGGCTTTTGTATTTCATCTCTTCTACAGGATGGGTATTTTTGAGACACAAGTTCACTCCCCTCTTTCATTAAAGAGATTCTCTGCATAGCATGCAGACCGTTTAGTAGCTGAGTGAACAAACGCTTCGGATTCCCACCCGGGCTTTATGGGTTCAATTCCTCTGCTAGCCAATTCCTCAATCATAACACAAGCAACATTTTACGGTTACATTGATGGTAGTAGGAGTTTTTCAAATATTGTCAGGTTATTTGTAGCCCGGGAATGTTTGTCTTTCATCAAAAAAATATCTGTTGAATTAAACGATAGTAATGTTTTGTGTAATATTAAATATATTTGCATATTTCAGTATTGCCCCGGTGAGAGACCATCATTCAGATATGTGACGTTTCCATAAATGGCGTTAGTCGTGCTTAGTGACTAGTTTTCAATAACCAGGCATGTCCTGAGCCTCTAATTAATACGTCTCTTTCTACTCCCCAGCTTACTTCAGCTTTCACTTTATCCCTTAAAATTGAAAATGCCACCGTCCCGCTTGCAAGAGTAGTAAGGGCAATAAGTTGAGTAAAATTTCTGTACAGAAATATTATTTTACTATAGATCCGAGTATTTTGTTTGAGGTTAGAGAAAAATGTAAGACATAGAAGAATAAAGTAAGTCAACTCTGTTCTAAATATACGTTTAGAATTGTTGTATAATATTGTGTATATGAAGTTTCTGGTACATATACGTATACACATGTATGGAGATCTTATATGTGGGTTTATTTTATTGTCGCCGGAGAGGCCAAAATGCTGAAGCGTCATTTTGAAAAGTTTACACCAGAGCACTTAATTTTTTTTTCTTTTATAATAAAAATCATAAGTCTTCAGTACCTGGTTGGATATAAACAATATAGAAATAACAAAAAGCTAAAAACTTGTGTCGTTTGAGTTGAACCTTTTCCAACATGATATATATATATATATATATATATATATATATATATGTATATTTAATTTCAGACATTTAATAAATATATATATATTAACTGGCTGAGGCAAAAAAAAAAAAAAACTGATCGAAATTGCATATTTAGGTCATTTTTGACAAAAGTGTCGCTTAAGCTCTTTCGCCTTTCCAGTGACGATAAGTACATTATTATGAGGGATTGTTTAATTTAATTTCAAATATTTAAGTAAATTATGACGAAAACCCCATTTTGAGAGACATGAAATAAGGCATAAATACCAAATATATTATTATTTGTAAGTAAAATGTTTAACATCAAAGTCGAATGAAAAAAAAAACGTTGAAACTTATTTCCAAATGCGTATATAGGGTCCTCGCAGAAATATTTGCCAAGTAATCACTAAGGTTTGTTGGAAGGAAATAAACATAATACTATGCACGAATATTTTGTTGATATGGAATATTTTTGCAACAAGGAGCTTTAATATTTGAAGTAACATGTTAGCACAAATAAATATCCAAGAAATATACGTTATTTGTGCAAAAAGAGTGAATGGAAGTTTCAGAAGAGATTTGTTCTTTCCATATTATGCTTTGGTGTATTGTGGGCAAACATTCAACTCGGTTGATTAATAAGTAATAGCGTTATTTGGTTCAGGCAATAGAAATGAGATTTTCGAGAAGATGAGCCCATTCGAGATGATGTCACACTATAGGACCGAGATAGAGGATGTACTTTTTGAGAATTATTCAGCATAAAAACCCTGATACTCTTGATAGAAAGTACCCACATCTGGTTAATGATTTTCTGAAAATAACAACATGATCGCGTCTGATCTTTATTGAAGTAAAATATTTATTTTCGAAGCACCAAATTACATTATGGACATAAGGTTGGTAGCTAAAAAAATTTAAATAGTCAATTTGTACAAGACAAGAGATTTATTAATGTAGTATAGAGGCAAAGGCGATGGAGAAGAGGAAGGTTGGCAAGTATCTGGCTAGTCAGATCTGGTCACCAAACACGGTTAAAGCCATTTTAAACAACGTTTCAATTCTGAATGGTGGTCTTTCAGTAGGGCGACACTAAGAGTATTTACCACTCTGGATCATGCCACAAATACCTACGAGTATATATTATTTTATATGCACATATTGATTAAATCGAATTTATTTACGCACGCTGGGAGACATCATCTGCTAGAGCTCACCACCTCCAAAACCACAAAGTGATTGCTTTTTACGAAAAATAAGAAGAAAAAAAACTGTGCAACTCGCATTCCGCCAGGTCTTACCATTTGATATTTATGTGTTTCATGCAATTAGATTGTCTGCTTCATAGTTCAAATTGTTTTGTATACCATTTTAAAGCGTTAGTCTGTCAAAAAATAATCTGAAAAAACGGAACATTGTCGGCTTAACCAGAATTCTCATACCGATTTGACAAATCCAAAAAACTTTTTTTTCGGTCGTTAAAACTTTTCCGGCTTAAAGCTTGCGAGGTAACATAATGTTTCAAACTTCGTTAAGCGTACCTATAACTTTTTATCGATATTTTCGGAAAAGCTCGGCACAATGCCGATACGTAAAAATAGGAGGTTAAAGTACTTCAAGCCTCCGAGATTTTTATTGAAAACTACGTGATTTACTCATTTAAGGGTAACGATGAAAAACTTCGGATTAACCCAAATTAATAATCTTTATTAATATTTTCGTCGAAAGCAATCACTTTGTGGTATGACACATTTAAAGAAATGAAAAAAATACTTTGTATAAGACCACCGATATTATCTTACTAAATATGACAAACTTAGTGATTCGAGAATTTATTAATAGGTTCGTAGTGATTGTTCGGAATGTTATATTTGTAAAAAAAACCTGTAATATAAAAATAAGAATCAAAAAACATCTTAGATGTTTAAATAACCACAGGTTTTCTGGATTCGCTAATTATATTATTTATAAAGATCATATCTTCAATAAAAGCACCGGTGCTTTTATTTTTCATAAAAATGAGAATGGCAACATATTAAATCATTAAGAAGCACTATAAATAAAGCAAGCCATTAAAATTTATAGTCTTATTCTTAATAACTAGGTGATTTTTTTCAGTGGCCCAATATTAGGTGTATTTCCTGTAAACTCATGAAAAAAATCATTTTTATTTAATCACCTTCTCAGTTGACGTTTTGTCTTTTTCAATTCATAATATCTGTATCTTTCTCTATGTTGCTTTGTAATAAACTTATCAATGTTGCTTTGTTTAATTTGATTTAAATCTTTGTTAACATTCAAAACTTCTTCATTTTTAAAATTCGTACACTTGTCACTACTTTAATATTCTGCTCTTAATTTCTACCCTTTTGGCAGTATTTCCATTCCTCCCCTGGAAAAAATTGACTGTTTGAAGATGACGAAGTTGCAAAGCCGATTAGGACGAGCCTAATAAGGGGGTATCTTAGGGTTTTTCGGGTAAAGAGAAGATATTTTTTAAATCTTATCAATTAATAAAATTAGAAGTTATCGAAATAATTTATTGTTTTGTGCAAAACGGTTGTGTTCGCCCAGTAGTGAATAAGATTCAAGTGGATACCGATTCCCTAAAACTTCAACAAAAAAAGAGCTATTTTATTGATCACAGCCGCCTATAATGTTAAATGAGAATGAAACCTTGTTTGTATAATTCCCTGAAAAATCTTTTTTGCTATTGGAAAAACTCATTATATTATAAACCCAAAAGTCGTATATAGTTGTAACCTGCCTTACTTTATAAAAAAAATGTATTTTACCTTTTGCTAAAGGTCGACAAAATATAAGTTTATATCCTAGAATGAATTGAGATTTTTTTTGATACGCAATATTACATAGACAGTAAAACATGTATTTCAAAATCAAACGAATCATTTATATTTTTGGCTGGACAAAATGGTTAGTTTTCTTTAGTAAATAACTGAATATATTTTGTATTTTTATTTTGAAATAAGAACTTGTAAGCTTTGATCACAGTATATATGAAGGCAAAATTCTAGTAAATCAAGTAAGATAAAAATAACATAAGACAAATATCAAAATATATATTACATACATGCATAATGATTAAAAAAGTTGCATAATAATACAATGAATCTAACAATAAATAAATTCAATACATCAAATTTTTTTACAATGTCTTGGTAGTTTTTTTCTAATCTTTATTTAAGTTTGTACTTGGCATGAGTCTTTTAAATCTTTTTCTACTACTAAAATATAAAAATATACAATTCAACAAAAAGTGACTAATAGTAAATATGTTTTCATTCAAAATTCAAAAACGAATTGAAATTCTTGACCGTACAGCTCTTTTATTTAATTCACAAAAAATGTATATTTATAAAGTGCCTTTTGTTAAAGCATGTTTCCGCTTTTTCGAAAAGGTTAGTTTATTTAACGGCGAAGTGAAAATATTTGTAAAACGCAGAAAGCTAACGTATTCATATTTTCCAGGCAGCTTTCTTTT
This sequence comes from Drusus annulatus, assembly GCA_022651775.1. NCBI lineage: Eukaryota > Metazoa > Arthropoda > Insecta > Trichoptera > Limnephilidae > Drusus > Drusus annulatus. The sequence continues at coordinate 252,756 of JAGWCC010000186.1, forward strand.
CCCCTCAAAACACCGAAGTTTCATCCTTTGGCGAATCAATAAAAAACGTGAACACAAATATCTTAATCAAATACTTACTGAATACAACTCAATATTTTATAGATATTACTTACTGAGGTTAAAAGGTCTTAGTAAAATGCAATTGACGAATATTGTTGTATTTTTTCTATTCAATCAAATTGAACTTATTTATAATTTCAGAATCATAACGTAGATCGTGAACAATTAATATTTTAATACAAGCTTAAATGTATACAAACCATATAATACTAATATGTTAAGAGAGTTATTTTATTCTAAAAAAAATGTTAAGTTTGCTCACCTGATTTACTAGAAATTTAAAAAAAATAACATACCTACAAAAGGAAGTTAAGTTTCAATGCCTTTACTCATGTCATTAACAAAATATAATTTTTCAAAAGAAAACTAAGTTTTTTCTCGTGTGATTGAATTTCTATGAATTTTTGTGGAACAATTCGTAGATTTTGATGATTAATTATGTTTCCGTACTGTTATTTTATGAGTTATTACAACTAAAAATAGTTTTGAATCACAATATAAAAATTTATATATATTTTAAATAAAAGCTTGTATTTTATTCTACGAGTTGTAAAATTAAAAAAAAGACATGGGATATTTCTACTAAAAATTACATAAACGGTTTTCGTGAATGGTTTTTTTGGCTTGTGGGAGTTTTAAGTGTTCCTTTAGTTTATGCGGTGTTTGAAGCTAAGCTTGTTAGTACCAATAAAAACGAGTCAGCAAAAAAAACAGTATTTCCAAATAGGTTATAAACTATTTTTACTAAAACTGTGTCTACAGCTTATTTGTAAAAGTATGAAAGATTTACAGTACAGCAATATTTGTATAAATAAAAAAAGTCAATATTGTAATAGCAGCAAAAAGTTACCATTTTTGTATAAATCATTCTCTCTTTCTTCAATAACCTATTTGTAGAATTATTAAAGAAAAAAATATGGTTTTCACTTTTTTTTCTCTACATATGTCAAAAAATTTCGGATAAAATGACGTTTACTTCAACAATTCTTGCTTGATTAAACATTTGTTTCGTATTTTTTTAAACCTTATTTTATTTCAAATTGTTTGAATAATTATTGTAATCAATGGTTATTTGTGTACACGGTGCAAAGCCAATCAGTGATCACGCTGCTTTTTCTTGAACGATTTTACTTTGCAATTTTTTCTAAGGCTTTCTTTGAGAGCTGACCAATGTGATTTTTTTATTCATAACTTAACGTTTACTATCATCATTTATAGATTTCTAAATTAAATGAGTTTAATGAGCGTGAATAACACAAGAAAATTATTTACTGAAACTTTTCGAGCTTTCTCCAGCTTTAAGTGTTGTTGACTTTCTTAAAAGCGGTTAAACACTATCTGGTTTTACCACGCCAAAGTAAACTTATGGCATCTAGAGAATAACCACTAGTATGGGTAGGTACCTAAAAAAATCCTAATGTAATTTGTGAAATTGGGAAAGAAATTTCGGAGCGCACTTCTATTCCCTTTATTTCAAGACCTGCCTTCGCTAATAGCTATTCTTTACATGTCATAAATTTACTTTTGTGCGCTAAAACCAGATAACGTTTAGCCACTTTTAAGATAGTCGAAAATACAAGGGCTTAATTTACAGAAAGCCCAGAAAATTTTAGAATAAAATGCTTTTAGTGTAATGTTGTTATTTTTTTTCTTTCAATTATAAAAAAGAATTATGAATTAAGATATGACAAATTAAGCTATAAATTTTAAAAAAATCACATAGACCTGCTCTCAGCAGAAGCTTAAGCGAAATTGATAGCTGTAAAGCAAAAGTAGATGATCGCTGGTTTGACTCAACTACGCAATAAATCACATTTACTTCAATTATGCAAGAATTTGGTATAAAACTGGGGCATACAAAAATTTTCAATTTGGTCGAAATAATTTTAAGAAAAAAATCCTTTTCTCCTTTCTATACATATTCGTATATGTTTTTTAAATATTTAAAATTGCAGTTGGTACGAGTGGTTTTCCATTTAAAAAAGAATCACGTATTCCCCTAATTTGGTGTTCACAGGAAATTGACACATCAATCAAATATAATGAGGCAACTTTGTAACGCGTGTCACACGAAAGGACTTGGTATGTTTAATATATTCTTTGCTTAAAGAAATTTGAATCTATTCAATAAACGTTTTTATGTAGATCTATTTAGACCCCTAGAACAGAAAGGTACTTTTGCCCGAGAAGTCTAATGTGAACCGTTGGCTGCTCGATTTCGGAAAATGCCACGTCATTGTTTTTAAACGGGTCCTACCGCAGTGAGTATCTTTTCGAATGTTTTCTTAGGAAAGGGAAAATATATATAACCATACCCACTAGCTACCAGCTATGAACAAAATGTTGAGCCGTAGAGGTTAGTCTACGTTGTTTCCGATCAATATTTCAACGTACGTTTAATTTTCCAGTGGCGATTTTTTCATGTAAAGATTGTTCATATTATTTATTTCTACGTAATGAAAATGAACGTGCACATAATCGTATCAACAAGTTAAAAATGTCAAAATACGATTTAAATTATTAATATTATTTCAGAAAAAATATGAACAATGTTTAAACTATGTTTACAACCCAATCAATTCTGCAATACGGAATAATAGGCTGGGGAGGTGCGTATAAAACTAACTTAGCCCCACTCGATATAGTCCAAAGAAGACTAATAAAAATAATCTTCAAAAAGCTATAAGATTACTTAACTATTAAAAAAATTCAAAGTTTTAGATTTGAAAAAAATATGCGTTAAAAATGCATTACTTCAAAACCACAAAGAGAAAAGCAAATTGCAGTAAGTGAGCACCAGACCAAGAATGTTAGGCCAAATAGTTACCCCAAAACTCAATACAACATCAGCACAACATTTATATTCCTACTCAGCAATTCAGATACTCAACAAACTTCCTAATGACAAAATAGACGAAAAAATCTATGAAATAAAAAAAAAAACTCAAAATACCCTTTTCACTAAAATAATCTAGAATTTATTATTTTCATATGATATTCGTTTTTAATCATACGAAAATAATTTCAAAAACTCCATGATAGTTCTCCCTCCCTAAGCACGAGAACTTTCTCAATTAGGGAGGTAATTATCATTACCTATAAACTGGAAATTGTACATTTATTCAATTTATATTATACCTACTGTTAGTATTAAGTAAAAAAAATGATCAGTTTGTACAATTAGTTTAGTGAAAATAAAAAAATAAACTTTTTTGTCGATATCGTTTGGCTGGAAATCAAACGGTAACTTAGCATTGTACCGTATGAAGGTATTTTTTTATAGTGAATACCGCACAAGAGTCTCAACTGCTCTCAATCGTCTAGAGCCAGTGAGACTATGGCATCTCCAAATAGGATATATTGTGAGGCTGAAGGTAGTGGAGAGGGAAAGGAGATTGAGAAGACGGGGTTGAAAAGTAGCTGGCTATTCAGATCTGGTCACCAAACACTGCCAAAGCCATTTCAAGCAAAGTTTCGATTCTGAATAGTGGTCTTTCACCAGGACGATACTTAGAGAAACTACCACTCTGGAACGTGCCGCAAATGTACTTTTTATTATTTTATATGAATTAAATATGTTAAGACACCTATTGATTAAATGAGAGTTATTGGCTCACGCCGGGTTTGAACCCGCGACCTTTGGATTCGTAGTCAAGCGTCTTACCCCTTACCTTCGACTATGGAGGCCGTTATTTACTCATTATGTAATTTACTCGTTGGTTCCATCCATGTAAGTACCTACTGAAATCTACATTTCTTTAAGCTTCCCGCTCATCGGGATGTGAGAGAATAGAAAAAGTCGAATAAGGTCAACGATAAGATCGGTTAGTTGTCCGAGCGGTCAAAAGCGTCAAGCTTGCACTTATGCATCGTGGGTTAAATTATTTGGTCGCTTAGTCCTCCATCATAGCACAAAAAACGTTTTCCTCTTATTGTGACGGTCGTAGCAGGAATTCAAATATTGTCAGGTCATTCGTAAACCGGAAATATTAGTCTTCGATTAAAAAAATACATAATTAATGTTTAAAATTTTGAAACCGTTATAAGTTGTAATTTCTGATACAGCAGAATTTAATTTCTTCCTATTTTACCTATTTTAAAATTTATTTCCCATCACTCTTTTGCTTAGTAAAAAAAGTGAATATTTACGAATTGTAAATATTTTGTTATTTTACCCATAACACGTGTAACATGGATAGTTAAAATCCTTACGCTATTGCAAATACCTCTACTCTGCATAAAGCAATCAATTCTGAATGGTTTTGTCTGTATGAATTAGAGGTAAATTCATTTCCCTTCTTTGTTAACTGGAAATACGTAAATCGGGAGCACAGAGACAACACCGACATCTTCCCTTGCTTCCCGTAATGGCAAACGGCTTTGGCTTAGAAAACAACATAAATTATTGAATTCATTGCTATTCCCGCAGCCATACACGGCCACTTACAGACGTCTGTGGGAATAACGTCGATTTATTCGAGTTTATACGAGCCGGTTGGCCCGATTTGTAGACTTCATTGAATGAAGCCTGTTATTGGCTTAGATGGTTTTGTCTGTGCGGCTCAACTTGCTCGACTTGCTCGTTTGGTGGTTTTTACTATTCCGGAAAGTGTGACAATACGCATATTCAAGCAAAAATGTTAATGTAAACGCAGTGTCTATAAAATCTTCTCCGCTGTGTGATGACTTAGGGTTTTTACTTTATTTTATTTATTTTTAAATTATGTCTGAAACCGGTTAGCTAACCGAAAACTTCTTGTATTATTGCGGAAGAAAGGGTGTCGGGAGCGGGATCTTCAATCATAATTATGTTGAGTGTTTTTTTTAAATAAATAATACGTATTCAACAATATTGTTACGATAAGTGCATTTTTAGATGACTGATATTGATTTTGATGATTATAGGTAGGTACTTACAAATACAAGTGAAAACTATTAAACGTTAATTCTCACTATACATTATATAGTTGGCACATATACCTTTCGGATACTAACATAGTTTAGAGACTAGCCCACGAAGTGATTAAATATTATTTAAGCTTTTGACAACTGACGCCACATTTACATAAACTGTTTGCCCGTTTTTGTTTATTTCTTCTGTTTTCTTTTTGCTTGCCACATTGTTAGGAATACCTTAGAACAATCGACTCTGAACAAAATTTGTGTGACGTAATGTAAAATAAATCTTCCGAACAAAAAGCCGCGGATATATCGCTAGGTCACTGAAACAACCCTAATGAATAATACACAATAATTAATATTGAATTGTACTTCAACTGTGTTTCAAGTATAATAGTGTTGATGGCACTTTGACTTTGAAAAATGTGTCAAACATTTTGAAAGTCACAGTTTTACGCTGGAACTTTGCTTTTATTTGTTTTTGTGTGTTGCCGGCTGACCCTCGCAAAGGATCTTTTGAGACAGGGCGATAAAAAAACCTTTTGAAACATTACGAGTAAAAGTTTTCTTTCGTAAACATTTTTTTCGAAACGTTTACAAAAAAAAACCGGCACACTTCGCATGTACTCGTATATCCCTAATAGATTTTATTCTGGGCCTCGTGAATGTAAAAAACCTCAGAAAAGCTCTTTAAAAATCTATTTTTTTTAAGGATAAAGTTTCTCTAGTGTGACTCAGTAAATTGCATCCACTTATCTCGGAAAGACAGGATTTTTCTTTGTTTTTTGTATCAAATCCTTGCCATCTCAGAATGATTCGATCCCCTTTTTCATGCGTGAGGCATTTGGATCTTTTGGTTACATTTTCCTACCGAGATAAATTTTATCTAGTTTTTTAAAACCACTCTACCAATTGGGGCACTGTTTCACAGAATATTAGCAAAATGTATGATCCTTTTTTCTGTTTTTTCATCCCACATGAAAAATCTGCTTCTTAGAAAAAATCTTCTTCTTACTCGTCCATTATTCTGTTATTGAATATTTAAAAAAAAAAACATATTTAATATTCTCTTATAAGCTGTGAAGAAACATTTGCAAGAGAAGAGTTTGCAATTTACTTGTATTCTTATAAAAATACTCGTCTATATTAGAGAAGACTATAATATTCTGTTTCATTACTCTGGTAAAATATGTTTGCTCAGATTTTTTTTTGTTTCTGAGTTAAATTTAAAATTTATTTGAATGCCTTTATTGAATTACATAAAAGTGCCCCTAACTTTGCAAAATTATTGATTTATTCCACTATTCGAAAATACAATTCTCACTCATACTGCATTCACATATTGATGTGTCGTTTATACTGACGTAAATACATAAAGCCTTCTGATAAAATGTTGTAACTACAAAAAAAACTTTGTAGATATGCTAGTATAAAACTCGTTTTATGGTATCAAGAACACTTTTTAAAGTTTCCCATCTTTTATTTAAAAAGATCCTATTTTTTACATTTTTACCAAAATTTGGTATTTTGAAGTTCCAACATTTTAACTAAAAGCCTTAATTTTTCTTGCACGTGCCGTTTGACTATAAATAAGGTTTTTGACAGGTTAACTGAATATTCATATCACTACTCTTTAGAATTAAACATACCTTTTTGACGTATCTTTTTTAAAATTCTAATGTTTAAACAGCCACAACACTCATTGGTATATCATCTAGTAAATCACCATAGCCATAAACCATAAAAAATCAAATATTTCTTTACAGGATCGACAGTTGCTCGGCTCTTAAATAAAAACAACATGACTGATTACCCCCAAAATTAGTTTAAATAACTCAACGGGACTGCCACAAAGAAAGTTATGTCATTAAAAAAAAAAAACAATGAAAATTGTTGAGGGTAGGTGCAATACTACCTGAAAATAATTACATGAACGTCGTCTATGCACAATATCATACAATTATTTATTAGAGAAACGCTAGCACTTTGTCGCTTGTTTGAAATTAGATCTTTGTCGGAAGGAAACCGCACTTCCATTGGTCAAAGGAAGTAGGTTGCCAATTTTGGTTAGCCGCTTAATGTAAAACGATGCCTGTAAAAGGAAACGTATTTTCTTCAAAGAGTGACTACGCAATTAGCCATGGGATTATTTCCGCCTAGAGCGCAGACAATTTGAGACATTCTGCAAAAATAAAACACAAACGCAAAGGAACATTAAAAACTCCTTAAATTAAAAACCTGCTGTTCTTGGTTTTTATTATTCTTCGTCAGATGGTGTCTCCTATAAGAAGTTGGCTATCATTCAAGCAAACTGCAACCTGTAGGACAGGCTCAAATCAAATCAATCATCCTCTAATACGTCTTTCGATCTTCCCAGGATTACAGGATTGCAGGGTGATCTTCTATTTATCACCCCTTATTGTACAGCCAAGATATTGTTACTACATTTAAGTAAAGTTTAGCAATCTAATGAAGAACATCTACATTAGTCGTCCCGACTTTGAGTTAAATTTGTATTTTATAGAGATTCCTACGTTAATATTTAATATTGACTTTACTAGTATATTAATCTCGATTTTTATTGCATTAAAACACCTTATTTTACAGGACTCTAAATTTCTAAAGTTCTAAACTAATTTCATCACTTTCATTGTTTTATTTTACTCTGTCTTAAATATGAAACCAACAACTACGTGGGATTAATTGTACTGTAAATTTATACTTTCAAGGTGTATTTAAATGTGATTTATTGGTATGTTTAACAATTTTATCTCATGAATATGTTTTTAGTTCGCATAGTAGTGAGTTTAAAATGAAAACAACATTAAAACACACACATTCTGCAGATTTAAATACCCCGTGGGAGGGAAGAGTGGGCCGATGGTTTTTGTTTTCAGTAATGTAAGCCTAACCCCAGCAAAATGATTCTGCTTTTGTACCAATTACGAACATGTCGGTCTAAATTTTGTTATGATTTAATATAATAATGTGACGTATATTTTTCTTAAAACTTGCTTTATTCATTATTGGATAAAAGCCTCTTTCCTGTCTTAAAAAAAACCCTTTTTTGCAACCGCATTAAAAGAATGATATTCCGTCTGTGGTCTTTCCAATGTTTTTATTCATTTGATCTCTAGTTCAGTGGCGTGTTGCACCAACGATATTTTTCCTTACAGCTTTATCTGCCCATTTGCATTTTTCATATCTTGCAAAAACTGCGACGTGGAAATGTTTTTTTAGCATAGTATTAGTTATATAGTCTAGCATATTGGAGTGAAGTTATGCTAGATATAAGGAATACAAGTCAACAACAGTAACTTATATTGATTTGGACTTATACTCCTTATCGAAAAATAACATTAAAATCGCACTAATATCAAAATGAGCCTAAAATATTGCATATTTAATTTTAACAAAATTTCATCTTGATCAGGTTTTGCCCGGAGATAAAAAAATAACCAGCAATTTGTGTGAGCGATCAGATGACGCATATTTATTTTGACAAATTCGACAAAATACACCACAGAATTTCCGTGAAGGACCTTTCGATAATAATACTCACACAACCTGTGATAAAAATATCTCATCCGCGTTGTGCTTAAATGCAAGTAAAATTTCTAACCTTCAAAATTAGGTTTCGACTTATCAAATTATCCGGTGTAAAATTATTCATAGGGAAAAAATTATACGGTTTGATTTAATTTAACTTCAGCGCAGCTTTTGCTGGCTCCAATTTGCTCTTCCGAGCTTCTTCTTCAATCGATTCGACCACAGCTTAAAGCTATAGTTAAAATGCTAATTGAAGTCGTACTCAAACATCCACTTTACCTCTACAAAGTGACCTACGTACTCTACTTCAATTAGAATTCTATGCTGCAAGTAAAGAATCGTACTATTTACCTCATGCTCTCCATCTCTTTAACATATTCAAAGTATCTCATGCGGTCTGGTTAATTACTCAGTATGTCTCTGTTTAAAGAAAAAAAGCACCATAAGGTAACTATTATAAAGTAGAGCAAAGCAAATAATGTTTCGGCACATCATATTATCGTTGGAAAGGCAAAAAGCAGTTTTGATCAGTTTTTTTTTTGCATCGAATGCTTTGACTCTCGTTTAATTCAGAATACTTTGATGGTCCTTTAGACATCTAAAATATATTCACAATTTGGAAAACAACTTGTGGAAAACTCAAGTGACACAAGATTAGGAATTTTTAAAAACGTTTTGTCGCTTCAGATAACTCAGTAAGAGCATTAAATTACCTGGGTGAACTTTTTCTCCAAAATTCAACCAGATACTAAAGACTTAAAAACTTTAAAGTACTCAGACATATGAATTTCGTTCCAGTTTAGCAAAATTATAAATAACAGAGTTTACCTCTTTATGAAAAAACCAGCAATGATATTACGCTAAAGAAAATAATTTATATTGGTGAAATACACTGATGCAGGGTGAGAATTGCAAAATGCAGGAGACCACCACCCTTACCAATTTACGAAAATCTAAAAAACTCAGGGACAAGCAAGGATAGCATCGAATTGAATACTTTATAAGAAGGGTTCACGGCGAAAGAGTATTGGGGGGCCTTTATTTGGGTAGCTGGGTGGTGTGGAAGCCAAAGGGACTCAAGAAGGGGTTTCCCAGAGGCGGCCAGAACTCCCAGAGGGTTGTAGAAACGATGATGATAATTTTCATCAAATAATATTAAATGCTTGCAACATTTTCATTTCTGAACCTTTTTCTCGTGAAATAATGATAACAATCATGATTTTAAAAAGTTTTAATTTGTATACATATTATATACATTAGTTTATCTTTGTTAATTAGTCTTGTTAACTTAATTAATTTAGTATGAAGCGCAATTGAGGAGAAATATCACAAGATTGCGCTATATTAGTTCAATGTTATTATTATTCTTCTTTGTACCGGTCAATGGAACTTACGTATGATTCGAGTGGGAATAATTAATTGGTTGAATCTGACAATTAATATTAAAAATAGTAAGATGGTTGTTTGTAATTGAAATATAGAGAAAATAATTACATGATCTAGTGAAAAAAATTATAACCGGAGTGGTAGATACTCTATGTATAGCCCTGCTGAAATGCCGACATTAAGATTGAAAACGTTGCTTGGAATTAAAATAAGCCTAAGCCTGTCTTATCTCAGTCATCTTTCTCGACTTCCCTTCAATCCAAAGATCGCGGGTTCAAATCCCGGCTGGCGCAAATACGTTATATTTATTAAGCTTATATTATTTCATACGAAATAATATATAGTATATTTGCGGCACGTTCAAGAGTGGGTGATACTTAAATATCACCCTGGTGAAAGACCTCCATTCAGAATCTAAACGTTGTTTTAAATGGCTATAGCCGTGTTTGGTGACCAGATCTGAACAGTCAGGTACTTTCCAATCTTTCCCTTCTCCATGTCCTTGCCATCTCCACTACTTTCAGCCTCATAACATACCACCGCATTGGAAATGCCATAATCTCACTGGTTTTAGACGGTTGGGAACAGTTGAGACTCTTCCTAAGGGAAAAAATGTAAAACAATTTTAACGATTTCAAGAAAAATATTATTGGAAAGTTCCGCAGGATTGAAAAGTTTTGAAAATGGTATCAGTAAATAAAATTTGACGTTTTGTACGATTTTTTTTAAATTATAATTTGGAAAGGTTTTTTTCAACCACAAGAATCTGTTTAAGAAGAAGAAAATGTTTGTAAAAAATAATTTAATCAAGTCTAGAATTATTCCGCACATTATTCAAAACAAGAAAAATCTACGCAGTCAGCCCGCCGCATAAATTGGGTAATGGAAGGGATATTACAGTGGATACCTATTATTCATTGGCACACTATAATTTTTTTCTATGTTTTTATATTTTTCTCCCGAAAATATTTATATCCAAAGGATGTTAAGGAACTAATATTAATACCTCAAAAATTCGTTTTATACGCTTTTTCATCAAAGTTGGCTTTTAACCGGAGAACGTCTGCCATACCTAATTATATCCATGGGGGGGTTGCTAGATTCTCAATACCTACCTTAATCGTTGCGCAGTCCGAGAACGAAATGAAACGAAAAAAACACTTAGATGGTTAGGACATGAATGGAGAATCGGCTGAGAAAAGACTTTAGAATAAACGTTTTTTCTAAATATCGCAAGCAGACACGAAAAATTGTATCAAATGCTTGAGTTGGTGTGAGAAAAGTGTGAAACAAATAATAAATGGTTTTATTTACTTTGATAGTTAAATGGATATTTTAAAACTTCATCGTTGTAAGATTAAAATAGTTGCATTTAATTAAAAATGCTAGACATGCGCAAATTGTGGAAATTGGCATGAAACCAGAGTTCACCATTCAGGCGTCAGCACCCAAAAATGCGCACTTTTTGGCTTTCTAATACAAGTAATACTACTGATGATTTACCTGTCATTCTATATGGATAGTTAGAAAAATGTCTTAGGTTTCCATTCTAGTGAATACATAATTTAAATAGTTATCTTTTAATTTATTCATAAAATGCATACTGGAACTTTAAGTCAAACATTCGAAACATTTTACTGTTATTTTAGTATGTTTTTCATAGAATTTCAAAGATTACAGCCTAAAATTTTTATTCACTGGATACCTGAAACATTTTCTTAACTGCTCGTGTAAAATTTACAGATAAATCATCTTCAGAATTGCTTGTATAAGAATGCTACGAAGTTACGTTTAGCGCCATTTTGGGTGCTGAGCCTTAAAAGTTATATTTGATAAAGTCATGGAATTTTCATCTACATTTAACTTAAAATAGAGGAATATTTCTGTGCACGCAAGGAAAAACAGAATTAGTCAATAAACGCAGATGTTCAGGAGATTTAAAACAAAATTTAGGGATTTTATTTTGTATGTTATTATGTCATATGTCATATGTCCTTTTTCAAATAATAATAACACATTACCTTATTTTCTGACCCATCTTATTATTCCTTCTAAGATATGTATCTAAGGAATAATTCTGCATATTTAACACACTACTTGTTTTTTTTTTACTTATTCCGTTCTTCTTTCTCGCACAGATTTTACCATAGGCAATTAAACAACGTATCCACTCATTATCTTTATTTATAACACAAAAAAATCATCTACCATACCACCACCATTTTGAGTAGTAGATACTCTAAGTATCGCCCTGGTGAAAGACCACCATTCAGAATCGAAACGTTGCTTGAAACGGCTTTAATCGTGTTTGGTGACCCGATTTAAATAGCCAGGTACTTCCCAACCTTCCTCTTACCCATTTCCTTCCTCTCCTCACGACATATCCCAATTTAGGATGCCATAGTCTTACTGGCTCTAGACAACTGGGAGCAATTGGGACTCTTGTGCGGTATTCAATAAAAACAAAAAAGCACAATTGTTTGAATACTAGAATATTATTTTGGCTATTTCCTTTCCACATAAATTTCATGCATTGGTTGTCTTAATAAATTCCTCCGGTACTTTTGAAAATCTCCTTGGTCCCGAGTGCCATTGGGATGATATGGTAATTAATGTAGAACGAATCGATGTCGTGCCGTCTTCACTATTTGCTCGTTCCGGATTGCAGGCCACTTTGCTGATACACGAGTCATTTCACACTTCATGAACCTGCTTGGCTTAAATGAGGCAGCCTATATTATTCAATACATTTCCGATGTACGCCTTTTAGTATCAAGATTAGTTTTGAAAAGCGAAATAGTTTAAAGCAAGTGAGTAGTTCTTTTGAATATTAAAGTGGGATTTTTTTTTCAAATAACCGCGAATCGTTTTTGAAAATAGTTTCATACTTATTTTTTAAATGTAGCTTGTACTGATTTTTGCGTTGATGACAGCTTTGCTGGATTAAATGTAAGTTTTCACAATTTCATTGGAATCAGTTTATTTTCAAAACACCAAGGAAATACCTAACTTGTATATTATTTAAGCCCGGTTAAATTATAAAAGCTTAAGAGTAAGCTGTAGTTGCGTGCTTTCACGGAGGTTTAAAATAAATTGTTACTGTAACACAGATGTACCACTGTCTGGGGCTAGTAGGACTATGGTACGCGCAGTTGGGTAGTGTAATGTTGCGAGAGGAAAGGTAGAAGGCGAAGAATAATGTTAAGGTTGTTTTATTAAACAATACATGTTAATATGCAATACACGCTTTTAAATGCAATATTTTTATTAGAACTGTCTGTGTTCGGAAACCGTACTCACTATCAACACTTGGCCACGGAGGTAATCCATTAAACTAATATCCATGGTGCATTTTTCATACTTTTATTTAATTACTATTATTATTTCAAAAGTTACACATCATCGTGAACGGAAAAAAACCTCCCACGTGGTCAACTCTACAAAAATGAGTTAAATATGACATGGCGTAGAGTTTCAATTTGTACTTCAAGTTTCATTGTTTTTTATTGGTGAAAATACATTATTGCATCTTAAACTAAAAAACGCATTTTAGATGTCTCAAAAAACAATCTGTAACTCTCAAAAATCAGTTTTTAATTTCCTCTTGAACAATTACGCTTTTGACACACAGGAGGTATTTTTGCGTTGACGACGATATAAATATATATTATTGATTCAAGCAACTGTATTAAAGCGGTGAAATTAATTTATTATTTTTCCCTTTATAACACATCATACAATATGAGACATGTTTTAATATCACCAAAAGAAGACCAATTTTGTAGAACTTAACGTTCATTATAAAACACCCCGTTTCAAAGTAAGCACGTCTTAAAGTAATATAACCGAGGTATTAAAATTTTAGATTCCATATCTTTGATGGCTTTTTAACAATGCTAACATTTCCATTTTACGGATCCTTTGTTTACCCCAAACTACTGCATCAATTCAGATTCCTGATCTTTTATGCATTTTCAGACCATCGCTTCTTTTAACGGAGAACTCTGCGGCGAACAGTGGAGGAGCTATTAATTGCTTAAAAAAAAGCATTTCACGATTAACTTAAGCAAATTATTTTGGTTTGTATTGGTATCATATGTTACCAATTTAACTTTTTTTTATTGTGAAAGTCTTACCGAAAGGAAATTATTTCAACAGATACATATTATAAATATTAAGTAAATTTTTGTAGAAAGCAATCACTTTGTGGTTTGAAATATTTAAAGAAATAAAAAAATATATTTTGTATAAGATTACGGATATTATTTTAATTTTTATGACCAACCGGTTAACAAAATTTAACCAAACAAAAAATACAAAGTGTGCGGTTATATATACATACAGAAGGAAAACAAATAATAAAATAAAATAACAAAACAATGAGAAAACAATAGAATAACATTTTAATTATAACAAAGAAACAGAGAGAAAAAGACAAGTGATATCAATTGAAAACGGCAAAACGTCAACTGAGAAGGTGATTAAAGACACATATTATGTAGAAAAAAAAAATAAATATATATATATATAAATAAACTCCGTTAGTGGTGTTTTAGTGCTGAAATATTATTATTTTTCAATTAAAATTTTGGCAGGAAATTTCTCAACGTAAGCTTGTTTTGTAAATTGCAGTTTAATTTGTTCAGGCTTTAAAATATTCTTTATTAATTAAATCAGCTTAAATTATGTAGTTCTACATTTCGTTGTACAAATCATATATTATATTTCAGTAAAAAACATCTGAGATTTTGAAAGTTCTACTATGTAGGAATATTTTAATGCATGACAACTGTATTGCCTAAGAAGACTTTGTAATATTGGATTGATCGAACAAAGGAACAGTTAAAACGCAAAAAAAACAGTACCTTTCTGAACTTTGAAAAGCATACTCGTAATTATAATATGCGAAGAAAGGCACTGGTTTTTAAAGCACTAACGCTATTTTCTGGAAAAAAGCTTCAATGTGAAATAAATCCATCCTAGACCACTGCTATCTAACAACCTAACCTAACCTAACCCAACCATCCAACGAATAATGTTTTCCGGTTGAATAACCGCCCCTGCACCACTTGCATCTCGTGTAAGGCGGAACATCTGTTACTAAACCCCGATGCGGGATCCCACCATCATAAATAACTTCAGCGAGGGGAGTCTTCTTACTTACCGCTGCTTCCGTTACACTTGACGTACAGCCTGAAGTGGAAAATGAGATGCGATGCCGTAAAATGGATAAGAAAAGTTTAATTTCTTTTTAATTTCTTTCAAAACATGGCACAAGAAAATATTCCCTTCTCTTTATCAAATTAAATTACATATTACAAAAGCCGTAGACCTGGAGCCTCAGAGCTGATACTAAGTACCAATGTCTCAGATTACGTTCGCTTTTATAATTAAACCTTATGTGACTGAAAAAAATTACACGTTTTAAAAATTGATAGGAAGGTTTCTTTTACAGTATTTCATTTGATGAACTTTGCCAGACCACTTTTATGACGTAATAATATAGTTCAATACTTGGAAAAGTGGATAGGAATTTTCCCTCAGAACCATCCTTTTTTGGGGTTTTTAATTAAATAGGTGATTAAAAACAGTATTGAGGATACAGATGATGTACTTTGAACACAACAGTATATGATGTGTATCATTTAAAATAAGATAAAATGATTAATAAATACGGATAAGCTTAACAAATCATACAAAACGAATTCGTTGCAGATTTGCAAAATAATATTGAAATTATTTTACAGCCTTCTGGTAGCACTTTAAGAACTTACCTGTCCACTTTACACATGGTAACAAAAATGTCATATAATAGAATGTCCGTTTTGGATGCGTTCTCCCAAACTTTTTTATATACAGCATCCGTCGGCATAGAGGGAATGGTATTCACTCAGCATTTAGAACACCCTCAGCATTGAGTATATTGTATTCTACGAGTACCTTTTATCGGTAAGTAGTCGACGACGCAGGTCTGTACGATGGAATATGGTCCTGGCAATTGTTCAGCCGAAGGCTTAACCATTGTTTTGTCTACGTAATATACGGCAAACAATGGACGAATCGTTGAATCAATGAGATTCATTTCTACTACGTATTATTTAAGGCGAATATGGGTCGATCCTCAAAGGTGTTTCAATAGAAGTGGGTATTATTTTTTTAGTAAAACTTAGTGTAATATACTGTTCATATTTGGTGTGTTATTTCAGATGGAGTTTTTCTTTGAATTGAGTAGGTTGGGAAGTTGAAAAAAAAATCGGGGATAGGAATGGGTGCGGGAAGGTTCAAATAAAAAATATCCCACTTAGCAAATCTGGTATTTTTTGGCATCTTTGCACAATCGCTTGCTGTAGGAAACAGGATAAACAGAGTCGACTGATCATTCCACAGCCAAGCTGCCCGTTTTTATGTAGCAATTCCCAACCATGTTGGGCGCGTGTTCGTAATTTTTCCCGGATATGTACCTGCTGGATTTTAAAGTGATCATTTGTTAGGTTCTCACCTTCATGTTTTTCATCCAGATTCAACCTATCCCGTCATTTCGCTATTTGATTTAATTATTTAAGAACACTGTGTTCGAAAATAATTACAGAAAATCGAAACCGAAAAGTTATGTGAAAAAAGCGTTTCGTGTTGTTTGTTGGTGTCTCGCTTGGTCGTCGGTTTGTTGTTGTTCTTCAAGTAATATAACATTAAGTGTAGTGTTTTATTGTGATTCATGTTCGTTTATAATATGATTGTGCAAGAAGAATCAAGAACGTCCGCTTCAACCACATAGGTGAGTTAATGGTTTGCCATTTTCCCTTCATTCAAAATAATCTTTCAACATCCATAATTAGACACTTCCATCAAGAAGTATAACTAATCACTTACAGTCAACTATTTTCCAAATTTATCTGAAGCTGAAAACATATTCGGTGTTTTATCACAGCTTCGGATCCAACAGCACCAATGTAGAACGGATCAATAACGCTAACTCATCGGAGCATCTTTCTTTGAAATAGTAGTTGAAAAGAGACTATATTCTATCCTGACACCTGTGCTACAAAGGCTGTAATTCATTTGCTGAGATCAAGTACTATCAAACGGACAGCATTTTTGACGGCCTCCATGGTCGAGTGGTAAGACGCTCGACTACGAATCTTAAGGTTGCGAGTTCAAACCCGGCATGCGCATTTAATTCATATAAAAATAATAAAAAAAGTATATTTGCGGCACGTTCCAGAGTTGTAGATACTCTAAGTATCACCCTGGTGAAAGACCACCATTTAGAATCAAAACGTTGCTTGAAATGGCTTTAGCCGTGTTTGGTGACCAGATCTGAATAGCCAGGTACTTCCCAACCTTACTCTTAACAATCTCCTTCCCCTCCTCACTACCTTCAGCCTCACAACATACCTTACTTGGGGATGCCATAGTCTCACTGGCTCTAGACGGTTGGGAGCAGTTGCGATTCTTGTGCGGTATTCATATAAAAATATATATATTTTTTTTTGCACAGATTTAACTATTGAGAACATGTGAGTTACCAACTACAAACTGCTTTCAAAATCCTGAAAGTATTAAACTCTCAAGTTACATACTCAACGCAAACCCACGTAATGAACCTTGCAACGCATATCGTATTTTGCTTTCTCAATAACGTATTGACGATAAAATATGACGTCTGAGCAGTTATTTTTAACTGGCAATTTGGTTTCGAGACTGAAAACGACATCCGTTAATTGAGACGTCAAAAACCTCGTCGCGCCTCGTCAATCCCGCGTCAATCGCCTGAAACCTTTCAAATAATATTACACGACTCAATCGACTGGTAAATATTGCCTTCGATAAGTACTTATAACGTTAACAAAAAATATTTTCGGCATTTGTTTTTATTTTTGATGTTGTAATTGTCTTTTATCCTTAAAGGGTGTTACTGGCCATAACGTGGATTAAAGTTGGTTACAAAACTATCCAAATATAATTTCTATCTAATCGTAGAATATTTGTAGAATGTAGACCCTGATCTTTTGATCACTGTAAATTCAAATGTTTAGATTAAATCCAAAGTCTAAGCAAATATTTAAATTTCGTATATTATATTTGAAAATGTTTAGATTTATCGGTTAATATCTAGATTTAAGATGATCAAAAGAAACTGTAAAATGTTCTCCTCAACAAACGGGATTTCGAAGATACGACAGTTTACGTAGGAAGGGTCGATTTGTTAACTTTTATGTACACATTTGATTATTTTCCTACTTTTTATATTTCTCCAATTTTTTACTTGCTGAACTTATATTTTTGCCAGTTTTACACATGTTTATTTTGATTTATATATTGGTTTTGTCAAAAAAATCAAAGAAAACAAAGGAAAATTTGTACTTGTACCGAAAAAAAATCTAGGTTCTGGATTAGCACCAATAATCGAAATCAGTTTAAATTAACAGTCAAGTTGGTCCAAACCTTTCCCTACCAATTTTCCTCTATTCCCCTCCTTCTTCTGGCATTAAAATATTTCCACATTGTAAATGCTATAATCTCATTGGTTTTGGTCAGTTGTGAGTGGTGAGGTATAAAATATTTAAAAATAATAATGTTTTGTACAGTAACGTACATTTATTAGCATATAACAGTTTGATAAAGCCTTCGAAAGGCAACAGGGTTGTAACTAAATAACCGAATTTTTACAGTTGTTTTTTTACATGAAATAAAAGTATTACTTATCTTAAATCGTAATTTTTCTAAATATGTTGTGCATTTAACGAAACTATTAGGAATTTTATATGTTAAAAACAAATGAATTTCTAATAAAGTGAATAAAACAAAATAATTAATATATAATAATATTTTTAATTCAAAATGAAAACAAATTTCGGAGAAGTGTTAAAAAAAAACATAATAAAACAGTTCAATATAAAAGTAAAACCATTTTCACGAAGGTATTATTGTACATACGTATATTTATTTGAGCAATATTGCATAACATTATTTTTTACTTTCTTCAGAAAAATATGCCTTAATAAAGTAAAGATCTTTATTTTATGTAAATAACTTTTGTTTCCTGTTCTTTCAAATCGTCAATGTGTTATTTGTACCAAGTCAAGTAACTTATGTTATTAATTAATACAATTTAATTAATAATTTAGTTTATTTCCACCTTTTAAATGTTTTTCTGAGTGTTTATGACAACCTAACAGTTATTCTGCTCTAGAGTATTTGATATAGATCTTTAGATGGGTACAATCTTATTTTCTACAATATTTCTCAATGATTCCTAAAAACCTTATTATTTCTGTACTTCTGTACAATTTGCAGCTCCGTGAGAAACTATGAAAATTTCCATACGATCCCAATAAAAGTCATTAATTAATAACCCACATCATCGCGCCATTACATGTGGTGCTAAATTTGCGCAAAGATTCAATGGAACCCCTAATACGTTCCTCTCTTCGGTAAGCTACCCCTTGAGGACTGGTTGGCGTTTCTTATTGGCCAGTCAGGCGCTAGGGATGACCTAAATATTCCAGCCCCCACCATCAACTTTATCCATTCACTATTCTCTGAATTGCCGGCGAGCGGAGGGGAGATTCAGAGCATGGAGAAACCTGTTTTTTCCTACTAAAATATTTTAAATTATAAATTGGTACTTAAATAATTGACGAATATTTATAGTGAAAAAGCAGTATCTGTAGTATATATTGCGTGAAAATGGATGAAAAAAAAGTTTCCGGACACATTTCAGAGGAGTCATCGGTAACATATGTTTTTTTAAATAGGTTTTCGGGGATTTAGTTATGTGAAATGGATTTAGTGTTCTTATGCCTTTTCACCGTTAATATAATGATATCAATAAACAGCTGATTACCTCACTCCCTTTATAAAAAGATATCAGGTTATTATATTATTGTTTTTATTTTTTATAAAATTATAAATTAAATTCTTAAATACAACGTACTATACAGTCATTAAAACGCTGAGTTATTATAACCAGGTGGTGATTTTTCACCACCAACTTAGTTGAGTAATGGATACAAAACATAAAAATTGTAATAACGAAGCAATATACAAATAATAATAACAATATAAGAGTATTTCTCCGATTAAATGAAATCTACTTGGAGATAAGTGAGATTTGGTTAGAAAATCGCACGTTATTTAAGACAAAAGCAAGGTAAATTAGATAAATATAATTCTCTGCGAGTAGTTGATACAACTCATAGAAAATAAATTTTCGGTAATTAAATTTTCTGTTAGTTGCTTCACAACTAAATCTTCCGCTTGAAAAACCGCTGCAACGTATTATAGTCACTAAACGTAGCAAAAAATTGACAAAAGATATTTGATTTAAATAAGAATTCCACAAAATTATCACAAAATCAATAAATAAAACTCAAGTGGCAAACTTTCATCCATTATCATCTTATTATCTATCGAAATCTTTCTGAATCGCCCCCGGAAGCTTGGTATGGATTGAGATGATGAATGGAGGGATAAGTGGAGCTTTTTAACCCGGAATTCTGCGGACACTGGATAAGATAAAGCTTTGATAGCAATAAATTATTCTTTATTGCTTCCCTCGTGGTAATTTTTTTGACAATTCCACCCCAATGACGTCGTCTAAGAGGTTATTAATTTGATGTATTAATAATGCATAAACACTTCTCTTGAATATCGAAACGGAGAACAATGAATGCGATTGGGACTATAATTACTTTTGTTAGAAAATAAAATGATTTATGATAAAAACACGGAGAAAATAATATCTCTTGACAAACAATTAAGTGAAGATTAAAAGGATGAGAATTACAGGATAATCAAAATGGTGACACCATATGAGGTGGAAACTTGCATCCAATCCTCTAGGGACAACATTATTGATGAATCCGTGGGAAAAAAGAACTTGTCCCTCAGACAAAATATCAAAATCACGGCGTTTCCGTATTGCGGGACCAACAGTACAAACTAGGTATTTTTACAAAGACCTTCATAAAATATCTGTCAAAGGTTTAGTAAGTGTACTAAAAACAAATATTTTTTTACAAAACGCTAGTTTAGTTTTTTTAAACCTTTGTTCACTGTCAAGTGGTACACAATCTTATCATAAATATCTTTAACGGCCTCCGTGGTCGAGTGGTATGACGCTCGACGACGAATCCAAAGGTCGCGGATTCAAACCCGGCGTGCGCAAATAACTTTTATTTAATTAAAAATTTTATTCATTTAATATGTGTCACAACACATTGAATTCATTTAAAATAATATAAAGTATATTTGCGGCACGTTTCAGAGTAATAGAAACTCTATGTATCGCTCTCGTGAAAAACAACTATTCAGGATCGAAACATTGCTTGATTATAATGGCTTTAGCCGTTTGTGACGAGATTTGAATAGCCAGGTACTTCCCAACCTTCCTCTTCACATCTCCTTACCCTCCCTACTACCTTCCGCCTTACAACATACCCCTATTGGAGATGCTATAGTCTCAGTTGCTCTAGATGGTTGAGAGCAGTTGTGACTCTTGTGCGGTATTCACAATAAAAAAAATATTTTTTAAAAAACTTAATTTTCGGTAGGCTCTTTTATATGGTGACTTTACCGAATTTATTTTTAGGCTATTAACGTTATTTTGATTGAAATTAAATATATCCACGTGTCAGGTGGGCTTTTGATCTTAAGAGCGAAACTACAAAGAGTGCAATTTTGAGTTAAGTACTAAACTAACATTCAATTTTTTTCTTTTTTTTAGTTACAGAAAGACGAAATTCATATCATTTATGATTTCTTAAATAAACTTGGTGTAGCAACAAATGAAATTAAAGAATTTGAGATACAATAATGAAACGCCTCTTGTACTACTGTGATTTCTTACCAGTATGAGAATCACACAAGAGGATGTATTGTTTTATCTTTGTACATGGTAAATTGGCCACCTTTTGCCAATGGCTTTGCGGAAAGTTTGTATCAATTTAACGTGTTTATTATGTCGAAACAACGATTTCGAAGACAAATAAAATTTAATAAAAAACATATTTAGAAAGAAAATCAATAACGTATTTATCATCTTTATAGGATATTTATTTTATTACCTCGCTTCGTCTAAAATCTTGACTGAACAAAAAAGCTTTTTTGATACACAACATCTTTGATAGTTACGTGAATATAATGAATACTCATTACGAGTTGCAAACAGTTGAACTAAAAATAAAAAAAAACATGATACAAAAAAAATATAAAACTATATTGCGCACTGTATTCGTACTCTTTCTTTCAAACACCTTCCCAAATTCAATCTTTATGTTTCACTTTTCAAAACACCATCTATTAGTTATATGAATAATTTAATGTGAAGGTACGTTTATCATTCTGGCTATCCGAAAAGATAAAGTCAGAATCTTAGTATGTTGTCGAAATGATTCTCCTGGGAACAGTAATCAACATTTGTTGACATTGTTTGTCTAAAAACATTCAGTAATATATACTCCGAGCAAATAATGATCCATTCTCAGAAGGCCCGGCCCACGCACCCTTCCCGTCGGCCGAATGCAAAGTTTGTTTTATTTTTATACAGCTTATATAATCTGCTCCCGTAAAACCCGATCTACACTACCGACTCCATTTTCGCCACAATGGGGTTTGACACTATCTTACCCCGGGCTCTTGAACTGTGATTTTTCAAATAAAAAAATGAAATATTTGAACTTTTTTCAAACATAAATCTAAAACCTTAGTAGTAGGCATCAATGATGTAAGAAAATAATAAGTGGATAAGGGAATTGAGAATTTCCAAGTGCTTAAAAATGCCTATCTCTTTCACATTGATAAATCAAGACAAGAAAGAATATGTGAAGCGAATGTGAATAAAGTGAAATCACGCGATCAAATGAATCAAATACTTGAATCGGGCCATGTGAAGAGTCAGACTAACAGAAGAGTATGTGTGAGATGATGAATGAATGTGAATGAAGCGAGGAATGTATGCCAAGATAGTATTGTATGGCGGTCCGTCTTCTCTGCCTACCCTTGCGGAAAAACGGCGTGATGGTTAGTTAGTTGGTTAGTTAGTTACACAGGGCAAAATTTGTGGAAGACATATCAAAGAAAGGCACCGTACTACATGGCTTAGTAATCTACATGATTCATCGTGCGTTTCCACACAACTGTTTCGGGCTGCAGCCTGCAGGGTGAATATTGCTCCGATGATAGCCAACATCCAATAGAAGATAGCATCCAATAGAAGATGGGGAAATAATTTCCCTCAGGGCCCATGTCATCTGTGGAGATGCTGGGTGGAGGGTCTTTTTGAGGAAAGGAAGGAGTGAACTTGGGTCTTGAAGAGGCCCATGTTGAAGGAGGGAGAAAACACAGAGACCGGCAAATCGTTCCTAGCCGAGTTGTTGAACATAAGAACGAGTCGTAAAAGCGACCCATTCTCATGTATTGAATGTCAACCTTGTCCAAATGTTGGGCGCGCGTTTGGCGAGTTTTCCGAATATGCACCGGTGCCAAAGGGATCAATGACGCAAGTTCCTCGGAGCATCTTCCATTGAAATACCTGTAGAACAAGGACAGCATTTCAAAGTTTGCAATCTGTTTGTTAAGATAAGAGAATCTATCAAACGGACCGCCCGTTTGAGCACAGATTCAAGGGTTTTTTCAGGTATTTTCAGGGGCTCCAGACCAGAGGTGGCTGCCAAATTCAACAGTGGGGCGTACTTGCTATTTGTACAAGGTAAGCCATCTGCGGGCCCTGTACAATACGCCCAACTTGTGAGAGGCTAACTTTAGGCGGTTGGTTAGTTCCAATACAACCGTGACATGTGGCGGTGAACGGCTGCAAGCACAATGTGCAAATGATTATTTCAAACACGAGCAGCTTGCCATGTGCAATTGAATATTTTTTACCAGAAAATCTCCTGAAATATTGCAGAGAGCACTTAAAATCTTCATAAAGTACTGGATGCTTGCATATCCACATTTCAAGGTACAATCGATAAGAACATGTAGGCAGTGCATATTAGATAAAGTAAATGAATTAGGGGTTTAAGTAACTTACATATTTTTACTTCGTATTTTTTGACCAGTTTACAAAATGTATTGAAATAATTTTAAAGCTTGCGTTGCGACAATTCATTTAAGTAATACATTTTGATCAAAGACGATGCTTTTTGTCTAATTAACTCTTAGACCTTTATTTATCTCTCATAATCGTATCTATCAACAACTACAGGTCAACGACTAAAATACTGGTAAAGTCCTATTTAATGACCATCAACTTCCAATCTTAATCAAAAGGCTGAACTCTAGACAGCTTAAATACAACACGAAAAATAATTACAAAGATTTAATCATAATCAACAAACTGTTACACAAATATTTAACAGAGGAATTGCTTTGTTAACTTTTATAATGGTCTTTTCTTCGAATATATTTTTAAAATCGTATAATGGGGAATCTTTCAGATAATTAAAAAAAATCTGATACCTGATAGTTCAGAGTCATGATGGTTTGTTTTTGGAACTGTTTGAAAGATTTTCTCAAAGTAATGTGGGAGTAGAATTTGTTTAAATTGATAAAAAGTTCATAGAATCAAAAATATAACCTTGAAAGTTTTCGAACTATAAATGGAGTTAGGTAAAGACTCGTTCTATACCTTTATTTTTGCAATACTTAAAAAAATGTCTTACTACTGGTAACATTTTTTGTTGTTGTTTAGAATGTTTATATTTGAAAACTCTTTTTTTCTTCGAAAATCTATGTTAACCTCTGTGGCAGAGTGGTTAGAATCCTTGATTTCAAAACTACAGGTTACGAAACGAAACGAAATGAATCGAAACTTATTGAGAAAATATTGATAAAAAGTGATATGTGTTATTTTAAATATAAAAAAAGATATACCATATAATTGCGCAATGTTCGGGAGTGCTGGATTTTTTTAGCGTCATTCTTGAAAGACTAACATTTAGAAACGAAACATCATCGAAAAAGCTCCGTAATTAGTAACAACATTTAAATTTCGAGGCGCTTTCCGACCTTTCTCTACACCTGTCCAATACCTTCAGCCTTACAACATACCTCAATTGGCGATGACATAATTTCGCTGGTTGTTCAATATTCACATAAAAAAGAACCTCTGACATATATGGAGCAAACGAAAGAGCGTCTTATCTTTCTTTGATATTTAAATATACATTTCAAAGCTTCATAGTTTATGATGAACATTACGCAATATTGTTAATCTAAAAACATCCGAACGCGAAAGGTCAAGAAATAAATGGATAACAAATATACAGAAATCCTTATTTAAGTGAAAGATTTAACGAATAACTCATGAACTGAGCTATAAACCACTATACAATGCTTTAAGTAGCAGTCACCGCGACCGAAATGCTTTAACGTTATATAGCCCGCATCAGGCATCTACTAGTTCCGTCCACAGTATGTGGGTAGTCCGACACTTTTCCCCTAAGTGTTAAATGAAGGCTCTCACCATTCAGCCCGCTACCGCCCGCATTATTCACCGTGCGAAGCAGATGCGCCGTAAAACCGTTTCGCAAAGTAATAGCTGCTACGTATTCCGTGGAATAGAGCCAGCCAACTAAATCAGGTAAGAAAAGCTTATCGCGTTTAAGGCTTTCGTGATATCTGATTCTTCGTTCTGTCTAAAACAGCCAAACTTTAATACGCGTTAAAACCTTAAACAATTCTTTAACATATTGCAGATTAGATCATTTATAATCTGGAGAATAAATCTTCGACAAACAAATTTATTATTTCCGTGAAATTTCTTTAAAGTATAAATACGGTTATGTTTGGCTACATCTAGTTTGTACTGAAGTATGGCAGTGAGGCATGGAACTGGCAGGGGAAGGATGAAAGTAGACTGAATGCTGTGGAAACGAGATCTCTGAGAGAGTATGTGCGGTAAAACCATGTATGACCGTATTAAAAATTTGGATATCCGGAAATTATATAAGGCTGATGTAAGCGTAAGGAATAGGATCAAGAAAGGGACGCTTAGATAATTTGGGCATTTAGAGTGAACAAACAAAGAAAGGAGTGTGAAAAGAATATTTGATGCGAAAGTGAATGGAAAAAGAAGTCGAGGACGCCCGAGGAAGACATGGCATCAAGTAAATCAAATACTTGAATTGAGCTATGTGACGAGTCATAATAACAGAAGAGTATGTATAAGACGATGTATGAATGTGAACGAAGCGAGGAGTCTATACCAAGACAGAGTTGTATAGCGGTCCGTCCTCTCTGCCTACCCCTGCGGGGAAACGGCGTATTCGTTAGTTGGTTAGTGTGTACTCGTATATTGTATAGCTTTCATATGGCAATGTCAAAAACAACTTAGCCTTAAAATAACAAACCAATAGCTTATTGGTTATATTATTTGCTAGGTGCAGTAAAATTTTGATTTTATTGGCAATAAGAACATGGTTGTAGTAAGGTTAAGAAAAGTTTTTGAATCTACGCTTGTATTTGGTACTAGCTATGTAGTTTCAATTCGCTGAACGACGTCCAACTGTAGTAGAGACGAACCGCTCTTTCATGATCGCTGAAGTAAGGTAGTAGTACTTCGTGACGCAAGGAAAATCTAGAACATGGAAAAGGTAACGTTGCTATTTTTAGAACGCATTGTGACGGTTTTCCACTTTTGCTGCATTATATTGCTATTGATAGTACATTGTTTTATTTTATTGAAACTGCTTTATGACGAAGTCAAGCTGACGTAATGTTTGAAACAATCCATGAAAGAGAAGCTCTGTTTGAAGAGATGATATAAATTACAGCCAAGAGCAGGCGATTTCGGAACTATGCAGTGTTTAAACATCTCATGAATCTACTTGTCGTTTTATTGCTGACTTGTACATTCATTTATATGGCGATGGAAACTTGGTAAGTAATATTAATCAGCTAGAAACTTGGCA
The DNA here is from genome assembly GCA_022651775.1 of Drusus annulatus. Lineage (NCBI taxonomy): Eukaryota > Metazoa > Arthropoda > Insecta > Trichoptera > Limnephilidae > Drusus > Drusus annulatus. Next base: position 279,566 of record JAGWCC010000186.1, read on the forward strand.
AACAGGAGCAAGGCACCCAGTTGGTGTCGACAGTTTGAATCATTTCTCTGAAGCATGTGAAACGAACTACCAAGATACAATCTTTTCGACCTCTTTGATTTGAACCGCATTTGAATGTAAGTTGAATGAAAAGGGGTTTCCTGGATATATAACATACGTTTTTAAATTAAATGAAAAAAAAACAACTTTGTATAAGACACAGATTGTATTTTAATATCTATGACCGACCAGTTTCGCTTAGCCTAAGCATCATCAGGGTGCAAAATTAAACTTTGCAAAACATATATATTGTGCGGTTATATATACATAGAAAGGGAGAACACAATATCAAATAAAATAATAGAACAATGAGAAAACAATAAAATACTATTAAAATTTAACCAAGGAACTGAGAAAAAGAGACAGAAAATATGAATTGAAATAGGCAAAACGTCAATTGAAATCAAAGAATAATGTGAAATTTTATGAGTTAACAGGAAATATACCTAATATTGGACAACTGGATAAATTTAACTGATTATTACGAATATGAATATAATTTTAATGTCTATTTATTTCTAGTGCTTCTAAATAATTTAATCTATTACCATGACTATTTACGTACGCGAAACCGGTCGGTCATAAAAATTAAAATTAAGTCTGTGGTCTTGTGCAAAGTAATTTTTTTTATTTCATTAAATACGTCAAACCGTTTACGTTTATATGACGTTTTTTTATCTTCTTTTGGAATTAAAAAAGGTGTGTTTTTGCTTGAGAAAAGATTACCACACTAAAGAGTAATTTTTCCAAGATATTACATATTTCGATAACTTTAAAATCATGATTATTTTTTAGTATTGAATATTTCTTATAACTGTTTGTGACTCTATATCTATGTTCTAAGAATATTGCACGCAGAACGCGCCTTGGGATTAATTTAGATTAGGCAATGCTTCAAATATTTTATTCTACATTACAAAAAATAATACTCCTCGTCTGGAATGCGTTAAACAGTCTTATTGGCTTAAATATAATATACCATGACGTTTTAAGTTTCGTTTTCCGAACTAAATAATAAATAAAACATTCTTTTCAATGACTTTGATGATATGATGCGAATACTTTCTTACTTAATCCAAACCAATTCACATATGCAACCCTTCGAAAAGGTTTCAATTCAAAGCAATACCCTGTGCAAAAAGTAAACTGGTACTCACCACCCCGTCTCCCACATTATTAACAATGCACGGCAAGTGCGCCGTCGAACCGGTCTGCGAGGTGACCACCGTGCTGTTGTCCGTGCCGAAGTACATGTGGCTGAAGTCCGCCGCGACGCCTCCGTCTATCCGGTTGAGCGAGGCGTCCGCGTCGCCCGCGCCGTCCCCGGAGCGTAGCGGCATGGCTACGACGCCGTCGCCGCTGTCGTAGCGAGGCGTAGTGGCACCTGGAACAATTTTAGATTAATAATTAAGACGGTGTATTAACTGGTTTAAAATAAATAAATCATTATCAGATGTTGCTGTGAGGGTGCAATGCCAATATTAGAAAAAATCTTACTTATTTATTTGACATTTGAAAAAATAATTACTAAACCTAAAGACGATCTTAATTTCTTCTTTACGAATAATTGCAATATTAACACAACCAATATTTTCACTTAGGATTTTTGTATGGCGCTGTTTAGTTAATAAATCAACACAAAGGCACTTTACGAAAGTCACCATCTATAAAATCTATCTCCCTATCTTTTAAATATAAAGTTTTAAATACGGCCTATGTTGGAAATTAAGGTTTTTTTGTTTTTTAATAATAATGTACAGTAACAGAATAACAATCAAGCCATCACCATTTTAAACACATATTAATTTAGTTTTTGGGGGAAAAAAATCGAACAGCTGATTATCTCAAAATTACTTGTTTTGATTTTGGGTTAAAAAAATGACATTTTTTTCCATGGAAAAGGTAGGTTTACCTGAGTTTTGTTAGTATTATTCAATAACCCTCATTTTAGCTTTTTATTAGATTATTCAATTAAATGAAGTAAAAGAAATGGCGCAACGTCTTAAGTTTGACAGATTAGTTATATGACAAAGCTCTGTAGCTCTGATGGAGATTACATTTTAATCTGAAAAGAAGATGTGCTGCTTTTGAAATTTTAGACATCAAAACGTACATTTATTTTTCATTACGCGTTTGTTTGCGGCTTCATACAATCTAGTGTCTGCTTCATGGCTGAGAAGATAATTAATATCTAACTCTGTAACACACACGAGTGTGTATCTATCTTAGAGTGAAATTGAAATTGATCAGTTTGAACTAGGCAGACGTGGTACTATTTATTAAGCGTATTAGGTTATTGATTGCCACTGTATGTGCTCGCACGTGGCGAGCCTCCCCAAGTGAAAACAAATTAATTAATTCATGTACCGAGCAATATGATTTTACGAGTACTTCTGATTTCTTGGATTCGTCAGGTTAAAGTTCATGTTGCGGTTATCCTGAACGTTTATAAAGAGGTTTTCTTATAAAAGGTTAAATTAATATCTGGCAGTGGCGTGCGGTGGCAGCCAATAATGACCACGATTTAAAATGCTTTACTTACCATAGAGGGTAGTTTTAGAAGGAAAATATTGTCGAACTGTCCTAAAAAATGGTAATAAATTTTAAATTTTAAATCTTCAATACCAATTCCAATTCACCTGAACTTCCTCATACAAAAACACGACCATGTAAATAGAAAACGATGAAACTATTCAATGTAGCTGTTTCTACTTTATATATATTAAGATACATCGAGTATATAGAGTTCTGTCACTATCTCTTGATGTACATACCTAAAAAAGTAACCGTTAAGTACATAACGATCTACATACTCTTAAACAAATAAAAAAATACGCCCATTTTTACACTTGCCAATTCAACGATTACCTCATAACATGTGTATGAGAATGAACCTTTCTTATATCTCATCATTTTGTTTTCCATTGCTCACATTATTTGCATTATTATATCATATATAATGCGTCACACTACTTCAGTTTGTACATATACTCGTTTAACTCCTTAGGATATATAATACCTTGTCTACTATATGTGAGATGTACGTAAATGTTAAGTTTCTTTTTTTACACTATGCATGTTTCAAAAATATTTTTCAATCATTCATCTCTAATTTGTTTTTTACGAGATCTTTCTTAAATAATTAAAAAAAAAAACATTAAATAACGTCAAAATTTTCATTTTTACAACAATCCTTTATTTGTGACTTTCAATCGAAGAAATCAAATCATGAATCGTATTTTATCAATTTTCTACTTCATAGTTCAAGAGTTCATAGCTGTTTGCTCATATCAAGCCAATACTAATGTTTGTCTGCCAGAACGAGAGTGGATGCGATTTTATGTCAGTTTTATGTGATATTTTATGTCGATGCCAAGCAGATGTTGCTCTGAGATGATACACCGTAAAGTTTTCATAGTACTTAATAACTATTCTGCACTAATATTTTTGAACATGATTTGGCTCTTTCAATGTTTGTTTTGCTTGTTGGTGAAAATATACTGCATTTTTATTTTTCCATAACCGTGTACAATTTTAAGACATACATATGTGTAATGCCTTTCTGTATTCTATCGATGACAAGTGACACTTGCGAAGAAAGAAGATGATAGATTACCTGCTTTGTATTCTTTCTGTTCATCACTATTATTGTAAACAATTCCCAACTCCATCTATCACAGGGGAAATTGTGAGATATTCAGAATTCAGACTGTAAAAATGATAGCGATTATAATACAGAAATAATATCACGATTCAAGTGATAAGCTACAAATATTCAATGTGCTTATCACTTGCTACACTTTATTCTTGAAAAAATAAGTTTTTATATTAGTTCATAGAAACACGAAATACATTAATGTTGCTTTACTTTTATTTGTGAAGGTAATACAGCTGAGATGAAAACTTTTTTATGGAATCTGCCATTGAAAACGCTATAGAAATCAGATAGAAAATAGGCAGCTGACATAATAAATGTTCAAGATAGGAATAAAATCTGCAAATTAATATGTATTGAGCCAGTGTATCTATCTACTTAGAATATTTAATCCACCAATTAAAATCATGAATTTAATAAAAAATAAAAAATCTCAAAAGCCGTCATCGTGCAGCTCTTTGAGTGTGAATTGCATGGATGCATTTTTCAGAACGACTCTCTACTATTGGTTACCACAATTTAAAAAAAATTTAAATACAAATATGTAGTCCACGCCCCACTGTTGAATTTGGCAGCCACCTCTGGTCTAGAGCCCCTAAATACCTAAAAACCCCTTGACTTAACGGGCGGGCCGTTTGCTTAATTCTCCTATCTTAACGAACGGAATGCAATATTTGAAGCACAGACGTCAGGTGGGAATGCTGTTATTGTTATACAGGTATTTCAATGGAAGATGCTCCGAGAAATTTGCGTCATTGATCTCTTCGGCACCGGAAACTCGCAAAACGCGCGCCCAACATTCGATCACGGTTGAAATTCAATACATGATAACAGGTCGCTTTTACGACTCGTCCTCCCTCCTTTAACGTAAGCTCTCTTCAACACCAAGGTTCACTCCTTCTTTTCCTCAAAAAGACTCTCCATATAGCATCCCCAAACATGACAAGGGCCTTAAGGGAAATTATTTCCCTCAAGGTCTCCTGTGTGGAGTTATTGTAAAAAAATAAAAATGTAGTACTTTATAAAAATTAGTTGAACCAATTTAGTTAATACTACCCTAGTGTGCTCTATCATATAATATTTTTGATCTGTTATGATTCTGATTGTTTTGTTATTTGGTTAAAATAATTTAAAATGTTTAATTTGTACAATACAATTTGCTTGCAAATTATCATATTACTGTGACAGCCGCCCGAATCTGTTCGTTTCCAAACAATTTCCAGTATTTCCTTCAGTTTCCTGCTTAATCTGTTTTATACTTAGCGGAGATTACCTCCCATCGCGGGCTTATCGGGGGAAGTTTCTTGAGCGGTTTAAGGGATTCCAGATTCCAACAGAGGAGAGAATTACTAAATGTATAGGTGGATAAGCCGTTGGTTTAAACATTAGACGAGTTCTGTTTAGAATAGACGTGTTAGATGACAGCAGATAAGATGATTTGCCTCGGTGTTTGTTTTTTTTTTTTTTTTTTTTTTACATGAATACCGCACAAGAGTCTCAACTGCTCCCAACCGTCTAGAGCCAGTGAGACTATTTCATCCCCAAATTGGGTATGTTGTGAGGCTGAAGGTAGTGGGGAGGGGAAGGAGATCGGGAAGAGGAAGGTTGGGAAGTACCTGGCTATTCAGATCTGGTCACCAAACACGGCTTAAGCCATTTCAAGCAACGTTTCGATTCTGAATGGTGGTCTTTCACCAGGGCGATACTTAGAGTATCTACCACTCTGGAACGTGCCGCAAATATACTTGTTATTATTTTTATATGAATTAAATGTGTTATGACACATATTAATTAAATAAAAGTTATTGGCGCACGCCGGGTTTGAACCCGCGACCTTTGGATTCGTAGTCGAGCGTCTTACCACTCGACCATGGAGGCCGTTTAAGAATATTGCGAATTATTATTAGTGTAAAATTATTAAACTAAGGTTGCTTACTCAAATTTACCTAGAATGGTTTACATCAGTGATTTAAAAAAGACGATATCATGCTTTAGTGCCATGAGATTTTGCAACATCATTAATCTTATTATTGGCGAAAAAATCCTGGAAAAGGCAGGTCGGTTGAAATAATAAATTTTTAATGGGGCCGTAGATAAATTGTTTGAGAAACTGTGGTTAGAACTCAGAATTATTTTGTCAATAAAACAAACATTTGATATCTTACAGCGGATTATGAAACTATTATAATTTTGGTTGTATGTGACTACTAACATCCTAGATGGAAAATCAAATAGGTTTCGACAACTTCTCAAAAATGTTGCTTATTTATAAAATTAGCAATAATAAGTCACATCGTGAGGAATGATAAATGTAAAATTACTCGAATGACAATCCAGGAAAAGATTAATGAAAGGGTCAGTAAAGGAAAAGCTGTTGTCTTCTCGGTAAAGATTTCTCTGGCGGTGACAAACCTCCTATAGGAGAAGGCACCAGAAGAATAAGAAAATATACCCTGAAAGTCAAACATAGTTTTTCATAATTTGTATGAAAATTACTTTTGTACACGGAATGTTGTCCTTTTTGATTTTCAATTATTTACACAGATGTCAGACTGTCATAAAAAATCGCCTAACGAAAATAGACAAAAGGTCAAGATAACAAGAGAATATTTTTAAAGGTCGGGTCTCCTCATAGTATTCAGAATTTAAATACGTATGTCTGTTGTTCAAACAAAACCCCTCGATGCCCTTTAAACACATATCAAAAAAATAAACATACCATAGCTAGTAAATTGACAGATACCTATTTTACAGTTTCCTTCAGGTGGAAAAACTATGAGTTTCAAATGAAAATAGGAAATACTTTGTAATTTTTTCAATTTAATAGACTCAACTGAAGGAAGATGTAAATTAATACCAATAGTAGCCCTTGAGGGAATCCGTAATTTTTTAGGCTTTGCTTAATTCTTCGGAACAAAACATTTTCTGAGAGAAACGAATAAATTAAACACAAAGTGCCGTGGAACGTTAGAGGAATATAGACTATATGGTTACATATTGGAAAAACAAACCAAAAAAATCCTCGTAGCAGAGAAGTAAATTTCTCGGATTTAGGTCCAGAGTGTGTGGATTTCAAACCTTACGATTAAAATTAACATGAAGCCACAAAGATTTGAGATAAGTAAGAATATGGATTTTTGTATCTTGTCTCAGAATGGTATACTTCTTGTATTACCCTGGTGGATATCACTATTTAGAAACGAGGCGGTTTCTGATTGTTTTAGCTGTAGTACGTGGTGAAATATGAATAATCACTTTCCGCTTTTCTTCTTTCACTTTGCATGTCTCCATTTCCTCCAGTCTTAAACATAATCCCAATATAAGAGATGGGGGTGATCTCTTTTAATCTTTAAAAATACCGGTAGAATTCCGTATTTCTATTCAATTACAATCAACTTTTATCAATCGTGTGTTCTTTATTATTGTGTATTAGTAGAAAATACTAAAAAGCAAAATCAACATGAACCATGTATAATGCAAGGGGGTGTAAAAAAATGAGCAACTTCGTAAAAAGTTTCAAAGATTGTTAATTTAATTTAGACAAAATAATATTTAAATTTGTTTTGTCGAACCTACAGATAGACATGCGATCATTAAGTTATGGTGAAATTTTCCCAAATAAAAAAAAAACACTTTATCTTGTTGAATGTAAGATAAAACAAAAGTTTAGATGACCTTCGCTCTCGAGTGGTTAAGAAACTTGACTACGATTTCAGAGGTTGCCAATTCAAATCCCGGAGTGCTCAAAACAATTTTATTTAATTAATATAAATTATTTTTGCGACTCATTCGCAGTCGTAGATACTTAAAGTGTTGCCTTGGTTCAATACCACCATTCAGAATCGAAACGTTGCTTGAAATGGCTTTAACTATGTTTAGTGAAGAGATCTTAATAACCAGGAACTTTCTAACTTTCCTCTTTCTCGTTTTCTTCTCCTCTCCACTTACCTTTAGTCTCACGGCATACTCCAATCAGGGATGCCTTGGTCTCACTGGTTCCAGACGGTTGGATGGTTGAGACCTTTGTGCGGTATTAACTTTGACAAAAAAATCGTACGCTAACTGCAATGACATAAGGTTTTATAAAAACAAACGATTATCGTCTGAAAGGATTTTTTCCCACTCAAGTCTTGAACTGCAAACGGAAACTAATAATATTCATCGTGATACGTAAAACTGCTTTCTTTGGACACATACAAAGTGTGAAGAGCACCTTTATATTTTATTGATCATGCAAAAGAAGTTGTATTCAAAGACGGCTCTAGAAAGTGACAAAAACAAATTTCAAAATATTGACCACCTTATTTTAATATGTTTTTAATTTTTATTTTTGTAGTGAATACCGCACAAGCCAGTGAGACTATGGCATCACCAATTGGGGTATCTTGTAAGGCTGAAGGTAGTGGAGAGGAGAATGAGATGGGGAAGAGGAAGGTTGGGAAGTATATGTCTATTCAGATCTGGTCACAAAACACGGCTAAAGCCATTTCCATCAACGTTTTGATTCTGAATGGCCGTCTAAGCGTATCTACCCCTTTGAAACGTACTGTAAATGTACTAATCGTACCTTTTACATTTTTATATGAACTGAACTACGCCGTATTCGAACCCACGACCTCTGGGTTCGTAGTCTTTCATCTTCCCATTCGACCACGGAGGCCATCAATGTAAAGACGTCACCTTACAACGATGATAATGATTACTTTTACTGGACGGACTACCCACAAAACTTTTGAAAGTCTGCTGAACTATTTAGCGTGACTAAAAATACCCTTCGAATAAAGAGCAGGTGGCGTTAAGCTGAACAATTTGTTTTAACGAGATCATTAAAAATTTGAAAAAATCGTATGATCGCCTCACTGTCAAGGATACAGATCTGCGATGCAATTCGACTGCTCATGGAGCATATTTCCGCGATGAAAATATTTTGGGGCATTCCGAAAAGATTTCTGTATTTTAGCAAGCACATTCGAGGGTATGGTGATTACAAAATTTAAAGCACTACAGCTAGAATTTATTGTCAAAAATAATTTAGCACCTTACGGAGGCTTATTTTCGAAATGATCTTAGCATATTGATGTTTTTTAATTAAGTAGAACGTACGCAAAACTCCGTAATACGGGCATATGATTTCAGGTCATTACAAATATATATATATATATATATATATATATATATATATATGTATATATATATATATATATTTAATTTGTCACCTATTAATCATTTCGTAAATATTAAAATGAAGTAAATAAATACATGAACAAATATTTTTATATTTTTATAAAACTTTATATAAGACCATGGACATTATTTTATTTTTTATGACTCACCGGTTTCGCTTAGCCTAAGCATCATCAGGATAAAAAAATAACTTAACAAAAAATACAAAGTGTGATGTTAAATATACACACAGAGGAAGAATGTTATTAAAGAATAATGATACATTTTATGAGTTTACAGGAAATATTGGACTACTAGACAAATTTACTTGATTATTAAGAATATGACTATTAAATGTAATGGCTTCCTTTATTTCTAGTGCTTCTAAATTATTTAATTTGTTGCCATGCCCATTTTTGTGAAGAGTATAAGCACCGATGCTTATCTAAGATGTTCTTTGATTCTTATATTAGAGTTCTGGGTCTTAGAATGGTTGGGGTTTTATAAAATTAAATTATTGAATTATAAAACGACGTTGATATTGGTTATCGACGGTAATCTACAAATAAACAAATTAATCACCTAACGACCATTTTCAATCACGAAAGTCCAGCTCGATGTATATAAATAACCGAAATACCTACATTTAAAAGTTGCATTTCCCATAAGCAATATAATAGACCGCCGTAATGTTTCTCGGAACACGAAGTTTGCAAAAGTGCTGGTGCTAGTGCGAAACCGCCAACATTTATAATTTAATAACCACTTAAACGTCGTCCTAGCAAAAATAAAGTGCTCTGAATTGTCCTCGTCGTTTTCTAAATTCAAAAACACTTTTGCAAATAAAAAAAATTCTATGGCCAATTAAACTCTTTCGCGCCAAGTATTCGAAGTCACTTGAGTAGCCTTTCTGTTCAGGCTTTCGGCGGAACGCCAGTTCAGTGGCTTAAAGTGGTTTAGTGATTATGTTACAAAAATCTGAAATAATTAAGAGCAGTATAATATTATTCAGTCATACATAGTCGTGTAGTCAAATATGAAATTGATTGTAAAACTTTTCAGTTTATCTTTATCAACTTATAAATATGAATGATGAATAAAGTTTATAAAATAAAATTGACCGGGTAACGGTATAAGTTTCATATGTTGTTGCTTCATAAAATTTGTACCAAGATCGTCATCAATTTGTTGATCAATAGAAGCCAGCTGAGCTTGCGAATTTGTACCGAAATAGAAAATTGTTTGTTGAGGTAATCTAAAGTGTCGTTACCTTTAAAAGCAGCAAACCTTTTAAGTATAATCAAATGTTCTGTAGCAAATGTATATTGTATCAAATGGAGATTTGAGATGCTTTTACGGATTATACATTTAATTACAGTGAAAATAAAATTCCTGTAAAAATGCCAAATATATTTAAATTAAGTGTTGAGACAGTAACCGTTGAGTAGCATAGCGATTAGTTGAGGATTGATAAATTCGTAAAGTGTTCTTGTTAAAGAAATTATTAATTCGACTTATCAGTACAATTTCAAAATATTGATAACAGCGATGAAATACGCATAAATACACCGTTATAAATTGACACAAGAGAAAGACATATTGCAGATGGCCTGGTCGGAATTCGTAAGTGCAATGGTGTTTCTCAGAAGTAGAGCCTTGTAGATGTCATCGTTGTTCCCATTAGGCTGATGCATAATTATTATAATGGTCATGTACTGCAACAATTGCAATGGAATTTGAAATTAAATAATAGCATGCGTTGAGTTACATGGTTTGTAAACGAGAAGAAACGGCATTTCTGTATGATTTTATGATTGTGAACATTGTATTAGTAAAATGTTTCCCAGAGAAGTTGACAGAAAGAAGAATGCAAAAACTTCACTTAATGGAGGATTGTCTGGATAAATTATGTAGTCGCTAGTAAAAAATGTCAAATGAAGCGAGACCAGCATTCCATAGAAGAGTTCTGATACCTTTTGTAAAGTATCAAAACATGAAACCGATAAGATTAGACGAAAATAAATGAGAAGTGAAAAAAAATAGATCTGAGATATTTGTGCGGCGATGTCATATGTGATGGTCGTATTAGCAAACCAAAATATCCTCAAATTAATAGTGTACGCCAAATAACATAGGAGTAATATAAAAGATTAAGAAATAATGCTGGGATGGATTGGAAATGTACCGAAAGTTTGTTAGGAGAATACATGTTACGTAAGTGGGTGGGATGTGAAGTCGTGGACGCCGCAGGACGACTTGACATCATTACATGAATCAAATACTTCAGTCAGTTTATGCCAAGGGTCGGACAAACAATAGAGTATGTATGGTACGATACAACGTTTTTTCGTTTAACTTTTTGTTTTAGAAAAAGGTTATTTTACAATGTTTGTTTCCACAAAATGAAGCAAAAATAAAACAATGATTGTAGAAGAAGTCAGGACAGGGATATAATGCTAGACTTGTGTTTCATTCAATTCTGTCAGTTAAGGAGAAATATCAAACAGCTTATTTCAACCCAATTTTATTTTTTACGGTTAAAAAATTTAAAAATACAAACCTATTTTGATCTGTGTCTAAATGTATTTTTTTAAACAGCCCCTTTGAAAACTCTCTTAATTTCTCTTTAGTTTTTCCGCCTTTTGAAAATATGTTAATCGCATTACATATTACGCAATTGTGATTTTTCCGGGAAAAGTTTCCATTTAAACGCGTCCAATGAGAAGAATTTATTAAAAAAGTACGGTATTTAAAAAAAAGGTATGGATTTTAGTTTGAAATAAAATTATTTTAATTAAAACATTTTCAGTGGCAATTTGACTTGCATAATTGTTTGTCCGTAGAATTTAAACGAGTTGAATTAATACATTATTAAACAGAAAAATTAAGTCACGCAAATCTAATTGAGACATTTTACAGATTTCGTTTTCTTGTCATTTGAACCGTTTTATTTCAGCATTATTAAATTTAACATGTTGCGCAAAGGTTGCAGTTCTTTCCCGAGTGAGAAATACATAGCATTGAAAATCTGAAAAATTCTTTATCCTGTTGTAGCTATGTTAAGTGACCAAATATGAAGAGTAATTTCTTCGGCATTTAAGCTTTCCTAAATGCAAGTCATATTTCTACTGGCTCCAAATAGCAAGGAAGACCGCGGACAAAAGCTACAAAATTTAGTTTTTTTATTTATTTATTTTTTATTCAAATAAATAAAAAAAAGCAAATTAAGTCTAACTTCAAATTAAGATGACTCTTTGAAGATATTTTGTTGAAATAATGACATGTGAAAAGTGAAGTAATTATGAGATATGGCATGAAATAGGCTACCCGAAAAATAACATTTTTTGTCAATTTTAAATACCACACAAGAGTCGCAACTGCTCCCAACCGTCTAGAGCCAGTGTGACAATGGCACCCACTATTGGGGTATATTGTGAGGCTGAAGGTTGTGGGGAGGGAAAGGAGATGGGTGAGAAGAAAGTTGGGAAGTACCTGGCTATTCAGATCTGGTCCAAACAAAGTTCAAGCAACGTTTCGATTCTGAATGGTGGTCTTTTACCAGGGCGATACTAAGAGTATCTATCACTCTGGAACGTGCCACAAATACACTATACACTATTTTATATTAATTACGTGTGTTATGACAAATGAAATTTATTTGGGAATGCCAGGTTTGAACCTGCTACCTCTGGATTCGTAGGCGAGCGTTTTACCACTTGACTATAGAGGTTTTTAATTCTTAAAGTAAAACTCCCAGGGATGGTTGTGACATAAGGTTGTCCATATTTTCTATTTATTTATTTACCTCTAAAAAAATTTTTTTTTTCGTCTACGACATGGTTATTTTTTTAATAAATTTCATTCATTTAAGTTTTATAAGCAGATTTCACAGGATTTCAGCTGTTTTTACCGTATTTTCAATTTTTTTTAGAAAATTTATGTTTTTTTGTAGTATTTTTTCTATATTTTGACATAATTAATTCAACACATTTTTATCTATACTTAAATGGTTTTTGATCAAATTTAAAAAAATTATTTCACTTGATTTTCTTACATTACAATGAACAAAATCATAATTTATTTTCTTCCTCTTTTTCAATAAACCTTGCAAAAATACGAACTATTTTTTCCCTCTCCGAGCAATATCCGTCTGGAATTCCTCTAAGGGTTGTTTTTCGAACAACGCCTTGCGCAAGTTTACTACGACACAAAAAGATAAACTAACGGAAATTTATTCATCTGATAACCCTGGTTTTGAAACAAATTGGAAGACCCTATAACACCCCAGGAGATTATAGAAAAGTCTTAGGTAATTATTGTTAGATTTTTTCGTCATGAAAACAATGCATTAGTGTTAAATCCTAATGAATTTGGTGTTATTTAATAAAACTATGCACAAAGTTTCACATTTAAAATTGATTGTACTCAGAGTATTAACATGGTAAAGCTTTTCTTTCACGTTTTACGTATTTTAGTATTTTTTTAAATGACTGACCAGTAAATGCTATAAGATTGAAATTCTACATCTCGAAATATTTCGTGGGAAATGTTCTAAAGCGAAAAGTTGATGGGTTTGTATCGCAGTACACGGAAATGGAAGTCTAGTTCTCTTTATAAACGTATCCTAGACAAGAGCTACGTCATTACTGTGGTTTTTACTGCCACGTTCTTGCAGTAAAGCTAGCTACAAAAGAAATAAATATATTTTCTAGGAATAAAAATAAGGTACTTTCCTAGCCGGTAATTTGAGTTGTTTACGTGAACTGACCTCATATAAATATTGAGGGAATATTATCATAAGACATAAATAACGCGATTTGTGTATTTTAATTTGAACATTTTTTTATTTATTTCATTCTATTGATTGATGTATTTTTGTTTGTTTTCTTATATACAATATGTATTTGTATAAATGGCAATTAACGTTACATAGATTATTAAAACCATAAATATCTCCACCAGCTTGCACAGTATCGTCGTAACACTTTAGTTAGTCAGAATACACCCGGAAAAGAATGCAAGGCTGTTTTAAATGTAAGGTTTAAAATTAAGAAAATATCGCTTAGATGCTTTGGGCATGTAAGTAGGATAAAATAAGAAAGGTGTGTAAGGAGAATATATGACGCGAAAGTAAATGGAAGAATTAACTACTTGAGTCGGGCCATGTCAAGAGTCAGAATAACAGAATAATATGTATGATACGATGTATGAATGTGAATGAAGCAAGGTTCACTCTCTTTGCCCACCACTGAGAGAAACAGCATGATGATTAGTTAGAAAAAAAAATTACAACTAATTTACTAGTTATACACTTAAAAATCTGTTTTAGAGTTCTTATTTTCGTGATTTTAAAAATCCTTTTTTCAGGTTTAAATGCAAATATTACTAACTGATTAACCATCACGTTTTTCCGCAGGGCTCGGCAGAGAAAACGAGCCGCCATACAACTTTGTCTTGGCTCACACTCCTCGTTTCATTCACATTCATAAATGCTCTTCTGTTATTCCGACTCTTCACGTCCCCGTTACGTTCTGTACGACCTTGATACATAAACTCACATTTAAAAAAAAAACTCTTCTCAGAGAAACGTGTAACAACACAAATATCAATTTGGCAACGCTGGTGTGTCATCTTGGAATCGGATGGAAATTTTCTCACTCAGTTTTGAGAAGGCTGAGTATAAATTAGTCAAGTTACTCAACTAAGCCTCGAGATGTCATTGAGAGTTATAATGAAAACTGAAAACTTTCTGCTGTATACAATACTTGATTTTGAATATCGACATCCCAAACCGAGTGTTCGATTGTGAGAGTGTGACGGGACGTGAGACAGATTGGCCTATTTTGATATTTCTTTCATCAAATAGGTTATTGGAAAACCAACGTAAAAGGCAGACTAAAACCTCACGCTTTTATTTGTATCTGTGAAAAGTCTATAAATGAAAGTCATTTATGGTACTAGATGTGATATTTAAATTAACATACATGGCCTGTTCAAAAGAAAAGGTCATTTTTAAATTTTCGCGGGCTGTGTACATTCGATTATTGATTTTTTGTTGTTGTTATGTTGGTACACATATGTTAAAATTATCAGCCATTTTGGATTAGTGGTTTGTTTTTGACAACTGGAAAGGGTAGTCACGTTTTTGTGTGTTCTTCGATTTTTTACTTTTGAAAAATATGGATCAAAGAATAAAATCCATGATTTGTTTTTTCACAACTCCAGGACGCTCATCGTCATTAAAATTTTCTCGACCTTCTGTAAAGCGCTTGTACCACTTATAAACACTTTTTTGAGACAAAGTAGACTCGCCGAATGCCACAGTCGACATTTTAAGTGCGTTGGAGCACTTTATTCCATTTTCAACGCAAAATTTAATACATATTCTTTGATCCATTTTTTTCAAAAGTAAAAAAATAGAAGAACACACAAAAACGTGACTAACCTTTCCAGTTGTCAAAAACAAACCACTAATCCAGAATGGCTGATAATACTAATATATGATAAACATATGTATACCAACATAAAAAAAAACGATAATCGAATGTACACAGCCCGCGAAAATTCAAAATTCACCTTTTCTTTTGAACAGGCCTCGTATTAGATGGTAAATGATTTTATTTACAATTTAAACTTTCTATAAAAAAACCTACTGTTAAAACCACGTTTTCGTACCTAGAACGAACAAAATGGGCTTTATTCACAATTCAAGGATATTATTTAAAATTTGCGTAAAACTTCAAATACCTTTTTCTGGCTCTGGTCGTCCCAGTAAAAATGTTTAATTTTTATTCACTATAAAAAAATTAAAAAAACCGATGTCTACTTGTTTTATCTTTGACCCATAGCTAAGCCGAATTTATGTTCGAAAAATTGAAAACCAAGTACAGTTAACATGCAATACATATCAAAATAGTGGTTGTAAGTCTCCAAGATTATCCCGCTTTAAATATTGCGGCACTAACTAAACTCACACACACGCCCGGCATCTAAGGTAAATGAACAACTACCAACGCATTCAGTAAAACAATTTGATTTAAACTTAATCTTACCTTCTGTGGAATTGGAGTAAGCAGCCGTGAGCCACGAGAAGATTAATCCCAGGTAAATGTACGTGAACTCCATGGCGCCTAGGAATTGTTCACCACCCACATTTTAAAACACTTATTTCACTTATTCCTCTTTTCCCACCATTCATCACTGTTATTATGTTCACATTTAGTAAAGTAATTATTTTTTCACTTGGATGTTTTTTTTAGTACAAATAAATCACAATATTTTTTATCGATATATACACCTGTTTTAAAAAACACTTTAATTCATTTTATTAGAAAGCCAATTCTTTGCGAAATAATATTCAAATGAAATGTTTGAACTAATTTTTCACACTTTTAAATTTAATTCTTTCTTCCTCCCTCTAGTGATAAAAGTTTATAATTAAAAAAAATATGATAATTTAAGCGAGTCATTGAAATAAATGAATACGAAAAATTAGAATCAAAAGTGTTATTTAGGAGATTTATTAGTTTTAAACTACAATAAGTTTGACGACCTCCATGGTCGAGTGGTAAGACGCTCGATTACGAATCCAAAGGTCGCAGGGTCAAGTCAAACCCGGCGTGCCCCAATAACTTTTATGTAATTAATATGTGTCGTAACACATTTAATTCATGTAAACATAATAAAAAAGTATATTTGCGGCACGTTCCAGAGTGGTAGATACTCTAAGTATCGCCCTGGTGAAAGACCACCATTCAGAATCGAAACGTTGCTTGAAATGGCTTTAGCCGTGTTTGGTGACCAGATCTGAATAGCCAGGTACTTCCTAACCTTCCTCTTCCCAATCTCCTTCCCCTAATTACTACCTTCAGCCTCACAACATACCCTACTTGGGGATGCCATAGTCTCACTCACTGGCTCTAGACGGTTGGGAGCAGTTGAGACTCTTGTGCGGTATTCATATAACAGAAAAAGTTTTATTTTTTGTATGTAAGTAGGATCAAAAGTATCCAGACATATTGTAACTTCCGAAGCCTCACTTTTTGTTTGTTTAATGTTCTCTCTTGGTTCTGACAACGTCTTGAGATGAACCAATGAATTGATCACTATAATAAGGCAAGTCGTGAAAAAAATGATAGTTTCATCTTGGAATATAATACCACCAATATCGGAGGTTTTCTCCAGGCTAACATTTTGATTAATTCGGTTAATTCTGTAACTATGATATCATTTTTTTTCACAAATCCACGCAGGAGGTAAGCTATTTGTATTTCGGATTAATTAAAACTGACGGCTATCTTTCAAACGTTTACCGTAAAACGATTAATAAAATGTGCTAAGCATTTTTCAGCTATAACATTAGCGGTTAGGCCGATATTTGATTTATCTAATAGGTTATTTTCTGATACGTTGAGAAGGAAATATTTGAAATTTAAGTAAAATGTTAATCACAACTAATACAAAATTTACTTCTTTGGAAATCCACCCTTTTAGGCCTGATATAGCGAACTCCACCCTATCTCCTATACGCCGCATGATAAACATATTTTATTCTGGCCTATCGAATTAAGCCGTTTATGATGCAGTTCACGATCGACTCTCGGCCAATAAGGACGTGAACTCTCTGCTTAAACGCCACGATATTTTTTGTTGTTTAGTTATGGGATAACTGAGTGAAATCTTTTGTTTCTTACATTTTGACTTCACCTACCTGTAAATAAAGGGTGAGTGTATTTTCAAGCAATTAAAAAAAAAACATGTACAAAAGAGCGAAAACATATTCTAATGATTTTTTTTAGATTTTCAAGACTCCGCCAATTTTTTTTTCGGAATAGGTATTTCCTCTTACGTATTTGTTTCTAGGGTGCTGTCTTCTTAATTAATTTTCAGTAACGAATTCCCTGGAAGAACGATAAACTCCTCGGCAGTGATATTTGTGGTCGCGGGTTCATAACCGTTTCTCCCAATGGAAATCAAAACATTGTGGGAAAGAGTTTCAGCTGTGATTAAAAATATTATATCTAGATCCGAAAAAACAGTATTTTTCGTAATCCTTAATGTTTTCCATTTTTACATCACAAAATTTAATAATTCCACCGTCTGCAGCCCTTGCGATTTTTTCCTGGTATTTGTAATAATAATATTTCAATAAATTGTCGTTTTCATATAAAATAAAGCATAGACGGATTATTTATGATGCTAACAGAATTCTGTTATTAAAGCCTTCAAACGTCTAAACTTAATGTATTCAGTGGCAAGCAATTGAAAGATTTCAAAGTAAATCGAATTCTTTGTCATTTTAAATGGGTTATTCGATGGATTCAATTAGCCATAAAAAGAATGTAACTAAATGCTTTAAAAATCCTATAAGATTTATTATTCAAAGAACGGATTTTTTTGACCTAGTTTTGATTTATGAAATCTGGAATATTATAATTGGCAGTTCGAATACGCTTCCACTATAGAATATTAACGATTTTATTAATTTTGACCAGAAATATATTCAATGGTGTTGTTCTACAGGAAAAAAAAACATTACCTAGTTTTTTGGTTGTCAATTTTTTTTCGATCGGTTTTATAAATACTTATTAGTTTTAGCTTAGAGATGATAAAAAGCCACACGAAAGACACATATGTACATATTCTCAATAACTAAACCACTAAAATACTTAAATCTCACGAAAACGGTGAAAAAAAGCAATTACATAACAATTTCAATTAGATTTTCATTTTGAAAGAAGAATATAAATCTCAAATTCAATAATATTATTGACGTTGCTATTTGATACTTTTATTAAAATTTTTATCGTATTATTATAGCATTCTGTGACCTTTACCATTGCCAATGATTGAATTTAAAGTGAAATATTGCATTCATTGCCAGTAATACGGGCGTTTATCACTTTAATTTTTCCTTGAACCTATAAACTTAACCCGCCTCACTAATGACTAGACAATGTTTGGTCTGATTTAATTTCAATTTCCTAGTCTCAGTCAATTGCAGATCTCTTGATTGAAGGTTTCAGATATGAGGCGTCAGTTGAAAACCTCCCACGTTCATCTAACGTGGATATTAAACACTAGTCAGGCTCTAAACAACTGTATTACTGCAAGCGCAATGGAGAGGCCGAGGAGAGAGAAATTGCATTCTTGAAATTAAGGACACAGTTAGAGCCAAGCAGAAACTTGGAGAAACTGAATTGCAGTAATTACAGTATATAATATACGTTTCAAACTATTATTACGGAAGTTCACTGTCAATTGTACCAATAGATGCGGTTTTCGTCATTTTCAAAATATATTTTAATAGGTAAGTGTCCGAAATGATAAATGTATTCTTTGACATGTCAACAAGTATAGCATCAAGAACTGTTACGTGTGTAAAGTTAAGATTAAACGTTAATGTGTATAACGTTTGAAGATTTTAAAGAAATATCAGAGTGGTAGATAGTCTAAGTATCGCTCTGGTAAAAGACCACTATTCCGAATGGAAACGTTCCTTGAAATGTCTTTAGCCGTGTTTGGTGAACAGATCTGAAAAGCCAGGTATTTACCGACTTTCCTCTTTCCTATTTCCTTCCCCTCCCCAATACCTTGAACCTCACAATATACCCTGATGGGGGATGCCATAGTCTCACTGACTCTAGACGGTTGGGAGCATTTGGGACTCTTGTGCGATATTCACAATAATAAATCATGGCAAAAACACGTGTTTCTTAAGGTTTGAATATCAATATTTTACTACTAAATACTGTGTCAAAATTACAGTTATTTGATGAAAACAAATCGTAGATCTTTTAATTTTTTATTTTCACAAATCAATTAACATCTGCATCTTGTTGAAATGGAATAATCCCACAGCAAAATCATCCTTTATTTTTTAATCTTAATTAATTTCTGAGTTGACTGGACGAAATTGCCATCTGGTTATTTCTTAGTACTTTCGTGTAATTAATATGCATAAACTTTTAATTAATTAAATAAACAGATATTGTAGGAAATAAAATTACTATAGTCAAGTCGATTTTAATATAAGAAACTAAAACCTTTGAAAGGTGAAATTATAAAACTGTAAAAAAAATACTTTTTATAAGACTACGGATATTATTTTAGTTTTTATGACTGGCCGGTTTCACCTAGCCTAAGTATCATCAGTGTAAAAAAAATAAACTCAACAAAAAATACAAAGTGTGCTGTTATATTTACATACAGAAGGGAACAAAATACAACATGAAAAAAAAAACAAAACAGTGATAAAACAAAAGAATAACATTTAAATTTGGGAAAAATACAAATAATATGACTTAAAAGGGACAAAACGTCAACTGAGAAGGTTTTAATTTGTTAAATATTAAATATGTCAAATCGCAAAGTGATTGCTTTCTACAAAATAATATTATTAAACTATTTTCAGCAACTTCTTAGGTTACAATCAACTGTTTAGATCTTGCACCGTCATTCCGTAATTAGGTTTCGAAGTTGAAATCCATTTAACTATTAAATAAGTAAGCAATACTCCATGTGTTAATTTAGTACCTTAAGATCGTAAAATAGTTCTCAAATTTTATGTTTATTGGAAACAATGATCATTGACAGCTAAACAATGAATGGCTGATATGCTAAGAGGACAAAACGAAAAAAAGCCACTCATGTTTTTAACAAAAAACACAAGCGGATCTCTTTTCCAAGGAAGACGCACGAAACCTTTTTTTTCCCAGGCGCCATAAGAACATTTAAGTGATTTTATTGGCCTTTTTGACTTCTATATGTGAATTTCTCGACTGGAAAATACACGGATTTAGACGAAAAGTCCTCGAAGCAATCAGTTTAAAAACTAATGGGTCATTTCATTTCAGGCCTCAACACAAACACTAGATTTTAGTGTTATGTTTCCCTTCCATTCGCTTGGCTTACGCGCTCATAAAAACTATAATTTACGGCGCAGATTGCTGATATTATAAGCTCTCCACTGGGTAGTTCGTTAACTTGGCGGAGATCATCTGTAAATCTGCCCAGGATCCGTAGAGTTTTTCAATTTTGTTGTCATGGTAATAAGCAAGAAGCACTAAGAGGGACGCACTCAGGGCATGTTTAATTCAATATTTTTTGTTAATTGAATAATAAGTCGGATATGCTCTAAGAAGGTCAATAACAAACACGTAGGGTTATGTAAATAACAAATACGTTACGTCATATCAATAACAGATACGTTAGGTTATGTAAATAATAAATTTCATTACGTCATATAAATAAAAAATAAGTTAGGTTATGTAAATAACAAATACGTTACGTCATGTCATTAGCAAATACGTTAGATTATGTCAATAACAAATACGTTACGTTATGTCAATATCAAATACGTTACGTCATGCCAATAACAAATATGTAAGGTTATATCAATGACAAAAACGTGATGTGATGTCATTAGAAAATACATTAGGTTATGTCAATTGCAAATTCGTTTGGTTATGTCAATAACAAAAACGTGACGTCATGTTATTAGAAAATATATTAGTTCATGTCAGTAACAAATGTATACGGAATTATGTGTGAATATTTTAGAAAGGGTGTGTGTAAATCTGTGGTTATGATACATTTATTCCTATTTGCCTACCCTTGCAGATGTGGCGTAATAGTTAGTTATGTTAAATGATTTAAAAAAATGTATTTCAAAACACAAATTTGATTTTGAAACGATCAAAAATAAATTGCAAAATGGGGAAAAAACAGTGATGTGTTGACAGTGACATGACATAAAAATTAAATTATTTTCCGAAAGTTTCTAGAATATACGTTCTACGTAGTACGTATATTTCCCGAGATAAATGTAATGCCAGCCAGGACGCCGATATCGAATTCTCTCTAAAATTACATCGATACAGGCAATTATAATAGTATAAAGGGACAAGTGTGTTCTATGTCGATTTGATGCAGCGAGTCGAATTGAAGGTTGCACCCAAGCTTCGAAAATGGCGTTTTTAGTTAGGAAAAGAAAGCAGAGGTCACCCATTAATGAGATTGACCAAGGACCGAAAACGCACTGCTTGTGTCAGATAAGAGCCAACAATAATTGGCATAATAAAAGTAATTGAGAGAAGCCTGACTACGAAGAAATTAACTTACTTAAATGTTTTTGAATTGAATACCGTACAAGAATCACAAATGCCCGGAGCCAAAAATCTCCCAGTTTTAATCTCGAAAAAAAATACCGTCCGTTTGTCACTATTTGAAATGTTTATTAAAAAAATAACATTAATATACTAGATAAAAATCGTGCAAAACTTTCGCAAACAAGATAAGAGATTTCTTTAATGATGATGACATACGTAAATTATGGAACATTACACAAAAAAGAAAACATTAACAACTTTTCACGGAAAACTTTGCTGGGAAACTAAGAACTGAGGCAGCCGTCATTAATGGTGATGGGTCACTTCTTTGGAAATGGGATTGGCAATAAAAATAACAATGGCAAACTGATTTTCTCCTATAATGTATCTATCTATGGGCGTTCTTATACATTTACCTAACACTAACTTTGTCCCACTTTGAAGATACTTATAGGAGGTAGAAGGTGAAACAACAATTTCGCGTAGTCATTACAAGTGTTAAAACGGTTTTTCAACTACATAATTATTTTAAATGTACCTTGTATACTAGTCTATACAGTAGGGTTAGTCTTTATAAAATACATTCATTAATGCTTTTACGACTGAGTATTTAGGTAAAACAGCTAAGAATCTTAAAGATAATTATAAGTACAGAATTAAGTTATTTTCTTCTCCCGTTTTCATCGATTTGTATTGTTGCCGTTTTTGAATAATAATAAATGTTTTGGGTAATTTAGCAGAGCGTAGTATTTTTTCATATTCTCTCTTCATATAAAAATAATATCTATTTTAGTAGCTTTTTGCAGATTTAGGTATTAAAATTTAATCATTGTTCTAAACGTGACTAGATAACGAGATTTTCCATGTTTTTGATCAAAAAACTTTTATTTTACAACAAACCAGTCAAAGTTTGTCCAAATTTAGAAATAAAAGGAATTTCAAACAACAAAAGACAAGTCAGACACCAAAACTCCCAAAGAAGAATACTTAAGCAACTTTTTTCCGATACGAAAAAAGAATAAAAAAACGGCAGATGAAGGCAACTTAATAAGTCCCCGCTAAGTCGGCTTAGTTCACAGCATGTAAAATAAACAAAGAAAGGACTTTTTAGAGGGAGAAGTAAAAGGTATGGAATTAATGACTTTGATAAGGCCGTTAACAATGAACGATGAAAAAAAAAGATTTCGTCGCTGGAAACTGATTGGGCAAACTTGAGAATGGAAAAAGAGTTCTCTGAATTACGTGAACGGGGTTTCTAGATAAGAGTTAAATGGAACCTTTTAAATGATGTATTGTTTAGAGAAAGATTCTCGGGTGATAGCGGACAGACGAAAAACTTAATCAAATTCTTTTCAATAATTCAGTGTTTTTTTACCAATTAAAGCCATCCGACATAATTTAATGTGTAGTTAATTAGATTTCAGACGCCTTTTTCTGTTTTCCGCCTAATTGCAATTTTCCGGACGAGTGCGTTTACCATTTCCTCTACCAAACTAGTTTTCAAATGTGTGGTTTTTATTAACTACGCATTTTATGAACATATTTAATCATCTTTCTGTGAGAGCCACCTAGCTTTATTTTTTTAATAAAGTCTTTATTAACTATACTAAATTATAACCTTAGATTGTTTCTGGGAAACTACTCATTTTATTATGAAAAATATTCACTACTTTATAGTCTGAGATTTTTATGCTGAGTGGAACTCTACCTTAAAAAAAAATTGTGGTTTAATTTTTGTCCATTTGTGAAGGTATTCCGGTAAAACATTAAAGTTCTTTTGCACTCGAAAATGTAGTTAATTTATTCGAATTTTTTGAATTTATAATAGAAGTAATGTCTCCGATTCTCCGTCATCTCAAATAAGGGAACTGCTGAGAATTTTTTGACAACTGGGCGGAAAAAAATAAAATTAATTGTTTTGTGTGTGGGTTGTATTTTTTAAGTATGAAGTATACCTTATATTCAAAAATCCATGTAAGCATTAAATCCATGTTTAGTAATCTACGCGTGATCAAATGCAATGATAATTTACTGTAATAAATATACATTTCTTGAGTTATACAATATTATATGTAATGAACATCGATGACTTCTCACTACCAGTTTTGAGAGAATAACAAAGAATCCTATTAAGGAAAATAAGCTGCCCTTTCATTCAAACTATTCTTCGCATTACGCAGCCTAACGCGGGAATCATTCTATTTAATTCTCGGATAATCAGGTGCTAAAAGTTCAATCATCGCTGCTTCCACCTCCGCCAGCGTTACTTTATGTTATAAAAGAATATCAATAAGATCTAAGGCCGAAAATCTGTATTATCTATACGTACATCGTACATGTAAATGTTATTAGAAGCCCATATAACTTTACGGCACCATCTGTGAAAACTCTCTCGTATCAATATAAAATTTTATCGGAAGCATAAAATCTTACTTTCTCTACTCCGTTAACATTTTCTTTGGCTCGGCCTGCTTCGAGACTGCGACATTATGGTTTTTTATTTGTGCCTTTTTGTGTTACGGCCAGGAATAAAAAGGTTCTTATGATTCGGGCTACGTCAACGGTCTTATTATTAAGGGTAAATAAAATTAATACGGAGAAGGAAGGAACTAGAATAACACATATTCTAGATAGCTTCGTTGTTTCGGAAGCACGGTTCAAGTTTTTGCGACTTTCGATTTTCGTTTGAACGTTCAAAACGTAATACAAACAATACAGCGTTCTTAAGAAAATATCGCGACTAAGTCATTGCAGCGTTCGCAGAACAGTTTGCCTTCTTTCTTGGCGCAGTTGCATTATTCAAATGAATAACTGTCACTGTTTCAGCGCATTTTCTGTATTTTATTACTAATATCACGCAACATGGTGTTTTCTTTGCCAAAAACTATTTAAATGAATTATTGAAATGGTGTTAGTAATATTCAAATAATATAAATGATAAAAACACAGAAAAGAGGAAAAGTTCTGGTGTGACCAATAATTACATTTGGAATATCCCGTATGCCGGACTGGTTTTTAAACTGCAGCTTTTACTGACATTTAAGTATGTTTTTCATTGAATTTGAAAGATAACAGCTTAAAATTTGTATTTACTGGAAACCTTAGATATTTTCTTAACTGACCATTTAAAATTTACAGATAAATCATGTAGAGAAATGCTTCTATAAAAATGCCACAAAGTGACGTTTAGAGTCTAAGTGACGTTTAGAGTATAACCGCTTTTAAATAATAGTGTGGTGTTTATTCAATAAGTACGTAATTCTTGGAAATAGTCAATTTCATTTCAATCTATTTCCGCAAGAAAATGTATTTTTATTCGCAAGCAATGGTTTGAACCCTAGTAGTTTTTTTATGTTCATAAAATATTCTTACTTTCACGATTTAGTTTATTCAATCAGTTTTTAAAAACATTGACATAATCACATGATTTTTTTTGGTTTGTTTATTTATTGAAATGATAATAAAGTACAAAAGATATTTATTACAATACATTATTCCCCAGGGGTGTAAGAAAAACTCATTTATTATGTCAGCATCATTGTAAAAGAGATTGCTTCAAACCAATAATTCTTTTATGACGGAATTAATTAAAAAAAATAATATTATTTGTAACTGGTTAAATTAACTCATAGAAAAAGTACTGTTTCTAGCAAGCGGAAAGAGAATAAGACATTATTTGTATTGAAGAGCAACAATTAAAATTTTTGCAATAAAAGTACTAATTGTCCTTGTTGATATCTTTAAGATAATGAATAAAAACGATAAATTCTTGAACTTAAAGGTTACCTAAAAGAGATATTGGTATAATTGCATTTGCCATCAAATAATTATCTTATTCACAAAGCTCAAAGGTTTTAAAAACTATTTTAATATCGTGCTACAAAACGATCCCGATGAGTTATAAAAACTCAGTATGGGACAAGGGAAGTTAACACTACATGAGTTACTACAAATATACAATACTTTTGTACTGGTTGCTCATTTTTCCTTTTTTGTGCTATTTTCCTCTCCAACACTTACATTGATTACTTGCTTACAATATTTCTTTGTGTATATCATGTTTTGTATGGCAAAGGTTCCCACAATACAGATCGACATAGAAAATAAATGTTTTGTTGATAATAAAGAAAGTGTTTCAACAATTTCTGTAGTAAAAATTGTAGTTTTGCATATTATCATACATATGTCAATAAAGTATTGTGATATTTCCCTTATGCAACTGTTGATTTAAAACAATCATTAAAAGGGTGTTAGATATTAAAAAAATGGGAATTTGATTTAACAGCTTTTCACATCAAAATTCATGCAAAAGTTTTACGATTCCTAAGATTCAATTGAAAATCGAAGATATGCATCGCGAAAAATCTAAATCGAAAATTCAGCCCTGACACGAATTTCTATGGATATTTGTGTTTTATTTTCTATTTTCATTACTTAATACCTTATATTGAACATCATAATTCAGTCAGTTCTCCAAGGTGGCCCGGAAATGTCAAACATAATAAAAAAAAACATTCATATTAAGGGTTTGTATCTGGTTGTTGTTGAAAATATATTGTAATTTTTCCACAATCAAACAATTGATTTAAATTTTCAATAAATCAAAACTTTTTTCGATACATAAATATAATCCCAACATGGCG
This sequence comes from Drusus annulatus, assembly GCA_022651775.1. NCBI lineage: Eukaryota > Metazoa > Arthropoda > Insecta > Trichoptera > Limnephilidae > Drusus > Drusus annulatus. The sequence continues at coordinate 306,175 of JAGWCC010000186.1, forward strand.
GCATTTACAGTTGGACACATTTTCATCAAAATCTTCTTACTACATAATTAAAAAAAAATAGAATTAACAATATGTCGTATTTTACTGTTGTTTTAGTTAAGTTTACATATCAGCTATGTTAAAATATCTCAACCCGCCAAAAACTGAAGATTAAAATTACACTTGCTAACGCTCTTAAAATGGTTGTGTTAACAAAAAAATGCAAATAGAAATAGATAAGAAAATTCATGTCACTACAGTTCACCGCAAGAGGGTTTTAAGTAAAGCAAACAAAAATATATTTAGGAATTACAGTCTGATAAGTGAACCAAATGAACACATACGAATACTTATTAAGTAAATGATTAAGAAAATTCATTTCATAGTAATATTTTAGAATCACTAACGAAGGTTTAATCTTAAGGTTAAATATTGTCCAGACATTTAGAATAGTTGTGTTAAGTTCACAGAATCGTATTTCAGGGGTTATTGCCGATTTTATTTCAAAATGAATTAAGACTTACGAATGGTCTCAATATAATATTACATGTTACCCAATTTAAATTATCCAAACCAAGTTTGGCAACAACAGGGCTTCAAACCACAGTCATTAAGAACATAGAAGGACAAATAAGTTTCCTCGGATAAGGATCAAAGTTTTAAGCCAAACGTCATTATAACCACCCCTAACGGTAATAAGCGTAGACTTCTGAATCTCAAATAAAGGAAATGTAAGCACGAATAAACAAACAGTGCCTAACAATCTAAGCCAGAAACCATTATCAAATCTTTTAAAATTATTTTTGCAAGATTCTTTTGAACCCAAAAGACAAAAGTGCACTTTAATATAATTTGTTTTTCATACTACTCTTACTTCTGGCTTTCAATTTTTTCATCAAAAGTGTAAGAAAAAAATCATTAAATTTTGTTTTTTGTATTTTTCTAATGTTTTTCAAGCATTGAATATCCGAAACAGAGATCTCGATGACATTAACAATAACGTTTTAAATTATGCGTACATTTAACACAAACTGCTATGATTTATTGTCAACGTTACATTAAAAATGCATATATTCATTACATTATCTATTATTAAATAACATAATTTCATTATAATATCAACGTTAATGCATCATTCGTCAATTCATTATATTTCTGTAACTCAAAGCAAATTAATTGTGGAACACGGATGTATTTATGTAAGTACCTATATGTTTATTTAAAAATAGCAAATATTTCCGGTAAATCCACTAACACAATATTAAAGTGTACCAATAATTTATTTATTAATTTATAAACTAATGGACTATTGTCCAATTACAAAAAAATACTTAACACAGAATGGAAAAAAGAGCAACCGAAAAAAACAGCACATACATAATATTGTAATGAAGCAATGACAAAAATAGGACAAAATAGAGACTAAAAAAAAATTCAAGTGAAAGGCAAGGTCAAGTGATAGTTTTGGTAGACTCGTAAAAATGACCAAAATCATTTAGACTCGTACCAAAAATTTCTAGACCATGGCTTGAGTTAACAAGTCTCAACATTCTGGACAGTGGAGAATGATACCTATAATTAGTACAGTGATGATTGAGGAACAGCATTTTTTTGTTTCTGAGTCTACGTTACCATTACTCCTAGTTTAGGATTAAAAAAGCTGTATTGCAAGAAAATAAAAATTAAGATTTTATACTGTAAACTTGTTTGAGATTGCTCATTAGTTTTCAAATACATTATTAAATAACCAACATCTTGGAAAAAGACAAAAGGTTTGTAAAAAAAATATATTTTTTCAAGATAATACATTTAGTATGAATCGATTACGTTTTGAATTAAGTTCGATTGAGGCCACACATACTGATTTTAGAAATTACTCAAATCAACATTAGTTTTTCACTTTCGCTAAGAAATACCATTTGATTATCAAATACACATATTGCTGTAAATTCACGGAGATCGCTCCAGTAAACAGAATAAAAAAAAAACCATTATCATTGCTTATATTTATGAAACGTTTGCCCCAAAAATACCAGTCCATAATCTAAAAACAACGTCTAATGTTTCTTTCCTCCAAATCTCGCAGTTCTATGCCAACAGGGTGAATCCTGGGCGGAAGTGTGTACGTAGGTATTAAATGCTTGCGAAAATATATGCATAATTATTCAAGATTAAGCGAGAAGTTTTAGGGAAAGGGTCCAGCGATTTAACCTCCAGAGTGTGTTTGTGTTGACGCTTAATTGCGGGTTAGATTTCCGGGATGGGTATGATGACTTGTTTCATGGCTGGGCTAAATGCATTTGAATTCTGATTCGTTTGTTTATCTCGGTACCCTTTAAAACATTGCAACCATTTATATACAAACTGTGTAACGTTTTCTGTAAAGAAGTCGATTGCTACAATGCTTAGTAAATTTTATAGAATCCTTTTAGTGAAGAGTGAGATAACATCGCGGTACCATTTGAAACATTGTGATCATTTTTTGTACCTGAATTGTGTTACGTCTCTGTAAAAAAGTCAATTGTTACAGTGATAAGTTGATTGTATTGAGTCATTTTAGTGAGTAGCGAGATAGCATTAGGTATTACGGCACCATTGTGACCATTTTTAAACACAATTATAATGGTTTGTGTAAAATAGTCAAATGCTACAATGATATTTTGTGTAGAATCATTTTGGTGAAGAGATAGATACCCTTAGGTATTTCAATACTTTTTGAAGGAATTAAGGCAATTTTTTCACTAATTATATAAAGTTTTGTGTAATGCTGGATTGCGTAGAATCATTCAAGTAAAAATAGACAACTGTAAATATCTCTGTACCCTTTGGAACGTTGCGTTGTGATGACCTGTATAAAGTTTTGTGTAAATAAAACGTGAAGAGTAATTTTTAGTAAAAACATGACAATATTAGACATCTCTGCAAATAAAGCAGCGCGATTTCGCTTCTTTCATCTTCTCTTGTTTAAACTCTGCATACAAAATGTCATCTTAGAAACATTGTCAGAGAAACATAAGTTTAATGCATACAACTTTATTTATTCCAACACACCATAAGGTTTTGGTAACGCCAGCTTTTTGTTTACAACTACCCTGACAATAGTTGTGGCGAATTTAAATGCATATTTCAAAGGTGTTGTAGAATTTCTGAAATGTCAATACTGCATAAAATTCCCACTGCACGAAGCCACAGGTACCATGACATAATCTATTGGGTATCTTGTAATGCTAAACATGGTGGAGAGGAGAAAGAGATGGGGAAAGGTTTTAAAGAAGTTGGCTATTTAGAACTGGTCACTAAACCGGCCGGTCAATACGACGGCCTCCATAATCGAGTGGTAAGACGCTCGACTACAAATCCAAAGGTCGCGGGTTCAAGCCCGGCGTGCGCAGATAACTTTTATAAAGTATATTTGCGGCACGTTCAAGAGTGGTAGATACTCTTAGTATCGCCCTGGTGAAAGACCATCATTCTGAATGAAAACGTTGTTTGATTGAAATAGATTTGGCCGTTTGTGACCAGATCTGAATACCAAGGTACTTCCTAACCTTTTTCTTCTCTATCTTCTTCCCCTCTCCACTATATTCAACCTCACAAGACACTCCAATCGAGGATGCCATAGTTTCAATGGCTCTAGAAGGTTGGGAACAGATGGGTTTTGAATTATGTTTTTTCACCAAGATGATACTAAGTATGTAACCACTCTTAAAGATGCCGCAAATAAACTCTACATACATGATCTCACATAATTTTTTCGTGAAGTAACTCTGCTGTTATTCTGGTTTTTGACATGGCCTTACTCAAGTATTTGATTTACTTGATCTTGCCATTTTTTTTATCAGGCATCCTCGACTTCTTATAAACTTAAGTTGATGTTTACAGAAATCAGTAGGCTTGTTAATCTTATAAATACAATTATTTTCAAACCAAATAAATTGGTTACGAGCAAAATGTTTTACACATGTGGGGTAAACCAAATACTTGATATTTGTTGAAATTGAACATTTGTATTTTATTAAGTTGATTTTCAATTTTCTCGGAGCCACAATTCTCGGTAACTACTCCGGTTAAGTAGTGAGAAGTTGCCCCAGTAAAGTGAGGTATTTCCCAAAGTTTCCCAAAGCACTGAACCATTAATGTCAAGTGAATTTACGTGCCCCACGTACACATTCCGTATTATGACAATTTTCACCAAGTAAATTATTTGCACGATGAGAGTTTCATTTTGAGGAAGCATAAAGGGTAAAGTTGATTTTAAAAAGACGGATTGGATAATATTTCATTTATTCAAATTACATAAATGACAAGTTTTATTATCCGGCTTTACCCTAGTTATTATACCTTTTTCGTCGTAGATGAAATATATACAAATATATATTAAATGATTTAAAGTTAAATGGATATTTAAAAGTGTTATATTTGTTCTGAAAATTGGCTGATTTATATAGCGCCGTTTTCGTGACAGGAATATTACCTCAAGGGCGCTTTTCAGCATAATTAACATAATATTGAAACTAAGACTAATTGCTAACTTATGCCTCATACATTATTTACCTTAACAAATATACAATGGTTAAGCTGTGGGGCCTGCTACGGTAAAAGCTCGGTCTCCAAAATTGGTGTTGGGATTGCGTTTAGGTACTGTGAGTCTACCTATGGCCTTTGAAGATGCTGATTGAAGAGTTACTAGTCTCGTATTAGTATCGCTTGGAATGCACAGTTCCGACAGGTAAGGCGGCGCCATGCCATGAGAAATAATGCAAAATGCGAGATACAAATGTTTGCGTTAGATGTGCAAATTTCATGACTCTACAGCTGATTGTTTAAAAGTTTTGCTTTAAAGCATTTTTTTTTGAATATCCCATTTGTTTTTATCGTAACCAAAAAATACGAGTAGATAGACATAGTAATTAAATGATATTCTTGAAATATTTTTTTATGGCGTTCCAGGAGACCATAAGACCTTAGTCAAATAAAATATGTATTCATCACATCTGTTGCCAGCGGAACTACATACTTTTCATAATTGGAAGCATTAAATAAAATTGTTGTCTCATAGAAATACTCGAAAATATTCTTATCTTTGTAGCGAAGGGATGCCGTTTTTATATTACACACCCATTTTGTTGGGTTGACTTATTTGTTAGTTAAATTTATCTTACGAGAAAGAAAATTGATGATGTTTTTAGTTTATTAAGGTAATAGATTCCCTCAGTCTACCGCTCAAAACCCTGACCAGGAAATTTGTTGAAATTAGAAGTTGCCTTACATTTTCTATAAAACACAACAATTCATTCATGCTTTTCAGTTTAATTTAAATAAAAATGATTTTTTTAGTACAAATCTAGCACATTTACAAGTAGTCCATTTAAAAAAAAAAACTATTCATTTGTTTAATTTATTGAATTTATTAATTTAATAGGATAAAAGATGATCCAAGAAAAAATAAAAAGAAAAGTAATTCGAGGAATGATGGATGAAAGAAACGTAAGGATTATCAAAAAATAATGTCTGTGTAGTTTAATTGCTTATTGAACATGTAAGGATAATTATCAAAGCATATCTAAAACTTTAACGCTTACGATTTATAAAAAATGAGACCTTTTTTATAATTATTTTTATTTTTGTCATTGTTAATACCGCATCAGAGTCTCAACTGCTCCCAACCGTCTAGAGCCGGTGAGATTGAAGGTAATAGGGAAGGGTAGGAGATGGGAAAGAGGAAGGTCAGGAAGTACCTTGCTAAATCGATCTGGTCACAAAACTCGGCTAAAGCCTTTTTAAGCAATGTTTCGATTCAGAATAGTGGTCTTTCACCAGGGCGATACTTAAAGTATTTATTACCCTGGAACGTGCCGCAAATAAACTATACATAATTTTGTACTATTTAAATGTGTTATGACACATATTAATTAAATTAAATTAAATTGAGCACCCGCGACCTCTGGATTCGTAGTCGAGCGTCTTGCCACTCGACTACGGAAGCCGTTGAGTATTATGGAGAGAATCCATAGCCATATATCTATCCAAATAATTATATGTGATTTATCATTAGGTATATATGTGGGAAATTCAGATAAATTAAAAACATATTAGCATTATTATTTTTTTCGAACGGTAATCCTGTTTTGGAAATTTTAGGAGGCGGAAGTAATGTAGAAAGGGAGTTAACGATTTAGATCAAGATCTTATAAATCTATTGACTCTCTTTCAATTTAAGAAGTACATAGAATTTTGCGCTTGATAAAAACTCAAAATATCCGCGACCTTTGAACCCAGATTCGAGAATCTTACCACTCATTCGCGGAAATCGTGTGTAGTTGATTAATACTGTCGAGAATCTTGGATATTTTTTTGCAATTTACTATTGATAATGTCAATTTTGTCTAGACTCTTTCGTTTGTTCAAAAATGTAATATACCTGACTTTCAATTGCGACCGGCTTTTTACCATTAGCACTAAGTGAAAAGTAACTGGTAGTTTTAATGGCATGAGGTTTAAGTTGACATTTTAATAATGAAGAATCTTCATCAAATGAATGTGTTAAGTGACCAATGGAATGCCTAGCAACACCAATTGAACTCATTCAGGCTTCGAAAGAAAAATACCAGGTTTATTTAATTGCTAGAGCGTAACAACTTAGCGCGGTTTTGACAAATATTTATACAGATCGTTAAAGTAAATTAAACATTTAAATTCTTTCATTTTTGATTTAAAATTAAAATAAAATCTTACGACTGTGTTAAAAATGTGCATATCCGGAAAAAAACGCAAGGCTGATGTAAGCGTAATGAATAGGATCAAGAAAGGAAAGCCTAGATGATTTGGGCATGAAAAATGAATGAACGAAGAAAGGAGTGTGAATGTAAGAAGAAGTTGGAGACGCCCGAGAAAGACATGGCACGATCAAGTGAATCAAACACTTGAGTCAGGCTATGTGAAGAGCCAGAATAACAGAAGAGTATGTATGAATAGGAATGAAGCAAGAAGTGTGTGCCAAGACAGAATTGTATGGCAGTCCGCCTTCTCTGCCTACCCTTGCGGTGAAACGGCATGATGGTTAGTCAGTTAGTTTAGAATATCTTATATTATTGAGTAAAAATTAGAAAAAAAACTCTCTATTGGCAACTCTTGCGTGATGCAATTTGCACAACTTTTTTTCTGTTTGAAATTTCTAGCTTATTGATGCTATTTTAAGGTCATAATGTCATTTACATCACGAGATATGGAGTCTTAATTTGTTTATTTAATCATCTAAAAATAAGAAAAAAAACGGATTATATTTTTCAAATTCAATTCGGGGTAAAGCCAAGATGTTAATCTGATTATTTAAAAATTAAAATAATAATCCTGTTACTTTAATAAAAATAAAAATCGAGTTCAATGCATAAAAGCATAGGACCGCCAGTTTTTTTAGTATATAGAGGGTAACAACAACTTAAAGCTTGTGGTTGATGGCTAAATTTTCTAAATAATTTTTCACGGGATTTTTTATAAGTTACTGAAGTGTGTGGAAGTAATTTATTACTCTCGTAAGATTAATTATTGGAAAAACTTTTATCAAATTTTCCAAACATTTTTTTTTCTACTCGGCATGCCTACGTGAGTAAAATACTTATTTTCTTTCGTTATTACTAAATTTTCACATGAATGTATGAATACTCTTGATATTACGTTTGTTTATAAATCAAATTAACTTTCTTAATCTATAGCTATTGTAATGAATATATATTAACATTAAACTGTGAGAATTTTTTTCTTTAAACACCTTCTGCAAGACTAATAATTAAAGCACTATGGACGCAATCAATATTCCGCCACGAATGACCAATACCTTCATGCTTTTAATACAATTTGTGAGGTATAACAGGTTTTGTGAGGTATTTACATAAAAAAGTCAATAATATTAACACACACTAAGTAAAACATATGTACCCGTGAAATATTCCGGGGTGCAACTTGACTTGCCAAGAATAAATATCAGTTTTTTTTTTAAATATAATAGAATAATGCCTGATAAATACAGTATGTTTAGGCACTTTATTAGCTAGGCGGGGATTTTAAAATATATTTTTAAAAATTGAAAATTGATATAAATTTTAAAAGTTCATCCCCGTACGTACTTACTTACGTACGCACTAAGAGTAAACACTCAAAAATATACACTTTCTGGCTTTCTAATACAATCAATGCTGCAAATAATTTATCTGTTTACTCCACAGGGTAGTTAGGAAAATGTCTAAGGTTTCTTGTGGAAACAATTCTTAAACAGTAAACGAAATTATTCATCGGTAAGCCTTAAACATTTTTCTAACTACCCATAGAAGATTACAGATAAATAATTTGTAGTATTGCTTGTATAAAAATGCTAAAAAGTGACGTTTAACGCAATGTTTGAGTGCTGAGGCTTGAAGGTTTTTTTTAGTCAGTAAAATATAATTAGGTTATGTAAAAAAATATAAGTATATTTACGTTTAAATTAAATGAAAACGAAGAATTAATATACGCACCAGTATAAACATTTCGGAGAAAGTATTATTTATACAGGAAAAGTATGCTAATATTTTTACCCTGCCGATACGAATCTGTGTGATGTCAATTTGCCGGGGTTTTCACGTCATACGCTTTGAGAGGGAAACAGACAAAAGATTGAAGTACACCACCAGTACGCTTTGACACCAATGTATTAAAGCCTGTTTTTACATTCCAATGATCTTCATGTTGGATGTCAGTGATAATGTTAGAATTTATTGGAAACTATTTCATGGCATATTTTGAAGCTTTTCAAAAGTTTTATACAAAAAAATCATAGAAATATGTTCCATGGGTGATATTCTTACTTTGTAAATGTTTAAGGTGCCATGTATAATACATTTGGTTAATAAAAAATAACGCCAAATCGTTTCAATAAACAAATTATTTTAAGATTGTTTTTATTGGTTAACAAAGTGTTCTGATTGCTGAATGCATTTCGCCTCAGGGGATTTTTTCTAACCGGGTTTTTATGAAATTATGTTTTGTAGATTCACAAAAGATGAACATTTTTTCTTAATATTTAATTGTTTCCACAAATATTTAATTACTACTACCTAACCTAAAAATGTTTCAAATATTAAAGAACTAACATATTTAATACTTTTTCTTTATCTTACGTTTATGACCTTAAGTATTTTGTTCATTAATACATTAAATGTTTTTATAGTTTGATTAAAGTTAAAAACATAGATTTTAGTTGTGTTATTGTATATATTTTATTTGTATTTAGTTACGGTATAGGCCATTTACAAGCAAAATTGATATATTTAAGCACAAACTGTTATTATATGAACACATAAGAGATAGTGATTATCCAGCAAAAACAAAGCGAATAAGCATATAGATGAGAACTTGCAAGACAAAACACAGAACAAAAGTAGAATGAAAGTTCTTTACATATTTAATATATTGAATAAAATGAAGAATAATATAAACGTAATAATTATTTTCATTATATTTGCCTATTTTTTTTAAATATTTTCATAAAATATCACACCAAGGGCGCTTATGTAATAAAATATTTTTTCGCTGGATTATACTTATATATTATTTTTGAATTATTCTTTCGTAATATCGCACGGGAAATATTACATTAGTTTTTTTATAATTAAGGATATGTTGAAGGGTGTAAGGAAGTGGTAGGAGAAGAAAATGAAAAAGAGGAATGTTTACACCAGACCATTCAGATCTTGTTACGAAACACAACAATCGCCATTTAAAACAACGTTAAAATTCTAAGGGTGGTCTTTCAACAATTCAATTAAAATATTTTATATTCTTTCTACATTCAATGTGTAATGGACAGGTACCACCCATCACACCCAGTCGTTTGGACATGATGTTCATAAAGGCGTCTCTACGTTAAAATTGTGAGTGACCTTAAGTAAGCTAACATCAAAACCCCTTTTGCGAGTTTGCTAGAAACTTTAAGGTCAAGTTCATTCAACCAATGTTTCAATGATAATAGTAACAAACTAGGTACATTACCACACTTTTTAAGTTTTTTTTCTTCTTTTCATTAAAAATCAAAAACAAAACAAATGTTGAAACATAATTTTTATAAATGCATGGACACCTGAGTAAGTATGTTTAAATTATATCTGTTTACTTCATGATAAGTACAATAATTTTTAAATAATTTTTAATTTTGACATATTGCAGTTGACGCATGAAAGCGCTTATATATGTTTCCAATCTGAAATATTCTTTATTGACTTTTCCGCTGTGTTACCCACACAAAAGCAAAGCTTTAATGGATACTCTGTGTTTTACCTTTAAAATGTAAATATGATGTGCTTTAACTTAAAATGTCCAATGAAGTGAAGCTACCAGTACACAATGGATTGCTTATACCAACCTTGATGTATGGCAGTGAGGCATGGAACTACCAGAGGAAGGATGAAAGTACATTGAATGCTGTAGAAATGAGTTCCTGTGGCGTATATCTGCTAAAACCATGTATGAACGTGTGAGAAATGTGGATATCCGAAAAGAACGCAAAACTGTAAGCGTAAAAAATAGGATCAAGTGAGAGACGCTTAGATGGTTTGGGCATGTCGAGCGAATTAGTGAAGAAAGTGTGTGAAAATAATACATAAGTCGAAAGTGAATTGTAGAAAAATCGGGGACGCCTGAAGAAGACATGGCACGATCGAGTGAATCAAATACTTCTTAAATTAGTCGGGTCATGTGAAGAGTCAAAAAAACATGGGCATGGTAGAGTGGTAAGACGCTCCACTACGAATCCAAAGGTCACGGGTTCAAACCCAGCGTGCGCCAATAACTTTTATTTGATTAATATGTGTCATAGAACATTTAATTAATAAAAAGTATATTTGCGGCACGTTCCAGAGTGGTAGATACTTTAAGCATCGCCCTGGTTAAAGATCATCATTCAGAATCGAAACGTTGCTTGAAATGGCTTGAGCCGTGATGGGTGACCATATCTGAATAGTCAGGTACTTCTTAACCTTCCTTTTCCCCATCTCCTTCTCCTCCCCACCACCTTCAGCCTTACAGCACACCCCAATTGGGGATGCCACAGTCTCACTGGCTCTAGACGGTTGGAAGCAGTCGGGACTCTTGTGGGGTATTCACTATAAAAATAAATGTGAAGAGTCAGAATAACAGAAAAGTATGTATGAGACGATGTGTGTATGTGAATAAAGCAAGGAGTGTGCCGAGACTGAGCTGTATGGCAGTCCATCCTCTCTGCCTGATGGGAAAATGGCATGATGGTTAATTAGTTAGTTATGTGCATTGCGAAAATTGTGTTTTTACTTCTTTTGTTAATTTACTATGGGAAAAAATAACGACAAAAAATCAGATGGAATGTTTCATGTCATTATCGGTTTTCGACGCGATACATATCCCATTCTTGAAGAATTAACTAGACCAAAGATTCTATCGGTTTCTGGCATCATTTAAGGGAAAAAAGGTGCGAAAAACATTTTCCCCTGTCCTTCAACGGATATACCAAGATTGATGATGTAAGATCAGGTCCTTAACCTTGGGCGTGTTATGGACGTCGAGGTTTTGAAGGAATATTTCTAAAAATAAAATATTGGGGGTTAAATATAAGCCCCCATAATATGTGTTTACCACGAACCTCCTTTGGACCTGTCAATTTCTCTTTTTTTATCATATTTTTGCCGCGTTGCTTTTACAAGGTTAAAACCATCGTTAAAATACATATTTTTTAAATTGTAAGAAAAAATAGTTAAATGCATTTATTTCAGTTGTGAGCGATGATGTTTTTATTTATTTTATTTTATACGCCCGAGAGGGCGTTTACATTAAAGGTTTACAACAAACAGTAGAAAAATGAAAATCATATGCACAAACAAAATAAGGAATAGTAAAAAAAAAAAGTGTTTAAAATACGTAAAAATATTATTGATTAAAGATATATGATGTTATGGCCTTCTCGTATCTACATTCCGTGCAGTTGGACACATCAGCCACAACTGCGTTTGTATTACCAACTACATGCATTCTAGGTACAAGCGAGTATCTGAAGGACTCAGTCCTGATGATATTGTTAGATAGAGTAGTTCTCGTTGGTATGTGAAAGGAAATAAGGTTCAATAACTCAGGGCTGTCTATAGCACCATTGACATTTTTATATATAAAAGAGATTTTGAGATTTTCTCGACATTTCAAAAGTAATATGAAACTATATGAAGCGGACGTGAGTGAAAGAAGAAGTCGAGGACCTCCGAGGAAGACATGGCACGATAAAGTGAATCAAATATTTGAGTCGGGCCATATGAGGAGTCAGAATAACAGAAGAGTATGTATAAATGTGAATAAAGCAAGGAGTGGGTGCCAAGACAGTGTTGTGTGGCAGTCCTTTCCCTCTGATTACCCTTGCGAGGAAACGGCGTAATGGTTAGTTAGTTAATTTAAACATGATATATCTTAAAAATGATGTATAAAAACATATATATATATATATATATATATATTCTAGTCATATACATAAATGATTCTCTATTGCAAACATTAGTTGAAAATCTGTATTAGTTACAAAATAGTTTATCTATTGATCCCTGTTAGTTATTTTTAACAAGAAGTATAATGTGTTTTGTAAAAAAAACCCATTCTTGGTAATATTTGACGGTCTGCGTAGTCGAGTGGTAAGATGCTCGACTACGAATCCATAGGTCGCGGGTTCGAACCTGGTGTGCGCAAATACATTTAGTTTAATTATAGTGTCATATAATATAATATTTGTGTATTTGCGGCACGTTTCAGAGTGATAGATACTGAGTATCGTCCTGACGAAAGACCACCATTCACAATTGAAACGTTGCTTGAAATGGCTTAAGCCGTGTTTGGTGACCAGATCTGAGTAGCCAAGTCCTTTCTTACCTTCCTCTTTCCCATCTCCTACCCCTCCCCACTATTTCCCATCTCACAAAATACCCCGATTGGGGATTCTAAAGTCTCACTGACTTTAGACAGTTGGGAGCAGTTGAGCAGTGTGGTATTTAGTATAAAAGAGATATGAATAAAATAGTATAAACACTTTTTTTTATTTAATTTTTTTAGGTTTTTTAATTTTATTTAAGCAATAAATATTGTTTTATTATTTTTAATTATTGTGTAAATAAAATTAAAAAACCTAAAAATTAAAATGGAGTTTTACAAAATAAACTTTAAAACCATAAAAAAAATAGTATAAATATTTTTGCCCGTTAAAAAACAATAAAAAATCTTGGGAAGTGGTAGTTTATCCCTTACATTCTCAATAAAAGCTTTTTGTAGTTAGAACCCCGTATAAATAGCCCAGCGAATGACTTGCGCGATTGGATCGTTTACGTTTTTTTTCAATATCTTATTGTACCGAGCGAACCGACCTTTCAGCTTGGTTTGACCACGATACATATGACATCAGAACTTGTTCACATCAACCGTCCTTTCATGTGACAAACTTTGAGTTAGTATTACATCACCACAATTTTATGTGTGACCAATTTCAGGTTAGTATTACATCACCACTTTTATATAGGTGACCAATTTTGGGTTAGTATTACATCACCATAATTTTATATGTAACCAATTTCGGGTTAGTATTGTAATACCACAATTTTAAATATGACCAATTTCGGGTTAGTATTTCATCACCACAATTGCATACATGACCAATTTTGGGTGAGTATTACATCACCACCATTTCAAATATGATCGATGTCGGGTTAGTGTTACATCACCACAATTGTTTGATTTGTGACCAATTTCGGGTTAGCATTATATCACCACAACTTTATAGATGTACGATTTCTGGTTAGCATTACATCATCACAATTTTATATGTGTTCCTTTTCAGGTTAGTATTACAGCTTTTTAATTTGCCAGGAGTCACAAAGACTGTGACCTCACTATTTGGGAATAAAAGTGAATGAGATAAGGAAGTATCAGATTGGGTCATTCATCATATTTTAAGCTATTTAATTTCCTGATCTGTTTATCAATATATTTTCCCATCTGGTGCCACATTATTTGTTACACAAAACATTTTTGCAAAATAATAATAAAGAAAAAGGAAGAAAGTCTGGTTTTAATGAATTTTATGACAAGGAGCATAAAATCCGTTTCTTAAACGTAACTGGAACGAACGAATTCGCTGAAAATCCTCCTTTTATTTGACGACCGTAAAAACCTTCTCTTCCAACAGGCTCCGCTGCAGTGTCTAACGAATCTCGTCAATAAAGCCGACATAACGCCCGTTAAAGTCTGAATCTATAGCCTCCGAAGGCTGTGTTCCACTGTCGCAAGGCGGAGTCAAACATAACGACTTTTAAACCGTTGTATTCAGCAGACTTTAGATCAAAGGCTTGAGATAATAACGTGAAGTTTGCAATATGCTCAGTGTTTCCGTATAATGTTTCTGCATAATGTCATTTCAATTTTACGAGATAGTCCCTCGAGTTTATATCCTTTGAATCTGTTTTCTGTGTTTGTCGTTATTTCAGCGCAATCGTTGAAGAAGCAGCTTAAAGTAATGGATTTTTGCCACTACACTCTGCAAGTGGCCTTTTTTGGCTTAATTCCATTTTTTTTATTTGCGCTGTCAATTTCAAAGTCATTTGGTTTTAGTATTGAAATGTCCATTCGCAATCATGCTAGAGGTGAGGGTGTATTTTAGAGCATTTTCAGCAAGCGAGAGACTTCTCTTCTCAGGCGCCAGTCTCTCTTCTAATTACCTGGTCAAGGTTTGAATCCAGCTGTCGTACTTTGAACTCAATATGTTTAATTGCTTGTTATATTAATATCTTTTGGCTAATATGACATTATTTTCCGCTCTGGCAGATGTAATTTCACCTCTGAGTTTTAGCTGTTTATGTACCTTTTTTTTGTTTTTGACCCAATGTATCTTGAAGTGCTTGAAGGGTTTCTTGGAAGATTACTTGGTCTGATGAGATCTATCTCGTTCTTAGATTCATCCGATTTCTCAGATTATGATAATAATAATACTTGGCTTATCTATAAAGCGGCATTTTTGTGAAATATCACCACAAGGGCGCTTTACAAAACTTAAAAGCTTTTGCTAAATTTACCATAGAACTATCCTAATACCCAAAGCAATAGCTAAAATAACCTTATTGATATTTACATATTAGTTATTTACATTTGTTCCGGGCTGTGAAACTTTTACAAACTTTTTGTTTAGCTATAAATTTTGGATTGAAGATCGCGGATCACTACATAAAGATATATTATTATACTGGTGAATTAAGATGCTATTTTTTTAGCCCAGACGCGGAAATTAGAGAGATTCCGTTTAATGTTATCGATTTTCGCAAATTAGAATTACTTATGGATATGATTTTCTGAAAAGATGAGTTTTGAGTTTAGCTCTAAACTTTGTCGAGTTTTAACTATTCATAATTGATTATTAAAATGCATCTCAAAATCAAATCAAAATTTGTATGAAACAAACAGTTACATAGACATTTGATAAATACAGTTATTAGTATGTTGCATTTACCGGTGAAGTTTCTAAATAGAATATACTGTTAACCCCTGTAATTGACGTATAAATTAATACAGACCAGTCTTGTCAAAATGCAACAGTACGCAAGAGCCATGTTAAGAAGATTGATTGTATTGCCTAGCACGATTGTTGAATATAATAATAATATTTGGCTGATATTCGTAGCATCGCACCGTTTTCGTGAAAGAAAATCACCTCGAGGGAGCTTTACAACTTAATTTATATAACATACTACTTGAAACTAAGACTAGTAACTAGGTCTTTATAAATTATAACTTACAAGTGTTAACTAAGAGCTAATAACAATTATTAGTGCCGTTCAACTAAGATCATAAAACCAAAAACTCGAAGATATATTTGAATGTAATTGTAAAGCCGATCTTGTCAGCAATAAAACAAAACAATAAGTTATAAGTGTTCAAAATTATATGAAGTCAAAAGTGTTCATTCCAGAAATACATGGCAAATATATCATAGATTCACTTCAAATTGTACCAGTATGAAGATGCCCGTTAAAAAGTGAAATCGGTCCTGTCTTGATAAAAAAAATTGGAGAATAAAGTTTAAAATTTGGTATTATTAAATCATTTAAATGAAATTCTTCCACGAATTAACAGTTTTTAAACTACAATTAAAAGACAAATATCTATGTAGAGAGCAATCACTTTGTGATTTTACATATTTAATGAAAATTACATAATAACTTTGTATAAAACCACAGATTTTATTTTAATTTTTTAAAACCAACCAATTTCGCTTAGCCTAAGCATCATCAGGGTACAACATTAAACTAAACAAAAATACACATTGTTTGGTTATATATACTCATTCACACAGGGGGAGAACACAATAAAAATTAAAATAAGAGAACAGCGAGAAAACAAAAGAATAACATTCAAACTACCGTAAAGGAATCTCTTTTTCTCTGTTCCTAGCCAAACCGGTCGATCATTAACATTAAAATTAAATCTTCGGTCTTATACAAAGTTATTGTTACATTTTAATTAAGATAAATATCGTTTTATTAGGAATTAGCAGTCGATTGAATTTCATTCAATGTAAAAAAGATCAAGAAATTAGCAAATGTTTAAAAGTGTTGATTTTAACGCGGTTATAATTCCTTAAAGTGGGTGGCAAGTAACGTTTTAAATTATTGGCAATTTTCACAGAGATACGTATATACATAGTGTTAGATTTCAAAATTATAATTTCTTGGGTTCTCACCTTCTTGTTTTTTTTATCCAGTTCCTACCTATCCCGTCATTTAACTATTCGATTTCTTACTCAACAACATTGTGTTAAAAAAAACAATTGACAATCGAGAAATAGAAGACTCATGTGAAAATTGTGTTGCTCGCTGGTTTTTACTTTGTTCGTCGGTTTGTTGCTTAGATCTTCAAATAATATCTAATTAAGTTGTTTGTTCGTTGATGTCTCGCTTGGTCTTTCTTTATTTATTTTTTATTTTCAAGTAAAACTGAGTTAAGTGTTGTGGTTCGATGTATAAGAAGAATCAAGACCTTAAGCATCAACCTCATCGGTGAGTGAATTGGTTTTCCTTACTTCCTTTACTCTTAAATATGTTATATCCATAATAAGACACTTCCATCAAGTAGTAGTAGTTTATCGTTTTACAGTCCACTATTTTCAAAATTCATCTGAAGCTGAAAGCACATTCAGTGTTTTATTGCAGTTTCAGGTGCAACATATATACTTTAATGTAAAAAAATATTTTATTGATAGGAGTATTATTGTGCAAGATGTTGGGCGAAATATGAATAGCCTAGATGTTATTTTTTTTAAACACCTCTTTTCTAACAAACCTCTCGTTTCACAACGTTTCGAAAAATTGAGGTGTTGGTTACTGACAATATTATTTTGACAGATTATATTTTGATAAATCGGTGTTAATAGCCATTTTTAGAGTAATTGAGGCGGAACTTTGCGGGCTTATAAACCAATGTTTTGGTGAGATTTCAGATAAAGATTTATGTAGGCGTGTAGTGTAGGATATATATTTTAATATTACGTACAATGAATTTGATTTTCAAAATTTAAGGAATATAATAACAAAAGTATACAATTTTATTATAACTGGGTAAAAATAATATCCGTAGCAAAAATAAAACAACACAATAATATCAAAAGCTTCCTACCTAGATAAACCGTAATTTATTTTTTATTTATGTGGTAAGATAATATCGTCTCCGGAAAGGCAAAATGTCTGAAGCGCCATTACGGAATGTTAACAACAGAGAACTTTCTTCAGTACCCGGTTGGATTATGAAAAAATATGTATGAATGTGAATGAAGTAAAGGAGTGTGTGCCAAGACAGAGTTGCATGGCAGTCCACTCACTCTGCCTACCCCTGCGGAGAAACGGCGTGATGGTTAGTTAGTATGTTTGTACCCGAAGCAACAGAAAGCTAAAAAAAGTCTCAAACTCGTATCGCTTGAGTCAAGTCTTCTCTCGAAAGGTAAATATATTTTAGACGGCTGAAGGTCCCTCAAAGTCTATAAAAACAAACGAGAGTCCAATCATTCGATGCAGAAAAAAAAACTGCATATTCAACTAATTTTTGACTAATGTGTCGCTTAAGCCCTTTTGCCTTTCCAGCACCGACATAGTGATTTCAAAAAGGCAAAAAAAGTTTTTACTGAACCATAAGGCTGATATTCTGTTTGTATGGAGCAGTCAAATCTCTCGTTGTATAAAATTTTAATATTTCTTAGATCAAGGTTTTAATTCCATAATGTTCAGTTATTCAATAAGAAAAAAAAAATTGTTATAACACAGGCAAAGTCAGAAAGTATCAACAGATTCAACATCATTATGATAGTTAAAGTGGCTAAAAATTAATAACGGCCTCCGTGGTAAGACGCTCGACTACGAGTCAAAAGGTCGAGGGTTCAAACCGTGCACAGATACATTTTATTTAAATAATATGTGTCACAACACATTTAATATACATGTATAACATAATATATAGTATATTTGCGGCACGTTTCAGAGTGATAGATACTCTATGAGTCGGCCTGGTGAAAGACCACCATTCAGAATCAAAACGTGAAATGGCTTAAGCCGTGTTTGGTGACCAGATCTGAATAGCCAGATACTTTCCAACCTTTCTCTTCCCCTTCTCCTCCCCCTCCTCACCACTTTTAGCTTCACAACATACCCCGATTAGGAATGCCACAGTCTCACTGGTTCCAGATTGCTGGGAGCAATTGAAACTCTTGTGCGGAAGAAAATATAAAAAAAATATCATGTTATTCATGTATTTTTCACCGAAAATATATGACATTATCTATTTTATAATTTATTATTTTCTACGGAAAATATGTTTCGTGTGTTCCATTAAGCCTTCCACCATCTTCAACTGACATTATGCCCGTATAACTTAAATATGAGAACCGAAGGTAGAAAACGGTATTCGCAAAAAATCCAAATTAGACAGTTATAAACGTTTTTACCAATATCCAAGAACATTTTATCCGTTATGTGCACGCGTTTGAATACGAATTGTACCCGCATAGTTACCTGGCTACGGTACAGTAATGTGGGTATTCAAATAAATTTTCTTTTTAAAAAATCATTGCGTGCTTAGTTTCGATCGAGTTCCAGAAAAAAATTGGGCAGTTTTTCTTCCCGGCTGAGAAAAAACCGGGAAATTTTACAAGCATTGCAAACAACTTATTTGTATCGAACAAACGAATAAAATGTCAACAATGGGTTCTGTAAGCACTCTCATATAAAAATGTGGAAAAGGTTACCCCCATTGAACAGGAAATTCATAGAAGTGGGCGCAAAGCGATTTGACAGAAAAGTAATGTCGCCTAATTAGAAAAGACCTTCCGACTCCTAAAGTAAGTGAAGTCCTAGACAGGCCAATGAAAATGATATTTTTTAATGAAGAATTAAGGTATTTGACAGCCTTTGTGGTTGAATGGTTAAGATCCTCGACTTCGAATCTAGAGGTCACGGGGTTGAATTCCGGCGTGCTAGACATTTTTTATTTGTGTGTTTTTTCACAAACAATTCATTTAATTTTTTGCAGTACATACCAGAGTGAGAGATACTATCAGAATTTCTCTGGTAAGAGACCAGCATTCAGAACCGAGACGTTACTTGAAATGACTTTAGCCCTATTTCGTGACCAGCTATGAATATCCAGGTACATACCCACCTTCCTCTTCCTTATATCCTTCCTCTATCCACTATTCTCTGCCTTATAATAAGCCGCAATTAGGAATGCTATAGCTTCACTGGTTTTTTGGTCGCGGCGGTATCCACATTTGAAAAAATAACTTGCTCAATTTCATCATAAAAATTATGAAATTGACCTTCCTTCTGACACACGAACACAATTCTTTCTGTGTATACTTTCAGTGGATACTCACTACAAATAATAATTACATAAACTGTATTTTTTCTTATTTCTAATTTTGAAACTGTTAATTCGTGGTGGAATTCCATTTTAATGATTTAATAAAACAAATTTGTAACTTTATTCCACTTTTATTATTTTGACTGGACCGGTTTCAGCCTATGACGGCCATCTTCAGACTAGTACAAGTGTTTGTTAACCTACGGCTTATATACTATTTTTGGGGATGTTTTAAAATTTTGATCAACAATAAAGACAAGAGAGAAAAACTAGATAACTCAGGGGTTTATCAAGTTAATTGCTCTAATTGCCCGTCACAGTACATAGGCCAAACGGGTAGAGCGTTCAAAACACGCATAAAAGAACATTTCACCAATTGGGTTAACGATAAAGGTGAACTTTCGAACGTTGCATTGCACCTACTAGAAAACAAACACTCGTTTGACAAAGACAGAGATGTTAAAGTCCTACACACGTGCGTGAAAGGACAAAAATTAGACAGACTAGAATCAATGGAAATAACCCGTCTAACTAATAAAGTTGACCCACAATTTGTCATGAATAAACAACTAGAATCATTTGCAAGGTCGCCGCTATTATACCCATTATAATTTTATCATCCGATCCAATGTAATAATGTATATTCCTAACTAAAAACATATCATAATGTAAATGCACTTAAAAAATCCCAAATAATCAATAGGTAATAACAATAAATGTAAGTTATTACCAAAGTGCATAGCACTCAAAAATTCCTTGATACCGAGAAATTTATAATAATAGAAGTAATCTACTCTAACAGTGCATAATGAATAGAATCATAAAACTAATATACCATAATGCTGGGAGTAACCCAATAATTAGAAAATTATGTTGTACATCTGGACATCACAATTGAGATGGGAAAACCTAAAGTAAACTCATTAGCAATCAGTATTCACCAACCTTTCATTATATAAATACATTGTCAATTCATATTTATAGAAATGCAACTGTAACCCATCTTAAATATTAAATAAAATAAATAAATATTCCAGATAGATATATAAAATAGTAATACCAACAAATTAAAAGTAACTTTTACCCTGTAACTATTAAAATCATGCAACAATACTGATGAATATTAAGTAAAGTAAAATCATTGTTTACTACCCCTAACATCCCCAAAAATAGTATATAAGCCGTAGGTTAACAAACACTTGTACTAGTCTGAAGATGGCCGTCATAGGCTGAAACCGGTCCAGTCAAAATAATAAAAGTGGAATAAAGTTACAAATTTGTTTTATTAAATCATGTATTTTTTCTAATAAAATCGATGAAATCAAATTCTTTCACCAGGGCAATAATTAGATTATGTACCACTCCGGAACGTGCCGCAAATAAATACTTTATTATTATTTTATATTAATTAAATGTGTTGTGACATATATAATTAAATAAAAGTTATCGACGCACGCCAAGTTTGTACTCGCGACCTATGGATTCGTAGTCGAGCGAATCACCACTCGACCATAGAGAATCTTACAACTTTCAAGTAAATATGTAGCTTATTGAATATTTAAAAAAAAGTGCTGTTTATTTATGTTTCAATTACCCGGAAGTTTGTTAAAACTGCACCATAAACTTATTACAGTGAGCATATTAAAAACGTCGCGATAGTCGAAATATCACACTCAAAAACATTGTAATAAGTAATCAATGTATCCAATTTCGAAATGCGTTTTAATTGGTGGGTGTTTCAAATTAACCGGCTGGATAGAAAACGCAAACATTTTCCTGACAAAAATAACGATGCTTGACGACATAACAAAATATGTAATTGTAATTCTTGTTATTTTACATAACGCTGTTTTATTTTAGATTCGATAAATACAAATCATTTTAGTGAAATTATCAACGGTTCAATTAAACGACCACTTAATTTAAGCTACTAAGTTCTGTCAACCAGCTTGGGAAAATAACATTTTTAGTCATGTTAGAGATGTAAAAAAAAAGTTAGACGCTGCAAAAGCCTTAAAATATATATTAATTAAGGAATGAAAGGGAAATACAACACAAGAGGGTGGTATTTGTGAGGATGAAACAGAAGGGTTTTAATTATAAACATTCGAAACATTTCGAGTAATAAACTGATAATGAAGGGGTATTTTCACCACTATTGAAAAGCGTTGAGGTTAGTGCGACTTTAGAGTTGGTTTGTATTATTTTGTTTGCTCCTTTTTATCTCAGGCTATTTTGTCCAGACTGGAAATTGTCAGTCACGGTGAAAAATCTGACAGTTACTGCGCATTTAATTGTATCACGAGGACAAGGGTTCCCTTGAATTAAAATTTAAACTAAAACTCCGAGGGTAAATTGCTAGTTTCAACATTCCATTAATTGTTCCTGGGAACTCCTTAAATGTATTATCTCGACTGAATGAGTCAGCTTCAAGATAAAATTCTCAGACAATATTTTTCCGTTTCATTTGGTAATCTTAATTTGGAACGAAAAAAAAACTTTTTCTCTATTTGTTTGAACGATTTTAGTTTCCAAATAATAATGTTTATTGTGTTAGTGCGAATACCGCACGCGAGCTCCAACTGTCAGGAGCAATTGAAACTTTAGCATCCCCAATGGGGGTATGTTGTGTGGCTGAAAGGAGTGAAGAGGAGGGGTAGATGTGGTAGAAGAAGTTTGGAAAGGACCTGAATGTTCAGATTTGATCGTTAAAAGCCATTTAAAGTAATATTTCGTTTCTAAATGGTGGTCTTTCACCAGGGTGATCTATTCTGCAACCACCTGAAAGTATTATTTGCATCTCATTCCAAAAATATATAAAAATATTTTACTATTCATTTTAACTTACACGTTATGGTTATTTAAGATGACTCATTTTAGTTATATTCAGTAATACCATCCTTAATTAAAAAAAAAAAAACTATATAAATAGGTTGAATTTCTGCCAGTCTTAACGCATGATGAACTACCTTTAAATAAACAATTAAAACATTTTAATATTCAAGATCCTAGGGGGAGTTTAAAAACGAGTCTCATGTGTGATTAACGACCGTTACAAGGCCGAATTACAGTGTCACTCGCGATAGGGTGAGCTATTTGTTTTCTCAGGGAATTAAGGCTCGCTTGATAAATCTTCGCGTTCGATCGGAGCCTTCTTTTGGTCCATCGGAGGCTGTAGTCGCCAGATTACAAACGCCGGGGGTTAGGCTTTCATGTAGAAAAATACATTTCTACAAATAACGCGGAGAAAAGAAGAATTCAATGGAAAAGGGGAGTGTTTTTGAAGAAAGTGAATAATATTTTGTTACGTTACAAAGAATGTTTTTTTGATGAGAGAATGTAATAAGTTTGTGCTTTATCATGATGTAGAATATCAGACAAACAATAACGGCTGGGTGTAGCAGATATTGTGCCTGAATTTGTGGGGAGATGGAGGGCTATTTTCTTACGTGCTCGTAATGTATGTTGTTTAGATTATATTGAATTCATGAATTGAAACGATACTTCTGCGTCAGGTAGGTTATATTGACACTGAAAAAATAAAGATTAGAACAACACCGATTTCAATTGATTTCATTCAAT
The DNA here is from genome assembly GCA_022651775.1 of Drusus annulatus. Classification (NCBI taxonomy): domain Eukaryota; kingdom Metazoa; phylum Arthropoda; class Insecta; order Trichoptera; family Limnephilidae; genus Drusus; species Drusus annulatus. The sequence goes on from JAGWCC010000186.1 coordinate 329,659, forward strand.
TTATGTAATAAAATGATAATTTATATTATCTTTTTAAATACTGTTACCAGCACCGTTTCTGTAAGAAAGAGTAAAAATTTTAAAACATCAATTAATTACACTAATTTCTGACTAAAAGATAATACCCTCACCCTTAATAGGGAGAGTCATTAGTCATTAAGAAAATAATTACAAGAAATCTTTAATTTCTTGAAACATATATTTCCAATAGCTTAAAAGTTCATACCAACCAAGAAAATATTGCATTCGGTGAAGAAAGATTATATAATACAATTTTTAAACGTAATCGATAAAATTAAATACATATTTAGATTTTTTCTTAGAAAGCAATCACTTTATTGTTTGACATATTTAAAGAAATAAAAAAAAACAATTTTGTATAAGTCCACGGATATTATTTTAATTTTAGGACCGACCGGATTCGCTTAGCCTAAGCACCATTAGGGTACAACATTAAACTAAACAACAAAGAATACAAAGTGTGCGGTTATGCATTCATATAGTGGAGAACAAAATATAAAATAAAATAACCACAGAATGAAAAAAACAATAGAATAACAGGATGATGCTTAGGCAAAGCGAAACCGGTCGGTCATAAAATTAAAATAATATCCGTGGTCTTGTACAAATATATTTTTTTCTATAAAATTAAAAACCTGATTAGTTTTACTCGCACACCGGTTTTTTGTCCATCGGAAAAAAATACGCTGTTGGCTCGCAAGATTACAAAAAAACATTCTCGAATCATACAACTCTCAAAATAAGGCCCGTCCTTTTTGTTTCTCATTTTTGCTCACTGTATGTAATATTTTAGTAAGATACAAAAAAGCCAAGAGAGTTTTTTCTCATAGAAAATACACATTACTTGTGTAAATTAATAAAAGGACACGAAAAATCGATTCGAAGGATGTTGTTTTGGGGAAAATGAGGAAATGTGATGTGGGGATCCATTTTCCTGACACTAAACAGATAAGACGCGGGTGTTACGCAGAAGATAGGAAGTTAATCAACTGTTTTGAAGGGTCATCGCTGAAAGTCATTTGTCTCGAATTCGGTGACTAGAGGTCTCTGAACGGGGCTAATTTTTATCTTCAATAACGTTTCGGGTTTTGAACATGAACATTTTTTTATTTAATATATTAATAAAATTAAATGATTAAAATTTGTATATTCGTAAAAAGCATTAACTTTGTGGCTTGCCATATTTATAAATAGAACACATATTCTTTGTTTTTAACCACTTTTTTATTTAATATTTTGTCTACCGGTTTCGGAAGTACCCTTCCATCATCAGGACAATTATAATATTGTCAATTATAATTATAATATTGTCTTGATGATGGAAGGGTACTTCCGAAACCGGTAGACAAAATATTAAATAAAAAAGTGGTTAAAAACAAAGAATATGTGTTCTATTTATAGATTAAAATTTGAATTAAAATTGATTATTTAAATTAAATTAATTATTTATGAAGTCCTAAAATTGAACGTAGTTATGCAGTTTTAACGGCCTCCAAAGTCGAGTGGTATGACAGCTCGACTACGAATCCAAAGGTCGCGAGTTCAAACCCGTAGTGCGCCAATAACTTTTATTTAACAAACATATGTGTCATAACACATTAAATTCATATAAAACAAAAATAGTGTATTTGCGGAACGATCCAGAGTGGTAAATATTCTGAGTATCACCTTGGTAAAAGACCACCATTCAGAATCGAAACGTTGCTTGAAATGACTTTAAGCCGTGCTTAGGTACTTCCCAACCTTTCTTTTCCCCATCTCCTTCCCTTCCCCACTACCTTTAGCCTCACAACATACCCCAATTAGGGATGCCATAGTATCACGGGTTCTAGACGGTTGGGAGCAGTTGCGACTCTTGTGCGGTATTTACTATAAAACAGAAAAAAACATTAAAAATAAAGTATCCAACCCCAAAAAGATGAAACCGTGAAAAAGGCGTTTGAGAATATGACGATAAAAAAAGTTTTAATATGTGTAATCGGCATTTTTAAAGTGTATTTACTTTAATTTTTTCTTAGTGAGCATTATTATAAATGCGTATTTTATAATATATCAATGTGCTTATAAGTTCTTATTTTATTATGTTTTAAACTTCAATTTAAGACAAATATCTGCAACGTGCGTTAGTTATAAATTAAAAATAATTACCTATAATCTATTGAATTTGGAGCTTGGATGTTTTCAGTAGATATACATCTTATATTTATCTAAAGGAAAACATCTAATACCTGATTTTGGCAAATTGTGGGTTGGATTTCTGCGTAACTACGTCCAATTTTTACTTTGTATAATTTTTTCGAACAACAGTTCTATTGAATTAAGGTTTTTACTTTATGATTACTTAATTATTTATTTAAAGACAAATAATTTAGTTAACTTCTCTGTAATAATACAGAATAAATGTGAATATATTCAAATTGATAAATAAATATATTAAAAAATAAAATAATAATAAGTATATCAAAAAATACACGTTAACTTAGTTATCTGTCTTTAATTTAATATAATTCCTAAATTGTATCATATTTGTTACACCTTACTATAATGTTCTCCTTATTTGCTTTATGCTTAATTTAGGCAGCTCTTTCAACATTCAAAGTCATTCAAAGTATGATAAGGTCACGTAGGGATGACTTTTACGAATTTATACGAATCTAGTTACCCCTTTGAAATGTTTATTCATTCATTTCGGTAAAAAACGATTTATATTCAAATTTTTATTCTGCAAAGTAACACGCGACGTCAGAATTTTTTTTTCCCGATTTATTTATTTAATAAAAAAAGTATTTCCCATTAGCGGCAATACTATTTTAATAGAAATATGTGCAACCTACTTAAATTTATTGTCTTCAGTTATTTACCTATTTTTGAAACTTACGTGATTTTTTATTTTATTCAAATGATAATATAGTACAAAAAGTACATTTTTATATAATATTCCCAAGAAGTCTTCGTTCCGGGAAAGACAAAATTATAAAACAAAAAGGAATAATATTTTTACAAAAACATACAAAATTTGAAAAAGCATACAAAAGAAAAGGAGTAAATTCATTAAAAAGAGGAAGATTAATTAGATAATCATTAATACATTAAAAAAAAGATATTCAAACACAAAAATGTTTTAGAGAAAGGATGTATTACTGATTTATAAAATGGTTGAGAAAATATTCTAAAAACGTTTTAACAAATATTTTTTGTTCGCAACTGGGACTTTTGATTAATAAATTAATGCGTTATTTTGTGTAAATGCGATGTATTGGAAGGAGTCGATTCTAAATTAAGTTGTGTGCTTAGATGAAGATAAGTGTCTTTAATTGTGTCATCGTGTTTTGTGCTGGTGTACGAGTATGTGAAAATTAAAGGCTGGTTTAATGTTGGTGTGTGACGAGTATTGAATTAATTGTAATATGCAGTTGTAAAGCTGTAACTTCGTAGAACCGTAAAAAATAAGAATTTGTTTCTCTGAGTATATATTTTTGACATGGGTATCCCATGATAGATGGTATTTATTCTTTATGGTTCTATTTTAGTTATATATATATATATATATATATATATATATATATATATATATATATATATATGATATTTGTTGTTTGGTAATGGCGCCTCATATACTTACAAGATAACTCAGATAGGAGTGGATCATAGCATAATATGGGATGCAAACTAAATATGTAGAGAAGAAGCCGTGGAGTCGATTGAGTATAGTACATTCGACGCCATTTTGCTAGATTTACAACATCTTCGTTTATTTAAACTATTCACGTAAAGCAAAAAAAAATCCTGAGTTACCGCATTTAGTTGTCATTAACATTTAATAAGAAAAGCAGAAGTCCAAGAATTGAGCCTTGCGGCATACTGCTGGTGATTTTTTCAAAGTCACTTAAGACCCATCTGATTTGACAAGATGAAATCTATTAGTAAGATAAATTTAAAGAGGTTTACACATTTCCCAACTATACCCAAAAGTTATAATTTCTGTTGCAGTGTTTCATGGTCTACCGTATCAAAGGCTTTTTTTAGATCTATAAACATAGCTGCCCCATATTTGCCCTGGTATATGTACTGTTAAAAGATAAAGATAAAATAAAAGGCGACACATTAAATTTTTAACTACGATAAATTAATGGTTTCATCGTTAAAGTTGTCAAATACAGCAGATTTTAAAGTGTCCTTTTTAAATTTCCGGCGAAATCTCCGCAAAGAGTAGTTATGACATCATATCCTCTTTTTGTTTTTCATTAAAAGACCATCTGAACCGAGGATATTAAAATCTTTATAAAAAAGAGTTTGTTTGTAAAGATTTAATGAGCCGGAAACGTGAAAAGCCCCTTTAAATGAAAAAGAGATGATTATAAAAATGTTTAAGTCTTAATGGTTTGCTAATGGGGGTCTTGTGTAGGAGACAACATTGATGTTGGAATAAACCGATTTATTTCCCGCAGACACGTGAAAAGGGATGTTTTGAATCAAATCATTGCGTTAAAAGCTCTGGGAAGAAATTTTAAAATCCCGCCATTATATTGTGAAGGCTGAAAGGACTGTTTATTCTTTTGACCATTACAGATTCAAAGAAAATTGTGCGCCGTTTTACGGAATAAGTCATACTTCATTTTTGTACGTTTGCTTTCAAAAAGTGTTTATTTCATGTTTGAATTAAGAATAAATCTTAATATTTTTTATTCACTTTTTTTAATTTGTGTAGAAAGCAATCGCTTTGTGGTTTGACATATATAATGAAAATTAAATAATGACTTTGTATAAGACTACAGATTTAAATTTAACTTTTATGACCGACTGGTTTCGCTTAGCTTAAGAGTCATCAGGGTACAAAGTTAAACTAAACAAAAAATATATAGTGTGTGAAAAACACAATATAAAAAATGAAATAAGAGAACAATATTTAAACAAAATAATAACATTTAAATTGTAACAAAAAAACAGAGAGAAAGAGACAGACAATACGAAATAAAAGAGACAAAACGTCAACTGAGAAGTAGAAAAATAATAAAAATAAATCATTAACACAAGTTGAATGATAAATTATTTTGTTGGTATATTTACCTATGATTTTAAATGTTTTTAACTGCTCTAAAAGTTCAATTTTAAAAAGATTTTGTAAATCAATCGAGTTTTATGAAAATTTAAAGTAAGCCGTATGTTTTCATTTTGGAATCAAAGAGTTTTCTTATGCTAATGCATTTAAAGATATTTAGACAATGTTTTCATTCAAGAGTCGTTCATCATAAATTACCTCACACCTCTGATGAAGAAACTGAATTTGAAATCGATGAATTTTAAGTGTTTTTTTCGGATTTTTGCCAAGGAGAGGATCATGTCTGCTAAGGGAAGAATATTGAAACTTCTATAAGGTTTCTATCAGGGCCCATATTATCTAAGAAGACGATGTACAGGTTTTTTAAGGCGTGGATAAAATGAACATAGGTTTTGAAGATACTAAGATCGTAAATTGATAAATTACGGAAACCTGTAAGTCACTTCTCAATCAAAAAGTTGAGAGAGTGGACGAATAGAAAACAAGAACCGTTCTCAAACTAAAAGCGTGTAAAAAAATATGTTTGTCCCGAGGTCCACGTGTCTCCGCTAGTGCACTCGTACCACAGTAAGAAATATCGCAAACATATCGTAAATGTACATAATTACTATTAAAAATATATTTAATATTTTGTTGGATTACAATCTAGAACAATGCACATTTAATTTTGTTTTACCTAATGTTCCTAATGATAAAATTCTTAATACGAGTTTTTCTACTTTCCTATAGAAAGTTTATATTAAATATGGAAATATTCAAATAATAAAAGTAGCTAGTTTTTTTATATGTACGAGGCCCGTTCAAAAGATAAGATCAATTTCGAATTTTCGCGGGCTGTGTACATTCGATAATCGTTTTTTTTTGTTATGTTGGTACACATATGTTAGCACCATCAGCCATTTTGGATTCGTGGTTTGTTTTTGACAACTGGAAAGGTCAGTTACGTTTTTGTATGTTCTTTGATTTTTTACTTTTAATGGATCAAAGAATATATATTAAATTTTGCGTTAAAAATGGAATAAAGTGCTCCAACGCATTTAAAATGTAGACTGTTGCAAAAAAGTGTTTATAAGTAGTACAAGCGCTTTACAGAAGGCCGAAAAGATGTTAATGATGATGAGCGTCCTGGAGTTGTGGAAAAACAAATCATGGATTTTATTCTTTGATCCATTTTGCAAAAGTAAAAAAACGAAGAACAGACAAAAACGTGACTAACCTTTCTAGTTGTCAAAAACAAACCACTCATCCAAAATGGCTGATAATGCTAAAATATGATAAACATATGTGTACCAACATTACAAAAAAAAAGATAGTCGAATGTTAACAGCCCGCGAAAAATCAAAATTCGCCTTTTCTTTTGAACGGGCCATGTATTCATAAGCAAACTTCTCAAGTGAAACTAACTAACTAACCATCACGCGGTTTGCAGGGATAGGCAGAGGGGACAGACCACCATACAACTTTGTCTTGGCGCACACTCCTTATTTTACTCACATTCATACATCGTCTCATACGTACTCTTCTGTCATTCTGACTCTGCACATGACCCGATTTAAGCATTTGATTAACTTGATCGTGCCATGTATTCCTCGGGCGTCCTCGACTTCTCCTTTCATTCACTTTTGCATTATATATTCTTTTCATCCTCCTTTCTTTATTCATTCGCTCTTCATGCCTAAGTGTAACTTTCAATTGGGTACATTTTTATTACGTTCCACTGTTTAAATGTTTAGGAAAAAACTTCAATGATTTCTAATTTCAATGACCGGTAAAGACCTTTGAAAAAATAGTTCTCATTATTTAGAACATATTTAAAAAATGTCCGGTTGAGCCTTCAAAAAGATGCAACTTATCCTATTCATCCTGATATTTATACACAGTAAAATGACACATACGAGTACAGGTTACCGTAAGTTACTAAAACAATGCTGATATATCAATACATCTGAAAATCAAATAATAAAGCCATTTTTCTTAGGAATAGGCAGATAAAACAGACCATTAAATCTCAGTTCGCTTCATTTAAATCTACATCTTATTCTTTTATTACGTCTTTCGACATTACACAAGTATTTTATTCATCTGATTATGAGCATATATTTTGCCGAGTCGGGTAGTTTTGTTAACACAATATATTTATGTAGCCAGTTTGGGTAACTATCTGTATTTAAAAAAAACTTGAATAAATAAATATCAAAAAGTATTCCAGGAACGTTCTTGACTTTTAATTTTATCCAGCTCCTCGTTAAGAACATTTTTCTCACTCCTTTCTTAGTCTATCCGCTGTACGCGTCAAAACCATCTGAGCATCCCATTCAAAATCCCTTATTCCGTTCTCGCATTCTGTTCGGATTATCTCATTTATATTACAGAATGCTTATGTATTTTTAAAACTTGTAATTGATATCTTTATTGTACGCAAGACATATAAGTATTATCGATTGGGTGAGGATATAAAAGTGATATAGCACGAGAGTCCCAAAAGCCGGAACCCGTGTAACTATGGCAACGGGAAATATTTTAAGGCTGTAAGTAGGCGAGGGGCGGAAGAAGAAGGAAAAGAGAATTATTTGATCCCGGCTATTAAAAACTATAAAGTGAAAGCAACCTTACTTTTAAATTTTAATGTTTTTTTGCCTTTGCTGGGTTTTGAACTCGCGACTATTGGGTTCAAACGAGTTCATTTTTTTAATGTTACATCTAATACAAAATGAGAAAAACTTACATTTTCTTTTCGTACCTTCACAAAAAAACACATTTAAGTTCAATAATATTGATATTTTACATTTCAATATTTGAGATTTTACATATTTACCTGTCGCGAGTTACTTTAAACGCAAGTTTCACTAAATAATGGACACATAGTTTGGTGTTCTGTCGAAAATCAAGGAAAATTACATAATTATATGTAAGTAATAAACTGGAAAAGTGTAATAAAAACGTTAAATTAAATAACCTATAGGATAATAGTAATCCAACCATAATAAATTAAATGCTAATTATCGCGGTCTGGTACAATACTCTAATTGTATCTAATCAGGTATAAATAAAGATTCTGGAGCTTATAAAAAGAAAGAATTGTACTTTTTATGATCATTTTACTATAAAATACTCATATTTAAAAATGCGATGAATTTAAAATTTCTTAATATTTTTTATTTTTTTCAGGTAAGCAACATTCAAACTCCAGTGCCTACCCATTACAAGATTAACGGAGAACCACTTTTTCCAAACTACGAGAATCATCGAAAGTGAGTCTTCAAATGTAATTTAAAATGAACTTTCACAAGTACATTTCATCCAATGATTTTGTTTTTAAATTGAAAGACAGTTTTTGTCTTAATATATCTCTTAAAACTTTTTTATTATATTTACCTTTTAGTACCTACTCGAACTGAAAAGTGGTTCGACTATACAGCTACCGTATTTTAGGAAGAATAGAATTTTAGGGAATTATTTTAGTTAGGAAGTATCATCTGAAACAACAAAAATATAAATAAAACTGAATCAGTGTTAAAAGCGTTGAATAAATATTTAATAAATGCTTGTATTCGATAAACCAATTCTAATTTTATAAAACTTTAATCACGTGATTTTCATATTTATCAAACGTTTGCTTCATAAAAAGTATTTACAGAACACAATTAAATGTTTGAATAGATATAGTGCATGAACTGAGACCAGGAGTGTCATGGAAATAAATTATGCGAAAGTGAATGTTAGGAGAAGTCGGAGACGCCCGAGAAAGACATGAACTCACGATCAAGTGAATCAATTACTTGAATCGGGTCATGGTCAGATTCAAGATAACTGAATAGTATGTTAAAGACAATGTATGAATGCTTACTTTTATTTATTTATTTAGAACCAAAAGCATAACATATTATAGTTTTTAAATATATTTTGACAGTCCAACTAGGTAGAAAGAAAAAATAATATGTGAAATTTTTTTTTTTACAAATTTCGTAATAATCTCAAATCACTTTCAAGGTTCAATATTTTTCAGAATTACTGTTAAACTATGAAAAAGTTAATAAGTGTTTAGAATTGTTGATAAAAGTGAATATTGAGAAACAAAATCAATCGCGCTTTTTTTAAGTTATTTTTTTTGGATTCTTTCGTAATCCTACTGATTACGCTTAAACATGTTTTGTGTTAACGTTAAAAATTAATTCTGTCAAAAAACAATTATTTCCACATACTTATCGTCAAGATGATTTAATTAGTCTGGTGATAATCCAACACTAGTCAATATTCAAGACACTGAAGTCTGTTAATATGATCAGATGGTCCATAGTTCATACAGCAGCTGTCAAACATGAATCATAAATCACACGCGTAAGTGTCAATCACGCTCTAACGAATCCACTGCGCGCACCGGAACTACCACGGCGTGTTCCCGTCGCGGCGGAAGTACGAAGCCTGCGCGCTCCGGATGCAGTGCGGGGCGCTGTGCGCATGCTCGAGGCTCTCTGGGATCGCGAGCGGCCAGGGCGGCGGGCGGGCCGGTACTAACGGACTTGGACTAACGGATAGCGGATTCGTTACGGCGCCGCCGTTAGCGACGCGCAGCCTCGCGTCGGGACGCTGGCGTTTGCCCACGATGATGCCAAGGGATGCAAAGCGGAAACGTAAATGATTTTGGAAATAATCCTGCATTTAGTTTTTCTTAATGCGTTGATAGCTTTATAGCACCTGAAATTATTTACGGATTCATGTATCAGTGTGTACGGATTCACGAGTCAATTATTAAAACCAATAATATTATAGGTATCATTATATACTCGTATACAATTACGATAAATTAATGAACGAATGCTTAGCCAATACATATCGTCAATAGAGCTACTTGTTAGGTCCATGATTAAACTCTCGATTCTTTCTTAGAACGGGTCATCGATTTGATGTAAGCCCTTTTATATATTTACAGACTCCTGAATATATGATGCAAAAGTGAATGGAAGAAGAAGTCGGGGACGCCCGAAGGAAACGTGGAATCAAATACCTTAATCGAGCCATGTGAAGAGTCAGAATAACAGCAAAGTATGTATGAGACGATGTATGAATGTGAATGAAGCAATGAGTGTGTGCCAAGATAGAGTTGTATGGCGGTCCATCTTCTCTGCCTACCCATGCGGAGAAACGGCGTTATGATTATTTACTTTAGACGGGTTGCAATTTCAAGGAGGTAGACTTTAGTGAGAAAGCTATATTTATTCTTCTTGTAATACAACAGATGGTGTCTTGTCATATCACAAAATTTCCGATGAACAATTGTCATAAATTCCTTCATCGCTGGTGCACAACTGTGAGAAAAGGGCCCAACAAATGCTTAAGGTTGTCATTTTACAACGGAAATAGGTTGTTTTCTGATACGATGTTGTGACTTTGGAGTGATTTGTGGGTATTTAGGTTTTATTTCTCTCACAGCACCGGTCTCATATTGAATCAGGTTTAGTGCTCTCTTCCCTTAAAAATACCTTTACCATTATATTGTCGTTGGAGAGGAAAAAAGGTTTGAGCGACACTTTGGTCAAAAATGTGTTAAGTATGTAGTTTTGTTAAACAAAAAAAACGCTTCGATTGCACTGACTCTCGTTCGATTCTTAAAACTTTGTGCTTTTAAAAATAAATTTGCCATTTGAGAGAAAGCTTGTCTCAAACGACTCAAAAACTCTTATAAGTCAACTTATTTTTTCAAAATCCAACCTGGTACTAAAGACTTATGAATTTTATTGTAAAACAAATATAACTCTTAAGTGCTCTGGTGTAAGCTTCCCAAAATGAGCTTCAGCCCTTTTGCCTTCCGGTGAAGATATCTTGAAAACAACAGACGTTTGCCCCGGGACCTTCAGTTTTCACAAATGTATTTTCAAATTAAGATAAAACAAAGGATTGCAAATATTTGTTGTTATGTTCTGTTGTGATTAACTTAACAATAATCTACTACCTACTACGAATATAAAAAAAAACACACAAAACATCGCAGATATTTGAATAAAGTAAACGCTTTTAAGCGAGGATTGTGGCTAAGTTTTGACTTCTGAAAACTAACTGTTGTGAAAAATGTTCTGCAAATAAGTTGAGAATAGATGATTAAAATATGTTTTGCAAAATGAAAATCAGTTGGCGTGAACTTGAGATATGATTTAACAAAATCCTGGTATTTTTTTGATTGTATCGAATATCTACGAACAAAAATACTGTTTTATAAATCACAATTGCTTAAAAATCACGTCCACGAATATTTATTACAATTTATTCAAGGCTTTCCTACAATTTTTTTTCGTCAAATATTCTTGGAAATACAATTTCAAAAGAGATTACATTAGATATTTTGAGACGATCTCAGATGGGTGAAAAAAATATTTTTTCTTGTTTAAAAATCATGTTGAATGATTGATTGAATAATAACGATGTCATCCTGAGATTATTTACGAAAAGAAATGGAATATTATATTTGTATGAAATATGTAGCGGGAATTTCTTAAATCCCTAATCTGTTTTTTTTTCCTACAGATAATCGAACATCATTTTTTTGTTGTTTTTCAGTTGGTTATAAAAAAAACAATAATTGATCAAGATGATATTTTTGTACGCTTATCGACTACGTTTATTTTGTTTACTTTCTTTTGTAATTTTATAATTATTAAGAAATTTGTTTAATTTTTTTATATTTTACCATTTGGAATATTTTTTGTTTCCCGTAATCCACTCTGTTTCTCCTGCATATTTCTTACCAATCCCCTTTCCTTACTATTTTTATTTTATTATGTTTGCTAAGGTCTCGGCTTAAATTTTCTTTCGACGAAGAAAGAGTATATAAGCAGTTACTTAATTTAAAACAATAATTGTAAATAAATATATATTAGGAATATTTCATGTATTTGTATTGAGTTACAATCGAAAATAAAAACATGTTTTTGTGGAAATAATTCCATGGTGGTTTCAATAAATACGAGTATATACGTTTTATATACCCGATTTCAATCAAAGCAAATGTTTACTTTAAATGCCACTATATCCAAAATTAGCTGCGAAATAGAGATTTAAGGCTTAGAATTTAAAAACAAACATGTGTAAGTATAATGTTTTTTAATTCAATTTTTTTAATTCATTTTAAGAGTACACAGCATACGAGTATATTCTAAGACGTGAAAAAAAGTTAATAATTTATGAAAAGGATACAATTTCTAATATTTTATGACTAAGCAAAACGGCAAAATAATATAAAGGAGTTGAGCAAGCAACCTTTTTCAGAGCGGTGGTCAAATCCAATTCACATTTCATGCTTGTGATTTATTTTTCGGTTTTAATCTGCATTTTATCTGCGTTTAGTTTTGCAGTTTTAATCTGCATTGTTCATCAAGATTAAAGATACATAAAGGATGCGGCACATACATGAGCAAACATAACCGTGGTATGGTTCTAAACATGGTCACATTGATTTTTTGTTTGTTTTTAGTGCCTACTCTGTGTTTAATGGAATAATGATAATCACGCTTTCAAATACAATTCCTGGTATTTACATCAAATCAGAAACTTTTATTAGAGTTAAATTATATGAACTTTTCAAAACGGCTTTTATGCTGTCGGGTGAAAGAATATGAAATAATTATTTCAACGCTTTCGTAAAAATTAGTTTGCTCACACAATTTGATTGGACTCCAGCTCCAGAAATTCCTGTGTAAACATCGCACACCGAATTAAGCGACCCTTTTTTCAACTTGTTAATAACCTTTTTACGTATTTTGTAAAGCATAAAGTAAAATAAAATGTAGTATTTTATGGTAAACAGGATTCCCTATAAAAAATCCGTATCTACGAATCTTCTTTTTTTTTCTCATTAAATCCGTTTCGTTTTAAATTTAAATTGCCTTGTCAATTCACTTTGTATCAAAAATCTAACAATTTCAGACGGTGGGATCGGTTTTTCAGCTGAAATCTTAATATTTAAAACCTGTTAGCTTTTACAAAATCATTTAGTTAAATTAACTATGTTAAGTAGAAGCCCATTTAGTGTTAACGTGATTTTTCCTAATTTTCACGACTATTCAAAACACAATTTTACGGTTTAATAGTTTATACCGAATCTCAGAATGGATTATTTGTTTTTAAATCCGGGCCAGAGAAAATTCGACGGAATTTATTAAAAAAAAAACTTATCAGAAAAATACTTAGGCTTTTTTAAATACTAGCTACACACAGTAGGCCCTAAAAAAATAATTCCCGTCAAAGTCTATGTCATCGTTGAAGATATTCTTCTCTTGTAAAATATTTGAAAAGCATGTGACAAACAATATAGGTTCTGAATTTTTTGGCACATAAACAACCTAACATACCCTACGCCTAGCAAAATTAGTCTTGCCATAGTATCAATGGCTCCAGACAATGAATGTGTTGAATGGTTTTGCATAAAAAAACTTAATAGGTGGTTAAATATCGAGTGAGGTTCGGCTCACTCAAAATCAAATTAGTCACTCTGTGTATCAATGGAAAGGAACCTTAATTTCTTTAAAGAATAAAATGTTCTTTTTTATCTTTTTGTATTAGAAAGTTACTTCGGGCGTTATTATTTCTCAATTTTTTATTCTTGCATTACGCCGACCAATAAATCACTCACTGTACGATAGTGGTTTATCCTCATTCACAATTCTCAACGTTGGACCACTTTAAACCATCGACGCACCTCGCAGTAGTTCGGCCACCTTTATAGCCCGTCTAATTTAAGATTTTCGGGGGAAAGAGAATAAGTACAATAAACTGATTATTAAAAAAAATATATTACTATCTAGCTAACCATCATGCCGTTTCCCCGCAGAGGTAGGCAGAGAGGATGGACTGCCACACAACTCTGTCTTGGCACACACTCCTTGCTTCGTTCAGTTTCATACATCGTCTCATACATACTCTTCTGTTATTCTGACTCTTCTCGTGGCCTGATTCAAGTATTTGATTTACTTGATCGTGGCATGTCTTCTTCGGGCGTCCCCGACTTTTCCTTCCATTCAATTTCGCATACCATATTCTTTTTACACTCTTTTCTTTTTTCAATCGCTTTAAATGTTCAAGGCATCTAAGCGCCCTTTTTTGATCCTATTCATAACGTTAACATCAGCCTTGCATTCTTTCCGGATATCCACATTTTCAACATGGTCATACATGGTTTTACCGCACATGCGTCTCAGGGATCTCATTTCCACAGCATTCAGTTTTCCTTCATCCTTCTTTTGCCAGTTACACTCTTCAGTGCCATACATCAGGGTTGGTATTAGCACTCCATTGTGAACTGCTAGCTTCGCATATTTGGACAATTTCTTGTTTTCGCCAACAGCGTTTATTCTTCGATTTTAATATATATATATATATGTTTATATATTAATATACATATTATATTTCAAATGTGACATTAACATTGGCGAAATAAACCTATTTGACCTTGCTTATTTAAAGCGTTTTCGTATAATAATCTTAGGGTAATTTGTTTTTGGTAATACTTAGAGAGAAGGATATTAATAATATTTCAGTAATCTTTATCCAAGACATCGCATGAAACCTTGGAGTAACATTATACCCTCCTTCGGAACGAAAGTGTTAAGCATCAGAACACATATGCTGGCAATTCCAATGACTCAACATTATCTATTTCATTAGTACGAAAGTAATCTTAGGCGCTTATTTTATTATGTTTTATTGCTTTCAGTTGAAACGATCAGATGTACCTACTTCTTCTTCCTCTTATTTATCTGGTGCCCTCTCCCATCGAAGGTTTAATATCAGCCAGAAAACATTTACCCTGCAGGCTGTAGCCCAGTAAAACTCTACGGAACTTCACTCGTACCAGTCACTGCCACCTTCAAATTTCTAAAATAAACTCTTTCACTAAATTACATCAAAGTCATTTAAAAAAATTGAAATCATTTGATACTCGCTATAGCATACGAACTCAAACAGCTCGATTGTGCGCAGAGTGCTATGATACAATTTGGTTATGGAATAATAACGATCTTTTATCAATAGGGAAGTTTCTCATTTGAAATTGCATCGACTATCTCTCTTTTTATGGCACTAAACACAAAAAATTAACAAACGAAAGTGTAATATAAGAAAATTTGTAACTGTTGCTGCCAGCTAGCATTAGACCTTTTGACTCCTAAGCCTCACACAGGCTAATGAAAAAAGGAAAAAAAATCTGTTCAAAAAACGCAGACGAAGTAAGATGCTCTACTAAGAATTCAGAGGTCGCGGATTCAAATCCCGGCATATGCAAATATTTTTTTAATTTGATCAATATGTGTAATTTCAGATTTAATTAATATAAAGTATATTTACGGCACGTTCCAGAGTGGTAGATACTTTCAATATCGCCTTGGTGAAAGACCACCATTTACAACCGAAACGTTGTCTCAAATGGCTTTAGCCGTTTTTGGATACCAGATCTGAATAGCCAGTTTCTTCCCAGCTTTTCTCTTTACCATTTTCTTCTCGTATTCAATACATTATTTCGTGGGGCACATAAATACACCCACAGCCAGTTTATCTCAGTTTATATTTTAGTATTCGTAAAAGTATTAACTTTGTGGCTTCCCATATTTATTAATAAAATAAATAAACTTTGTTTAAAACCACTTAATACTAAGAATAACATATATACTTAGGTGTTAGGAATGGGAAGAAGAAGGGATGATTGAAGGGATTATGGGAATTAAGGGGTGATTGAGGGGATAGGAGATTATAGACTTAATAGGTAGTTCTAAAGCTAAGTTCAACTTTTATCTGTTTTTTTTTTTACGCGAATACCGCGCAAGAGTCTCAACTGCTCCCAACCGTCTGGAACCAGTGAGACTATGGCATCCCCAATAGGGGTATGTTGTGAGGCTGAAGGTAGTGGGGAGGAGAAGGAGATCAGGAAGGAAATGGGAAGGTCGGGAAGTACCTGGCTATTCAGATCTGGTCACCAAATACGGCTAAAACCATTTCAAGCAACGTTTCATTTCTGAATGGTGGTCTTTCACCAGGGCGACACTTGGAGTATATACCACTCTGGAACGTGCCGCAAATATATTACATTACATTTTATATCAATTAAATTTGTTATGACATATATTAATTAAATAAAATTTATTTGCGCACGCCGGTTTCGAACCCGCGACCTCTGGATTTGTAGTCGAGCGTCTTACCACTCAACCATGCAGGCCGTCCGTTTCGTGTTAGGTTACATATTTATGTGAATTTTTGATTTTAGATTTCTTTTAATTGCCTTGAAGGTGTGATAAATATGAGATCATACTAGTTAGCAAAACAAAACAGTCTATCAAACTTTTTATTTTTATGTCAACCAAGCTTTGTTGTTAAGTAATCAATGAAAACTTTAAAACTTAATTCACAAAGTTCTCTGCTCCTGTGAGGTCTCCGATAATTTCTTCCTCTCGCTTGCCCGCTCTTTAAAGAGGACGCCGTTCACGCTGCTCCCACTTAAGTTAACGTTAATTACTGGGGAGTTAATTGGCATGAAATTTATATGTAAACTTGGCACAGACCGCTTCACTTCCTGAGCGCTAATGCGTTATTGCAGGGAGATTCATCGTCGCTTATTGATCAAAGGCGTTAAGAGATTTAGACATTGAGAAGTGACAAAAATTGAAATGGACCAATATTTATACTCTTATTTTTCTGTTAGTTTTAATTATTTTTTCTTATTATTTTTATTTTGTTTTTCAATTTGATATTTATGGATAAAATGAAGAACAAACTGTTGGCAAAATATTTTTATGACAACATTATTTACAACGTGGATATTCACAGACATAATACTAGGACACGCGAAGAAATCAGACTACTGAACAATAATAAAACCAATACACAAAACAGCTTACTTTATAAAGGGATGCAATGTTATAATGCGCTGGAAACCATCAAGATTATGTAAATTTTAAAAAGCTTGTAAAAGCCATTTATAATACATTAACAATATAAAATAATAAAATTATATAAGTGATAATATTATTAAGTCAAAATGGAATATAAATTTTAAAAATAAAACAGATCAACTTTGCTTAAAACCAATTTATTTTTAATACTTTGTCGACCGGTTTCAGAAGCACCCTTTCATCTTCAGGACAATATTAAAATTAAACTAAAATACAGAATACTGATATACGTATGTATACATATTTAAATGTTGGAATGGGAAGGAGAAGGGGTAATTAAGGGGATTATGGGAATAATAGAGTGGCTTACTGGAAATATGTCAAGGATAGGACTTTATGATAAATTAATTTAATCATTCAAAATACTAGATTTATTATTTAAGGATTTTTTTATTTGTAATGCTTTTAAGTTTTCTAACTTTTTACCTTTATTACTACGGTGAAGAATTATAGCTGTTGTATCCCTATCAAAAGAATGATCAGTGGCAATGAGGTGATTAGCGAATTCTGAAAAATTATTGTTTTATAAACTAAAAAAAACCATCGGAAAATTGAACAAATAAAACTAAAAAAATAATATTTCTTTCCTGTCAAAAAATAGTTTACTGTAATACCTGCAAATACATTTTTTTAATACCCATACTGTTATAACCATAAAGAGCCTGCTGCAAAAACTCACTTGATTTGTAAAAATAAAATATGTATACCATGGTATATACTCGTAGATAAAATATATGTATATTCCATAACGGCCTTCACGGTCAAGTGATACGACGCTCGAATTAGGATCCAGAGGTCACGGGTTCAAACCCGGCGTACGCAAATAAATTTTATTTCAATCATATGTGTTTTATTTTATTTTATTATCACACATTTAATTATTTTTAAATAATATATATTATTATATTTGCAGCAAGTTTTATTTCTAATAAAGTCTGTTGAAACTTGGCATGAAATCGGGTAGTTTCTAAAAGTGTATTTATATTTTCTAGTTTATACCTGCGATAAAACATGAGCAACTTTTACAGAACGAAAATAAAATAGAATAATTGTTTTTAAATAACTTATTGGCGGTGTATTTTTAATTAAGATTTGTATTTTGTACAATCTCTCTAAGTCCTCAGGTCAGTCTGGAAGAAAATGGATCGCTCTTAAGCTTAGCTCAATCCTATCGTGATAAATTCTTTACTTTATAAATTTTAGTACAAGCAAAACAACAAACCATTTATCTGTTAATTCCATAAGGGTAGTTAAAAAATGTCTAAGGTTTCCAGTGAATACAAGTCTTAAACAGTAATATTTTAAATACTTTATAAAATGCATACTGGAATTCAAGGTAAAACATTTAAAATTGTCTTTCCTGATTTTCGAACTGCACTTTTTTCTGAAATATTGGTATGTTTTTGATAAAATTGTAAAAATAACAATTAAAAATTGTATTCACTGTAAACCACAGACATTTTTTAACAATCATAGAAAAATACCAGGTTAATCATTTGTTGTATTGCTTATAATGTTCCGAAGTATTAACCGGTCGGTAGCTGAGTGGATAAACGCGTTGGATTCCTACCAGAACGTCGTGCGTTCAATTTCTCTGCTGGCTAAGTTCTCCATCATTGTGCAAGCAACATTTCACAATTATTATGATGGCAGTACGAGGTATTCAAATAAATAAAAGGTTATTTGTAACCAATAAATAAAATCAAACATTCCCGATGTTTGACTTTATTTAGAAAAAAAGAAAAAAATGAGTGCACACCCTTTAGTATTGTGACGTCATTTAATTATAAATAAAGACAAATTTAATGAAAATATAATCTTTCAAAGACAACGGTATTTTGAACACTCAAAATATTACTAACGTATAACGTTATCCTTGTTAAAACAATAAATTTGCATAGATAATTTTCTTTTGTTCAAAGCAACACTTTTTCTGAATATAAGTTGTAAGTCATGAATAACGCTGCGAAAACACGTAAAAAACAAATTTAGCTACCGGGGCACCATAAAGAGAAGAGAGCCGAGAATTCAAATATTTTATCTAAATTGCTCTGGCACAAAATTATATCGAGAAAACGGAAAAACTGGCTTATCTGGTTATAAGGCCCCGGGCTATACTGAAGTAGGTAAAAAAAGAATTATGTATTGAGAAAACCTTTTTCCAACTTACACAAAAATATGGAAATTCAATTTTCATTTCAATTTGCATTTGATTATTAGATCAAAGAAGGTTTGGCTAATTTGCAAAATATTTTCTTAACCTATTGATAATTAAAAGTTTATAATATGATGTTTTGTGATTTTATAATGTTTGTTGGATCCAAAGCTGCAATAAAACACTAATTGTGCTTTCAAGTTCAGATTAATTTGGAAAATATTTAACTTTAAAAGGATATACTATAATACTTGATGGAAGTGTCTAATTATGGATGTGTATATATTATTTGGATGAAAGGAAAATGGGAAACCATTCACTCACCAATATAGTTGGGGTTCTTGATTCTTCGTACACACAACGAATCAAAACACTTTATTTAATTTTACTTGAACAGCAACAATAAAACGACGACCAGCGACCGAACACGTTTTTTCACAAAACTCTTCTTCTGTTTCGATGGCAGGATAGATATGAAACTGGACAAAAACATGAAGGTAAGAACCTGTCAAATGATCGTTTTGAAAACCAACAATATTCCTTTTTGACTTTTGTCTACAAGATTCACAATTTTATTGATTTATATTTCTTTAAGCATTGTCCGTTTTTCAAACAAGTGAACAGACCTACACGCATGTGACCAAATTCACGTAAAACTGACGTGCAATCTTAAATTCAAGCGGAGATTTTAGCTATGATTCGCCACAAATCTAAAATGCTACTCTCATACTTACGTAAATATATATGGTTGGGGAAAAAGTAATTTCGTATTTTTCGCTTTATTTCAATGTTTTATAAAAAATGTTACAATCATCCGATTTAAGTCAAATATGCACCGTTCTTGCAGCCAATGAGAAACCAATTTCATAATACCCCTCTAGTAAAAGCCCTTGTTCTTATTGACAAAAAACCCGGACAACCAATTTTCACAGGCCTCTGGTGAGGCCAAATTTGTACCCCAAAGCGCGTTGGCCATAGACAGGAACAGGTGGTAGTCAGCTTTTATCGCGTCATCAAAGATGTGTGCGGCCGTTTCGTTGGCTTTTGACCGCAATTTCTGTTGCTCGACATTGTTGTAGGTGACCCATTTTTTATCACCAGTCACCATCCGCTTCAGAAATGGTTCGACTTTGTTGTGATTCAGCAGTAATTCGCAGATCGGCCCATGAGGTTTTTTCGCTTCAGCTCTTGTGGCACCCAAACATCAAGTTTTTTTTAATCCTGCCTTCCGAAAATAGTTCAAAACAATTTTATGATCGATATTAAGCTCCTGGACAATGCTACGACTGCTCACATGACGGTCTATCTCGATATTTTCTGTGATTTTATCGACGACAGGCCTGCCAGAGCGTGGTGCATCATTCACCTCCACTACACCAGAACGAAATCGCTCGAATCACTGTTGTGCAAACGAAAAATATCGGTCCCGAATACATCGGAATTTTTCTTGGTCGCTTTCGACGCGTTTTTCCCTTTCAGGTAGTAAAAATGTAAAATATGGCGAATTTCTTCCTTTGAGACCTCCATACTCGACGCACGATAGTTCACGATTAAACCGACCAAGCGCAATACTGTCAATAAAGCGTTTTTAGTATGTAAGTTTAGTTAGTATGTTAGTTAGTTAGTATGTAACTCAGTTGGCCAAGATAAAAATCAATGCGTTTATCCAAGACTTTCTGAAAAACAAAGCCATGCAAATTTTGTAACGCCAGATTCACCGCTAGAGAGGTTTTGGCGGATCCAGGCATCACTTATTCCATTTTCTTCCACGGAGCACATGCAATCCATTTCTTCAACGACAAATAAACAGAATATCACATTATTTGCGTGGTAGGTATTACTTTGTATTAATTTTCTCATATTCATTCCAATTCCCGATATTTCATACGTGCACTGATGGGATAAACTGATTAAAGTGTGTTGTGAGCGTGTTTAGTATTTCCGAAGTTAGAACAATTTTACTCTACTTTTGGTGAGATTGATCAAACTTTTTCAAATATCTAAATTCATTCTTGAATAGAATCAATTTAATCTGCCTTTCTTAGACTTGAGAGTCAAATAGTCAAAGAATTTATTTATTTAAGAATTTATTTCGTTAGACAGCTTATGGGATAAAACTAGCTTGTTTAACGAAACGCACTAAACAGCTACTGAGTACTCGAGCCACTCGAGTCAAATATGTTTTAACCGATGTAGCTACAAATAAATTTTACTCAGTGGTGAAATTTTGCAATTCAACAACTATTCGCATGCAACAACCTCTACGTAGCGTTTACTGTCAAAGTGACGTCTGAATACTTTTTTACACCTAAAGTAAAGTCGAAAAAGAAGCGCCATTGGTAAAAGTTTTCCAGGTTGTAAAAATAAACGAGTGGGTGCCGCAACAACATAAATTAAAATAGCAAATTTGTTTGAAAAAGTTAGGAAAAAAACCCCAGAAATGGAATGAAACGCATTTTCCGAATTCATAATTTTTATTTTTAATTTGTACGTTAAGCACGTAGTTTACTTTAATGAAACTTATGCCATGATTTTTTTTTGAGACACGATTTTCATACAAAATATTTCATTGTTGCACATGCCCTTAACGTGTTTGTGGTAGATACTCCCAGTATGGCCCTTTTTCCTTTGCTTGAAATGGTTTAAGCCGTCATTAGTGATCGGATTTGAATAACCAGATACTTCCCAACAACCCTCTTCTTTACCTCCATCCTCTCTAGACTCTTTCCATCCTCACAACATACCCCAGTTGGGGGTACAACGGTCCACTGGTCTCGGGCAGCTGGGATTCTTATGCATTATTCATATTCATGAAAAATATTTTTATTTATTAAATATATCGAAATATGAGAACATTTTATATAACTTTTTATGATTTTTTAACATTATGATTTTTAAATGAAACAGACAAACTTTGTTTATAACCACTTTTATTATTCAATATTATGTCGATCGGTTTTGGAAGCACCTTTACATCACCAGGACAATATTTTATATTCTTTTTAATTAAAAATATTAAAATAACTTACATACTACTTAATATAACTAATGTATTTTAAATGGTTCTTACAGTTTATTTTAAATTTATTAATTAGTATAATTTCGATGGTTTCCGGCAGCGCGTCATACTATTTCATCCCTTTATGAAATAGGTTTATTTTTTTATTGGTTTTATTATATTTGGGTAGTGTATTTTTTCACTCAAACATATCAAGCAAAAATAAAATGACTCACGGTATCAAAAAAGTTCTTCAAGCTTTATTAACTTCACTGGAGGGAAAAAACAACTCACAACTTCTAAGAAGGCATTTGTCGTCATTTGGGATATGAATATGATTTGAATTAATCATAAAACCTCTACGTTTTAAAGATGGTTAGGTTCATATATTTTATGAGATTTAACCCTTATTCACCCGTTCACATTCAACCATCATTCATTCATAAGAATTATGATGTTTGGCTCATTTATATATTGCCATATTGAAATTAGTAAGTGAAGATATTACCTCAAGGTGCCATGCAATGTTTTGTAAGCGTGTCGGATGTTTGCTGGGTTGACAAACAAAAGTTCGAAGTGCGATGAAATTTCACTTGAATATTTGATATTTAAGGATATGAAAAAAACATCCTGTGAAAAGGAAAATCGGTTAGAATTAAGAGGGTATGATTTGTTATTCTAATATCATATATTGTGAAATAATTAAGAATTTTAGAATTAGGTTATTTTGCAAACAAGATTACTTTTTTGTCCGAAGCCAGTGGGACTATAACATTCCCAATCGGGGTATGTTGTCAGGTTAAAAAGAGTGAGAAAGAGAAGTAGATCAGAAGAGGGAGGTCGGGAAGTATCTGGCTTTTCAAATTAGGTCATGAAACACGGCTTCAGCCGTTTTATGCAACGTTTAGATTCTAAATGATGTTCATTCACCAGTTGTCTAAAATTCTTTTACGTACATTAACTCCGCTCAGGGTCCTCAGGTCCTATGTATGTCTTCTTCGAGGATGTTGTTCGGAGGGTTTTTTTTAAAGAAAGGAAGAAGTGTATCTGGGTCTTGAAGAGGCCCATTTTGAAGAAGAGAGAAAACACAGAGGCTGGTAAATCGTTTCAAAGCCGAGCTGTTGAACATAACTCGTTCTCATTTATCGAAAGTCAAGCGTGTACGTTAAGTTGGGCGAGCGTTTGGCGAGTTTCCCAACTATGCATCGGTGCCGAAGGGACCAATGACGCAAGTTCCATGGATAATCTTCCAATGAAATACCGGTAGAACAAGGACAGCGTTTCTACTTAAACACACTAATGATACATTTTGAAAGTTAATAAATAGAATTTTTCCGCACCCCGTATAATTATTTTTTCTCAAAAAAGATTTCCTTATCTCCTCACGTATTTGTGATTTTTTTCTGAAAACATATTGTAAAAGCGGATAATTGAATTTCTATAATGTTTTGATATGACGAACGTAAGACGGCTTTATTTGATTAAATGTGTGCACCTTCTTTGCCAATATTTGGCTTCTTTTCACAAACGTATTTATCTTTATTATGCTTCGCCGCTCACGCATCAAATAATATGTGGCCACAATGTTAATAGGATTGTTAAAAACATAAAACATTTATTTTGCGACATTAAAATACAACGAAAATCTTTCCACGGAATTCAATATTCTTGAACGATTTTGTATACTAAATATCATTATTTAAGTAGTACGCTTTTTATACAACTTCACGCAGCTATGACGTAAATAGTATTATTTTATTTGTTGTGTCTTCAAAACA
Source organism: Drusus annulatus (assembly GCA_022651775.1). Classification (NCBI taxonomy): domain Eukaryota; kingdom Metazoa; phylum Arthropoda; class Insecta; order Trichoptera; family Limnephilidae; genus Drusus; species Drusus annulatus. Next base: position 353,600 of record JAGWCC010000186.1, read on the forward strand.
ATGGAAAAACGTTATAAAACTGGATATAAAAACTTTATTACATACATATTTATTGTTTTCCTATTACGCAAGTGCATTTGACAGCTTAATTAAATTGAGAGTTGATTGAAATTTATTGAAAAAACTTAGGTATTTTTTTACATTTTATGACGTAAGCTACAAGATACTTTTAAGTAAGTTTTGCTAAGGTTGTAGATAGATAGCAGTGCAAAACAACAACAAAAACTAAATAAATCTGAATAATCTAGTACTTTTAGACAACATCTCTCAACTCTCCATCTATGGTTTTTGTGTTTAATTTGTAGAACTTTTTATTCTATTTCATTTAAATTTTATAATAAAATTTAATATTATCATTATATGAAGACTCCACGGCAGGAACCTTTTTTTGACAAAAATGAGTTAGTCTTCTCATTAAACTAATTTTGGTGCACTCTATTCAATGAACACACATTCAGATCACAAAAACGACATGAACATGGAAAAACAAAGAGTTGAACATGTTAACTGCAAATTTTGTTAAAACTAAAGTATTTTTTAATGGCAAGAACATATTATTTACAATTATAACATTGTATTGCATAAATCTATTAAAATGCAAAATTAAGTATTAAATTGAGTATGTCAGCTATCTTTATTATTCTTTCAAAATAGTTTGTGGTTTTGTGATGGTTCCCATTTTTTTGACAAAACGCCAAAGACTGAATATCTCAGAATGACTTGACAGTTAGTTAACAGGCTATTGCCGTGGGGTCTTCATTTAGTTTGCTAAATTTGGTTTTTATTTTGTAAAATCATATGCATAAGTCATTTCCATGTGGCATTATCCCAGTTGTATAATGCCCTTGAACGCCGAAACAGCTCTCGCTAAAAATAAAAAAAAAAACCAGCAGAACTATGTTAAATCGAATTAAATTAAATTCTAAAAAACTTTTTCTCTCTTATGGTGCTGTTACAATTTTTATTCTGTTCTTTGACATTTGAAAAATTGAGGGGCATAAACTCGCAGCCTTTGGACAGCAGAATTCTTGTGTTATGTTTATTTATGTTTAACTGCCATATTTCTTAAATAGGTTCTTACGGAAAAAAAATGATAATTTATGCTACTAAAGAAACATAATGTTTTTTTTTAATGTTGTGGCATATATTCAAGACCTAATTTCTTGTAAGGATTTTGGGTTATAACTTTTTCTAAGCCTTCAACCGCTTTGAATCTGCATAACAAAACATAATATACCATGTAAGTACAACATAATATGGTACTTCCAATACTCCATATTCATCACCTGTTTATTTAGATAAAAAAAAATATTAAATAGTATTATGAAGATGAGGTTACAGCCAGGTGGATATTCTTTAAACAAAATGTGTTGAATTCTTTCCATCAAAATGTGCTGTTACTGTATTATATTTGACTTCAATTCATTTGTCTATCATAAATATATGATGTTTAATCTTTTGTCACAAATGGAAGTGAGCTTTTCATTTTTTTGTGTTTTTATTTTCACCTGAAAATATCTTATAGAGTAAATAATTCAATAAGAAAGCATGTTTTATTTGTAAAGTACATGCCCGTGTTAAAATATTTAAGAAAAAAATACTTCAAGAGGGAGACTCTTTGAGAAAAAACTTTTCCAGAAAAATGTTAATAAATTAGTGAAATGACATAATTCCCACGTCTGAGTTTTAAACCGACAACATTTTATTAGCTTAGCTTTTTCGCTGTCGGGAAAAGTAAAAGTGCTAATGAAATTACGCAATTTCAGCTTCCGTTTCGTTTTCTCTCACCTCCATTACGTCAACTTTCACCCCTCCGCCAAAAAACAGCATTTTCCCTTTGGACAGTGGGACATCAATAAGAAAGGCACGTATTTACACAGAGGAAAATGTTATGGAATTAATGTTAAAATCACTTGTCAGTGACTAATGTTAAATTGAAAAAGAAGAATCCGAAAAAAATCTCAAATCCGCTTCTGTCAATCAATCTAAGCGATCGCTACCTAAAAGTTGAGCTAAATCGAACGATTTCATCGCCACTAACGCAACTTTCATCCAGTTTGTAATCTTTAAGAGTTATATCATCTTATATTCGATTTAATATGAAGTATGTTTTCAACTATATATTGACGGCATCCATGGTCGAGTGGTAAGACGCTCGATTATGATTCCAGAGGTCGTGGGTTCAAGCCCGACTTGCGCAAATATTTAATATTTAATTAATATGTGTCATAACTATTTATTAGTTATAAAATTATATACAGTATATTTGCGGTACGTCTCAGAATGGTATATTACTCCAAGCATCACCCTGGTTAAAAACCAATTATAATAAATCTATTATAATTAATTTTACTTGCGGGAATATTTTGCAGAATGTTATGTTCAATATTATTCAGAGTCAATGACGTTTATTTCTGATATATTATGTATTATAAATGCTGTAAAGTTCCTTAATTTTTTACCAGTCCGATGATGTCTGTTGCTAAGTGAAAATTGTTGAGTAAAAATGAAGTAGTAAGAATCAATATAAAAGGTTGTTTAATCATAAATTCATATTGAACAATGTATGTTTTTGAATTCCATCGTAAATTAACAACAAGTTTAGTAGTATTCAGTAAAGGTTAACACAGATAAATAATTCGTCTTTAACATAGAATGTGAGCTTAGTTGATTTTTTTTACGTAGTGCCAAATTATACGCTTAATACAACCCAGTGCATGAAGCTATGTTCAATTTGAAAAGTAAAGAATCATACAATTATTTTTGGAGGGCCCAAATCCGCATTTGGAGATTTTAGCTGCCTAGTGACTTGTCTCCCATGGAATCTCCCAATCTGTATTATTTTTCCTAAGGAGGCTTTTATTGTTCAACTAAATTTGTACAGTGGCTTGTCTTTGGGCGGCTGGGGGCCTAAATGATGATTCTTTTTAAATTTGTGTTGTTTACAACCACTGAACGGATAATCCCTAGAAGTGAAAATGAAATAAAACTCACTTTTACAAATTACATAGAACCTAGATAGACCAATAAGTATCTGCTCAAAAAATTAGAATTTTTAATTGTTTGTTGAGTTTCCCTATAAGCAAGTAAAAAAACATATTTTATAGGGCACACGCCTACGACACACTTTTCCTGGCTTATCTCTTCAGTGTTTACAGCCAACTTTTCTGGAACGCTTTCTTTGGTTTTATTTGGACCTTTTATTGAAGTAAATCTCAAGGATCTAAAGGATTTACAAATTCGAATGAAGTCATTTTCTAAAGACATTAAAGAAATTCAAACAATATTGAATTGCAAAAGTGAGAAAAAGCATGGCGAAGATAAATTCTCTCACATTGTGAGCAAAAAGCTTCATTGTTTATCTACAGGGTAAATAATTCATATTTTACGTCTCGCAAATCAGGAAATACCCAAATGATGATTACGACATAATCAATAAGCAATTAATTTCAACGTGCCGTTACCATTCTTAATATATTCCTGATAAGCCGCTTTGTTTTCCCGGACATTTCCTTCCCCTACCCTGTTATTTCTCTCTCAATAATAAAATTCCGTATTAGTAGATAATTAAAACGCATTGGAGGCCAATTTATATTATAGTTTTAAAAAACATAATGCTTAAAATAAATCATGCTAAATATTTTATTTAAGTATTTAAAAACAAAAAATTACAGTGAATACCGCATAAGAGTTCCAACTACTCCCAACCGTCTGGATCCAGTGGAACTATGGCATGTCGAATTGGGGTATGTTGTGAGACTCAAGGTTAGGGAAAAGGGAATGAGATGAGGAAGTGTAAAAATAGAAAGTACCTGGCTTTTCAGATTTGGTTACCAAACACGGCTTAAGCCATTCAAAGCAAAGCTTTGATTCTAAAGGGTGGTTTTTCACAAGGGTGATTCTTAGAGTATCTGGAGTGGTAAGGGACTCTTCGGTGGTTTGGGCATGTAGAGTGAATGAACAAAGAAAGAAGTGTTAAGAGAACATATGTCGCAAAAGTGAATGATAGAAGAAGTCAGAGACGCCTGAAGAATACAAGGCACGATAAAGTGAATCAAATACGTGATTCGGGCCATGTCAAGAGTCAGAATAACAGAAAAGTATGTGTAAGAAAGTGAACGGAGAAAAAAGTGTATGCAAATATAGAGTTAGATGAAGGTTCATCTTCTCTCCCCAAATCTGCAGGGATATGGTGTGATGGATAGTAATTTATTTTATTAATTGGAAAAACCATTTAATGAAACTTTTGTTTATACTACTTGTTGACGAAACCGAAATAACCGGTTTTTCTCAAAAACTATCAATTATTACTGCATATTTTTTTTCTTTTCTACAGTCTGTTCCTTAAAAATCTTTGATATCAGGCTTCTGCAACAAAATGATTTTGATGAACAAATAAAAGATATTTGCTCATTAAACCACAGCTGCTGAGGATTGGTTGACTTGTAATAATATCAAATAAAATATATATCGTTAGTGACAACACAATACACACTTGGATAGAAGAATATAATGAGAGACAAGGAAGAAGAAAGAAAGGGAATTATTTTATTATGCGGAGTGCGGCTAAGTATAAGCTGATGAAGTGATTAGCTCAGAAAAGAAAAACTCGAAAAGAAAGAAATGAAAAAGTGAATACTCATATACCGTGGATAGGTTTTCATCAAACTATTTTTATATAAGGACAATTATTATTACAAATCCCGTAAATGTTGTATAATTTGCTTTGACAGTTGTTGGATGTCGCTGATTATTCTCTGATAACTGTGTTAATTATTCAAAATTAATTCAAAATGTGTTATTCAATAATTTTATGTTCAGAAGAAGTTGCAACATCAATAAATTGCTTATTTATATTTTTTAATGATGTTTTTACCCCTTTTTCAGAAAAAAAAACAGGCTAAATTTTATTTTTATTACTCGAATTCAAAAAGTATTATCAATAATGTACACGAATTACTCAGATTTTCCCGACTTTTCTTTCATGCTTTTGCGGGTAATATACTCTATATTATATATTTTCTATCTAATTTTGGGTAATTTAATTTAAACCGAAAATAAATGTTTAAATTAAAATATTGCTTGGTGCTGTACACAAATAACAAATGCATAATTTTTCCCTCAAGAAAAATTACTCATATTTATATTTTTTATTTTGAATCTTGTATGCGTAATAAAAAATAAATTTCGGTAGAAGAATAGAATATTGGAGTCAACATCAACCAGTAACCAATAAAAATCTTTATTTGTTCAAAACAATGTCCAGATAATTTTAATACAGGTATGTGTGTGATTGTATTTATTTATTTTAATTAATATTCCTAGTTAATTTGATGCGCTAATGATGCGATAACTTAGAGAATAATTATCACCAATTCATGGACGTGCCCAAGTACCTCCTCAGTAATTGGGTTTTGATGATCAACGTCATCGAGTTTAATGATTAATTAGGCTTCTAACATAAATATTGTCTAATCACAACTAAACACCTGACTCTAAAAAGTATGCTTTTGCATGTGACGTTAAAGGGAAAATGACAAAGTTAAGTCGGAATATCGAGGTGGAAGGCTTGGAATTATCTTCCTTCGGAACTAAGATGTATGAGGCCTGTTCAAAAGAAAAGGTGAATTTTGAATTTTCGCGGACTGTGTACATTCAATTAACGATTTTTTTTTGTTATGTTGGTACTCATATGTTTATCATATGTTAGCAATATCAGCCATTTTCCATTTTTTTCCAAAGTAAAAAATCGAAGAACACACAAAAACGTGACTAACCTTTCCAGTTTTCAAAAACAAACCATTAATCCAAAATGACTGATAATGCCAACATATGATAAACATACGTGTACCAACATAACAAAAAAAAAATCGATAATCGAATGAACACAGCCCGCGAAAATTCAAAATTCACCTTTTATTTTGAACAGGCCATGTTTAACAAGCCCAAAAGAATTTTGGTTCAAACTGAAAACTTACTTTTTCAGACTCTCATATCCTTAAATTTATTAGAAGAATCTCAACATAATCTGTTTCTCGACGAATCACCTTTAGATATACAAATTTTAATCGAATCCTGTACTGTACGACAAATTCAGAAACTCCATTTTTAATTTCGCTCCCATGCCCTAAATCGGAAAAAAAAAGTTCATATTTAAATAATTACTATAATTTTATCTTAATAAGTGTGTCTATCTGATGGGACCTGCCAGGTAAGTAGGTTCCTGTATTTTTTTTCTTTAAACTAGAAATTAATATCTAATAATTGAAAATAAGATCTCTACAGCGCCCCTGAGGTGATTTTTCACAAAAACGGCGCTATACAAATCATTCAAATATTATTATTTTTATTATTAAAAGTGGTCCAAGAAACTTCAGCAAATGATATACTGTAAAAGAAACCTTCATATCAATTTAAAAAAGGTGCAGTTTTATTCAGTCACATAAGGGTTGAAGCAAACTCATCGCTTGTGGAGCCATATTCTAACATTTAAAGTCCTTGTCAAGTATTAAGGTAATGGTTATAGCGCTACGGGTTTTCTCATTAACGAGATCTGGTAGTATTTTCTCACTTTAAATTAACTTTTGGAGCGCGTTCTGTCTTGGGTAAACTTTCGATACGACTTCGGTGAAAGCCTTCTTAAATGGTGAAAAAGGTTTTTCGAGAGGCTCCGGAGAATCATTGGCAGCCTTCATGGGTGGTTTAATCCTTCCGAGTAAAACAGCTGGGATTAAGAGAAGATATACATTTATAAAACCATTTCAGAAATCATTGAGACTAGGCTGGTAGTTCCGTAATTGTAAATAACGAAAGAATATTTATACATATAACTCAGAAAACTGTGTTCTTTAAAGGGGTATTTGTATAATACGAATGAGGGTAGGAATACATTAGTGTATTGTATGCAGAGTTATTTTAATTGATGCGTTTTAGATGTGCTTTGTAATAGTCCACACATTTTATCAAACTTAACGCTAGTTAATTTTATAAATAAAACTTTCTGATTAAGAAAGCTTTCAATAAAATCCTTTAATACCGATTATGTCGTCAGCATAATGGATGTATTTGATTACGTAAATATTCATGGTTATACCGTCTGTGTACTTTCCAAGGGAACAAATAACTATTATACTTAAGATTAATTTACATATTTTATTGTTGGCAGTAAACCCAAAATTTATATTAAGTACAATTTGAAAAGTGAAAAAAATATTTAACACAGTAAATAAAACAAAGGTATTTACTAATTATGTAAAAATAATCTGAATTGCTAAAAATAAAAAAAAAACTCAAACTGGTTAAGGAAGTAATTCAAATAATAACCTTAACTATGATGCAGAAAATCTATGTATTTATGCAGCAAACGATTCATCAGCGGTGAGTTTTTGCGTTATGAAAATGACATAAGAAGTTTTTTTTAGGTTTTAAAAAAATGACATGAAATAATTTTCAGATCGAAACGAAATTTTTATCACTTTTCTACATACTTCCATATTGTTCAGTTAGATAAACGGTTTCAGTAAAATAGTTTTTAAACTCAAGGCAAGTCGGTTAGTAAGATAAGAGCTGAATCAAATTGAAATGCATTCGTCTGTACTGTACAAACGGCATATGTGCAATATATTAAACTTAATATTTTATAAATAGAACACATATACTTTGTTTTTAACCACTTTTTTTTTTTTTTTTTTTTTTTAAGTTGTGAATTGTTTTTTTTTTTTTTTTAAGTTGTGAATTGTTTTTTTTTTTTTTTTAAGTTGTGAATTGTTATAAATAAAAGTGATGATAAAGTTATTATACTTATCTTGATTTTAATTTTTAAAAGTTTATTATTAAATTAGAATTAAGTTTAAGGCATTTTAAACATATTTTTTTTTTTTTATATTTTATTTAAATAATATCAATAATCTTCAACGTAAACATGAAACACAAAAAATAACGGTAATGCCCGAGATTAGAATTCGGAAGCTCTATTCTATCCGAGAGTAACGCTTCTGCCGATTGAGCCACTGAGACCTTATAAGACACCGGAATTTTCTATCGATCTCATTCTTAAATTAAAAATTATTAATATATCATTTTCTCAATTTTTCTTCCGATTTAGCTGCCATCTTTAAATGGTATTCAAAGCTCTACTTGAGCACATATCATATACCTAGATGGTGTCTTGAATATACCATCTATTTTTGTATTACGGAAGAAATTTGACTTCTTACAAAGTCGAGAGTTAATATATTAAATTAGAATCAACTTTAAAGCTTGTATGCTTATTATATTAAAGATGGCAGCCAAATCGAAAGAAAAATTGATATTTATAATTTTCAAATGAAGTGTGCAATTGATTAAAAGTTCCGTTTCTTTATTACTTTATTCGAAGGCAGGAGAAAAGTTTCAAAACCTTGCGATTTTCGCCGAATACACCTGAAATGCCTTCTCTAATTACAAGAATTTGAAATAATCCAATTAATTTTTGCTAAATAAAAATGCCTTTAAGCAGGATACCCTAATTCCGCGAAGCTCATTACTAATTTCAGCCGACAAGAATTTGCAGGAAGAATTCTGGTAATAAATGCCGACAGAAGCCCTCTAAATCTCCCATTAGATATGTATTTCGGGAATACGTGAAACAAGGATTCCACTTTTTGCTGCGCTAAAGGAAGGGGACGTTAATTAACCTTTCATAGGCAATTAACGAACCCACATCCCTGGGCTTGTTACGCCTGATTTTAAAATATGAGATTTTTTAACATTGTAATTCAACCGAAGGTTATTCATAAAATATTTCCATTGAAAAAAAACGACAAACACAATAAATCATCATTTTTTCTAGTAATTTTTTTTTTTGATAACTCATAAATAGTGAATGTGACTTTGTTAGTTCTAACGCAGAGAAAATGAATTATGAAAATGAACTAAAGTAAATTTATATTTTCGTAGAAAGCAATCATTTTGTGATTTGACATATTTAAAGAAATGAAAAAATAACTTTGTATTAGACCGCGGGCATTATTTTAATTTTTATGACCGACTGGTTTTGTTTAGCCTAAGTATCATCAGGGTATAAAATTAAAGTAAACAAAATATACCAAGTATGTTTTATATACATACAGAGAATGAACAAACTATATTATAAAATAATAGAATAATTTAACGTTATTCTATTGTTTTCTCATTGTTTTGTTATTTTATTTCATATTTTGTTTTCCCTCTGTATGTATATATAACCGGACACTTTGTGTTTTTTGTTAAGTTAAATTTTAGTTGAGTTGTAGAATAATTGAATGTTGTCTATTGTTTTCTCACTGTTCGGTTATTTTATTTTTTAATTTGTTCCCCCTCTGTAAGTATATATAACCAAGTGCTTTGTATTTTCGTTTAGTTTAATGTTGTACACTGATGATGCTTAAGCTAAGCAAAACCGGTTGGTCATAAAAATAAAAATAAAATCATTGATTTTATACAAAGTAATTTAATTAATTTCTTTAAGTAATTTTTTTAAATAATAAAAAATAAACATTGTTATTTTTCGGAGAACGGAGTTCTAGAGATTTAGTTGTCAAACTCTTTTCTTGCTTTTGTTTGATGCAGGTGAATTGATTGATTATACAAACATAAAACAAAAAAAATGTCTTTAAAACCATTTATTTTTTGTTAGGGTACACATTTTTTAATAAATTAAACATTAAACTAACCAAAATAAGTATGTATTCGCGTTTATATCTTTTTAAGATCCCTAATAAACAAGCTAAAAAAAATTACTATCTTAACCTGCTCATACAATTATTAAAACAAGTATTTGTTTAAATCCAGTCTAGAGATAAATACGAAGCGTAAAATCTTCAGACAATCTAAAGATGGTTTATTGCCTGGTATTTCGAGACAGGTTTTCTCAGAGGACTTCAAGGATTTCCATTCTCTTGGCAGTTCAAAAATTAAAATGAGAATAAACTTATTTGAAAAGTCCTCACCATTGTGGGTTGTAATTTCACACATCTCATAAAACTTCTCGTTTAATATTACGATAGTGGATTTGACATGATTGACTATTTCCTCTTAAAATGCCGAAGTTTCCCTTTTATGCCCTACTACTCCCTTGTTATTTTTCTGACACTCCGTTCTTCTATCTGGTGTGCGTTTACAGAAGTTTTATGAAATTAAATACTTAGACGTGAGATGATTTCTTCTGGGATACTACTGACCTAATTTTTAAAAAAATTTCTGCAGAATTGAACGATTTGAAACAGAATTTCCATCAATCTAGTTACCTGTACATTGATGTGAAAGTTCCTGACAAATATTTAAAAATGTAATGATTGAAATGGTATTTTTTCGATGACTTGTTCTCAATTTTAAATATTTAAAAAAAAACTGGACCAAACCCAATAAAACATGAAATAAAAAAATCTCAATTTGAAATATTAAAAAAAAACTAGACCAAACCCAGTTAAACGAGAAATTTAATTATGATGTGAAAGTTCCTGACAAACATTTAGAAGTGTAATTATTGAAATGGTAATTTTTTGATGACTTGTTTTCAATTTGAAATATTTAAAAAAAACTAGACCAAACCCAGTTAAACGTAATGTAGAGCATTGATAATAATAGATGGATCGCTTCAAAGCGCCGTTTTCATAAAAAAATCACTTCAAGGGCGTTTTTCTTCTCTTATGACACCAGGCAAACTAATTAGTTAATTTACTCCTTTTTGTGACACATAATTTGAAGTACATAGTAATTCAATGCATTATTTTAATCAAGACGTTAATTTCAGCAGAAGCTTTCTTCGAAGTCGAGCTGAAAATTCTATTCATTAATTTTCCAATACTGCTTTGTTTCAGTGTGAAAATCAGCGTTGTATTCGGTTAGCAATAAGCAGTATACTCTAAATTAATGTTTTTCTTTCTAAAGTTGTACCACAACAACCCTATGTTAATAGGAGTGCAAAGGTGCTATAGAAGGTAATTTTCCTGAATGTATCTACTGTATCAACAGCAAAGGTTTATGGTTAAATCAATGCTAAGCATTTTTTGGAGGTACTCATTTAACTCTGTGTTTTGGTTTAAGGCATTTTATTTTATTTTTATAAATTACATTTGTGATTATTGTGCGAGATATGTAAGTTGATTTAGGTAAGGTGCGTTGAATTTCGGAATGAAACTAAAAAAACTAGGTTTTACAGAAAACGTGTGTCATACATTTTTGAGTCAGATAAAAAAAAGTTTTATTTTCTGCTAAAATTCTCTTTTTGTAAAAAATATTTTTAACATACAATTATCTCATTTAATTTAATCATAAAAAATCATTTTACAACCAAAATCTTTTTTTAAAATTTGATGGTACTTAAAATAGCTAGTTTTTGTTAATAGCTTTTTTGATTCTGTTACATGAATATTCTTAAAGGTAATCAAACAAAACCTACAGGAATATAATGGTTTCGTACATTTTACGTGATAAGATTTGCAGTCAGTAAACGTACGTACTCCAGTATAGTCCTTATAAAATAATATTTTGTAGTAAAATAACAAAATGTCGTGCCATCTCGTGTACTTCGTAGTCCCATTGTTTTGCAACTAGTCATTATTTCCTTGTACCGTGACAAAGGTAAAGAAAACGACCGCCACAAAAAGAAAAAGTCTTGTTTCCTTTGGACGTTAGTAAGAAAATACGTCATCATATCGTGAATTGTAAACTGTGAATGAGAGCAAATATTTTCTTAATAAACAGTCAGTGTTTGAAGTTTCTAAGTTTTTATTTAAACAGTTTTTTTTTTTAATTAAAAAAAACAGATATGGGCAGTTATTCATGTACAAATCAAAAGCTAAGGTTACAGATTAAATTATTTATAAGTGATGTAAACGAGAACTTTATTTAGAACAGTTTTTTCTGTTTCTTCAATAAAGTTCTAGGTGGAAATCAATATTCTATAAGATAAATAGAAAATAATACCTTATATCACGTAAAAAACAATAAACTCTTTAAATGTAACCGTTTTTTAAATGTTTTGCATTTGAAAAAAAAACAAAGAAAACCAAGTTGTGTGAAACCTTTAAATTAAATAGTAAAATAAAATAAAAACATTATCAATACAAATAAAATCATCCATAAATTTTGAGGCTGAGCTGAAATTCAGCCCGCAACTCCGTGACTCAATCTTAGGTGCGTTAACCACTGCATACTAGCAAGATTGTGATACAGGAAAATAATATAGAATGATGTAAAAAGTAAGGATCTTTCCAAACAAATAAAATTTAAATGATTAGTTGAATAAGATAAGGCATGCAATACAATGAAAATAACTTTTAAATATCACTACGCAGTTTCTTCAAATCTACTGATTTTAGGTTTTTGCCGAAAAAAACTTTAGCAACCCAAGTTCATAAATCAATTAAAAATATAATCTACGAATCGTGTAGGTGAAGGTTTGATCCTTTATGACGTCGTAATGTACCTTCCCATCCTTGAAAATAGTCCTGCACGATCCCGTCGGAGGCATTATATTCATAATAATCTGCATAAATAATAATAAATGGCGTAATAAAGTCAATGGTAATTCTAATAAAAAGTGCCAAAAACGTGGAACGAACCAACAACAATAACGGTCCAAAAAACGTAGTTACTTATACGTGAAATTTTATCAAAGAGAGATTTAAGTGCCGTAAATTTGCCCTCCCGGTGTCCGTGTAATATACGGGTTTTGGACATGTCAAACAATAAAACGGAGCCATTGTTTTTTTAAATTTTAGAATAAAGTGGGCACGCTCAGTATACTGTATCCCACGAAATGAGGCACCTCTGATCTGATAAAAATAATCACAAAAAGTGATAAAACTTACAACGTATATTTTGACAAATTAATAACACTTTTGTAATTTTTTGTCAGTCGCAAAATAACTCTAAACAAATTCTATTGCACAATGCAAATTTCAAATGGAAACTTTACTAAAATTTAGCAACAATCTTCTGCGGTTGTCGATATAAATAATAACTATTTATCTTATTTATCAAAAACAAAATTATTTCAATTTGTGTACCCCTGCGCTAGATATTGTAAGAATTTTAGAAGCATGTACATATCAATTTAATTTGATTTTTTAATAGTCTTACACTTCGCCACAGATATACACTATATTAGTATAGGTAACCAAATGATGAACTAATAAGCGAATCAGTTATTTTTTAAGTCCAAAGTTTTTAGTATCGAGAATACCGTCGCCTCTGACTTACAATAATATAACTATACGATGATTTTGATGTGTAAAATTTGTTTAGTATTTGAATTTCGCGAAAAACATTCCAGAGGTACTTCCTAACCTTCTTTTTCCCTTTATCCTTCCCCTTACCACTACATTTGACTTCACAACATTGAGGATATCTCAATTGAGAATACCACTTGTCTTTGGCCACCCATTAGAACTCTTGTGCGGTATTCATTATTTATACATATTTTTTAATACAGCGTGAAATTAAAAATATTATAAATTTAATAATGTATTCGAAAATAAATTTGACTGTAACATTAAATCACAGGCACGAGTCGTTTTATGCAGTGATTCCTTATTTTAATATTCAGAAGTAATTGTGAATATTAGTCTGGAGTCGTGGCATTTGATTTGGAAATGAAAAAACAAGTCGCAAAGGAATATTCGACCGAATTAATTGCTTATATATCGCGTTTAAGGCTTCCGTTTTATTGGACAGGATGATTTTTCGGTATGGTTGTAAATCAATTAATGACAGTTATAATATATCGAGTGATTTGAATTGCATTTTTTTAATGATAAGAACAAAGTATACGAACCGAAAAACTTCAGATAAATGTAAAATAGATGAGAAGTCTTTTAAGACAATTTTTTTAAAACATTGAAGTTTCAGATTCTTTGTAATGATTTTTTAATAAGTTATTGAATTTAGAAATAAGATGTAAGTGATTTTTTTTTTCTTTTTAAGAAAAAATCTGAATAATTAAAGCAGCGCTGAGACCAAATAACGGAATGTTGATGATTTTATTTTGAATAGTCGAAAACATTAATTTTCTTTTATATGTTCCCTGTAAATAATTTTCCTTAAGGCCATCTTTGCATGTCGTCTTTAGAAATGCTTTGTAGAGGGTCCTTTTGAGGAAAGGAAGTAGTGAACCTGGGTCTTGAAAAGACCCACGTTGTAGAAGAGAAGATATACAGAGGCCGAAAAATCATTTCACACCCAAGTTGTTGAACACAAGAACAAATCGTAGAAGCTACCTGTTCTCTTGTGACAAATGTCAACCGTGTACATGACTGGGCACGCGTTTGACGTATTTTCCGCTTGTGTACCGGTGCTGAAGAAATCATTGACGCCATTTTCTCGGAGTAAATTTTATTGAAATACCGGTAGAACAAGGACAAAATTCCAACCTGACGTCTGTGCTCTAAACGTTGCAATAAAAAAAATTGAAATTCATCAAACAGATCGCTCATTTTTACACAAAGTAAAATGTTTTTAAAGACCAAAGGTTGGTGTCAAATTCAACAGTTGAGCGCACTTGCAATATGTACCGGTCAACAGTTGTTTACTTTTAAAGTACTCGTATCTATTCTAAAAGATAAATAATAATTATTATTATCTCGCCAAACTAAAAATACAATTATTGACATGTTGAACTTTGAAATTGGTCAAAGGAGGATATGACGATTAGACAAACGAACTATTTAGAAAAAAAAAACGTTGGTATGCCACCAACTTCAAAGTTAAGCGTGTCAAGCTATAATAATGTCATAACTACATATATAGAGTCTCTCTTGATCACCCTCCGGAGATCATCAAATATCCACCATAAACCTTTTACATGACATATGAGGTATATTTAAATAATAAATGTGATAATAAACCTTTCAAATACATATTTTTTGTACATGACATATGAGGTATATTTTTATTTTCAGTTTTTTTTAAACTTTGTAAGGTTGTTTGCTTTATTTTCCCTCTTACTTTTTTCCACTATCATCATTTGATCTACAACCCTTCAAGAATCTTGGCAGCCTCTAGAATACGCCTCTACTCCTACTTGTCTTCCTGCTGTCTCCTTTCATTTCCTTACGCGCAAGAATACGATGTTTGCCTTAACACCGTCTAGTTACCTAATTTACATCTTCCTAAACTAATTTGTTTTACAGGCTTACTTTCAATTAGTCTGGTTTGATATGGTAAGCTATATTCCGTCTAGAGCCGTCCTAGTTGCACGATTTTGATGCTGACTCTTTAAACATTTGGATCGTGGTTGTAATTCATCCCCTAGAAACTGTTTTCCTGTTCTGCTCTGAAATTCAGCTTTAAAAAAACCTATTACCCTTTCGCTTTTCTTCTTGAGGAATGTTTTTATTCTAAAGTAAGCATTGAGAGAAATAGACACAGTCCTTACCCAACCCGTGTTTACATTATTCAAATAAATGATTTTTTTAAAACAATACTAGTCGGTAAACAAAAAGGCAAACGTGAAATTGATAAAGCCAAACCGGTTATTTAAGCCCTCGGGAAAAGTTACATTTCAAACCAAATGCGCGTTGGTGTGAATATAACTGGAATGTATATTTGTGGGGCGCAGTCAGGGTAACTTGAATGTATTAAATGATGTTTTAATTACGTATGTCTACTAGTATACAGGTACTAGTAGAAAGTTAGTATGGAACAATAATATATTAAATGATAAGTTCATTTAGCATTGGTCGTGCTGTTGCCTAACTATTGGGCTAATGCATTAATTAATTAATTAATTTTTTTTGTGTGTGTGTGTTTTTTTTAATTAATCGTCACATACTAGTAGTATAAAATATTTTCTCTAGCATTGTTTGAGGTTGACCTTTAACGCAACGCCTTAGAATTTCCTTCGTTTCTACGTCTGAAGAAATCCGGTGCCGCAGTTCAAAGTTGAGAAGTCGCCAAATCAATTTTAAAGAGCTTTTCGTTTTGAAGTGATTTATTGGAGATTGATAAAAGGTGAATATTTAATGTTAGGATTCAATCTTTTTTAGCAAGTTTATCCACCTAATCTATTTTGTAAAAATAAATTTGAACCAATTATTTATTCACTTAATTATAAAACCAATATGAATAAGTAAAATAAAATTTAAGTAAAGAAATGAAAACAAAACTCTGTTTAAAACCACTGATATTATTTTAATTTTTATGACAGACCGGTTTTGCTTAGCTTAAGCATCATCAGGGTATAAAATTAAGCTTTTATACCTTGATGATGCTTAGGCTAAGCGAAACCGGTCGGTTATAAAAAATAAATTAATATCCGTGGTCTTATACAAAGTGACTTTTTCATTTTTTTAAATATGTCAAACCACAAAGCAATTGCTATCCACGAAAATATAAAAAGTAAGTGTTTGAACAAATTATGTTAAACGATGCCACCTGAACTCTATTCTGTGTAATATCGTATCCTGTAACACTTGACTACGTAGTTGAGTTAAATAATGTAGCTTTTTGCGAGTCGTTAGTGAGACAGACAAGTATTTGTAGATATAGAAAAACAAATTATGAAATAATAACAACGTTAATTTGTAACTTATTGCCTACCCATAACCTCTGACAACGTTAATTTATTGCTCGTGTCTTACAGTTAATTTAGTAAGTATGCATTATAAAATAATATGCCAACATAATTACTATTACCATCTAATACAAAGACACGTCTGTTCTGCGAAGCGTCCTATAGTGAACTGAGTTTGTTAGAGAGGATATTTCAGTGGGTGTGCGCGACGTCACATGGCCACAAGAAGGACAATATATTTTTAAAATTTTAATGCTTACGTAATTTGTTACATATGTTTTTTCACTCAACAAAAACAAAAAAATTTGCTCATTGGTGTTTATTTTCATGAATGTTTATACAGAAACTTTTAACGTTATATAATCTAAGCGCTGGATTGAAATTTCTAAGAATAGTTTAAACACAAAGTGTAGTAAGTTAATTAATTTATCGTTTTACTTGAGTTTTATTTGATCTCAAAGTAATTTCATTCCAAATTTAACCCATTTCTTAAGGTCGGTAAGTATTCAAAATTAGTATTCCTTGTAAGGATAATGCTCATTGTCGAACAAAGTATAATAATATTATGATTCCAAAAATCAGTTGGATACATACGAGTAAGTCTTAACCTTGACGATAATAATAATACTTGGATAATTTATATAGCGCTATTTTTTAGTAATATCACCTCAAGGGCGCTTTAAAAAACTTAAACGCTATGGGTAAATTGATCATAAAATTATCTAAATAACGTAGATTTGTATTACTGCATACATATAATTAATCATTCAACAGAGAACAAGGGCCCGGCCCAATTGAAAATTATTTCTAACTTTGATACTGTTAATTCGTGGTGGAACTCCATCTAAGGGGAAATCTACAATAAATAATACCCTAATGTGTACCTATTATTACTATTTTATCAAACCGCCAATGTAAATAAACCTTCTACAAAATACATTAACCAAACAGAGACGAGAAAATCAAAGAGGTAATTCAAAAATAGCCAATTGTTAAAAATAAAGCACACAAACACAGATATTATATAATTTAAAAAAAAAACACAAACGCATCTAACGCACCCCGTGTAAGCCGTCTCTCAAAACGTAATAAAACTACCCGAATGTATTTTTTAAGGTATGGTGAAGCCACCTCTGTCAGCCATAAAACTAAAATCCTTAAGTCACAGATGATTCAATGTGAATATCAATACCATCCCTTCCGGACCAAATAGTATGTATTCCATAGACTTATTTAAAATTGTACCAGTCTGAAGATGCCCGTCGTAGGGTTTGGCCTGTCAGGTCTTAAATAAAAAAAATAATGACAAAAAAAAAAACTTGGTATCATTAAAATCATTCAAATGAAAGTTATTTTGTAAGGGTTAGTATTTATTTCATTTTTGTATGTAGGTATATAATGATTAGTTTGATTTCATTGCTTGTAACTTGAGCATTTTAAAATTTATTTTGCCTCGTATAAATAGGTTACCCGCCTCACTAGACAGCTTCTATTCTGAGACAGATAGCAGTAATCTTCAATCTTCGTCTATCTCGACACAGGAATTTCCTAGTGAGACAGACAGAGCAATTCCTAAAATTTTGTATTTACAAGAATTAATAATAAACAAATAAAATACAGTACGCAAAAAAAATATTTGGAACACTTGTGTGAGAAATAAATAAAAACTAAATTCACAACTTTCTATCTACAGATGCTTTAAGAATCAGTATTAACAATGATGTTCCTAACATTTTCACACCAATTTTTGGGGTTTCTGTTATTAAAAAATGTGGTTTAATACAACGACCATTTGAATAATTCATGTCATGAATGTTATGATTAACATGCCGGAGTATGTGAGCGAAATTCTCATTCAACTGAGATCATGCTATTCGCAGAAAATTATTTAAATTTTAAGCACGAAAACAAAGCACGCCTTTTAAACCACAAATTTCCTCGAACGTAACAGATAAAAGCAATGCGAGACAATAAGTACAGTTTGGGGTGCCTTGTGTCAAGTACTTCATCCAAAAATCTGTATGTTTGTTTACATTAGTAAGATTACTGATAATCATACCTGCATCATTAAGCCATTTAACCCTTTCAGACACGCAATTCCAATCTCTTGATTTTAAAAAATGTATCTGAAAAAGAATAATTAGAAAAATATAACTTTAAGTTTTATGTTTTCCACCGTTAGATAGCAGCGTAACTAACACAAGTAAAGGTGTATAAGTCGTGTAAACACATTGCAGAACCCACAATAAATTAAAACATAGGTGTTTGCAGTATACAAAAACATCGTCAGAAAGGGTTATGTAATGATTATTTTCGGTTCAATAAGGATTTCTCAGGCATTGTTATTTTTTTTCTCACTTTTTCATCGTCTTTTCAAAATCTGAGTTAGTTAGCAAGTTTACACTTTTTTAAGTTGGATAGAGAGAATCCGACAATTTTCATACATCGACGTCACGATTTACAAACGTGGATTTGTTTAATTTATTGAAAAAAAACCTTTTTACGCATTTATATAATATATTCTTCGTAAAAAAATCTGTTGGCATAAATTAAGCCAATCGGAAAATATGCAAAAGACTCATTTTCAAGGATATTTTTTATCAAAATATTGAGGATTGAACACAATAAATTTATTTTCCTTGACACATTACTTGCTACATTAGCAACCTTACATTTTCTCATTCACACTATTCTCTTTTTGCACTTTAACATGTCTTCTTGGGACGTCTTTGAAATTTTACTTTTTCTCCTAAAAATACATGTTCTCCTGAAATGTTGCCTCCGGTCAAAAGTTATGTGTACGTTTTTTGCTATTTGCAAAACTAAAATCTGAGATCCAATAATAAAAGACAACATAATTATAAGATTATTGATTTAGTCGAAACAAATGGTAATATTTAATTAAATTCTTAACACTCTTAACGCAATCCATAAAACTTCACTTTTACAAAAACATTACAAAAAGTTCTTTGTTTCTTTAGCAAAAACCATAATACGTACAAAAACCTGTCATGAGTTTCATAAAAAAAAACCACACCGACACCACAAATTTGCTACAAGAATTTTATTTGGACTATATTCTGTCGAATCGATGTTGAAAATATTGTTTTAGTGTATTGACTGGGTAGTAGTATAGAGAAAGCGAGGTAATTTTTCACAAAAACGGCGCTATAAAATTTTGTTTAAAGAAATACAAGCATTCCTGGGTTACTAATAACGTGACAATATTTGAAAAACTCCCACTGCCATCACAATAAGTGGAACATGTTGCTTGTGCAATGATGGAGGACTTAGCTAGCAGAGGAATTGAACCCGCGACGTCCAAGTGGGAATCTGATGCTTCTGTTCACTCAGCTACTAACCTATCACAATCATTCAACTATTATTATTGTTCCATCAAAACAATGTTTAGACTGGTACAACTTTGTATAAAGTTGATATTATGTATAATAATAATATATTCAGTGCGCATACAAGTTTCACATCAAGCCAGAAATTACCATGAAATTATGTTGTCAATGTTTAAAGCTAAGCCCCTGAGCGCCACGCGCAAATTATGAACTTCTCAAACCTTAAACTTTTCAGTGGGGCCCGCACCTCGGCTTCTACGATAGTTCAACACCCCATAACCGACCACCCCCTGTATCTACGCACACGGATCTGGAAAATCTAATGGATTGTTTTATTTCAACAAATATGTATTGCATGATTCTTTAAAAGGCAACTTTCAAATATTTTCGTAATATAAAAAATAGACTTCGATCATTGTATTCTTAAATATATCTTTCATTAGTGTTTAAGTGCTGAATTGACAGCAGCCAGCTGCTGATTCTACCTCTCGAAAAGTATAAAATGACAATACGTCCGCTTAGCGAAGATTCCATTTATCAACTATTTTGGTTATTAACGGACTACGAGTATTTGCACAAAAAGACCCACAGTAACGAAAAGCAGCCCGATCACTGGGTAGAAAATATTGTCTCTTCATTAATGGTATGCCCCTATGCATATACTCGTATGTCGTATACTCATGGGCTGTTTAAATCTTATTTAAAAAAATATATGTATTTAATTTACACATCGTCGCTGGAAAGGCAAAAGAGCTGAAGCGACACTTTGGCGAAACATGAGTTAAATATGCATTTTTAGTCAGTTTTTTTTCTGCATCCAAAGTGAGTCAAAGGACTCTCGTTTGATTCTGAAGACTTTTGAGACCCTTCAGCCATCTATAATATATTTACCATTTGAGAGAAAGCTTGACTCAAGTAATAAAATTTTGGGACTTATTAAAACTTTTTGTCGCTTCAAGTAACTCAGTGAGAGCATTGAAGTATCTGAGTTAACTTTTTTTTTCAAAATCAACCAGGTAGTGAAGATTTGTGAATTTTATTGTTATTAACTAAAAAAGTTGTGGCTAAAACTAAAAAAACACGAAAAAAGTGCTCTAGTGTAAGCTTCCCATAATAGTGCGACGACATGCATATCGTATTGTAGAAAGTTTCAACAGTGCCAAGGAAAGTTTCCAACTATTTCGGTGTCAACTGTCTTTGAGTGCATTAAAGAGGAGATAATCTTTTTTATCCGGTGAGCGGTGAGCAGTGAGCGGTGAGCGGGCTGCCTTTTGCTACTGAAGGGCCTCTTTTGTGTATATACGGATATATATTTATATGCAAACGCCTATAATAATATTTTGTACGCTGTGATTTTAATGCTTATAGAAATATTTTGAATGGTGAGTGCCTGTTTATATAGATAATGTTTCAGTGCGGAAAACGAATCGTTATATAATCGTAACAGTTTTTTGTATCTGATTTGAGTTAATTATAAGGGAGATGGCTCATGGTGAAAAATGACATACATGTACATAGTATCAATTTTTTTCTAAATCATTTTGAATGAATAATAAAATGCGTTTGTAATGATATTTTTTATGCATAAAAATAATGTAGCTATTTATCTATATTAACTTGTAGGCTTTGCTATTAACATTTTTTTTTTACATAACTGTTTGAAACGTTAGAACATTATGGAGTATCAAAATCCATTTAAATTTTATCATACACGTGATAAAACACTATTGTACTGTTGTGAAAAAAACAAATCTCTTAATTTTTGTTTCGCTTTGTAAAAAAAAAATTGATGCAGTGAAATTATTTTGTTTCTCACGATTTTCCAAAATACAAAGTTAGTAAGTTTTTTTTTCGCATTCGTGGAGTTTTTTTTAAAAAAAAACGACCGCCGTCTGAAAAATACTGGGATGCTGAAAATATTTTTTTTTATCGGCATTCGCTAAATGTCACTCTTGTAACAGCTTCCACGCTACTCTTACTTCATTCGTTTTCCACATATTTGGACGGAATAGTTTATGAGCTCCATAACTTAACACCTTCGCTGCCGCCGCTACACGGGAGGCTGATTCATTGACTTAATTTACAGTGGCCCCACTGTGTTTTCTTTGCCGCGAGGGGATTTAGAGGGTTAATTAAAACCGGGAAAGACTGGTAGTAGCGAAAACAAGGTTAAAAATAACAAGCTGAAAAAAACATGGGTAGCTCAACATGATAAAGCTCGTTTTGGTTTAATCTGCGGAGGTTTGATTAAGGCCGTCATTAATGCTCCTGAAAGGGTTAACATTTTTTTGTGTGACTTCGAACAAGAGTCGTGTTGCTTGGAGACAGTGGGAGTGTGTCACGCGCCGCCCACGGTCGGGAGGTGTTCTGACACCAACTGATATTGGAGATGAAGGAGAAAGGGAAGATGGAGGTTCGTTCAGATGTCCGGATCAGTTAACAAAAAGCGACCTTGAGGTGATACTTCATACCAAGCGGCGCTATGAAAACTGTCTGAAAATAATAATGATATCAAAATACAACGGTAACTGTTGTCATTTAAAATGGTATTTTGACTCTGTATGGTGTTCTCTGATTATTCAAGGAGACGTCCTTCAGTTAAATGAAACAAATTCATCGTTTAAACGACTACGTCGTCAGATTATTATTAAATCTGACGTGCAATTTAAGAAAAACTTTACACTAGGTGATAATTGTGATGTTTAAGATCTAAGGCAGATTATTTTTTTAATTGAATACCACACCAGCTTTGACAGATCCCATGGTCGAGTGGGGAGACGCTCGACTACGGATCCAAAGGTCGCGGGTTCAAACTCGGCGTACGCCAATAACTTTTGATCAATTAATATGTGTCACAACACATCTGATTTATATAAAGTAATGTAAAGTTTATTTGCGGCACGTTCCAGAGTGGTAGATACTCATACTATCGCCCTGGTGAAAGAACACCATTCGGAATCAAAACGTTGCTTGAAATAGCTTTATCCGTGTTTGGTGTCCAAATCTAAATAGCCAGGTTCTTCTTAACCTTCCTCTTTCCAATATCCTTCTCCTCTCCACTACCTTCAGCGTCGGGAG
Source organism: Drusus annulatus (assembly GCA_022651775.1). Taxonomy (NCBI): domain Eukaryota; kingdom Metazoa; phylum Arthropoda; class Insecta; order Trichoptera; family Limnephilidae; genus Drusus; species Drusus annulatus. The sequence continues at coordinate 376,562 of JAGWCC010000186.1, forward strand.
CAGTTGAGACTCTTGTGCGGTATTTACTATAAAAAATAAAAAATAAAAGTTCTCGACCGTTTGGAGCCAGTGGGACTATGGAATCCCCAGTTTGTATGTTGTGAGGCTGAACGTAGTGCGGAGAGGAAGTAGATGGGGAAGAGTAAGAGGAAGGTTGAACAGTATCTCGCTATTCAGATCTGGTAACCAAACACGGCTTAAGCCATTTTTAGTGACGTTTAGATTCTGAATGGTAGTCTTTCACCAGGGCGATACTTAAAAAATATATTTTCGTTTAATTTTTCACCAGGTATGCCATGGATGTCCCTGAGTTATGGCGCACAAATATACTACAGTTAGTTTTGTAATTTAATGTATTGTTTACCTGTCTACGGAATGGAACCTTGGATAGAATTATCGTTCAATATTAATATTTAAGTAAGAAAATACTCAATATATTATTATGTGACACACCACAAAAACTCTCCCATTTAAAAACAAAATAGTTAATATTATTCCGTTATTTCCTCTAAATCAAGCAAACAAACTCATTGATGTATCACTCCGTAATCGTGTTTAATTTCAAAAGGTACACTTTAATCTGGAGGTATATTATTCATGTACCAAAAACAACAGACAAACCCCAGAATATAACACCGATAGGAATCGCGAGACTTTGGAAGCAACCCTTATATTAAATCCAAGATCTCATCCAACCCTACTTAGTAACAAGAGGCCTTTAGAGCTGTGTCCAGCGCCCTACCACCTAAGCTAGACTCGAACATTTACAACTTTGGAAAATCAACGTCTGTCTAATCGAATTTCACTTAAGATGTCTTAAAATGCAAGGTAACATGAAAAAATAGAATTAAAAAAGGCGTAGAATTTTATCTCAATTTCTGTAAAGGAATTTTCTATCGGGCAGATCTTTAAAGCATATGTCATATGTTCAAACCATTAACGCCCGTATTACGAATGAAGATATCAGAAAAGAGTGAAAGGTCGGTAAAAGGGTAGTGAATAAAAAAATATTCAAAAGAAAAACTTACATATTTGATGTTGGAAGTGACAAATAATAATACTTGGTTAATTTATAAAGCGCATTTTTTTTGCGAAATATCACCTCAAGGGCAAATGGTCTAAGTGTCAAATGTAAAAATTAGATTAGTATATTGGTAAATATACGTTGATAGCCTCCGTGGTCGACTGGTTAAGACGCTTGACTACGAATCCACAGGTCTCGGGTTCAAATCCCGGCGAACGAAATAAGTGTTTTTTCACATTTGATTGATAACAAATAATGTAGGTGTAGTATATTTGGAACGTTCCAGCATGGTAGATACTCTAAATATCGCCCTAGTCAGAGACCACCATTCGAAATAGAAAAGTTGCTTGAAATGGCTTAAGTCGTGTTTGGTAACTAGATCTGAATAGGCAAGTACTTTTCAAACTTCCTCTTTCACATGTCATTTCCCTTCCCACTACCTTCAGTCTCATAACATACCCCAACTGGGGATGCCATAGTCCTACTGGCTCCAGACGGTTGGGATCAGTTGGGACTCTTGTTCGGATCCTCTGTAAATAAAAAAAAACTACAAATATGAACTTGAATGAAGGAAATAGTATGTCGAAGCACAGTTGTGAAACATTCCTGCTTAATCAAATGTGCTTATGAAACATATTGATGGTAAGTGAGGTAAATAAAAAAACTATTTTAATTTCGTGTTTTGTTAACTAGTCAATTAATCTGACAAGCAAATATTGTTAAAGAGTTATTATTTTACGGCTTATAGTTTAATGAAATAAAATTAGGTTTTTTACCAAATTTATTGAAAACGATTAATTTGGAAAACAGCTCCTGAATAAAACCCATCGGAAATAGACATGTTATAAGAACGCGTTCTAAGCAAAAGGCGTATCCAGTACCTCTATCTACTAGGTTTCCGGAAACCATTTATTCGCAAATAAAACTTTTTGATATCCGTTTTCGTATAAATAACACTTCATGTAAAATTATGCTTAACATATTCGGATAAAAAATCAAGCCAATAACATTTAAAAATAAGATGGTAAAACTCGTGTATGTATTTCAATAACTTACTCGATATTTTCAACACAAATGAGAACCGTTGTAGCGGAAATTGGAAATTATTAGCTTTGCCAATAACCGTCAAGCCTTATTTTTATATTAAGGAAAATCACCTGCTTAATATTTTATCTGTGAAGGAAGAAAGCGTGATTTGTCCACTCAGATATTTTAATAAAACGAAAATAACCATAGTTTTTATTTAATAAAACATACCGCACACTGAGCAATTCACAAAAAGGGTTAAACATTTCATTTTATGTGATTGTAAAATTTTATTTGCGTATTGAATACATTCTGGTTGTTAAAAATAAATTGGGTGCTTTCGGTCGGATGGGTTTGTCCCTCTGACAAACAGATAGTGCCTAACAATGATTCGAATACGGATTATAGTAAATATAACAATATCATGTTGGCCACGAGATTGTTATGAACGTCTTAATAATTCTGAACATATTCCTTTTTTTACGGTTATAACATTGTAGTTGGAAGCTTCACCAATATAGATATCGGGGATGTTAGTGCAAAATAATACCTACCCGAAAAAAGGCTTTATTTGGGATAATTGATATTAAAAATTTTGAAAGTCTTAAAGAAATAAATATATATTTTAAAAAAAACGTGAATCTATTCATTGCACACCATTGACATAAATAAACAAGTTTTTTTTTTAATGTAGTATGAGCAATAAACAAAAAAATAATCTGACAGCAAAGATTAAACTGGCATGGCTGTAGCTCATTTTAATATTTATTTATCTACCCCTTAGTGGGCTTTTATATAAAAACTAAACGATACAGTTGTGTCAACAATGGTTTATGGAGCAAGTAATAAATATTGATTTATAATTACGCATGAGTTAAAAAGGGGTGAAATTACAAAAAAAGAACATCAAATTAGCATATTAAATATGTAACCAGCGCTAAATATAAAAGGCAATACTGAAAAAATATGTATTTAAAAAATAGATGAAATTTTTTTTTTGTGGAATGATATATTAAATGAAAAAAAAATAGAAGTTCAATAAAGTATATTTCCTGTGAACTCATAACAATTCTCATTATTCTTCAATCATCTTCTCAGTTGACGTTTTGCCTCTTTCAATGCATATTATCTGTCTCTTTCTCTCTGTTCCTGTAATATAATTTAAATTTTATTATTTTATTTTCTCACTGTTCTCTTTTTTTATTTTATATTGTGTTCTCCCTCTGTATGTAAATTTAACCGCCCACTTTATAATTTTGATTAGTTTATTTAATACTACGGCTAAAAAAGACCAGACGGTCATAAAAAAATAAAATAACATCTGTGGTCTTATAGAAAGTTATTTATTTTTTTCATTAAAAAATATATTTAAAAAAAAAACATATTTAAGTAAAATCACCATTGTGTGAATGTGGTAAAATCGTGTTAGTTAAGTATTTATCGGGGGCTTAGAATCACAGGGAATTAACTACAAGAATGTGTATTTTGAGCTCAGGCTTCTTTTGATAGTGCCATTATCATAATTAAGAAGAGTTCGTTTTATCACTAATACTGAATCTCCAAATATATCGACTTTCTCAAATAATTTTAAATATTATAGATGTTGAAAGAATAAGATTTTTCAGAGGTTTTCAAAGTGAAGAATGACTGTGTCTTGACAAAAATGCTCCGTGTACGACTTTACAGGCTTTTCCTTTTGTATCGCTGTAAATCACAAAAAATAATAACGATTAAGTTTGAAATAAACCCAGTAGAAAATATTTAGAAAGCCGACTAGCAATTAAAGTGGCAACTCTGGTTCATTTTCTAACCGCCTGTAAAAACATCACTGTCTAGTTGTACGAGAGTTGTTCATCTGGAAGTGTAAAGTGATATATGTTTTGAGAATTGTCTCAGTTTGCTCCCTGAAGGAAGGCAGTGAATGAGAAACAATACAAATTTAAAATCCTTTATTATCTTATTTGCAAGTACGAGAAACAAAAACATGGATCGTACCGTATTATAATTTATTCAACTGAGAATTTTCTTATTTGTCTCGTCGGAAATTTTGCATTCACAACTCTTTGCGTTATTATAAAGGGGAGATGAAAGAATGAAGCCGTCGAGACATCTTTTTCGAATAAAATATTTCAGAAATCCAATAATGGCTGCTTACGACGAAAAGCGATCGGAATGATAACTTAGGCTTCTCAAACGCAAGTACTCAAATGAAGAAAGAGTTTAAACAGAAATTAGTTTCATAATTATTATCTCTCTCTCTGTTCAACATATCCCCCTTTCATTTACAGGTTTGGTTTATGGTTTTTTTATTTAGTTTAATGTACACGAAATATTACGTTTTTATTTTTACACTATTTATAACTGAAGGTCTCTGTGGTTGAGTGGTTAAAACGCTCGACTAAAAACTCTGGCGTGTGTTAAGAAATTTGATGTAATCATTATGTGTTATTTCACATTTAATTGATAAAAAATATATACAGTATACTTGCGGCACCTTCAGAATTGAAAAGTTGCTGGAAATGGCTTTAACCGTGTTTGGTGACCCCATCTTCTTGCCCCTTTTATCCACTACCCTCAGCCTCACAAAATACTTTTAGGGATGCCTTAGTCTTACTGGCTTCAGACGTTTGGGAACAGTTGGGTCTCTTGTGCGGTATTCACTATAAAAAGTAAAAAATAATACTCGTTGTTAACAAAACTGATATCCTCAATACTACATTAGCATTGTTTTAATGTATACCTAGTCGTTAAACGCTATTTATGATTAAAAATATACTATTACGTATTCACCAAAACGCCTTTACATACCGCCAGAGAGCAAAAATCATCCAATCCATCTCGAAACGAGCATTAACATAAAACTCCCAATTCCGATCGATCCTAAACGCAAATGTAGGAACTTAGTAAAAGCTATTTGCTGGTGAAAACAGATAACATAACAAATAAAAGTACAGTGGTTGATAGGTTAGGTCTCCCTACGGATTAAGAAGACAACATACATTTAGGACTACCAAGTACCTACTCGGTTCCAAAGATTATGAAAGAGGATGTAGAATGGCGCGGAATAGCCGCGGGGCAATAGAGGGGCTTCTTGTAGATACAGATCACGTCCAAAGTTTTACTTCGGAATTAATATATTATTAAGACGACCCGTTTTGGAGAGACTCAAGAGAGGAATAAGCAAGAAATATAATTTTATAAAACATTATTTCACAAGTTTCTCTTTCGTTTGTCCAAAGTAACCATTTTCATACGGTGATGGCGGAAGGTAAAAAAGGAGGTGTTGGTGTTCTATATAATGCTAAATTAATACTATTTAACTATTTCAAAAATAAACTTATTTGTTTTTTCGTAAATTTTCTAATGGCGAAAATAAAATTGTTTAAAAGTTTTTTAAGAAACTATTATAAATTCCTCTACATAAGATCAATAATATTGATACTAATGATGTAAAATGTATTAAATTTATATATTTATAAATTATATTTATATATATATATATATATATATATATATATGTATATATATATATATATATATATATATATATATATATATATATATATATATATATATATATATATATATATATATATATATATATATATATATATATATATATATATATATGTATATATATATTGTAAACCAGTTCATTATTTATATAGTTCATCCAGAGCCTTCTCTATAACTTTTTAATAACGTACTTTATTAAAATAATACTTCCATAGAATGAAGTAGTGGATAAATACAAACATTAAATGGTATTAAATTAATCGTTTTTGCTCTTTGAGAAAAAAACAGAATATAATCAATGGACGTATACGACATGCTGCATACCCAGATGTATGATTCCCAAATATTTTAAAACTCACATATAATGTTGCTGATAATGTTTGATAAATATTTTCATCATAGTGTGCGGATGGCTTACCGTATGTTTTTTAATAGTATTTAATAAAAATTCCATCATAGTATGCAAAAGGCCTAACATATGTTTTTGTAATAGTATTATAATAATCGAATTTTTCGTAATATATTTAAGAATCATCTGTAATTTTACAATTTTAATAAAAATCACAATTTTATTCGAATCCTACAAGTAGGGAAGAAGAAAATTTCACCCATTTCACCACCAAAACTCTTGTTTTTTTCTCAATCATCTGAAGAAAAATCTTAATATTAGAATATTCCGAAATTTTATTTAATCATATGAAACTTATCAATTTCATAACAAATACATAATTTAGTTTAAATCCGACAAAAAGGGACTGAGAAAAATTCGCACATGTCACCACCAAAACCCTTGATTTTTTCTCACTCATTCTGTGAAAACTCTTAACAATCGACTTTTTCAAAAATTAATTCAAGAGTCATCTGTGACAAGAAATTCACGATTCCGTTCGAATCCGACAAGAAGGGACGAAGGAAACTGCGCCCATGTCACCACTAAAACCACTCACGTTAGGAAAATTCTCAATCACACTTTTATTTTAAAACTTCAAACTTTTATCTTAAAATTAGCTGTGACTATTCAATTTTATTACGAATTGACAATTTCATTTAAATCTGACATGTAGGGATGGAGAAAACTGTGCCCATGTCACCACCAATATCCTGGATTTTATCTCACTCATTTGACAACATTTCTTATAATTCGAATTTTTCGTAATTTTACTAAACAATCATCTCTAAATTATCAATTGTATAACAAATTTATAATATCGTTTGAACCTGAAAAGGAGATACGGATAAAGCTGCGCCCATATCACCACCAAAACTCTTGATTTTTTCTCACTCAGGTGATGATATTTCTTATTACTAGAATTTTTCGTATGTTTTTAAAGAATCGTCTGTAACTTATCACTTTTATAACAATAACACAATTCCGTATGAATTCGACTTTAGAATTGAGAAAAATGCGCTCATTTCACTGCCCAAACTCTTGATTTTTATCCACTCATTTGATGAAATCTCTTATTATAACAATTTTTCCTAATTTTATAAAAGAATCATCTTTGACTTATCAATTTATTAAGAAATTAACAATTTCGTTCGAATCCGATAAGTACGGATGGAGAAAACAGCACCCATGGTCCTCACCAAAACCCTTGGTTTTTTCTCCCACATTTTATGAAACTTTTTGAAAAGTGACTTTTTCATTATTTTATTTAAGAATCATCTGTGACTTATCAGTTTAATAACACATACACAATCTCGTTCGAATCTGAAAAGCAAGAACGGAGAAAATTGCCCCCATGTCACCACCAAAACCGAATTGGCAGGTACTTCTCAACTTTCCTCCTCCCCATCTCCTTCCCCTCCTCACTGCCTCCAGCCTCACCACATACTCCGATTGGAAATGCCATAGTCTCACTGGCTCTAAGCGGTTGGGAGCAGTTGGAACTCTTTTGTGGTATTCACTATGAACAAATAATGAGAGCAGTATTACAAGTGATATTTTAGGAAAAGTATTTACTGTAAGTGCATCTAAAACACTCGGTTAGTTACTTTTCTCCACATTGACCATGAAAGGTCCTAAAAGTAAATCACAGTGTCTCAAAGCGATTCTGAAGAATTTCTTTTCTACTTCTTGCAATTCCACAAGCGTTTTGTAAATAAAAGTCGGACAAAGTATGTTTTTGAAAAAAATAGTGTCACAAACGCTTTTCGCTGAATTTCATCACGCTAATGCAGTCAATACGAACGTGCTCTGAGGCGGCCGACTCTGGAGTAGAATCCAAGAATGGTGACTTAACAGAAATATTTCCATATTGGTTAATTTTGTATTATATATAATATAATAATATAACGTCGTTCATGTTTTGATAATTAGTGATTGCGAATTTAGCGTAACGGCTTACACAGTTGATTTAGATTCGAGAGGACATATGCTCAATTTGCGACGCAAGCAAGCAAAGGTGCATTGCCGTTTAAAAACATTATAAAATAAATAGTTTTATTTAATGAAGGTATTAATACCGACGCCTTAACAGTTTCCCTTTGGGATGACGTTTTTTTAAGTTGGTAGATCTTTGTCTCACAAAAATAGCACGATAGCTGTTGCAAAGTACTTGGAAATGATATAAAATAAAAATAAAAAAGATAATGTTTTTCTTAATAGTTAAATGGCTTGCTCGTATATTTATTCATTTCACAGTAGAGGCTTTGAGGGAAATAATTTTCCTTAGGGCCTGTTATCTTTGAAAATGCTGTGTGGAGGTTCTTTTCGAGGAAAGTATGGAATAAACCTGAGTCTTGAAAGGGCGTGCTGATGGAGGGCGGAAAATATATGCCCGCAAATCGTTCCACAGCCAAACTATTGAACATTAGAACGAGTCGTAAAAGCAAACCGTTCTCACATATCGAGTGTCAACCGTGTTTAAATGTTAAACGTGTATTTGGCGAATTCCAGACTAAAACCGGTGCCGAAGAGATTAATGACGCAAGTTCCTCGGAGCATCTTCTATAAACAGTATTTTGATAAAAAAAATATTAACGCCCGTTAAAGGCTTTTACACATATATTAACATAACAAAAAAAACAATAAACTGATAAGCAGCGCTAAAAATATTGTAAAAGAAAATAAAATGTAATATTGACTAACAAGTACAAAAATATAATAGATGAACAAATAATATTGAATAAATAACAGGTTCAAAAATATTGTAAAAACCGACAAACCGACAAACCGACGGTGCCAATAGTCTTTCTTCCAGTATTTTAGCAAAGTAAAATATTTGGTCCCTGACAGTGTATTTTAAGGTAATACCACAAAACTTAGTAAATTTCACAAATCATGTTAGTAAATATGATGTTTTAAAATGGTGGTGATGTCTCGGTTTTTTTTACCTAGCCATAAGAAAAATGAAAATGAATTAGTTTTAAGAGTTGGCTGCCTCCAACATAATCTCAGTTTAAAAAATAAATAAACAATATTTTTCTCCAGAGACTTATTTTTCTTTGGAGATATTTTCTTAGGAATTGACAAAAAAACACACACTAAAAAGTCCAGACTTTCTACCAAGTTTTGAAAATATTAATCGAAAGTTTTTTATCACTGAAATCGACCTTTAAGCCACCTTTCTCGGATTCTGCTCCACCCCATACTTTAATACATTACAAGGCTGTGGGGCGGTTTCTGCTTCATTGATTCACCCCCAGGGGTGTAGTTGCGAACAATGGAAATGAGGTTTTAGTTTACTTTGTTTTTCGGGTTCATCAATACAGATAAAACGATAATAGACACGCCAAAGTGTTGTATCTGGTGATACAGAAGGTGTTTACATGAAGTTCTACATGAAAATTTATATTCATGAGAAAATGAACACAATAATAAACAAATATGGTTGCTGAATCTGGCAGTAGTGAACGTGCATGGCATTTACATAAAAAACTTTTCCACGTTCAACAACTTTTGCTATGCATTATTATTTAAATGAACAAGAATCCCAACTGCTTGAAGCCAGTGAGAAAGTATTTCTAAATCAGAGTGTTGGTACGCGGCAGTGAAACGCGGCGATGAAATAAATTGATATGAGTCAGTAAACACAGCTTAAGGCAATTTAAAATTACAATCGATTTAAAAAATGGAATAAGCTTTAAACTTCAATGATTTTTGTTTATATGAGGTATTTGAAAGTGCATGATGGTAACAAGAGGGTGATAAGTCAGTAGCTCACAGTTGGATAGCTTTTGATGCCACCAGAAGGATACATCTGCCATATGGGTATGACAATATGCTTGAATGTTGTTAATTTTTTCCCTCTTTTGCTGATTTTCTTTATTTCGATCATAACAAATAAATTTAACGTAATAAACTGAGTAATGTTTTTTATTAATGTGACTTAAATCATGAACTCTGTCAAAACCTTGTTCAGGCTCTGACTTGATATTATCTTCCTAATATTCATTCTTGTCTTGCTTGTCATAGACTTATTCTTCTGTATGTACTGTTACATTTCTGTTGTGTCTACTCATTTTGTGTTTTTCTCGTGTAATGTTATTAACAAAATTAATTAATTAACAAATTAATATAAAATAAAATATATGGTGAAACCATGTACGACCGTGTCAAAAAAATGAATATCCGGAAAGAATGCAAGGCTGATGTTAGCATTATGAATAGGATCAAAAAAGGGACGCTTAGATGGTTTGGGCATGTAGAGCGAATACATGAAGAAAGGAGCGTGAAAAGAATATATGAAGCGAAAGTAAATGGAAGAAGTCGGAAACGCCCGAGGAAGACATGGCTCGATCTAGTGAATCAAATACTTTGAATCGAGCCATGTGAACAGTCAGAATAACAGAAGAGTATGCATGAATGTGAATGAAGCAAAGAGTGTTTGCCAAGACAGACTTGTGTGGCGGTCTGTACTCTCGCGGGGAAACGGCGTGATTGTAAGTTAGTTATCTAATTATTAAAATAATTAAATAACGTGTGTGAATTTTATATATAGAGTAATGCTTTAAGAATAAAGAGTTTAATTTTAACTGCTGAAAGAAGAAAGTGGCAGCAGTTTCCGTATAAACTGTAAGATTTCAGAAAATTTCTAACTGAAAATTGGTCTCAGACAAAGGTGCCATATATCGCCAATACTTTACACTATCTTCATAATAATAAATCAGCCAAAATAGTAAGCAATACAGCAACCAGCTCGTTGTTATTTGTATTCCGTATCGAATAGTCAGGAGAAGCAACTCCATAGGCTGTGCGAGAAAAGGATGTGTCTACTGTGAATGGAAGTCGCCGAAGTAGTGCAGGACAGGGACGCTTAGAGGTAGGCTGGAAAAAGGTTCCCCCAAAACTTGCCAACATACAGAACCTAGCAGAGTTCAAACGGGTCTTAATAACCAAATTGTTTAAAAATCCCATATACAAAACGTAACTTATTAAAATTTAATTTCCTTTAAAACGTCCTTAATTTGCTTTGTTCCGGTTTTCTCCTTACTTGAATCCTTAATAATAATAATAATAATTGGTTGATTTATATATCGCCGTTTTTGTGACAGAAATATCACTCCAAGGGCGCTTTACATCGTAATTAACATAATATTAAAACTGTGACTCAATATTAACTTATGCCTAATACTTATAACTAGTAACTTACAACTAACATATTTAATTTTTTTTAAATGCACAGTGGTTGTTGCCCTAGCTGTCGGACCTAGGGTAAAACAAAATGGAGTACACAATAATAAACAATATAGAACTCGGACTGAGTGACCAAAACTCTAGTTAAGCAAATTGACGTTATTGTTACAACTCAATGTCCTTACTGTCTACTAAAAACCATATACTCATTATCATCCTTGAGGTGATTTTTCCACGAAAACGGCGCTATAAAAGTAATCCATTTATTATTTTTATTACTAAATAATCATTGTTCTTTTGTGAATTGTTATTTTACACTGATTGCATTTTGAAAATCATTTACTTAAAATAACTTGTTATGAGTGTTTTTAATTACCAACATGTCGACTGTCTACAATATAATTTTCTTTTATTTGCTTTCACAAATTTGTCAAGATAAATTCATACGTTTAATCTGGACTTTTAGACCCCTGGCATCTAGTAAATTGTTTCTTTTTTAATCTGTTGATGAAAACATGCACAGTTATACCTATATTTGAACCTTTCTCTCTCCTGATTTATGATGACGATCATGATTTTAGATAGTTTTAATTTGCATACATATTACTCGTGTATGTCATTTTCTCCTTGTTAGTTAGTCGTATGAGCTTAATTAATTGAGTATGAAGCACACTAAAAGTAAAATATCACAAAACTGTGCTTTATAAGTTTATTGTTATTATGATTATTAACTTGTTGATAGTATGGGTCCCCGACCCGAACAGGAAAAGGGGATGAAAATGAGACGATAGATGAGAAATAAAATAATTGATTGCAGCTTATCGTCTTTGAACTGATATCATAAAAACATAAGAAGATTGCTTAATAATTTGCACGGTATATTGTGATTTATTCATTTACGGATCATTGCATCATATTTTAAATCTGATATATTTTACGATCCGAAATTTATTCAAAATTTATAGTTAAGGGTGAATTAAATGCGCCATAAAGATATTATCTTCATTTATTTAATATTTCAACCCGATGACTTTATGGTTCATTAATCACGAAAGTCATATTTTAATACAAAATTTTTCTGAGAGTCTGCAAAAATTATAATCATGTTTTAATAATGCTTTTATGGTTTTTAAAATGAGCCCCATAAAATAATTATTACAACCTTAAACAAAATTCATAGGTTGGCTGTTTAGATTATTTTAAAGATTTACGGCATAATGTTTATTGCCAACTGTAATATTACGTAACAGTGGGGAATTGAACTGGCAAATAATATATTAAAATAAACTGAATGTTTCTGAGGCGAACGTGTGGTAAAATAATATTTCGCACCCCCGTAACTATACTGCCATAAGACAAACATCGGGTGTTTTGAGTTAAGTAAAATTTTATAGCTTGTAACGGTCATTTTCTGACTGATAAACTCCTTTAAGTACTTCAATCCAAAAACAAGTTCAATAAAAACACGAGTTATAAATAATTTAGACACATCGCTTTTTCGTATTTTGACCCAAAACCCATAAAAAAAAAAAAAACTGCAGAAGAGTCCCACTTGATCCCTGACGCCTAAAACCAGTCGAACTATAGTATCCCCAATCGGGGTATGTTATAAGGCTAAAGGTAGCAATGGAAAAGAGATGGGGAAGAAAAAGATTAAAAAGTACCTGGCTGTTCAGATCTGGTCACCAAACACGGATAAAGACATTTCAAGCAACGTTTTGATTCTGAATGGTGGTCTTTTACCCTGGCGATACTAAGAGTATCTAATATTCTGGAACGTGCCGAAAATATTCTTAAAATAATTAAAGGTGAATTAACACAAATAAATAGAATTCAATTTATTTGCGCACGCTGGGAATTGAACCTGCGACCTCTGAATTAGTGGTCGAGCGTCTTAACCACTCGACCTGAAGGCTTCTCCGACTTAATCTATTTCGATGACTACGATGCCGGTTGAAATGGCGTTATGCGTGTTTGATGATTAGATCTGAATAGCCAGGTACTTTCTGATCTTTTTCTTTCCCATTTCCTTCAACCCGACTACTTTCAGCTTCATAAATTTCCCTAATTGAGAATGTCTTAGTCCCACATGCTCCACATGGTTGGAAACAGTTGATACTCTTGTGCTGTATTCAGATTTAAAAATAATCATGTATTCAAACCATCACTATTTCTGCTATATTTACCTTCACACAAGTAAACAACAATATCTGTAACCTCAAACGATATTTCAAGTGTAATCGAAATATGGAAATTATAAATAAATCATAGTACCTTCAAAGGATGTTTCAATCATCCTCTGAACCGAAACCCATCAAATGTTGCCTATTAAATTATATAACAGTTGATATTTAATCTCCGAAATTGAACCATTAAATTATAACGGCGCAATTACTCATATACCTAAATTCGAATGAATTTTAGCATCTTTAAAGTGTCAACATTATTTATAGGAGGTCTATACATTTCCGATTAGAAGTTCACACAGCGGTTGAGGGGGAAATAAACTTGAAATTTCAACAAATTATATTTATGGGAAACAAAGGTAAAATAGTAGCGTTAAATATCTAAATATCTATCTATATAGAACAACTGTTGCATGTAGGTAATTTAAGGCTCATATTGGAAGACGTACTTGGATCATGCTCTAATATCCAAGTTACCGTAATAGGACTGAAAAGTTAATTGTGTTGCTCCTAGCTCGTGACGGAATATTCAACTGGCTATTTAACAGTATAACTCTGATAAATTATTTACGTTTTACGAATCTTTTTATCGAAAAATATTAACATTTTCCTAACTTGTGATTATGTGGTGAGTCGTTAAGCAGACACTAAATATCAGTGGCGTGAAAAGAGATTTTTATCAGTGTAGGCAGTAAAAAAATACAGCGGAATGATTGATAATAAAGATATGTACCAGCAGATGTCACTGATTGTGATTGCATTTGTTTTGTAAAAGCACTGCCTAGACACTAACAAAGATACTAACACAAACTAAACACTTGAATAAACACACAGCTCACAGAATACATGCATACATATTTTGTGTAGTCTAGTGAACATAGAATAATTCACTCTGACGTTGGCGGCGTTTGGGCATATGTAGTTACTGCTTTTGACACGTTATAGTAGAACGGTCGGTGTGGCGATCGCGACAGTCCGATTAGCTGAACTTCACACGTGTTTTTGAAAGCGTTTTTTTTATTATTTTGCACAAATTAAATATTATATAATGCAATATAATTCACATTTTAATGAGAGTAGGCAGGATAGGCAGTGTTTATGTGCCTACGTAGAGTACACGCCTCTAAAGCCATCTGCTAGAATCTTAGATCAGAACATACTCTTAGAATCACCCTGGTGAAAGGTCACCATTAAAAATCGGTCTAAAGAGTCACATACCTCCAGAACCTATACTTTCCCATCTCCCCTGATTAGGTATACCATAGTCCCACTGTATCCAAAAAATTGGAACCTTCGTACTGTAATCACAATAAAGGATCAAGTAGAATGATCAGCGGAAGTTGGTGGTCAACTGATCGTCAAATCATATTTTGATGTTGCCAGAAGAATTTAATTTTAGTTTCAGATAGCATAACAATAGAACAAAAAATATAGTAATACTTATTGATTTAGTGCATGCTAACTCATTGTTATCCACCCCCGACACCCACAAGTGTATAAATACCATAGTTTAAGTAGTGTACTCGTATGCACCAGTCTAAAGATGACCGTAACAGCTTAAAACGGATCTGGTCTAAAAGTAAACGGTGGATATTGTTTAAAATTTGTTTTAATAAATTATTAAAATGAAATCCAACCATAAATTAACTAATATAGTTCGGATAAATATATTTGTTTACGTAGTATTCCAAAGAGTTAAAAAAAACCCCATTCCGGAAAGAACAATATTATACAACAAAAATAAATAATATTTTTCAAAGACAATTTTTTTTTTAAAGGCAGTACAAGAGGAAAGGGAACAAACAAGTAAATAGATTGAAGAGAAACTCATGGAAGTGAAGATTACCGACATTATCATAAATAAATTTAAAAAGATATTCACACTCATCAAGGTTTAACAGAAAGGATACATCACTGATTTGAAGTTGTTGAGAAAATATCGTTTACGGGCATTTGTCAATATTTTTTTGTTCTCTATTGAAAGCTTAAATTGATTAGGTAATGCGTTATATTTTGTATGTGCGATGTATTGTGAGGAGTCAATTCCAAATTGCGTATTTGCAAGTTTGATATTATCTAAAGAACCTCAACGTAGAATTTACTTTTCTAAGCGTACCTAAGACAACTATTTTTCAAAATAAATTTATTTCCTACTTATAATAACATCAATATATCTTCCATCACACCTAATAGCTAAAAATAATAATTTACCTCCATGCAATAATATACTTCTATCCGGAGTATTTAGAGCCCGTTTTGCGCAGCAGACAAACAGCTTTAGTAAGGTTTCCAGTTAGTTTTCTTGAAATAAGTTTTGTTTAACGCCCGTCGAAGAGTTGATTGATTAGTTTTGAGAATAATTTTAACTTTTCAAACAAGTTTTGGAAGACAACTCTGCTAATTTTCGAAGGAAATTAAAAGTTTTTGATGGTTTTACCTGCAAAATAAATGTATGTCCTTTCAGACGGAGACACGTTTCTAGAAATTTGAAAGAATGTATAATTTTTATTTATGATTATTGTTTATAGCATAAATAATCATTCAGTGGATTTTTATTAGTATCTTATTGCGTACAATATATTTTTTGACTTGAATACTACTCCCTCCTGAGGAACCTGGCCCCAGTTCTCAACGAAAGGAAGAGTAATAAAACAATCGACCGAGCATTTTTTAGCACGTGTAGCTCTATCACATGGAAAACTGCGATCGCATGATACCTTTGACTACAAAACATCATATCGATCTGATTGTTATTTAACATAAAATAATAAACTAACATGATTTTATGTCAAATAACAAAAAGGCGATGTCATATTTTGTAGTCAAGTAAAAATTAAAAAAACGTTTTTCCAGGTTTTTTTTCGTTACTCTCGTCTTACAACGAGGATCTTGTCGATGCTCAGGTTAAATCTATTAATTAAAAATACCCTCCACACAGCATCCAAAAATATGACAATACGACATAAATAGAGAAAAGTTGGTGGAAAAGCAAAAGGGCTTAAGCGATACTTGGGTCAAAGGTGAGTTGAATATGCCGTTTTGATCGTTTTTTTTTCTACATCGAATGCTCTGACTTCCGTTTGATTCTGAAGACTTGAAGATGACATAAAGAAATCTTGATTCATGCGAAATAGGTTTGAAACTTTTTGTCGCTTCAGGTAACTCAGTGAGAGCATTGAATTACCTGAGTTAACTTCTTTTTGTCGGAATCCCACCAGGTAGTGAAGACTTATGAATGTAATTGTAAAACAAAAAAACTTTGAAGTGCTGGTGTAAACTTCCCAAAATAGCGCTTAAGTCCTTTGTATTTCCGGCGACTATATGCTCAGAGAGAAACATCTGGGACTCCTTGACTAAGATAAGATTCATATCTATGTACCTAATTAGTAATAATTGTAATCTATAATGGTTTATATTACTTGTGTACTGTTCAATTTACTTGATAATATGGCCCGCCCCATTGTATTGCACACGTAACATCTAATAATAATCATATTTTTTAAAAATCGTACTTTGTGAATTTTCTATTACACTTACTTTACGTTATAGCTATTGCACCACTTGAAGTTATGATACAAAATAAAAACCTCACTGTCTATTTTCTATTTGGACTGACTCCGGTCGCAAAGCTAAGTTGACAAAGACTTAATTAATATGCTAGACCGAATTGTAAGAGACTGGCTTACGTTTGTTTGCCAAGACAAAATCGTTAGCCCTATGTCAATATGGGTTAATGGACTTAGCCTAATAGAGTTGACTTGGTCGCCCGGATGCAGATGGCTGTACAAACTACAATCTAGAACCAACCAACCAACCCATATTGCACAGTGACAATTTAACTCAGGTTAGACATTGTGCATACAGAAATATTTAGCCCCGAGCTTTCTATTTGTGAAACTAAACCTAACTTTACGAAAGACAATTGATGTTAACAGTTTTGCTACATAGCTAGTTGAAAAGTACCTACACGCAGAGTAATATTGTAAATTAGAAAAGTCTATAGGTAAGGCATAATGCTTACATACGATTTACCTACGCATTTAATTTGCAAAAATATATTTTACAATTTATTGAATTAATAGTATTCTTGTTTTACTAGCTTAAGTCTTTAAACACATTGGTTGCTCAAATAAAATCTCATTATAATGCAAAAAAATAATAATGGAAAATGCATGTGATATCAATATATATTTTTTTGTTTACATACAAAAAAGCTGCACTTTACACTACGCCTATACTCTGGAACAAAGTGCAAACAAAGGTACTTCTTTATATATTTTCGTAGAAAGTAATAACATTGTAGTTTGACGTTAACACGATATAGAATAATTTTAAAAAGTTTAATTTGTGTTGTTCCACAAGTATGTTGCTTTATTTCACACATCAAACAGTTAGAATAAGAAAATCGCAAGTAAAGAATCTTCAAAATTGAGATGTATATAAAACAACATGCAAAACTAAAATATCTTCATCTTGACAGAAAATCGTTACTCTAGGACCTAGGTGTATAGTACACATTTATTCTCAAAACATTTCTCGATCCAAGAAAAAATATGTGTTTTCTATGTGGATTTCAACAATCAACTATTTGGACGAACAATAGGTGTGCGAGGTATTATTTTTCTTAAATAACATTATTTGTCTATACAAGGATATGAACTCGTAGTCTCTCGGTTCAAACATAAGTATTACATTAATTGAGCTTTCACTTAGGGTCTTCAGAAAAAGTAATTTCAGCAACCTTAAAAATAATGAAAATCCAATTAATACAAAGTCAAGATAAAAATACAGAGAAAACATTTTTAAAAATATCTACGTGTACTTTTTTTAATTGAGTATTTATTTGTATTAAGCTTAAGTCGCAGAAGTCTGAGATGTCAGTTTGTGACATATTTTATGAAATAATATATTTTTAATTATAAAATTAGCTTTAAACAAAAATTCACTTTCAATGGAAGAAAAACCTGATTTTTGTTTTATTTTCGAATTAGTTGTATCTTTCTTTGTCACCTCACTATTCTTCGTAAAACTAATTTTTATCTGTTAAAAATCTCGAAATATAACTTGACTTGCCAGGAAAAATAGTTAGTTCCCATTTCAAATATAGACGAATAAAAACATATTATTAGGTAAGATGGGATTTAAAAAATATTTTTAAATTTAAAGATTAACACATCCGTCGATTCCAATTTTCAAAAGTTCACACGTGTACGTACGTACTTACAAAGGAAATTATATTATCATGTTATTAGATAATTATATTGACCATCCTCGTTGATTGTGAATCTCAGTAAATATGTAATTAGCAGCCCTTGTATTACACGTGTCCCATCTATTGAGTTAATAGTCTGGGTGTGTGAACGGTTAATCGCAATATGCAATTAGGAAGCTGCAACACCCACCTTGTAGCTTGAGGCAATAATACTCGTGAATACGTCTTGTATTTAATCTCTTGGTCTTTAATGGACCCATTTTAACAGGCTCAATTAAATGCTGCATGTAATTGGAGATTTATTTTAATCGTTTTAGACACAGGAGGAGCATACTGTCTTTATACACATTGTGGACAAAATGAAACTACAAACGTCATAATGTGTACGCATATAATGTGGACCTACCATCATCCATTTTAGAGAAACTGAATATCAATACAACTGATAACTTCACTAAAAATGTATTTACTCATCGTTCTAGTTTTTAAAAAAATAGGGGACCCTTTAAAACTTTCTAAAACCACTGTCAATAGCCAAATATTATATTGGATTAAAATACTTCAATTATTTGTTAAACTATCATTTATAGAATACGTATACATATATTATAAATATAGTTGTACATTCGTATTATTTTTTATTTCATAGTTTTTAAATAAGTTATACTTTTTTGTCCAAGTTAAATTTAACTGGTTAAAATTTGTTTCTAAGTTTTTTATTTGATTAAATGTTGTTAATTGTTATTGTAATCTATTAATATTATTGAAATAAAATTGAAATCTAGCTAACCGATAACTCCTGCAGATTTCTATCTCAATACGGGCGTTTTACGCTTAATGGTATGGGCAATACATCACCATCGATATTTAATGTCATGAATGTAATAAAAAAATGTATCCCCAAATAAATAATATAAGATAAAAAAAAACATTGAAAGATGAACATAAAAAAGATAAAAAAACTTTGCAGATTACGAGTATAAGCAGAGGTAGTGAATACATTCCACAAATAGGAAATAATAAAATGACACAGGCCATTAACGGAAAACAGTAAAAATCAAATTTATTACTATAAATTTAAAAGAATAAACGAATAATTAGAGGGGTCCCTCAAATAACGTTTCAGCCATCAAACTGGTCAAGGTTAAGTTTTCTAGATATAAAAACCATTTTGTGTGATTAACGTGGGTTCTCATAAAACAAAAGCTAGTATTTTTAATTGTTTAAGCCTTAGTGGAATAAGCAAGTGGTCAAGTTTTGCCGTTTTAATCGGGGTATCAGTTAAATGTACACTGCAAATGCCTATGCACCTACCACGAAGTAAATAATATTCTCAAATGAGCAATGCGTGTGTTAGGGTATGGTAAATACGACAATGAAAGAGAAATGGAAATTATGACACCAGGCGAATATTGGTTGACACATACTTGTTATATTGATAACCTAGGTCTAGAGCTTTGGTGGCACACTCTAAATATCCAGTTTTTATGATTTTTTCTGATTCATTTTATAGGTTCTGCTAGTAATTAGAATTAATTTTTAAGTTATCTTTCGAGACCAGTGTGGGTCAAAACAAATATTTTACAGACAAATGCAGTAATTTGAATATTGATCTTTAGAAAACTGATCAAAGGCGAGCGATCTTTTATGAATAGGAGATGCGTTCATGCTAAAAATATGACACCAATATAACAATGTAGCTTGTTCAGATAAATCTGCGGTACTGATCCAGTAATCCTTCACATGTTGCAGCATCAACTGTCTAGACTCTCGCTAGGCACGAACGTGTCATTTTTCTAATTAAACGACAAACAGCTTTTCTGAATAATTTTCAAACTCTTTCTTTATTCAAACTAAATTTCTTCAAGATTACACCCATATTATACTTTTTACATTCACACCATTATTTCTGTGTGCAAAAGGAAGAGAAGAATGAGTCAATAAAATAGAGTTTTGAGTTAAGTATGAGGAATAAAGTTATAAATTTGTTTTATTTAATCATGAAAATGGAATTCCACCATGAATTAACAGTTACAAAATCAGAAATAATATGCAGAGTTGTTCCTTTGATACTTATCTACCAAGGCAACATTAGATAAGTCAGAATAAAAATAATGTGCTGTTAATCATATTTATACATGTGACATAATTATAAACAAATTTTGCAATTTTATGTTGGCTCTCCTGAATATCCTCGTTAATTGACTCATCCCTGCCTTCCTTTCGCACACAGATTTGTTTTGTTTATAAACTTAATATAGACCACAATACTATTAAGTGTTCTAATATAAAAAAAAAACTATCCAAAAAAATTAACATCCATTTTACAATTTATTATTTCAGAGCTCATACCGCAAGTAAAGTTACGAGCTAATAACTACGTTTTGCAATTTCTGATATAAACGGCTCTATAAACATATTTCGGTTTCATTGATAAAATGTGGATACCCAACCCATATGGAACATTACTAAAGTTTGTCAAAAAAACGTTTCTCATCTAGTCTTTTCATACTGTGAAAAGGTATTTGTTTCCACTTTGGAACGATTAAAAAAAATAAACTACATTTCGTACGACCTACGATTTTTTAATTGTAATAAAAAAATAATTTCGCGCTAACGACTTTCTAATTTCACTTAATTTATACGAAATTTCTCACCCACTCACCGACTAATGTAAACATCGTCGAAATTCTGCTCAAATTCGACTTTCATAGCTGAGAGTAATTAAAAAATCTGGGAATAAAGTCGGCAGTATCCACTTATCAGGTTTTTTCACTCGGAAAATATTGTTGATTAAAGAATATTATTATCAAAAGAGCAATAACTATTTATGTCAAATTATTTTGAACCTAATATCATATAATTGAAATATTTAAAATAATGTTATTTTACCGCAAGAACGCCATATAACGAAAAGTCAAACATTGGTGAAGACTGTCACTTTGATGAAACCAAAATAACTTTATTGCGGAAAAAAAGTATGTGTTTTTATGTGTGTAACATTTATAATAGAAAAACGTAAAATAGCTAATAAAACACATTTTTAGTTCAACTTTTTCACTCATTAACGCATGGTCCAAATTATCCACTAACAATAAAGATAATGTTGCTATTAAAAATATGTAATCAAACCGTTTTTGATTTGACTCGGTCGGGTAAATTAACCCATTGGAAAACAAAGTAGATTCGTTGTGAAAATATTTTAGCAAAAAATTATCAAAAGTCACATTTTTTTACGTCTGTTGTGAATAGTATTATTTTAATCTTGTGCCACAAAACATCTCATTTTGAAAATAGTCTTTCGGAATAATATTATAAATAGGAATAAATTACACAAAAGTTCTATTTAATTTTTTCAAAGATTTATATTCTTCAGCGGAAATAACAAGATAAAACGTAAAAATTAACAAAAGGAATCAATTAACAACATCCCAAGAAATGAAAAATATTTTTTTGTACACCACGGATATTACTTCAACTTTTACGACCAACTGGTTTTGCTTATCATCATCAGGGTACAATATTAAACTTAATAGTTTTTTTATATATCACACAATTACACAGTGAATCACAAAGTGATTGCTTTCTACTTTTTTCTTATTATAATTAAAAAATATACATTACTACACTATGTACTTTTCTATCAAAATCATAGAATCACCGATAATCATTATTTCACAGCAAAAAAGTCTGAACAGAAAAGGCTTACATTTATTTCGTTAAAACGAGATTTTGTTTTTTACCAAACAAAGTACAGCCGTGCTTTATTATTTATTTATTCTTGTCAATTTTACAAATGCGTCTATATTTATCTACGGCAATACCAATTTATTTTATTTTATTAAGCTTCCCCAATGACAATAACAATCAGAACGAGTTCTAGAAATACTCAATAAACAAAACGAAGATCGTCTTCTTCTTCCTGTGTCTCTGCAAAGCCTTTAATAACTTATCCTCCGAGTGTTGTTATTATTCGACTGCGTATTGTTATTGTAGAGCCAAAATAAGCCTCTTTCCGGCCCTTGCCACCCAATTGTATGTAGCGAGTAGGTACTCGCGACTACGCAAAGTTGAACCTTTGTGAACTGCTTCCGGCTTAATCTCCAAACTTTTTCTCGGAGGCTTCAAACTTGGAATTAATAATTACGGACCGAATATTAAACAAGAATGCCGAAACTTTATCTGTTGAAAGGTATAAATAAATCCTCGAACAACGTGCTTTCCTTCTTTTCCATAGAAGGGCGAGAGGGCTTGGTGAAACACTCTCGGTGAAGTTTGGATACGCAAGAACAGGAATATCTGAACTGCGGTGCCGTGAGGCTAGAGGGCTAAAGGCTTATCTTCAATCTTCAGGAAATGTACTTTTAAAATGCAATCAAATAAAAATGTATATTTTTAGTTGCGTTCGCTTATTTCGGTGATTATTTGTTGCTAAAAATAGACTAGTTTGACTTTTTAAACTTTTTAGTAAATTTTGCGACCGTAAAGTGTGAAACTTTGATGTGAAAGAGGAAGATTGGGAAGTACCTGGCTATTCAGATCCGGTCACCAAACACAACTAAAGTCATTTCAAGCGACGTTTCGATTAATAACACTCCGATTCCGAAGAGGGGTTCCAACGTCATCCCGAACGAGAGTTGTGTGCGATATCTTAGAAAAATTTCTCTCAGAGTATAACCAAAAACAAATTACGCAAGATTATGTCATGAAAACGCGTTAATAAGCAAAGTCGAATGTGGCAACTATGTCTCTTCTCTTCGAAACGTACACATTCAGTTATTTTTAGTTACTAACTAACTAACCATCACGCCGTTCTCCGCAGGGGTAGGCAGAGAGGACGGACTGCCATATAACTCTGTCTTGTCACACACTTCTTGCTTCATTCACATCCATACATCGTCTCATACATGCTTTTCTGTTATTCTGACTCTTTACGTGACCCGATTTAAGTATTTGATTTACTTGATTGTGCCATGTCTTTCTCGGGCGTCTTCGACTTCTTTATCCATTCGCTTTCGCATCATATATTCTTTTCACACTCCTTTCTTCGTTCATTCGCTCTACATGCCCAAACCGTCTAAGCATCCCTTTCTTGATCCTATTCATTACGCTCACATCAGCTTTGTATTCTTTCTGGATATCCTCATTTTTGTTACGGTCACACTCGAACTTGGTTTTTGGCATTGTTAGTAATTGATTGATTATTCATACCGTTTTCATACCGTTAAAATTTCTTGTTTTATGTTTCAATTCGACTGTTCAACTGCTCAGAACCAATGGATCTATCCCTTACCAAATTTAAAAATAATTAAATTGTGGAATAATTTTAAAGTGAGCGCGTGGAAAAAAATTGTACTTAATGTTTACCCTTGTTGTTGGCAAAACAAAACTCATGGAAGTTTTGCTATCAGAAATTCAACAATTTAAGTAGGTACCTTAGTAAACCAATGTTTATTTCAGCATGGAATTCATAAATCTTGTAAGGTGATGATCCTTTCACCACCAAAATCAATACTTAGCTTGTATTCAATAATTGAATTTTCTCGTGAATCTTAGTTATCTGGCGTTTCAAACAGAAAATCAAATCTTCAGTTCAACTCTGTTAAGATTTTATTCTCGGAAAAGCTCTTGGAAAAGCTATTTGTCGAATTTCTTCATTGATCCCATCGCGAATGACAATTATTGACTAAGCCGTTTAGAAGCTAATATTCACACAATAAGCAATTAATTTCTATACACTGGCGGCTTTGATACTTGCCTAATCAGAAGCCGTTTGTTTGAACAAGCGTCGAAAATTGGCACTGAAATACCTTTCTGCGGTTGTGTTCATTTCATGTTATTTGTACTGCGTGTTGGTATATTTAGTAGAATTATTGTTTCTATTAAAAGATACATTATATCTTTTCGTAGAAAGCAATCACTTTGTGGTTTGATATGTTTAATGAGAATGATATAATAACTTTGTAAAAGAACACTGATTTTCTCACTGCGTATTTTTTGTTAAGTTTAATGTTGTACTCAGATGATGCTTAGACTAAGCAAAACCAGTCGGTTATAATTTATTTTTTTAATTTGTGGTCTTATACAAAGTTATTTTTTAATTCTCATTATGACCGTATCAAAAATAAGGATATCTGGAAAGAATGCAAGCGTAATGAAAATAATCAAGAGAGGGACGCTTAAATGGTTTGGGTATGTAGAGCGAATGCATGAAGAAAGGAGTGTGAAAAGAATATATAACGCGAAAGTGAATAAAAGAAAAAGTTGAGGACGCCCGAGAAAGACATGGCACGATCAAGTAAATCAAATACTTGAATCGGGTCATGTGAAGAGTCCGAACAACAGAAGAGTATGTATGAGACGGTGTATGAATGTGAATGAAGCAAGGATTGTGTGCCAAGACAGAGTTGTATGGCAGTCCGTCTTATCTGCTTACCCCTGCGGAGAAAAGGCTAGATGGTTAGTTAGTTAGTTAGTTAAAATTGATTTTTTTTTTGTCGCCACGTATTTTGTTTATACTTAACATATATTTTGAATAGTAATGCTAAAAAAATAAAAAAAGGTTTCTACCGGTACTTCTTGTTATGATAAGATCTGTGAAAAAAATTATCTTTAATTAAAATCAATCATTAATGAAAATGATTTGTGGTTTCATCTTAAATTTAAAAACTCTCAGTGGAACCACACTACCACCCGGTTAGGAAATGTTATAAAGCGGGTCAAGGAAGGGGTTGTATGAAGGAGTTTTCTATTGCAAGCCGTGATTAATTTTTTTTTTTTTTGCAATTATTGTTTTTAATTATCTGGGGTGTCAATACCAAAAACTGAATTTCATTAAAAAAAGTAACAAACTAATAAAAAATAGAGCTTTTTGAAACATGAGACATCTACCATAGCAAACATATTTTAAATGTTCAAAGCAAAATATATTCACAGTCGGACATAATGCCGATGTGATTTTGATTTACGTATATTTTGTTTATAGGTAGAGTGATAGATACATTCGCTATGCGTCGAACTAAGAATTGAAGCCAGTATCCCGACTCCAAGCCAAATATGTATACGTAACGTGGTATTTATTTATTTACTAAATTATATACGCCCTTATGGGCTTTAACACAATAGTGTAATACATAACATAAAATAATAGTGACATAAAAATAACATAGAGTAAATGATTAGCACCCAAAAACACAAGTAAGTTAATACAAATATTATAATGCAATAAATTAACAGCAATATTTTTGAAAGAGGTCTGCTATTATAGCCTTCTTGTAACTATATTCAGTGCAGTTGAAAATATCTACTATTTCAGCGAAAGAATTACCCGCTGCATGCAATCTAGGTACAAGCGAGTATCTTAATGACTCAGTCCTGATATTATTGTTACATTTTCAATGAATTTTGAGAAAAAGAGTGGTTCTGCTAGGTACTTGGAAGGTAATTGAGCTAAGTTTATCAAGGCTGTCTACAATACTATTGTGCTACGTGTGGCAAACAGTACAGCTCAGTGCGCCCCGTTGTTGAATTTGGCAGCCACCTCTGATCTGGAACCCCCAAATACCTACCTGAAAAAAACTAGACTCTGTGCGAAAATGGGCGGTCCGTTTGATCGATTCTCCTATCTTAACAAACGGATTGCAATCTTCGGAGTACAACCATTAGGTAGGAATTCTATCCTTGTTCTACCAGTGTTTCAATAGAAGCTGCTCCGAGGAACTTGCGTTATTGATCTTTTGGCAACGGTACATAATCAGGAAACTCCCCAAACGCACGCTCAACATTTGTACACGCTTGATATTTGACACATGAAAACAGGACGCTTCTGCGACTCGTTCTTGTGTTCAACAGCTCAACTATGGAATGATTTGCTGGCTTCTGTGTTTTTTCTCTCCTACAACAAGTTCATTTTTTCACTTCTTCAAATAGACTTTCCACACAGCATCCCAAAATATGAAACAATCCCTGAGTAATTTTTTTCCGTCATGTCCTTTTTGTGTGAAGTTGATGTAAAAATAAAACAACTGTTCAATGTCTTTTATGATTTAAGGCAGAATATAGTCCTTATACTTAGGTTATTTCTGAATTGCAGATATTATAAAATGAATACCTACAAATTAATTATCATCAATTGTGCGAGTATTGTTGTAATTCAAAATTCTCACAATGGCTTTCAGTAAATTAGATGTAAATATTTCCGGCCTGATCATCATCAACGACGGAATATAAATTCGGAATCCTCAAACAGGTTGAAAGTGAAAATGTTATTATTTTATCCCGAAATTGCGTAACGAATTGTGAAATTTAATAATTCAAAACCGAAATAATATTTCAAAACTGAAATAATGCCCGTTAAAATGTGTCCGTGGTCCGCGGCGCTGGACAATGGCTTTAAATGGACGCCGCTGAACTTTTATATATTTATTTTATGAATCAACTTAAGTCGGTTATTGAAATATAGACGCAACATATTAATAAATAATAAATGGATTACTTTTATAGCGCCGTTTTTGTGGGAAAATCACCTCAAGGGCTATTAAGGTCGACATAGTTATTTTTTCTGGGCCACAAGTGCAATAACGCAACACCGGCCTGCGCAAATAAATTGTGTTTATAATATATGTCATAACACATTAAATTGATATAAAATAATATAAAGTATATTTGCGGCACGGTCCAGTTTGGTAGATACTCTAAGTATCGCCATGGTGAAAGACCACCATTCAGAATTGAAACGTAGCTTAAAATGGCCATAACCGTGTTTGGTGACCAGATCTGAATAACCAGATATTTACCAACCTTCCTCTTCCCCATCTCTTTAATCTCTCCACTACCTTAAACCTTACAATATACCCCAATTGAGGATACTATAGTCTCATTTGCTTCAGGTGGTTGGAAGCAGTTAGGGCTCTTGTGCGGTATTCACTATAAAATATTTTTATATTAAAAATAACGGTCCAACTCTATTTTTTGAAAAATGAAGTTGATGATCTAATGTATCTTATAAGACGAAAGAAAACATATTTCCCACTTTTCACAAGGCAACAAGATGGCTCCAATGGTTGTCTCTAACCATTGTAAAAAACACGAACCACACAAAAACACCATTTCGTTAAATCCTGTAAAACACAGTTTAAAAGAAATCCACAGAATAAATAAAGTTGACTGGACAAAAACATAACCCTTTAAAAATAACATGAAACATTATAGTTTGGGAAAATAAACGTTTGGTTTTTATGATTAGACGACTCTTGAACTACTGGCTACAGTTGAAAAACAGGTTACAATAGGGCTTTGCTTGAGTCCCGTCATACTTTGCTTAGATTAATTATTTCTTACAGACAATCAATTTGATTTAATTAGCCTATCTGAGGCCTAAGGTTTGAAAGGTCTTTTAGTGACAGTTTCAAGCGCCCTTGAGATGATATTTCTGTCACGAAAACGACGCTACAGCCGATTATTATTATCAGTTTTCTTTCAAATTGGTGTAGGTCACACTTCTAGACATTTTCTGGTTGTTCTATCGCTGCAATATTTTCAGCTAGAAATAGTTATTCTAGTTGGTGTGCGCATTGATAGCTGGATTTCGTGCAAAAAGGCTGTTTCTCCAAACCAATTATTAGTTGATTGGCCTCGCGCCGAGTACTTTGACGTGGTTACAATAATCGGACTATGAGAAGTACCTTTATATATATTGAATTGTATAAATATAAACTTCTTATTCCAAATTACGACAGTGGTCGATGTCATATCAAAGATATTATCTTTAATGGCCATCCACACTGGCTACCTTATTCAAGTACATGCTTTGCGAAATCCACGATTCAATCGACTTTTTAAGATTTAAGCTACAACTTATGTGTCGAAGTCTAGAAACTTGAAAGCTAATCGTAGGATAGTGGGCAACTTAAGGTTAAAAGGCAAGGTTACAAGGCATATCATATGTGCGACTGGTTAGTGGTTGAGTGATCCAAAGCGTCGGGTTCCCATTCAGGCGTCACGGATTCAATCTTATACTAGTCAAGACTACACGCATTTTTTCAAAATAATGATGGTAGAAATTCATATATTGTCAAGTTACATGCGAAGCTGCGATAAAACACCGATAAAGTTTTCAGCTTCAGATGAATTTGCAAAATAGCGGACTGTAAACGATAAAATACTGCTTGGTGGAAATGTTTAATTGTAGTTGGTGGAAAGATTATGGAATGAAGGAAAAATGGAAAACCATTCACTCACCGATGTAGTTGAATTTGAAGTTCTCAAAGTCTCCTTAAACAAATGCATTATCAACGAAACGAATACACCACACTGATTGAGTCTTCTTATTCATAAAATACATTTATTTAATATCATTTAGAGATCAAAACAACAAACCGACAAACAAGCGAAAAACCAACTCGCAACCCGTTTTTTCACATAAAAATCCTTCTGTTTGATTGTCAATTGTTTCGAACACAGTGTTGTTGAATACGGAAATCAGATAGCAAAATGGTGGGATAGGCAGGTACTTGGGTGAAAAATATTAAGGTAAGAACCTAATAAATTATCACTTTGAAATCCAACATGTCAGGTTATTTGTAGCTCAGAAATATTCGTCTTAAAAATGAAATATTAATAATGTATTTGAACCCGAGCTCCGTACGCGATCCCCATCGCAGTTTTCTCAGCTCCTCGGTCTGCGGTGTGTTTCGATGATTCAGCGCTGAGATAAAAAGAGATTTACGAGCAAATTTGATTACAAAATTAAATATGGGGAATGAAGATAGTTGTATTTTCCTATCATCAGTCCATTTCCGGCTTAGTATTAAACAAATGAAGTTGCCTAGTTGTCATTGTGCTTTTTAGTATAATAATGTAGGAATACCTCTAGTGTGCCGGAGGTGCCAATAGTCACTCTAAAACCTGTTGTACACATATTTAAATGAACCGTAATTGGTTGCCAACAAAATAAACAATTCATGAAAATATTTTTCATTACGTTAAGTTCGGTACAAGTCAAGTAATAAATATTTAAAGTTTGCTTACGTCAGTTTGGCAGATTTATTTTTATTTTAAAGTGACATTACTGTTTGTATTAACAAGAAAACCTTAAGAAAAAAACAGTGGTAGATACTCTAAGTATCGCCCTGGTGAAAGACATCCATTCAGAATCGAAACGTTGCTTGAAATAGCTTCAGCCCTGTTTGGTGACCAGATTTAAGTAGCCAAGTACTTCCCGACCTTCTTCTTCCCAGTCTCCTTCCCTTTCCCACTACCTTCAGCCTCATAATATACCCTATTTGGGGATGCCATAGTCTCACTGGCTCTAGATGGTTGGGAGCAGTTTAGACTCTTGTTCGGTATTCATATAAAACATGCAACTATTTTTATTTAGAAGGATATGTATTCAGCTACACAAAAATATAGTATAACAACAATAAAAATCTTCCCATTTCCTAATCAAACTTTTTTTAGTGACATGATGAAGAAAAAAAAACAAATATAAGTAGACATTTCAGAAAAAAAATGCTTATACCATTAACGTACAATTTAAAAAAAATATAAAAATACATTATCTGAGAATATAGCATAATTGTCAAAAATATCATTCTGTTAAACACTTAACGTTAACGTTAATATTACAAAATTACAGTCATCAAGGTACGACGAACATTGTAATTCGCGGAAATCTGGAATTTAAAAGCTAAGAATAGTTTGTCGAAATCCGAAATATAGTATAATAAAATAACTAATTTACAGCACATATGTTAATTAACAAACTAAATGACGATCAAGCCGTTTCTTCTTATGAGTAAACAAAGAAAATATATCTCCTCACAGCTTGTGTAATGATTATAATAATAGAATTGGAGATCTCACATTCATAGCTAGCTAATTTAATCTAATCATAGCGTTAATTTAATATTACCTTTCACTCCATTGCACTAATTTTGAATGTTCTGTTATACGCCTATTATAATTTATAACGCTGATTAGGAATATTAAGACTACATAAAGTGGTTATGTACTTATAGGTAATTATAACGCTTTATAGCTTTGTTAAGCGTTTCTGAGGAGATTTATTACAGTAAAACTATAAAAAATAGTTTATTATTATTTCTACCTAAAAAAAAACACTTCGTGCTTCATTCGCATATACCCATTCTGATGAATGATTTTAACTCTTGTGAATAATGTTCTTTTTATAATTTTATTTTTTACATAATTCTTTCTTTTTTCGGCCTCCATAGTCGAGTAGTAAGACGCTCGACTACGAATCCAAAAGTCGCGGGTTCAAACCCAGCGTGCGCCAGTAACTTTTATTTGAGAAATATTTGTTATAACACATTTGATTTCCATAAAAAAAGTATATTTACGGCACGTTCCAGAGTGGTAGATACTCTTAGTATCGACCTGGTGAAAGACCACCATTTAGAATCGAAACGTTGCTTGAAATGGCTTTTAGCCGTGTTTGATGACCAAATCTGAATAGCCAGGTACTTCCCAACTTTCCTCTTCCCCATCTCCCTCCCCTCTCCACTACCTTCAACCTTAGAACACACCCCAAATGGGGATGCCATTATCTCACTGACTCTAGACGGTTGGGGGCATTTGGGACTCTTGTGCGGTATTCACAATAAAATAAAGTAAAATAATAGATTATATTTTAAAATATTGTGTGGAGGATCTTAGAAGAGTTGTGAGAAAAATTAAGAGAAATATTATGTAGGTATCTACTTTGAATAATAAAATAGAAATTAAATGGTCTAAAATATGTTCATCTTTAATATGTTTACACTTTAATTAATAATGACTGTTTTCTTCTTACATAATAAAAAAAACTTTGGTGTTGAAGAGTTTCAAAGATTAATTTTAAGCTTCTTGGTGGATTTACTTACATAAACAAGTTCAATATTCAACTACAGAAATAGGCACATGAGTATTTATTTTTAAAATGTATGGCCCCATTGCATTTCTGTTGCTTTTAAAAATGAACGTGCATTTAAAAATGCAGCACTCAAACTAATTTGTTAAATTTATGCAATTGAAGTTTTCCCGGCTTTTGGTGGAAAATGTGTTGCAACATGGATAAACATACAAGTCACGTGAAAACGTATTCGGAATGAATTTTCAACACAATTTCGCACGTAGAAAACATACCACATACCTTTAAAACAAATCGTTGAACACGAATGAAAATTTAATTGTTGGTACTGAACACAAAATTAATGGAAGTGCTTATTTTAATAGAACCTTAACATCTTTAGCACTCACACAGGTCAATGATATTATATAGAGTGGTAGATACTCTAAGTATCGCCATGGTGAAAGACCACCATTCGGAATCAAAACGTTGCTTGAAATGGCTTCAGCCGTGTTTGGTGACCAGATTTGAATAGTTAGCTACTTCCCAACCCTTCTCTTCCCAATCTCCTTCCCCTCTCCATTACCTTCAGCCTCATAATATATCCTATTTGGGGATGCCATAGTCTCACTGGATTTAGACAGTTGGGAGCAGTTGAGACTCTTGCGCGGTATTCATAAAAAAAATTAAAACTCTGTTCTAGAAATTCAAGCATTTGAAAATCTGAAGATGAAGTTTATTCGTAGTAAAGGAAAATCGTTCTTATTTCGGGCACCCCGACACGCCCACAGTACTTATGGAGTAGTTTATCAGTGTATTGAGCCAGTCTATTTTTCGTCGATGTATGACAGCAGTCGCACATGTAGGGATGCTGAGGTTTGAAATCTATTCGATGGCATTCGGCACAGCGGCCGCAGCACAAATGTACCCCCGGGACTCGATTGAGTGGACACTCTTCAGCAATGTGCTCGGTGGTTTGATCTAGTCTCGATTCACACTGTAAAATGTTCTCACATAAATTTTACGTACGCGCAGCCTATAACTGTAGCAAGTCTACCGGATTTGAATCAATGTTGTCCAAGCTTTTTTGGGGAGAGAAAACACGATGTTTTTCGTGTGGAATCGTAAATCGATTGCAGCTACCCAAAGACAAGGAAATTATATCATCTTTTATTTTGGGAAGTTTTGATTGGTTAAATAAGGGAAGGGGGGTCAAGAGGATAGCTTAGAAGCACTTACCTGGATTTTCAGAACTGGTTTCAAAATATGGCTTCAGCCATTTTCAGTAACGTGTTGAAAAAGTCATTCGAATGACTTCGCAGATGTTGATGCCTCTGATGCTAATAAATACATAATTTTTTTCTAGAATCTAGTAATGCAACAGAAAATAAAAATAACGAGCTAGTTTCTTAATTGAATTCAAGATATCTGTCGGAACAGACAAATAATGTAATAAAAATAAATAATTGTGAAGTGTTCGGAGACTTAGGGAAATATATTTTTGAGTGTACACGTATTTTTATACCAACAGCTTACTTATATAGAAAATAACATTAGTTTAAAAAAAAAAAGATTTGTTCATAAAATATAGTAATCTGAATCAGAAACATGAAAAAATCCTCCTGCAGAATAAAGCTTCCTAAATATGAATTTACAGAAATACGCCAATTCATTAAAAAGTTAAAATTTGACCAAATAAGTCAGTCAGTCATCAACCAATATCTCTAATAGATACTTATTTTTATTTCTAATTTAGGAACTGTTAATCCGTGTTGGAACTCTAGTTTAATGATTTAAATAACACCAAATTTATTACTTTACTCCACTATTTTTTATTTGTACCTATTATTACTATTTTGTAATATTTTACCAAACCACCAATGAAAATATAGCTTCTAAAAAATACATTAACCAAACAAAGACGGGAAAATCAAAAAGTAAATTCAAAAATAGCCAACTGTTAAAAAGAAAGTTGACAATTATAGATATTATATCATTTAATAAAATTTAAAAAAACCCACAAACGCATCTAACGCACCCGTGTAAACCGTTTACCAGAAGGTTATAAAACTACCCAAATGTATTTTTGAAAGTATGGTAAAGCCATTTTTGTCAACCATAAAACTAAAATCCTTAAGTCACAGATGATTCACTATGAATATCAATATCCATCCCTTCTCGACCTAATAGTATATATTCCATAGACTTTCATAAAATTGTACTAATCTTAAGATGCCCGTCATAAGGTCAAGCCAGTCAGGTCTCAAATAAAAAAATACTGGAATAAAGTTAAAAAAAATGGTATAATTAAAATTATTAATAAACACTCACAAAATTACCTGATTTGCATCAGTGTGAAGCGCATTTCTGGTATTTTTTACACTAAACGGCGCTATTTAATAATCGTGAAATATGATTATTATTTCTCCGGATTGTTTTTGTTCATGTAGCGAAATTCTTTATGCCGAAATTGGCACATTGTAATGGCAAACATTTCAATTTAAAACCGTATTACTCTGAAAATAGTTTATTTTGCTACACTCTACCGACAAAAAAAAACCGTTTAAATACAAATTACTCTTTCGCCCAGCAGCACAGCGGGTTTATCATCTATCACCACACTTTCATCAAACTACCTTTCAGAGTCATCTGACCGAAGTTTCATTTCGAGCGTTCACATAGGTTTTCGAATTTCGGAAAAAGTAATTATTTCAAAAACATCGAGGAATATATTTTTATTTATGGTCGCAAGGACCTGTGAAAATTCTTCTGTTTAACAAAAAATGTTAGAAAAAAATCTGTTTAAAGGTCGAAAAATTTCAAGAAGATACGTAACACAGATACCCAAAATATAATATACTAGCAAGTAACCGGCATGCTTTGCAATGCCACTCAAATAAAGAAAACGTTTGTGTTCTGTTTATTAAAGTGCTAATGAATACACAATACTTTTTGTTTTTTTGTCTGGGGCGTATATGAATAAATCAGATTATTTTTCCGACGCGTGAGCAGGCCACATACAGCTCTCTATGTAAGAAGCACGGATTTTCCCAATTTAGTCCATACCCTTGTAGCGATTCTTCTTGTACTTTGTTGATGATCATTGCAAATACGAGTTGCTCTGGAAACTGCATACATTTGAATTTGAATAGCATATCTGTCGGAATCATTGAGATTAGTGGCAACAATACATCTTCTCTTTTAAAATTTACATTTAAAATTGTAGCATAAATAATATTTTTTATCACTTTTTTCACTAAAAGTCTGGTACCGTTAAAAAATCGTGATAAATTTATATCTCGGAAAATAATAATATTGTAAAATTATAAAAACTAATAAGCGAAAAAGAACCAACACACATCGGAGGAAGGAAATACATAATTAACATTTACTTCTAATTTACATTTACTTCTAATTAACATTTATTTTTAATTAACATTTACTTCAAAGTTACCTTTATGTTATTCGGATACATACGTATTCCTGTAATAGAATGATTAAACAAGAACTGAATTATTAAAGCTGTACGCTTCATTGTAATTTAATAACAAAATATAATTTTGGAAATAATTTCATCTGCAGACACCGTTTTGAATATTCACTATCAAAAAATATGAACTATATCTTTGGCTACACGTCACACTAGATTGATTGTCTACAAGTGACAAAACAAGTAGGCAACACAAAAATATTTTCATTTTTATAAAACAAAATAAAACATGATTAAAAATTGATAAAACAAAGTTATTTTTTAAAACATTTATATGAATTTTCACAAATATTGTAATATCAAACATTTTCAATGATGAAAGTTTAGTATTTATTTTTAAATTTCTTTTAAAAAATAAATTATTCTATGAATTTATAATAACAATCACTTATATCGATCTTGATAGAAAATCTGTCTTTTGAACACCTTCCGTAATTTATAAATCCCATAGTCATATTGAAAAAACGTCGCGTCGTAGCACTTATTTTTCGTGCAATCTTAGCCGCGAAGAAAGAAGCGCCGTAGCAGCGCGACCGTAGCGCCTTAGTTCCGTAGATCGTAGCTTAGTGGAGTAAGAAGGTTCCTTAGCTTTTGAAGCACTGGTTGGTGGAACGATTGCTATTGATTAATCCTGGCTTCAAGTCACAGAAAGCGAAGCGTTGTACTTTGCTCCTAGATATTATCTACTCTGGATGGTTTGTTCAAGATGTCAGGGTGGATTTTAAAGAGAAATATAACACTTTTGGTACGTTACAACACTATTGATTAATATTTCCATGGAAAGTAATCACATGGTGGTTAGAAATAGGTATTTAATGAAAATGGAATAGTAAATTATTAATTTTATGACCGACTGGTTTCGCTTAGCCTAAGCATCTTCAGGGTACACAATTAAACTAAACAAAAACACAAAGTGTGGGTTATATATACTCGTACAAAGAGAGAGAGAACACAATATAAAAGATAAAATGGAGGACAGCAAGAAAACATAATAATAACATTGAAATTATAACAAAGGAACAGATAGAAAACAATTTTCTTCATACAAATAGTCCTGGCTAGCGCTGTAACCGCTCTGTGCGAACTGTTACAAAGAATTACTTCATTTTGTGGCAGGTCACTCTCCGCACATTTTTGAGTGTACGAA
Source organism: Drusus annulatus (assembly GCA_022651775.1). NCBI lineage: Eukaryota > Metazoa > Arthropoda > Insecta > Trichoptera > Limnephilidae > Drusus > Drusus annulatus. Next base: position 412,588 of record JAGWCC010000186.1, read on the forward strand.
TATTCAATTCAGGCCACCCCCCCCCCCTATGAAATATTATCTTAAGGCGAAGAACTGGTGGAAATTCTTTTCGATTTCAGTTCGACTTCAATTGAAGCATTCACAGTGAAGGGTTAATTTTAAAGAACTAGAAGTTCGTAAAGCATTCACAAAAAAATGAAGTTTTTCCAACGCCTGGCTACAGATTAAATAATTTAAAAGCATTAGAAATGAAGAAAGCTATTAAAATTGATAGTTGTATTTTTAACAAGAAGTGAAATTTGACTAGCAGTTCAATATTAGGTATATTTCCCGTAAAGTTGACGTTTCGCCTCTTTTATTTTATATTATCTGTCTCTTTCTCTCTGTTCCTTTGTTTTAATTTAAATGTTATTATTTTGTTTTCTCACTGTTCTATTATTTTATTTTATATTATATTCTCCCTCCGTATGTATACAGTATAACCGCACACTTCTATTTTCTATTTTTTAATTTTTTTTTTACCCTGATGATGGTTAGGTTAAGCGAAACCAGTCAGTCATAGAAAATAAAATTAAATCTGTGGTCTCATACAATGTTATTATCTCATTTAAATTTACTATTTATTTGGTTTTATAAACAATATAATTTGAGTATAGGTATAGTAGATACAATTTGAAACAACACTTATAAATTAAGGGTAGAGATCTATACAAGATCCTTGCGGTGTAAACTTTGGAACAACAGAAGCAGTATAACCGAGTATACTGCTTTGGGCAGATTACCTTATCCCAGGAGCCAAGCCGAGGTAGTCCTCAAGTCAGGTGATTTCTAAAAGTAGTAGATAGCTCTCCTCGGAGGGAAAAACTGATAATGTAAATTGAGCTCCATAGGAAACATCTATGTTGACTCTATACCTTTTCACAGCTTACAATAAACGTAAAAACGTATTTTTTTCCACTTGTTTATTTCATAGTCTTGATAAACGAAAAAGAAAAATCACAGCTTGGTTTAGGCCTAATACCTAAGGTTTAAGAAGCGAGTGCTCATACCAACCCTGATGTATGACAGTAAGGCAAAAAAAAAACTGCCAGAGGAAGGATGAACGTCAACTAATTGCTGTTGAAATAAGATCCCTGAGGCGTATGTGCGTTAAACCATGTATAACCGTGTTAAAAATGTAGATATCCGGAATAAATTTAAGACTGATCGAAGCGTAATGAATAGCATATAGAAAGGGCAGCTTAAATAGTTTTTGCATGTTCAGTGAATGGATGAAGAATAAAGGACAATAGACAATAGATGAAATTGAATAAAGGACAAAGTTGGGGACTCCCGAAGAAGACATGGCACGATCAAGCGAAAAAAATATTTCAGTCGGGCTATGTCAAGAGTCAGAATAACAGAAAAGTATGTATGAATGTGAATCAAGCAAGGAGTGTGCCAAGACAAAGCTGTGCGGCAGTCCCGACCTTTCTGCCAACCCTGCGGAGAAACGGGGTGATGATTGGTTTCCTTTGGGTTGATAGTTAACGAAAAATACGCAGTAAAAATAAGTGAATTTCTTTTCCCAAAATTTTTCAAAAAAATATCTTGTGAAATAAATTTAAAAAAAAACTCTATCCAGTGTGTACCGATAACTTCGACCATACCTTTACAGCCGCACCCCCATTGCAGCAGTCCTTCGCAGTCCCACGATGTCCAGCGCGGTCGCCAATGGAAGTAATTGAAATTCCTCCCCCAGTTGAGATGAAAGTTTTGTCCAGCTAACAGGCTTTATACCCCGCAAGGATAGCGGGGACCGGGGACTGCCGTAAAGTGCTTCATAATGAAAGCCTTTGAATCGCCAATTCAATGCGCAGGTTCAGATGCAATTATCTTGTAAATGCATTCAATAGGTACACAAAAATAAAGTACGCGGAAGGTGCTTTCAATTTTCAATTATTTTTTTCTTGAGTGTTTTTCAATGGCTTCCGTCGATTAACGTTCTTGATATTTTTCTTTAGTCATGAAGTTGCGAGTTTAAGACGCAGATTTTGTAATTAATCTTCACGTTTATTCATTATTTATTTATTTACGCCCGTTAAAATTTTTTTAACAAATATTAATATTATAAAAAATAAATAAGTACTCATAAACAATGCAAAAATATTGTACAAGAACGAAAAAAAATATTGAATAGCAGTGTAAAAAAATCATCAAATTGACTAGCCCCACTAGATGAAAAATACTGTACTGGTTTGCTTATATTGTAATATTGATGGACTAAATGTTTCAACAAAATCAGAGTATTTGTTTCTCAGGTGTTGAAGTCGTCGCATAGGAGTATTATATTGCTAGGTTGAAATAGAGTTTTGGCTAAAGACATACAAGAAAGTTCTTCTTCATTCAATTTATATTTGACCAGAACGACCTCTAGTAAAATGGATTGCCGTGAATTTAAATGTTAAAAGTGGGCAGGTACATAAAACTTAATAACACATTCCAGTATTTAAACTAGAAAATGAAGTAATCCCAGCATTACATGTTTGTTCTATAAATATATAGTTGTGTAATTCGAACTAAATAACCATTATCTGAAGAATTGAATCTTAAATTGAAGGGCCCTCCGTAGAAAAATGTTTATGCCATGGAATTAATGTAAATACTAAGAATTGATTTATCATTACCGAAAAATCGTCCAGTTGTTTAATGTTTTAAAGTCTTAATTAAATAATACTCCTTTCAATAAGGTAGAATATATTTAATCCGGATCCTTCAAAATGAGAACGATCGCCGTTTCTTCTAATTGAATTCGACAATTATTCATATTTGATTAATTCAGTCAGTGTTGCTAGACGCTAATGCCATTATTTAAAATAAATACAACACTGCTGAATGAATAAAACCGTTCCAGTTTTCAGGAGATTCCACACCTTTAGCTCATATTCCTTTTAGTCGCGGAACTAATCTCGTTCGTTCGTTAATTGAAAAACATAATCCCCTCGCACCGATAGAGTTTCTTAATCCTCTGTATACATTAACCTCATGTAAAGACGTTTCATGTTGTCGAATTGAAACCTTCAGAGCAACATTTTGTCAATACAAAAAACAAATAAAAGTTCTAGACACGTATCGCAGGTTAATTGGAAAAAACCATCATCATCACGGTGCTACATCCCAGGGTGGGATTCTGCCTTCTCCTCTGGCTGCGGTTCTTCACTATCCGTCCTTAGACCATCTCACCCTGCTTAAATCTTCTTCTAAACTGTACATCCATTTCTTCCTCGGTCGTCGTATGCCGAAGACATAATAAAAAAGCTTTTAACCCTAAAAAGAGAAACTGAAAAATTAAGACGGCAAATAAATGCGTCAAATACCAAGTACGTGGTAAGCACGCGCAGGCAGGATACAACTCTAGATAACAGCATAGACTAGCAGGTATATAATATAGTTGAATCCAATGAAATAAGTTTCATAATTCAAACGATTAAAAAAAACAGCTACGTTTAATGCTTAGACAAAATTAAAATTGAAATCCTAAATTAAAAGATTGCTCTAGTAATTTTTTCCGTGTTTTACTTCATCAGACGGCCTACACGGTTGAGCGGTTGGACGCTTGACTACAAATCTAGAGGTCACGGGTTCAAACCCGGCATGGGTACAAATAAATTATTTTGAATTAATACGTGTCATAACACATTTAATTCATGTACAATAATAAATGGTATATTTTCGGCACGTTTCAGAGTGGTATATTCAGTATCACCCTGGTGAAAGATTACCATTCAGTACCGAAACGTTACCTGAAATGGCTTTGACCGTGTTTGGTGACCATATATGAATAGCCAGGTACTTTCCGACCTTCCTCTTCCCTTTCTCTTTCCCCTCCCCACTACCTTCAGCCTCACAACATACTCCAATTGGGAATGCCATAGTTCCACTGGCTCTAGACTTTTGGGAGCAGTTGGGACTCTTGTGCAGTGTAGATTTAAAAAAAAAATTCGATAAAGCTTTTAGATAACCTACAAAATTATACAGATAAAATAGGTGAAAGTTCATGTCAAGGGTAAATTATCAAAGACGGCAAAGTCACCCAACTTTTCAACAAGTTACCTCAATTTGCAAATAAAAAAAAGCTTTTGAACCGACTATTTCAGTCCTACCTAATAGGTTTCTTATTCTTAGAACGACTGTTGATAAGTAAAAACAGAAAAAAGACAACACTCAACACTAACAAATCTGTGTTACTAAAGAAAAATGGTTTCACCAACAACGTGCTTTGCCAATATTGATTTTATATATTAAATAAAACAATCAAGTTTGTAAAACACCACTTTATTTGAGTTAACCGCCAACCAGGTTTCGCTTTTCTCAAGCTTCGTCAGGGCTTTTACATCAGCTAAATAACATTACATACAGACAAATATACATAGGACAGTGATGAAAGAGAGAGATATAATATTAAGTAGAGGGAGACAGAATTACATACAGAGTGATACATGTAAGACAGTAATGAATGGCAGAGAGAGATACAATATATAGTAGAGGGAGACAGAGAGATTTAAGTATAATAGAGGTAGACAACTAATTACGGGTGGAGCGGGTACAGGAAGTGGGTTTTTTTTTACCTGAACAATTCAAATATGGAACCTATAAATTTTGTTTGTCTATTAATTAAGTCTTAATTATTATTGACTGCTCTCTTAATTTCCAGGATTTCCAAATTATTTGATTTGATACCCGACGCATTTTTGTTTTATTTTATTTTTTTAATAATAATATTTGAATGATTTGTATAGCGCCGTTTTTGTTAAAAATCACCACAAGGGCCCTGTACAGATCTTATTTTCTATTATTAGATATTAATTCCTAGTTTAAATATATACTCAAATAAAATGGTGTTTTGCAAAGTGTATTATTTTATTCAATATACCATGTCACACCCCCCAAGTGTTTGTTTCCTTCGAAAAATATGATTTTATACTTCTAATATAGAGTTCAATTAATAAACCATCTTTTATAATAAGAAACTCGTGGTACAAGCAGAAAACTAATGACTATACATCACGTTTCAAATCGATTTTGTGGTGTAACTGTTTTTGATTTGAGGTTTGGTTTTCGATTATTGTGTCCTAACTTTATAAGTGTACTCCGAACCGTCCATAACCCCGAGCAACGCCGAGCACAACAGTTAGTACCTCATAAACGTGTATATTATAACATAGTATAATGTTTTTTAAAAGTGTTTGTTTAAGATGTGACATTTGGTCTAATCATTAATATTTTTATTTGTGGTAGGTAAGTGATTAGGTATTTTCTAATCCCTTTATAAAATAGGATGTATTGTTTCAATTGCCTACAGGAGCTTTATTTCTAACATAAAGAGACTCACCCGTTTTTATAATTGTTATATTTTGACAATTTGAATAGCGCCGTTTTTGTGAAAAAAAACCCTTATCTGATAATGTTGTTAAAAAATACTTATTTTACCAGTTACAGTTATAATAAAAAACTTGTTTAAATAGTGCGAACTTGATTTTCCACTAAGTGCAATTTAGTTTTTAAAATATCTAAAGATATAGAAAATTTTGGTACAGGTCTAAATATTTTTTTCATTCTTCACGACTCTACTAAAACTTTTATTTGACCTTGGTTTTGGCTTGAATGTTCTTTCAAATGTATATTTTGTCCTATTTTTGTCATTGCTTTATTATAATATTATGTATGAGATGTTATTTCTCTGTTGCTCTTTTTGTTCCATTTCGTGTTATTTATTTTTTGTAATAAGATAATAGTCTGTTAGTTTATAAATAAATAATATATCTAGACTCATAATATAGCAGTCTCTTAATATTTATCTTAGATGGATGGAAATAAAGTAGATATATGAGTGATCTAAGGCGGTTTTTTCAAAGGTAATTTCATCACAAGTTTGAACATTAAAATAGTTATTATTTCTAGGTATTATTATTATTAAAGAGGCTTCTTCAAATACTATATGTGAAAATTAGAATTAATTTTTAAAAATCATGCTCTGTATTTAGATATTAATTATTGAAATAATATCAATAATCTTTAACGAAAATTTGAAACAGAAAAATTTTGAAGCTTAAAAAATCAGGCCGCGACTGAGACTCAAACTCGGAACCTCCCCTCAATCCGGGAGCAACGTCTCTACCTATCGAGCTACCGAAACCTTATTAAAAACTGGCATTTTCATCAATCTCGTTTGTAGTGCAAGTTGATGCACATATTTCAATAATACAAAAAAATAAACTGAGAAAGCATTTAAAAATAATAAGTTCAAATATTAATTTACGTTAGAATAATTATGTAGAATTTTCTTCTTTTAGGAAGTACTAAATATTTTGAGACCATTATATTATTATTCAAACAGTATATATATATTTTTTTTTATTGACGTTTTTATATACATTACAATATATTGTAGTTATATAAAGGAGTAAAATATCAATTAATAGAAGAATATAAATTACAAATTTTCCATTGTTGATGACAAATATGATAAATAAAGTGTGACAATGGATATAAAGTTATAATTTATAACTTAACTTTGGTGGGGGAAAAATAAAGTGAAAGAGAACATTGGAATTAAATAAAGAAAGAAGGACAGGAGCAAAATGAAGGTTAATTTTATTAATCTAGTTTGAGTGCAGTCGAGTCATGGAATTTTGTTTTACATTATATATGTATATAGTTGAGTTAAAAATGTGGACGAGTGTTAATGTTGAATGAATTTGTAGACCTGTAAATGAAAGACCTTTATTTAGAGTTGGTGTTACAATGAGGGAGGTAAAAGGTGCGTGGCTGTCTGCTGTTGCAATTAGAAACTTGGAATAGTAAGAGTTTCAGGAGATCAGGGCTTTCAACTAAAATGTGCACAATTTTGAATAACATGACTGAATCCGCTACATTTCTTCGGCAAGTTAATGTTTGTAAGCTGAAAAAATGTGCCCAATGTTCATTGATAATATGATGAAAATGACAATGATATGATATGATCGAAAAGAGCAGAAGTTTACAACTCAAAAAATTGATTTGGACGCTTTCAATTCCGTTTTTGTGAACTGCATACCCTGGGTTCTACACCTGAGATGCATATTCCAAAAAAACTGCAAACATATGAGTAGTACAGTGTTTTGAAATTGGTGATATTATTGAATTTTTTATAGGCGTAATATAGCGTAGGTTTTACAATTAGTTAAATTATCATAGTAGATTTCACAAAATAGTGTAATATGTATATAATACAAAGCATAATAAATTTATTTTTTTAAATTTTATTTGAACCATATTGTTTTTTTAAGTATCACCTTTTTTTTCTTTTGAACCATCTCGGTATTGTCATTTAAATCAATAAGTACGATTGCGAGGCCGTCTATTTTCATTTTTATGTTTGTCAGACTGTGAATTATTCAGACTCAACCCCATGCAAAAAAACAAAAACCATTCGCAAGTTACGTTAAAAATGGAAATGTTTATTCCACAAAACCTGAACAACAATGGCGATCCCTTTCATTGTCATCCTAAACGTGGAAAGTTGGTTGTGGGTAAACTACGTTCACGTTCTTCGTTTCTACTTGACTTTAATCGATTGGCACCGGGATGGCAAAAGCCTTTCAGGGAAAACGATGAAAAAATAGTGACCGGTGTGTTGCCAAAAAAGAAGTTTGTTGAGAAAAAACAGTTCGGGAAGCTAACGGGGAGAGATCGAGTAAATAGTATATATTTGATATAAGTTCTAAATATAAGAAAGTATTAAAACAAAAGTAATAACTTTTTTGTGAAATATAGTTAGTAATAATAATATTTTTATGGTTTGTATCAAAGGCGCTGTTTAATATTAATAATAATAATAAACGGATGACTTTTATAGCGCCGTTTTCGTGGGAAATCACCTCAAGGGCGCTTAATACAGATAACGATTCTTTTGGAAGTGGCTTTGCGTTCGGTTCATTTTTTCATGATCTATAGTATTGCTGGAGTTGTGTTTGTAGGGGCCTTTTCAATGTATAGTCCAGCGCCGTAATTGCGGTGCCGCAGCGGACGAAAATCGGACGTACGCACTTTTTTTTTGGTAAATATAGCATAAGAGTCCCAACTGCTCCAATCCGTCGAGAGATAGTAAAACTATGGCATCCTCAATTGGGGTATGTTGTGAGGCTGAAGGTAATGGAGAGTATAAGAAAATGGGGAAGAGGAAGGTTAGGAAGTACCTGGCTATTCAGATCTGGTCTCCAAACACGGCTAAAGCCATTTCAAGCAAAGTTTCAATTCTAATTGGTGGTCTTTCACCAGGACGATACTTGGAGTATCTACCACTATGGAACGTGCCGCAAATATACAATATACTATTTTATATTAATTAAATGTTATGACAAATATGAACTAAATAAAATTTATTTGCGCACGCCGGGCTTGAACCCGCGACCTCTGGATTCGTAGTCGAGCGTCTTACCACTCGACTACTCAGGCCGTCACCAAGCTTTGTAATTATGGTTTTAAAAAGGTTTCACACATTAAATAATAATGTGGTAATGGTAATTCATTGATATGTAAGTACCTATATTACACATCTTAAAAACTTTATACAATATAAAATCAAAATAAATAGCAATGCTTTTCAATACAAATTACAAAACTCATTGCCATTCACCCCTGACTCCACTTACGTATATATTCCCCAGCTTAAGTAATAATATATGCATTAGTCCGCAGATGGTCGTATCAGGCTAAAACCGGTACGGTCTACCAATAAAAAGTGGGTAAAAGTTAAAAATCGTTTTATTAAAATCATTACAATGAAATTTCACTACGTATTGACAACTTAAAAACTGGCAACAAATTTATTCATATATACGTTTTTTAAATTAAGTGTTTATTTTTAATGGAATTTTGAAGTTGCAACCACATTGTGAAGAGAAAAACATCGTTTTCCGAGAAATTTGAGCGTTCTGTTTTCTAATAATACTAAAGTGTTCCATTCACTAGTTTTATAATATATCCGATAAATATGTTGTAGCTTCTAGTGGAAAAGCTTTGCGGTTTTATTAAAGCGTGGGTAATTACTTTTTCTGCTTTTTTGACGTTTTTCGAATAAAACGGTATGTGGTTTATTATAGTTTAATTTCGTAGAAAGCACTCACTTTGTGGTTTGACATATTTAAAAAAATGAATAAAATAACTTTGTATCAGACCAAAAAAATATTTTTCTTTTCATGACCAACTGGTTTTGCTTAGACTTAGCATTATCAGGGTACCAAACTAAACTAAACAAAAATACAAAGTGTGCGATTATATATACATACGGAGAGAGAAAAAAAAACTATGAGAAAACAAGAGATAAACATTTAAATTAAAACAAAGAAACAGAGAGAAAGAGATAGATAATATGAATTAAAAGAGACAAAATGTCAACTGAGAAAGTGATTAAAGAATAGTGATAAATTTTATGAGTTAAATTTATTTAATTTTCATTCAGAAGCAATGCTTTGCTAGAAGTTGATTTATCTGTATTTAGCGACTAGCTTTGGATAGCCAGGTACATCTCAACCTTCCTCTCGACACTTTTTTCCCTTTTCTACCTCCTTCAACCTTAAAACACATCCCAATTGGCGATACCAAAATTCCACTAGCTTGGCAGTTAGAACTTTTATGCTATATTTACATAAAAAAAAACTATTACAAAAATTTACGCGCTTTGAAATAATTACTTGTTTCCAATAGAAAGCTATTTAAACGTTTCAACTTTATTGAAAAAGAGTAAAAACTTGAACAGTTTGTCAAATTGCGTAGATCTGCTAATTAAAACAAAAAGTTTGTAATCTTTATGCTCACTCCAAAATAGTTACAATTTTGCGGTAGCAAGGGCTAGCCAATTGTGAGCTGAAAAAAAAAATTGCAAGTCGAAGGAACTTCCCGTCGCGGTTTCACGAACTTTTCCAATCTTGAGAATAGACTTGATATTCCCGACAAGAGTGAACTGGCTTACCCACCCGTGGACTAGAACTACCGAGCTGTTATTCACATCCACAGCCTTGGCTGGGAAAAGCGTCGGACTTTTGGTTTTTTCTTGTATTTACCATTCGGCAGTCGGTCGGACGTCTCATCTGAACTTATCACATTATTGAGGGTTTCTTAGAAATAGCGCTTTGTTTTGCATTACGTTGTTTCCAAGCTTTCTAAATATTTATTAAATATAACTAAAAAAAGTATTTATTTAACCTTTATGTGACTGAAAGTGTACCCGTGTACCTTTTTCGATTTTCTAAAACTGTTGCGATCAAAGTACACAACCTGTATCCTTAATACTATTTTTAATCACCTATTTAGTTAAAAACGCCAAGAAAAGATGGTACTGGATGAAATTCCTATCCACTTCCCCAAGTATTGAACCGAGTCGAAATGTATTACGTCATAGAAGTGGTTCAGCAAACTTCAGCAAATTATATACTGTAAAAGAAACCTGCATATTATTTCAAAAAGGTGTAGTTTTATTCAGCCACATAAGGTTTAATCTTGAAGGGCTATCGTTTTCTTATACGGTGCAAGAAAATTTCGAGCGCTTCGGTGCTGTTCACTGAGTTTACATTCAGACTTTAATAATTTTAAGTCGTATAAAAACAAGTAGTTTACATTTATTATAAAAAACATTTTTTATAATAACAGTAGTTATCGTCACCGAAAAAGTAAACAAGTTGAAGTGCCATCTAAACCGGAGCATTTAAAAGTTCTTTTTTACAGTAAAATTCATAAGTTCTCAGTACCTGGTTGGAATTTGGAAAAAAGAGTTAACTCATTGCTCTCACTGAGTTATATAAAGCGACAAAAAGCTAAAAAAAAGGACAAAACTTGTGACGCTTAAGTCAAGCCTTCTTTTAAATGGTAAATGTATTTTAGATGGCTGAAAGGTCACAACAGTCTCCAGAATCAAACGAGACTCAAACCATTCGCCGCAGAAACAAGAACTGATTTAAACTGCATTTTTAAACAAAGTGTCACTTAAGCTATTTTGCCTTTTCAGCGACGATATCAATACAAGTTAATGTATATACAGATGCATTATTGTGAATACACTTACCACTTATAAAACACGCGAAACATCCGCTACCGTCGGCTATCTACCGATTTCCCACTCCACACACTGTGGGCGCCAGGCTAGGTAAGCGCTCGATGCAGTTTTCAACTATCAAATAAATAAGATATCAGTCAAAAGGAGGAAATGTATTGTTTGAAATCATTTGTGACTATAATCACATATTTGGGCTTTTCTATAGTTGTTCAATCATTATTTTATTCTTTTTTGCACTTGCCTAACTTATTCGACGTAGCTTTCTGGATGAAACTATACACATATGCCCACTTGGTAACGCATGCACACATACGTTAAAAGTTTAAACCATATTTTTTTCTGTTGCATTCGATAATAATTCATATATTATTTTATCCAATACATAATTATGCCACGGATGTGTACCAAAAATATACATTTGATGCTTAGTATATTAACAGAGATATTTCAATAATTAAATACGACGCCAACTCAGTTAACAGCACCGAAAAGGAAAGGTTAAAGAACTTTTCTTTAATTAAAATCTTTTCTAGATAATTACAGGTGGTAAAAATGCAGCACTGAAATAATTAAACCGTAAAGTAAACAGGCATACTTAATTTCTTCAAAAGCAAAATACAATGCATGCACATACGAGTATACAGTGTGTGCGTTTTTGTGTGTTTTGTATACATTAGTAGTGTAACGACATAAAATGTATTATTTAAAATCTGCTTGTATTTTAATAAATTCATTAGTCATTTGATTAGGTTTTTTTTCTTTTTTCTTGTTCAATCAATTAAACTAGATTCTCTTTTCTCTGCGGAAAAATTGTTTTAAAGTTTTTTAGTTTCATTTATTTTATATTAGTTACTTGTACGTTCAAGTTTACAAAGTATCTAGTTTTAATTCATATTCTTTTTCAGTAAATTACAATAATTTATATACTGCTTGATATAACCATGAATTTAAATAGTTCTTACAAGCTAATTTAATTAATTAATTTATTTACATGATTTGGATGGGTTTCGGGAGCGCGGTATAATATTTCATCCCTTTAGAAAGTAAGCTATTTTGTATTTTATGTGGTACCTTTGGCAGTCAATTAATATTATTATTTATCATTTATGGAATGTATTGTATTTCACTACCTCAGCATACTTTTTGGGCGTAAAGTAATATCATTTTCATCAGACAGCAAAGTATAAATTATAGTTATGCTTCTTTTGTATTAGAGTTAGGTACATTTTTAAAACGGCTTCTAGCAGTTTCACTGTGGTTTTGCAATGAAGGTTAAGTAAAATTATTACGCTAACTAGTTTCGTCTTCATCAATAACAGATTTGAGCAATGTAATGAGAGTTTTTTTCCCAAAGTTGGAGAAATTTTCGACAGTCATGTTGATCAATATTTTAAATCGTAGAAATACTATAGCCAAACACAAATTTCGAGTTACAGTTGAGTAGATTGTTTTGAAATTATAGAAAGTTCACTAAAAGTTGAAATGTTTAGAAAACCACCCCAAAAGTCAGTGAATTTTGATGGGTATTATTTCACAGTATTGATTCACCGATTTCACGAGAAAAACCAGAGGCCGGGATATTGACTGAATCTGGAAAATTTTATTACAAGAGAAGATAAATTAATGGAAATATAGTTTGTTGTTTTGAATTAATTTAGAATAAATAAATCATAAATACATTTGTTCCGATAGAGAGTTTGTGCTGTATTTCTGAAGAAGAAATAAACCAACATTAAATAAATCAATAATTTCAAAATAGCCTCTACAAACCATTTAAAATACATTTAAATCAGAATACTTAGTAGTATAACAAGTAAAATATTATATTTATTTAAAAAGAAAATTAAATAATTAGATACTTTACAATTTTTTGTACAAGGAAATAAAATAAATATAAAAAAGAAATATAGAAACTTTCGAACGCAAAGAGTAATAATAGTTGTTGTACCTTATTTTGTCTACATTTTTAATTTTAACATAAGAAAAAAATGCTGAAAAAGAAATTTCCACCATGAAGCTTGTCAATAAAGAAGACAAACAAAAAATCTTGTAAAAATTGTCTAAAAATATAAGATTTTTACTATTGCGTCACTAATTTTTATTTTACTTTGTAAGCAATATTTGCAGTGTAAGCAATATGCGAACGATAATCATATTATCACCATATGAAAGGAAAATGTTTTTACCGAAATACGTGTGACTCATGTTTTGTGACTAGATCTGAATAGTCTGGCCATTTTTCTACCAGGTTGTAATATTCCCCAATTGAGGTTTTCATAGTTACTTTTGCCACGAAAAGGACAACTCTCGTGTTATATTATATATGTGTTTTTTTATGTATATTTTACATAAAATAATGAAAACTCTTTTTTTGAAAAGTCCATGATGAGTAATGAAGCATGAAAAATACAATAGTTGTTTTTAAAAACTTTATACTTCTCACAAGAATTAACCAAAACGATACAAAAGAAAAGGTAATACCTACTTGGAATTATTATTTTTTTCGAAATCATGCTAAAGATCAAAACTCTAAGACAATTTAATGTAAAAAGAAAAGAAAAAGTCTCGTCCTTATTATCATTGAGAAGAAACGGTTAATTTTCATAAAGCCTTTTAAATAAACTTTCAAAGAAGTCCCATCAAATTAATTAATACATCGATTAAAGATTCATTAAAAGGAGGGAAGAATTTTCAACAGATGCCAATATTCAATAATTTTTTTATTCAAGAGAATTTTTATAAGCTTTCTTGAATACGGCAAATGGGTGTGAGGCCATTTTTTGTTAGAAAACCTCAACGAAAAGAGCTGAAAGTATTATTTTTGACGTTTTCTTGGAAGAAAGAAAGCGAATATATTTTTAATTTAGTGGAAACAAATTATTCCAATAATACAAGTTTAATTTTTTAGGAATTAAAAATACCAGAAAATATCAGTTTGCTTCGAACAATGATCAGACTAATGAGGAATATATATTTTTTAAAAGTCTGAATAAACAATATGAGAATTGGAAGAAAAAGGCGGTTTTAAAAGTTGCTGCGATAACTCAGTGTTAGAGCAACCACCTGGCTAGCGAAAAGCCACGAATTAAAATCCCGATTGAACAATTACCGTTTTTCTTAAATGTTTTTCTAATGCATATATTTCGATGATAATTGGTCTATTATTTTTCAAATATTACTGCTTCACTTACTTACGCCCATGAGGTGATATTTCTTTCGGGAAAACGGTGCTACAGAAATCAGCCACTTATTATTATTACTCGTTAAAATTTACGTGCAAGAGTTTCTAGTTTGATTTCTGACGCATCTCAAAGCTATAATAGAATTATTATTTTTTTAATTTTTTCGAAATCAAACAAATGGTAACACCACGGTAATATTTGTACACCTCATTTGCCATGAAACCAAAGTAAATATCATCAATTGACCTTTTTCACAACTCTAAGAATTACCATTAGTCAGTTCATAACGTTTTTTTTCCTATATTACGATATATTTAAGAAATTAGAGCTTTTATTTCAGCTGTTTTCTTCTTCTCAATGTTATTATGTTTTGAGGATCTTTCCTTAAAAATTGTAAATTTTAGACAATATATTCAAAGAAACTAAATGTATAATTGTTAAAATAAAATTTAAAATGGAATGTTTGAATAAATAAATCACATGTTTAGATTTGTGATTTTAAAATTCGACACAAAAAACGGTATTCTGTTATTTTGATGCTTAATACATGATTGACGAATAATATGAACGACTTAGTGCAGCACATATTTTTGGACGGGCAACATCTCGACTAAAAAAAATCTGGTAATCATTACTATCATAAGTTATCGAACAGAAATGTCTACCTGAAGCAATGAAGTTCTAGGGTTTTAAAGATTATTTAACAGTCTTAATATCTTCTGATAAGTGCACATAAAATTTGAGGCTGGTTAGATTTTTTTGCTTTTGATATTATTTTTCTTAAAAGATTAAAAATACATTAAAATCAAGAAAAAAAAAACATTAAAAAGGCAAAATACACGTTACCGATTCCGGTATCTAAAAAAAACAATGGGTTAGCAAAACTACTAATATATAGGAATAAAATTCTTTGATAGTTATCGGAAAACGTAAAATTAATCAATAATAATCTCAGAGAATTTAAAATACTATTAAAAAAGACACTAAAAACATTTTATAAGTAATTAAAAAAACCCTTTTTTTTAATTTTTCTTCTTAAATCATCCTCCCGTTAAACTAAAATTAAGTAGTTTAGTAACAGGATTTTGAATACAACAGAAATGAAATACAGATTTTCTTATTAATCAAAAATATAAATATTATTATAATTCACAAATCTTAAGAAATTCAAATACTATTACACCTTACCATGTTTCACTGAATAGTATAATAGAGTAAAACAATACATCAATATTTTTGGTACACATTTTTTTTTTAAAGTAAGACCATCATTTCCGGGTTACGAATAACCTGCAAATAATTGGAAAACTCCTACTGCCATCATAATAAGCGGAAGATGTTGCTTGTGCGATGATGGAGGACTTTGAAAAGGAATTGAACCCACGACGCTCGCATTGGAATTTCTACTTACCTGCTAACTGGTCAATAATATAAACTACATATTTATATAAGCGCCTAATATAAGGTATTTCTACTTAGAAGCCATTTTTTTGGATAATATATCTGACTCTTGTTAACAATTTTTATTTTTTGATGTTGCTTGGTAACATGTTTAATATTGTAGGTACGTTATACTTCAGGGTTCGTTGTCCGTATTTATTATTATATTTTGGTACAATTATGCCATCATTTTTTGTGAACCTATTATTGTGCTCATGTTCCACTTTCCTCTTATATTGAAAGTCCAATATGCTGAGTCAATATTTTATACCACAACAGTTTCTTAGTAACTAAGTAAAAAAAAAACACCCCCCATATACACAAGCGCGGTTTTTTTTTCTATCAGGGTACATCTTTATAAAGAAAATTGAGATATAAAAATATATATATTAGTGTAATATTTTACAATATAAAGTACAATATCATATCTGTTTTCTATTATCTACTATTATGTTTGATAAATAACATAAATCTTTATTACAATAAATAGATTTTCACTGACAGAAAAGTTCTCTTACATTCACAAGTTATTGTTTTTTTTTGATTCGAGGTCGAACAAAAAATATCTTAAATTTTACAATGCTCAAACATAAAATATATTTCATGAGTAGTTAAATAAAAGTTTATTCATTTTCGTCTTATGATATATCTTGATTTTGTCAGTAGTTGGAGTCAACTTTTCTAGGATTCTTACCACTCCCATACATTTTTTGTCCATCCGGTTTTTAAGCGGAAGCGGTAATTCCTGAAAGAAAAACTTTCATGGAAGTCGGGTCATTTAAAACTTCATACTCGGGATAAAGAGCTAACTAGCTAAAATTTTTAAATATTTTTAAAAGAATTTAGTATGCGTACGACGTGTTATGTCGTACAAAAGAGAGTAAGATTCAGGGGTAAATCGCTCTCTCAATTTTGTGTATTCTGAAGCTAAAAGATAAAAAGGTTATTGCTGGTATAATAAGGTAATGTTACTAGATCAAGTTTAGGAAATAAAAACATTGTATTCTGGGAAAAAGCCTTTCGGCATAAAAAACCCAATTTATTAATATAAGTACAAAGAAAAATGTATTATGAGTATCTACTATGTATGGGTGTGTGTGTAAATAGTATAGTGCGAGCCGAGTATATTCGGCTTCCGGGATATTGATAGTCCGCGGGTGAGGATACTGATTATCCCCCCGGGTCAGGGATACTGATTGTCCCCACGGGTCAGGGATACTGATTCTCCCATTGTTCCCACGGGTCAGGACTACTGATTGTCCCCACGGGTCAGGGATACTGATTCTCCCATTGTTCCCACGGGTCAGGACTACTGATTGTCCCCACGGGTCAGTTGGCCAAACTGCCCGCGTTCCTCGTCGCCACGAGTAATGTATCTTGAGCTCGTAGCCACGAACAAGAAATACATGGCACGATGTGCCTGGCCCGGCCGAATACTGGCATGCTAATAGATGCACGCCATGGCTCACAGAGGCGCCTGGCCCGGCCGAATACTGGCATGCTAATATATGCACACCAAGCTGGCTCACAGAGGCTACGTAAGATCCTAACGAATCATGATATCCCGTGTATGTAACCATGGACGAGAAAAGGACGTGATATGTGCCCGCACGTGTGATAACGCGACAAAGAAGGCCTAGAGGCGATCTCGTGGTAATATCATGTTTATGAATTTATCCCACTAATCCAAAAACGATGTGATTTAATAAGAATAACGATACTAAACAAAGTATTATGCAATACGAAACGCTGCGGCGTAATGAAAAATGTAGCACCCGAACAGGTCGTAATAAAATAATTATCACGTTAAACTAAATAGTTAGCAAATCAATACGGTTCAAAATGAATGACAACACGAAACAAAATATTATGCAATAAGGTAAGTATCACGTTAAACTGAATAATTAGTAAGCTAATACGATTCAAAAGGAATGACAATACGATACAAATATTATGTAATACAGTACGCTGTGGCGTAATGAAATGTAGCGCCTGAACAGTAGAGCCGTCGGAAAAGAATTATCACGTTAAATTGAATAGTTAGCAAACTAATACGGTTCAAAAGGAATGACAATATGATACAAATATTATGTAATACAGTACGCTGTGGCGTAATGAAATGTAGCGCCTGAACAGTAGAGCCGTCGGAAAAGAATTATCACGTTAAATTGAATAGTTAGCAAACTAATACGGTTCAAAAGGAATGACAATATGATACAAATATTATGTAATACAGTACGCTGTGGCGTAATGAAATGTAGCGCCTGAACAGTAGGGCCGTCGGAAAAGAATTATCACGTTAAATTGAATAGTTAGCAAACTAATACGGTTCAAAAGGAATGACAATATGATACAAATATTATGTAATACAGTACGCTGTGGCGTAATGAAATGTAGCGCCTGAACAGTAGAGCCGTCGGAAAAGAATTATCACGTTAAATTGAATAGTTAGCAAACTAATACGGTTCAAAAGGAATGACAATATGATACAAATATTATGTAATACAGTACGCTGTGGCGTAATGAAATGTAGCGCCTGAACAGTAGGGCCGTCGGAAAAGAATTATCACGTTAAATTGAATAGTTAGCAAACTAATACGGTTCAAAAGGAATGACAATATGATACAAATATTATGTAATACAGTACGCTGTGGCGTAATGAAATGTAGCGCCTGAACAGTAGGGCCGTCGGAAAAGAATTATCACGTTAAATTGAATAGTTAGCAAACTAATACGGTTCAAAAGGAATGACAACACGATATAAAAAATGTTATGCAATACGGAACCAAAATGCGGATTGAGGAGATATAGCTCCGCCGGAGACGTCCGGTCCGTCTGCGAGACGAATGGTAAGAGTCGCTACGATGCGGAGTTACGAGATGTACAGCGTCTGAACCGTATGGCCGTCGAAAGGGAAGTGTCATACGATGCGCATAAGGCCGTACGAAATACTCAGGCTGTCGAATTGGCACCCCTGAATACAGATATTCAGAACTCAGGTTAAGAAACCCGAGCGCAGAAGCGTGACGTTAGCAACATATTCCCACGCGATTAATTAAATACTTTTGTTGTTTCCTATTATAATGTGTTGAATCTTTGAACGTTATTCTAGACATAAAACATATCTTCTTGGGTGTTAAGGAATCAAGGTAACTACGTAACATTAAGTGTTCTTTTTATTGAAACAAGTATCGCATTTATGTTTGAATATGCACGCAGTTATAAAAAGGTGAAAAGAAAACAAAGAAACCTTTTTTTACAAATTTGAATTTTTCACGCATTTTAGTTTTAAAGATAAAATATTTTCGATTTAGTTTTAATAAACTGAAAACTATTTATATATTTTAAATGTTACTAGGCAATACTGTGAAAAAATTACTTTTTTAAATCAATTTTTTTGTGTAATTATATAACTCTGACACAAGCAAGATTTTTTGCTTAAAATGATGGTAGTGGGAGTTTTTCATATATTGTCAGGTTATTTGTAACCTGGGATTGTTTGTCTTTCTTTTAAAAACTGAACTGATATTGTGAAAAGCCGTGTCGAGTTAGCATCATATCAATTTGAAGATTGCTAACATTTTTTCAGAAATTTCAACAATTAGGTACACTATTTTACGAAATAAAACTTATTTTTCGTTGTTTTTTGTAATATAGCATAGCCATAAAAAAGTGCCCAGTAATAGGAGGCCTGTTCAAAATAAAATTTTGGTTTTACGCGGGCTGTGTACATTCGACTATCTAATATTTTTTTGTTATTTATTTATTTATTTATATACTGGGTTTTAACAGATGTTATCACTTTCGTGAAAAAATCCAGTTATAAAAAACCAGTTAGTGTACAATCATTGATAAATACAATACAAATAGACAAGATACATTAAATTTTTAAAAAATTGTTGTTTTTGTACTTATTACTACTAGATACATACAAAATATACTTAGGGAATTACTCTAACACCCTTTTAAGCAATAACATGACATTCCGTCTGAAACCGTACAGACCATCAACAAAAATGTCTACATCAGCACACTCTATTAGATTATATAGTCGGCACATTTGCGATAGAGGGCTAAAGTAGGCAATATTGTTTCTGAATGTATTCAGGTGGAATGTACTATGGCGTCTTAAACAATGAGCATTGGGTACATTAATTTCAATAGCGCTAAGACATATTGCAGTGTCGAGATGACCGTGAATTATTTTATGTAGACATATCAACTCAGTTAATTGCCTCCTAGTTTTCAGTGTATCCATGTTAAAGTATTCAAGGCGTGCATCATATGATCTAAGATGGTCATGTAGACCACATTTGAAAGATAACATTCTTAGCATTTTTTTTGAACAGATTCAACAGTGTTTACATACTTGTGGTAATGAGGATTCCAAATAGTGCTACCATATTCCAATTTACTTCTAACCAAGCTGTTGTAAAGGGTTAGAATTGATTGTGGGTCCTTGAATGGTTTACATATTCTGTGAATAAATCCCATCATTTTGAATGATTTACACTTAATGTCGTTAATGTGAACATCAAATATGAATTTAGAATCAAGAGTGATTCCTGTTGGTACACATATGTTAGCTCTATCAGCCATTTTGGATTAGTGGTTTGTTTTTGACAACTGGAAAGGTTAGTCACGTTTTTGTGTGTTCTTTCAATTTTTACTTTTGAAAAAAATGGATCAAAGAATATTATTAAATTTTGCGTTAAAAATGGGAATCACTATTAGGAAAGTTGCAAAGGATGTTAGAATATCAATCGGCTCATGCCATGCAATTTTCTCGGATGTTTTGGGCATGTAACGTGTGGCAGCGGAGTTTGTTCCGAAATTGCTAAATTTTGAGCAAAAGCAACGTCGCATTAGTATAGCTCAGAAGTTGTTGAATGACGTCAACGACGATCCAGATTGCTCAAAAAGGTCAAAACTGGTGATAAAACGTAAGTAAATGGTTATTACGTTGAAACCATGGCCCACTCATCCCAATGGAAGCGGCCAGAAGAGCCAAGACCGAAAAAAGCACGCCAAGTTCGATCAAATGTGAAGCTTTTGCTCACTGTTTTCTTCGATTACAATGGCGTGGTGCATCATGAGTTCTTGCCAATTGGTTGTACGGTCAATAAAAAATACTAAAATAAAATTATGCAACGTTTGCGTGAAGCAATAGGGCTCAAAATATCGGGATTGCGGAAAAACAAATTATTTTGATTTTGCATCACGATAATGCGCCAGCTCACACATCAATGCTTGTTCGTGATTATTTGGCCAAAAACAACATTGCAATCATGCCTCAACCACCGTATTCACCAGATTTGGCTCCCTGCGACTTTTTCCTATTCCTGAAACTGAAGAGACCAATCAAAGTAAAGCGTTTTGCCACAATTGAAGAACGAGCTGATGGCCATAGCAAAAAACTCATTTCAGAAGCGCTTCGAGGATTGGAAGAAGCGCTGGCATAAGTGCATTATATCTGATGGAGATTACTTTGAAGGGGAGAAAATGGATATTGATGAATAAATAAATGATTGTCGAAAAAAATTCGAAATTTACCTTTTCTTTTGAAGAAACTCGTATACGTGTGTAAAATAAAATTATTAATATTTTAATTCGACGAAAAATATAGGAAACTTTGCAAAGAGATTTAGCTTACTCTTCTTACAAATAAATCATCAATTAAGTATACTTTAAAACTTGGGGCAGTGCATGGAGGGTAAAGCAAGTTGGTGCACATCCTGTATTTATGAGAACAGTAGTGACCTACAAAGGATTCGGGGCAGGAAGTTCCGAAACTTCTAAGGCACTTAAAACATCAAGGGAGGATAATTCTCCCGTTTTTTTTGCTTACATGCGTTTATAAATTGCCTTTTTTTTAGGATTTATGCCTTTTATGGTGGAAAAGTCAAAGGCGCATAGCGTATGGAAACACCGAGGTCTTTCGAGAATAATGCGAAAATATGCTTTCGTAAAAAATACGGATAAATATGAGATTTTGTGCACGAAGAAATGTAAAAATCAAATTAGCAGTCTTCAAGTGAATATTTTTAGACTTTTGCAAAAAAATGGAACTTGCAGAATAATACCTAATGCGTCGGCAATATTTTATCGGACGTGGCAGAAGATTTTTTAGGGTATTAATATAATCAGATAAAATAAGAACTCAAATATGAATTGAGAATGAAACTAGTACAATATATTATAGGTCTCAAAGGTTGCGATAAACTCCCCACATTGAAAAAACAAATGTTGTTTTTGGTCACTAAATTGATTTGTTTCTTGACCTACTCTTAACTTTCAAAACGAATTCTTGTTTTAAAGACACTCCTTGCGACAGCACCTTTTGAATTTAGTTTATTTATTTGTACCGCTCTTATTTTTATTGTTTATTTTTTTAGGACTAAGATTTCTGGGTTAAGTAAGGTTGGGTTAGGTTAATAACCTAACCGTATCCAAATTTTTCTACCACAAAGTGGAAATTTTTGATTCTGCAATGATGGAAGATTTAGTCCGCAGACGATTGAATTAGCGATTTCTGAGAGGAAACTCGATGCTTTGAACCACCCGGTAACTAATATTTAATAATTTGTACGATAAAAAGGTTTAAACACTTTTTTTAAATTAACAAATTTGGTTCCAGGATTAAGTTAGGGAACAGAAAAACTATTTCACACAAGACATTTTAATAGTTTATCAACGTTTTAAGGCCGGGAAGATGAAAGCATATATCTGCGTATAAAACCGCACCATTTCCAGAACAATAATCTTCCCGTCTGTTAAAAACACCCGCAGAAGTTCGCCAGCCCAAGTGAATTCACACATAACTGGAAAGGTTTCCCGCATTAAAAATAATTGCGAAACTTTTTTAGGTCAGTCCGTATTGTCTCCCCCAACTCCAAGCACATTACTTTCCACTTCCTCCTGCGGCCTAGAGCTATTTACGGTCTGCGTTTAGGCTGAGTTTTTTCCTTGTAAGATTCTCCGGTACAGACTGGTTAACAATGATTACCTATTAAAAAAAGGTTTTTCCAAAATTATATTTAATGCTATAATGAGCACAACGAAAATACGCCAAATAGTATTATACAACCTCCTTCAGCTCAGTGATAGTGTAATCGGAGCTAAGTATCAAAACAAAGTTAGCAGAATGTGAATTAGTGCACTGCCCCACCCTTACATTCGGTCACTAAATCTGAATAAATGAGAAAACACACTCCAAGGTCCAAGCTGCAGAATTGAGCTTTTTCAGAGAAGTGTATCAGGAGTTACAAAACGGGATCAAATAAGAGCTCCATGATCCAAGATAAGCTTTACATCGAAGTTTTGGTACTCTTTTTAGAAAAGTCGCGATTGAAATGGTTTGACCACGTACTAAGAATGTCACCTAAAGTCCACTGAGCCGCGCCAGGCAAAGTTGGGATAAAGATTTCTAGAGGCTGTGCAAAGAGAGGGTTGGTCTAATATGGACAGAAGTGGCCAAAATAGCGCAGAACAGAGACACTTGGAGGTTCCTTGTCGAGGTGATAAGTTTTCGACCCGAATAAGACAAGAGAATGAAGATAAAGATGTTTTTTTTTAGAAAACAGCTAAGATTTGAATCGACAAAAAAATTGACCCGAGGGAATATGAAGCTCAATCATCAGCTTTTACCGGAATTCTAGAACTGAGAACACGTATGTAAAGTTATCGACTTATTATTATTATTATTAAATATAAATAAAGTTTTTTTCATTCAGACCCGACACTAGTACGGACTTACTATTTACTTATTATTATTTAATTTCTATTACTTAATTCTATTACTTATTTGAAAAGATGATTTTTACATAAAAACGACGCTACAAAAGTTATCCATTTATTATTATTATTAATACAGTGATGTACAAAAATATGTACGATGCATATTTTCTTTATAAATTCTATATATAACTATAATTAAAACTATATGTTAATTTTTTCGAAGGAACCAAAAACTTGGGGGTATGACATTGTATATTAAATAAAACAATAAACCTTATAAAACACCACTTTATTAAAACAATAAACAAACAAAATATATAAGTCCCATATTTGATTTGTTCAGGTAAAAATAAAAAATGAAAAACCCCTTCCCTGTACCCGCTCCACCACTGATTAGTTGTCTACCTCTATTATACTTATATCTTTCTGTCTCCGTCTACTATATCTTGTATCTCTAATATACCTTGTATCTCTCCCTCTTTCATCACTGTCCTATGTATATCTGTCTGTATGTAATGTTATTTAGTTTATGTAAAAGCCCCGAAGAAGCTTGAGAAAAACTAAATCTGGTTGGCGGTTAACTCAAATGAAGTGATGTTTTACAAAATTTATTGTTTCATTTAATATTTATGTTATTTTTAATACAGAAAGCTTAATTTTCAACAGATGATTATTTAATTAGTTAAACAACAAGAAAAAAGGAAGTTTTCAAGTGAATAAATTATTCCGGTAAATATTTAATTTGAAACCCCTTATACTTTCGATTTAGATGAGCTTTCGCCCGCAGTGACAAAAGCTGGTGACCGCTCCGCCCGGCCGATTGCGCCTGCTTAGCTTTACTTGCGAGGCTCTGTTCCGGTTGTATACAAGTGTTGGCAAAGACCTCATAAACAGGTTGCGATTAGACGAATAAGTTGCGCATTTTGGCTTGTTATTGGAGAATGAAAAAAGTTCAATATTTGAGAGACACTGCTCTGTAAACGCTAGTTAAGTTAAAGTTCACATTCCTATGTTCCCCTCCCCCTTCCTCTCCCCCACCAAATTTAAGTTAGAAAACTACAATTGTACTTATATTGTCACACTTCGTTTATGTTATTTGTCATCGGCAGAGGAAAAATTGTAATTGGCTTGATTTGTTTTTTTTTTATTTTATTTTTTATTATTATATTTGAGTATGTACTAATAATTGTTTTTTGCTGTTAGGTTTCCCAAAATAAATAAAAATCTAAATGATATTTCACATTGTATTGTTTTTCGTGGAAAACTACTTTGAGGCCACTCAACAAATAGTAACGTGATGAAAATAAACTACAGATCATTTTTTCGAAGGAAGCTAAAACTTGCGGGGTGTGACATTGTACGAGTATACATTGTGTACAGATTATTAATACTAACTTTATCTTATCCCTTTAGGGAAACTAGCCACGCTCAGAGGTCGATAATATTAGAGTGGTACCGAAGATAGTATAAAAGTAAAGAATTGTTTATAAAACTTAAAAAAACTTCAGCTTTCCAGTTATAACCGATCTTCTAGAAATGATAAAAAAGATTAAATTATAATATTTTTAATAATTAGAATTTGAGCAACCATCGAAATTCGGAATATGTATTGTAATCTTTCATTACAACTTTCTGATAAATTATTAATATCTCGTTCTTGGTATTCACACATAACTTTTTTTTATAAACACACAAGTGCTACTATAATTTAATAACTACTAGTGTTTGAGAAACCGAGCTTAATTTCCTGAAAATAACTGAAATTAATTACTGTCTACATTGCTTCTGTCTTATTTACGAATAAGTTCAATCAGCTTCAAAAAAACAATATTTTTTTAATGAAATACATTTTTTTAAATTTGTACATTGAATACATGTTTGTATTCAAAGGCTTATATGTTTTTAAATGAGGTTCAATTTGTAATACGTAACAGTAATAAACGTATAGAAAACAAGAAAAAGTACTTAAACAAAATAATACGGTGTTTTCCATAATTAATTTTATTTTTTCTCCAATATATAAAGCAATTGATTTCTTACATCGTCAATTTGATTCATTGTTAAGTCCATAATAGAAACCTTACAGGCGAAAAAAGGCCCTTTAAATGTTTAAATAAATTTGTTTATATAAAATTGAGAAACTTCTTTATTTTTAAGAAAGACAAACATTCCCGGGTTACGAATAACCTGACAATATTTGAAAAACTCCTACTGCCATCATAAGAAGCGGAAGATATTGCTGGTGCAATGATGGAGGACTTAGACAGCAGAGGAATTGAACCCGTGACGCCCTGGTGAGAATCTAACTTAGCTACCATCGAGTCACATATTACGTACAAAACAAATGTATGTCATAAACATTTAGTTTTTTTTTAATCAATCATAAATGTAAAGTGTAATTATAAGATTCAATCGGAAGTAAAATATATGAATCGCAAATAAAAAAAAAATTCAGTTGTGCCACCTAAACCTTTATATTGCTTAACATTTTAAAATTTATTATGTTAAAATATTTTTTTTAATATGTTTTCCTTGAAAAGATATTTTATTAATTTATAATTTTTATACAGATGTTAGATTTTCGTAGCACTTTATTTTTTTTTATTTAAAAGCTGGCATTTTAATTAAAATTTGTGAAAAAAAAAGCTTTACTCACAGTAGTTATCACTTTTCCTAGAGTTACTCTGAATAATTGAAAGCATGTTTGAGTCACAGTACATAGCCCAGCGGTGATATGGGTATACACTCCTCTTCCATAAGTTATTACCTATATCAATAGTGAATTGTCTATTTGTTAAGAATGCAACTAGATGACCAAAAATATATCTTTACTATTTCATGGCAAAAACAATGGACAAACATTAAATATAACCTTTTCAGGACACGTATTTGGAATGTTATCGGTCACAACCTAATCTTTCTATTTTCTATGTCCTTTTCTAATATTATATTCTTTGAAGATTATTATTATTCTAATATAACAATATTACGTTAATAATAATATTTTTATTGAGCGAATATTTTTTTGTAAGAATGAATGAAATATCGCAATCATTCGAGGAATTTCCGATATATTTCAATATCATATTTTATTTCTTCTTTAGAAAGCTATCTCTAATCTGAATACCCTTGACACCTTTAAAAGGTTGAGGTGGTTCATACCACTGTGGATAAAACACTGGATTAGCAGTCGGGCGGAAAGAGTTCGATACAAACAGCGGGTTTGATACTCACATTATAAATCAAGAGTTATGTGCTTTCCGTATTTATAAAAAGTTGTCTCCGCGCAAATGCGGGCATCAGTTTGATAAATTATTTTTATATGGATAATTTGCAATGACTATTGGGAATACGGCCATAAAGAATAGTTCTTATGGCGGTATTTCAACGAAAAGTGCTCGAAAAAGCCAGCAGAAATAATAACGTCGGTACAAGCGGACAATTGGAAGACACGCGAATTGCTAGTCAAACAATCGTATAGGGTTGGCGTTCTCCCGCTAGATATCAGATCATTCTTTTATTCTGGGCTGTTGCATGACATCGGGTCATGCAACAGCGGGTTTTCTTCCTCTCATAACAAAGGTTTCTTCAAGACCCAGGCTAACTCAAACGGACGTGAAGAATCATATCATGTTTGTAAATATTTCTTGTGATTTCTCGTTATTTTGTGTATTTTTCATGTATGTTTGCCTGTATGTTTGCCTGTGCGGACGACATGATCCCTAGGGGCGTAGAAGGAGAATGACGGCCTGCGCGAACAGACCTCTCCTTTTACGCCACCGAAAGACGCCATCTCGTTCGCACGGGTTCCTGCGTCGCAGCCGCCCGTCGCGGCCGCCCTGTGGGCCCCGCTCACTCACCCCTGCCTCACGCCGGTCGCTGAGCTCAGCCATGCTCTGATTGGCTGAGACCAAAGCCCGCCGAAGTGAGGCAGAATTTCTTTGTAATACTCAAACTCTGTATCTTGTATGTCGATTACCGTGAATGCAGGGAGAGGCTCCAATAAACAAATTATGCAAGCCTACTCGCCTGTATTCACGGAATCCAATGTATTAAAAATGTACTAGAATTATTAATTATGTAAAAAGATATAAAGCTGCAAAGGCCAGTATGTAGGTCTTTGCAGCGACTTTGTGTACCTTGTACATTTTTTTGTGTCTAAAATAAAAAATCAGGCGAGCTGCGAGGTAGTTTGAACGAAGGAGAAAGAGGTGGGCAAGAACCTAATTTTTTGTATTTTATAATACAAAATTATTTGAACCCTCAGCGGGCCGCGGAATACACCGCGGGCCAAACAAAGGCAACCCTCTGCCGTCGGCGGCATGGTACCGCTGAGGAGTTAAAGCCAAAATTTCCGGCCCCTACTAAATTAGCTTCAACTTGAGACTTCTCCTCCTTCTGGACTAGCCCGCCTCTTCGTCTTCGCTGCCTCGCTGCCTCGCCTGCCTGCTGTCTTGAAACCTGGAGTTATCATTTCTTCACCTTGGCCTTCTCCTTTACCACAACAACTCCAGCCTTCACAGCGGAAGGACCGGCAGCGACCACCAGACTGGCGGGACAAATACTCCAATTCGGGACAAATACTCCATTTCGAAACAAATACTCAAGTCGCCTTTCAAGCGCAAAAATTCGATTTGGTCTCCGTGCATAGAAACAAGCCGAAGCAGGGCCAGCACACACTCTCTTCTGACGCGGACGTGTATTTACAGAACACGTCCCGTACATGGTCCTTTCGAGCCGGGATCCCTGCTTCGCTTGTTTCACCCAGAAGCCCTGAAGTCTGCGCCTCCACGCCTTCTGTGGAGCCCTGAAGCCCTCCACGCCTTGAAGTCTGCGCCTTCACGCCTTCTGTGGAGCCCCTGCGAGCCATCAACGCCATCTGTTTGAAAGCTCCAAACTGCGTCTCCGCCATCAACGCCATCTGTGGAGAAAAATTGAAAGCTCCAAACTGCGTCTCCGCTAATCCGCCACCAACGCCATCTGTGGAGAAAGGTTGGAAGCTCCGCCTGCGTCTCCGCTTACTGCTGCCTGTACATCATGTCACCATCGCTGCGCAGTGGCCGAGGTGCTTCGCCTGGCCCGTCTCAGTCGCCAGACGCCCCGGCCCCACTGGCCCCGGCCCCGCTTCTTGCCATGCAGAAGGAGAACGCAGGCTTGCTCGCTGCTAGAACTCTGGAGCCAGCCGCGCCGTACCCGCCAGCCGCGCCGTACCCGCCAGCCGCGCCGTACCCGCCAGCCGCGCCGTACCCGCCAGCCGCGCCGTACCCGCCAGCCGCGCCGTACCCGCCAGCCGCGCCGTACCAACCGCGCCGTACCCGCCAGCCGCGCCGTACCCGCCAGCCGCGCCGTACCCGCCAGCCGCGCCGTACCCGCCAGCCGCGCCGTACCCGCCAGCCGCGCCGTACCCGCCAGCCGCGCCGTACCCGCCAGCCGCGCCGTACCCGCCAGCCGCGCCGTACCCGCCAGCCGCGCCGTACCCGCCAGCCGCGCCGTACCCGCCAGCCGCGCCGTACCCGCCAGCCGCGCCGTACCCGCCAGCCGCGCCGTACCCGCCAGCCGCGCCGTACCCGCCGAGGAGATGTTCCTGCGAATAAAGATCAGGAAGGAGGACCAGCCGTCTCAGTTATACTTATGGAGGACTGATGCGCACAAGGAGCCGGACACCTTCCAATTGACTTCAATGATGTTTGGGGCAACATGCTCGCCCAGCAGCGCCCAGTACGTGCGGGACAGGGTGGCCGAAGAGTTCGCCAACGAGAACCCGGCCGCCGCGGCAGCCATTAAGTCCAAGTTCTATATGGACGATTACTTGGACGCAGTCGATACTACTGGCGAGGCTGCCGCACTAGTCCATGGCGTGAGTACCCTCCTTGCA
Organism: Drusus annulatus; assembly: GCA_022651775.1. Taxonomy (NCBI): domain Eukaryota; kingdom Metazoa; phylum Arthropoda; class Insecta; order Trichoptera; family Limnephilidae; genus Drusus; species Drusus annulatus. The sequence goes on from JAGWCC010000186.1 coordinate 441,854, forward strand.
AAGGGAGGGTTTCATATCACAAACTGGGCGTCAAATTGCCCAGAAGCTGTGGCGAGCGTCCCTCCGGAAGACCGGACTACATCAATGGTGCAGATCAACAGCGGGGACGTCGAAACCGAGAGGGTTCTAGGGTTGGTGTGGGACCCGTCCACTGACCGCTTCATCTACTCCTTCAAGAACGCGGTCAGCACCGAGGAATCCACCCGGCCCACCAAGAGACAGCTTTTGTCCATAGTCATGAGGATCTTCGACCCTGTGGGTTTCATCTCCTGCCTCACAGTACGGTCGAAGATCCTGCTGCAAGCTGTATGGCGGTCCAGCGTCGGGTGGGATGAACCCATCACCGCCGATCATGCCGAGAGATGGAGAGATTGGCTCAGTCTGCTGCGCGAGAGCAGCGTGACAATCCCGAGGCGCTCGCTGCGACAAAAGCAGAACGATGTCACCCTGCACCTCTTCTGCGACGCCTCTGAACAGGCTTGCTGTGCGGTGGCCTACTACGCCGAAGAGGTGGACGGTACCATAAAAGTCACCTTCTTGGCCAGCAAGAGCAAAGTGGCGCCTCTTAAACCACTGTCCATCCCCCGCCTTGAGCTGCAGGCGGCGCTCATGGCGGCGAGACTTGCCGCTACGATCAAGAAGGAAAGCCAGGCGCACATTGCCAGGACCATCTTCTGGACAGACTCAACCACCGTGCTATGCTGGTTGCGGACCGACCCCCGTACCTATTCAGCATTCGTGGCGAACCGGTTGGGGGAGATCGACGAACTCACCAGCATAGCCAACTGGAAGTGGGTACCTACCAAATTGAATCCTGCGGACATTGGGACCCGGGACCTGGAGGTACCGGATCTGTCTCCGAGCGGAAGATGGTTCTGCGGCCCCAGCTTCTTGACTGGCCCCGAGGAAGACTGGCCGCAGGAACGCACCCTGGTGAGACCCGACAACCTGGCGCTGGAACTCAGGCCGCAGTACGTCGGCCTAACATCCATTGCGGGGAGAGCCCTCCCTTCCATCGAGCGATTTTCCTCATGGAACCGGCTGGTCCGGGCTACCGCGTGGATGTTGCGCTTTATCAGGCGTTGTCGGGCCGGACCCGCCAAACCTATTGAGGGCCCACTGCGGGTCGAAGAAATCACGGAGGCAGAGTCAAGATGGGTGAAAGACTCCCAACTCCACGCCTTCTCCGCCGACCTGCTCACCATCCAGCAGGGAGAGTCGCTGCCAGCTGCCAGTCGCCTGGCCCACCTGACCCCCTTCATCGGACCGGACGGGATTCTCCGGATGGGGTCCCGACTAAAGGCGCTCACCAGAGCAAAAGAGGTGGCGACGACACCAATAATACTGGATGGAGATGAGCCATACACCAGGCTCTTGATCTCCCATTTTCACCAGCGGGCAGATCACCCCAGCACAGAGAAAACTATGGCCGAGATACGGAGCAGTTTTTTCGTGCTGCGCCTTAGAACAACATGCAGGAAAATTGCGCATGACTGCCCTACCTGCCGCATGCGAAAGAGCAAGCCCTCTCCACCACTCGCGGGTTGGACTACTTTGGGCCCATGGAAGTCACAGTCGGAAGGCACCGAGAGAAGCGCTACGGAGCACTGTTCACTTGTCTCTCTACTCGAGCAGTGCATCTGGAGTTAGCCGCCTCCCTCACCGCCGACTCGGCTATCATGGCCCTGCAACGGATGACAGCACGTCGTGGGCAGCCCGCAGTAATATACTCCGATAACGGGACCAATTTCCACGGGGCGGACAATGAGATGAAGGCAGCCTTGGAAGCACTCCAGCAAGACGACAGACTCCAGGACACCATGACCACTCAGGGGATAGAGTGGCGTTTCACTCCGCCCTTGAGTCCCCATATGGGGGGAGCCTGGGAAAGGCTAGTCCGGTCTATCAAGAAGGCGCTGAATGCGACCCTAAAGGAAAGGGCCCCCCGAGAGGAAACCCTAAGGACAGCGCTGGCAGAGGCTGAGTTTGTGGTCAACAACCGACCACTGACTCACGTCTCTGTCGACCCGCGAGATGAGGACCCCTTGACCCCTAACCATTTTTTGATGGGATCAGCTGGAAAACGCCCTCACCTGTCCCTTTACGACGCAAAGGAGGAAGAGGTATGCCTCCGCCGCCAGTGGCGCATCAGCCAGCAACTAGCGGACACGTTCTGGAGGCGGTAGCTTCGGGAATACCTCCCCACCATGGGCGCCAGGCAGAAGTGGCGTCACCCTACTGACCCCATCAAGAAGGATGATTTGGTGGTCATCATGGACCCCGCGCTGCCCCGAAACACTTGGCCGCGCGGTCGCATCCTTGAGGCCACTCCCGCAGCTGATGGCCAAGTGAGGACCGCCCGCATCCAGACAGCCGCGGGTGTCTACACCCGACCCGCGGTGAAAATTGCTGTACTCCTGCCGGCCCAGCCAGCAGAGACCATTGCCGAGACATCGACGACGCACCCCCCCACACGACGGCCCGGAGGATCCGGCCGCCAAGGTCGCCGCCGGACCACACGTCCTCCCGACAAGATGGGCGCAGCCGTGACTGCACCGGGGGGAGTGTATCGGACGTGAAGAATCATATCATGTTTGTAAATATTTCTTGTGATTTCTCGTTATTTTGTGTATTTTTCATGTATGTTTGCCTGTATGTTTGCCTGTGCGGACGACATGATCCCTAGGGGCGTAGAAGGAGAATGACGGCCTGCGCGAACAGACCTCTCCTTTTACGCCACCGAAAGACGCCATCTCGTTCGCACGGGTTCCTGCGTCGCGGCCGCCCGTCGCGGCCGCCCGCCCCGGGCCCCGCTCACTCACCCCTGCCTCACGCCGGTCGCTGAGCTCAGCCATGCTCTGATTGGCTGAGACCAAAGCCCGCCGAAGTGAGGCAGAATTTCTTTGTAATACTCAAACTCTGTATCTTGTATGTCGATTACCGTGAATGCAGGGAGAGGCTCCAATAAACAAATTATGCAAGCCTACTCGCCTGTATTCACGGAATCCAATGTATTAAAAATGTACTAGAATTATTAATTATGTAAAAAGATATAAAGCTGCAAAGGCCAGTATGTAGGTCTTTGCAGCGACTTTGTGTACCTTGTACATTTTTTTGTGTCTAAAATAAAAAATCAGGCGAGCTGCGAGGTAGTTTGAACGAAGGAGAAAGAGGTGGGCAAGAACCTAATTTTTTGTATTTTATAATACAAAATTATTTGAACCCTCAGCGGGCCGCGGAATACACCGCGGGCCAAACAAAGGCAACCCTCTGCCGTCGGCGGCATGGTACCGCTGAGGAGTTAAAGCCAAAATTTCCGGCCCCTACTAAATTAGCTTCAACTTGAGACTTCTCCTCCTTCTGGACTTGCCCGCCTCTTCGTCTTCGCTGCCTCGCTGCCTCGCCTGCCTGCTGTCTTGAAACCTGGAGTTATCATTTCTTCACCTTGGCCTTCTCCTCTACCACAACAACTCCAGCCTTCACAGCGGAAGGACCGGCAGCGACCACCAGACTGGCGGGACAAATACTCCATTTCGAAACAAATACTCAAGTCGCCTTTCAAGCGCAAAAATTCGATTTGGTCTCCGTGCATAGAAACAAGCCGAAGCAGGGCCAGCACACACTCTCTTCTGACGCGGACGTGTATTTACAGAACACGTCCCGTACAAGGGGTTTAGAATGAAGGAATACTGGAAAGATGGGGACTGAGCTACTGTGCGTGGGTGGCGTGAAGCTTATGGTAGTTCCCAACCTTGGTTGGCGCTATTCAGAATACTAAAATGACTAATTTATAATTACCAACAATTAGACAATTTATTCTTGAGTAAATAAGTCAATTAACATGATGTGGAAATAAGAACTCAAAACATACAAAAATACGTCATGCAACTAATGAGCGCACGTACAACACAAAAATAAAATTTAAATAAAATATAATATTGTTTTAAGCCACTTTATTTATACACATATAACAATTCGACCGGTTTCGGTTAAACTTAACCTTCATCAGGAACGTATAAGTATAAACTGAGTTCAGTTTATACTTATACGTTCCTGATGAAGGTTAAGTTTAACCGAAACCGGTCGAATTGTTATATGTGTATAAATAAAGTTGCTTAGAACAAAATTATTTTTTATTTAAATTATAATGTCAAGCTACAAAGTGTTTGCTTCCTTCGATAACAAAAATAAAAATAAGAAAAAAGGCTGTTACTTCCCTTTGACGAGAGGGTGCTTTAACAAATTTAAATATCTCCAACTTCAATAATTTTGCAACTGTTTAAATCATTTCTAGTATTTCTACTTATTTTCGGTGAGAGGTAGTCATTTGAAAAATAAATTATTGTTTATCAATTTGCACCAGAATATTTAAAAAGATTTATTGTTTGCAATAAAATATTAATTTAAAAAATAGTTTATTTCGTTCTGTTCCCGGCTTAAAAAAACTTTAACGTATTCATTATTTCGTAACGACATGCAAAGCTCTGAGTGATACGACTACAATTCAATAAGCCCTGTTTATAACTTATTTCTTAAACCAAAAACTACCTGTTTGAAGAAGAATAAAAAAAACCTATGCGCATCTTGATATTATTTTTATTATCAGTCTATATTTTTATTAATTTGTTTACCAATTCCTTTTTCATAATCTCTCCAACGTTCCTTCTTGTTAAAAAGAATATAAATGTGAAGATCCAGATAGATTGCTTAGGTGATTCTAGTGTAATGAACAATACTCAGAAAGAGACGCTTAGACGGTTTGGATATGTAAAGCTAAGGAATGGAGAAAAGAGTGTAAGGAGAATATAATATATGACGCCAAAGTGAATAATAATTGAAATCCGAGGAAAACACAATGTGAATCAAATACTTAATTTTGGTCATGTCAAGAATCAGAGTAACGAGTATGTATGAGACGATGTAAGAATGTGAATGAAACCAGAGGTGTATTCCAAGTGAGATTTGTATGACGATTCATCCTTTTTGTTTACTATTGCGGAAACGAATGATGGTTTGGTAAAAGATACTGTTCTTTAAAACCTACTGTAAACGCAGTAATATGTACTTTTTTACAACATAATTTATTGACTAAGTTGTAATACAATTCCAGAAGAAGCCCTGTGCAAAATTTGAATTAATACTGTGACACAAATTAGAACATTTTCTTTGCCAAATCCTCCAATCTATTGCCAAAGTTTTCAAAATTATATAATTTTCGGTTTGTGAGGGGTTCATAGGAACGCCTTTAAATTTGTGAGGGGATGATTTGTTTGGCCGGTTAGCGATAGAGGATGTTAAAACACCGAAGATTTATACCGAAAAAAGTGTTTTTAGGTCTCTCCGTGTGTCCAAAGTAAGATCAGTTGAAATTGATCAAATATTTTAAATAAAAATTTTTTTCTTGAGTAGATAATCGTTTTCATAGGCTTATCCAGGGCCTAGGAGTCGCATGGTTTTTGTGAATTAGTAAGACCAGTTTTCTTTCAAATTGGAAAAGATCATATTACTAGGGATTATCTGTGCAGTATGAAGTCCTGGGATATAATATATTAGAAAGGGAATTTTTTCTCGATCTTTTGGTAAAATTGAAAAAACATACTTTTCTCCGAGCACACGCACACGCCCACAGCATATTTCTAGTTTTCCTCTTCAATTATCGTAATGTCGAGTTTGATTGTACTTTTTACAGCGTTTACTCGCGTTGCAGTGGACCTCGGTGGACACAAGTGCAACATGAAAACTACCGAAGCGAATAAAGCGACTGCTTTCCTTTGTTGACAAAAGCGTTTTTTACAATGCAAATTTTTACGACGAGAATTTTTAACAAGGCGGGGGATAAAATGTGTACGAAACTATTTTTTACGCATTCTGTATAGTACTATAAACCAGAAGTTAAACATATTATAGAGGCAAGATTATCACAAATGGACACCATGTGAAGCGGTCTAAACTTTGAAAGCGACGCAACATAAATACGAGGTTACTTTACAAACATTTGAATACTTTTGGGGGAAGCTTAAGGAGCTTGCAGTATTTTTTGATACCGCTGAATCTAAGCCAATGATATCCGTACTGCATGTAGGGGTACATGGATACGAATCTTTTGGGTGAGGTGTTTGTGGGTTGGTTTCTGAAGGACCACCAGCAGATACTCGTATAATAATTACATCTTTTATTATTTAAAGTAAGAGCGTTGTCAGTTTTCGGTAAACTGCTGTTGTAAGATTTGCTAGATTTGGATATTATTTGGTTTTTGGATCCGAAACTGCGATGAAACACCGAATTTGTGTTCGACTTCAGATGAAATTGAAAAATTATCGACTGTAAACTAACTAAATAACCACGACGCCGTTTTCCCACAGGGGTAGACAGAGAGGACGGCCCGCCATATAACTCTGTCTTGGCACACACTCATTGCTTCATTTACATTCATACATCTTATCATACATACTTCTCTGTTATTCTGACTCTTTACATGACCTGATTTAAGTATTTAATTCACTTGATCGTGCCATGTCTTTCTCGGGCGTCCTCGTCTTCTTCTTCCATTCACTTTCGCGTTATATATTTATTTCACACTCCTTTCTTCGTTCATTCGCTCTACATGCCCAAACCATCTAAGCGTTACTTTCTTCATCCTATTCATTACGCTCACATCAGCCTTGCATATGAACTGTAAACGATGAACTATTCTACTTGATGGAAGTGTTTAATTATTGTTTGTGGAAAGAATTACGGAATTGAGGAAGGAAAAATGTAAAACATTCATCCACCGATGACATTAAAGTTTTTTACTCTTCTTGAACAATTTTACTGCCGAAACAGTTCACGAAAACACCGCACTTAGTTGAGTACTTTTTTTTCACAAAACACCACATTTATTTTATATTTTTAGAAGATCAAACGTCAAACCATCGAACTAGCGAAACGAACGAGTAACCACGTTTTTTCACACAAAAACTCTTTTTCTCATCCAAAATGGACTAATAACTACGATAATGTATTATCCGGTTAGTAAGGTAATGTTACCATTTCTCTATGATAATTATCAATAATATTATTACTTATATTATAATTTGATAGAACTTGATAACTTCTATTTGGCTGTTACAATAATATCAAAACTGAGTATTTCAGATACTTGGTTTTATTTATATTGCGTTTAGTTGGTAATAGGTACGCAGCGGTGGCTTACGTATCGAACTACATGGAATGTTGATACAAGAAGTCTATAATATCACAAATCAATTTTTAATTAATGTATTAAAAAATATAATGTATTTAATACTTATGTTTACTTATATTCTTACTTTCCATTTGTGAAAATATTATTTACTTATATCACTGTTAAAGGTATCTTTACATGCAAAAGCTCACTTGGGTGCTCACAATTAAACAAATAAATATCACAACCTAGCTTAATAACTGTCATCACATTTTTTTCCGCGGGTGTAGGCATACACGTAAATATCAACGCGCCATGCAACTGCTAAAAGTTATTTGTTTCATTTAGTTTAATCGTCAAATGAAACAAACTATAATTCTGAATGACGTGACCTGAGTCTAATGAACGATTAATTAGTTTACGCTATGTCTACCTGTGATGCCGCTGACTACTTGTCCATCCATTTGCGCATCACACATTTATCTGATGCTTATTTTTCATCTATCCGCTCTAAATATCTAAGAAGTCCATGTAAAAACAACATTTAAAAAGTATAAACAAAATCATATTTTCTACTGATTTTTTTGATTGTTTTATATCTTTCTGTGATGACCCTGACACTTTCCTCATAAAACCACAAACACATATTTTTATAGAGCTATTTTTCCACAGACATTAGTGTTTGTTTCATTAATAAATGGTCGTTTTCTCCAAGTGGGCAAGAAAATAATCTGTCTTAGTCATAGTAATTGGTCGTCTTAACCCAGATAATAATTCGAATAAACGGTCTGAAACAATACACCAGAAAAATATAGCTTTGTCCTATATTGCCTCTTTAATATTCCCCAATAAATACGCAATCTAGATGCCCAAATGAATGATCAAATTTATTCTCTGGACCAGATCCAAAAAACTCCGAATCTCCCAGAATGTTCTCCCAGGGGTCGTGCGTGAAGGATATAAATCAACCATGCCTCGTAAGGTTTATAAAATTTGCGTAAGTCTTAATGTCGACTACATTTATCACTTTTTTGTCCTTTTTAATAAATGCTCTCCATAATTTTCCTTTTATTCGCTCTGCTGGTCTTCGAATGAGGAATAAACAGAATTCACAGGCGATATAATACTGAAATCCGAGTTTTTAACGGAACAAAGAATTTACCTCGGAGGTTTGAAGTAAAATTTGGGTTCAAGGCTGCTTTCATAGCAAAAATAGGACCTTTTAACTCGATAAACGCCACTGTACCGAGTATGAGATTTTGACAGCATTCCCCATATGCGGCTGTCAAAAATATGATCCACAAAGTAGTCAGTAAAATCGGAACCTAGATGAGTTATAAACTAACTAACACCCACCTCAGAACAGGTTCTACGGACCTAGTGAGGTAGGTAATGTAAAAAAATAATGTAAGAAACAAAAAGTTAATGAATAAAACATAAAAAAATATCATGCCATTTCACTGCAGGGGTAGGCAGAGAGAATGGACCACAATAGAACTCTGTCTTGGCAAACAATTGTAAAAACGATATAAATAATTTCCAAATGAAGTATGAGATCGATTGAAAATGCGGATTTCTTATAAGACATCAGTGCCTCAATCGGAAAAAGCATTACTCGCGGATAGAGTAAAGGTGTCAAGTTCGAGTGTCGGTCGCGACCGTTATTTTTTCGGTTTCATATTTACGTTATACGATGATTGAAATAAGATTGTTGACATTATTTCAATAATTAATAATAATATATTCGTCTATAATTGATAAAATTCTACAGATTATATTATAAATTTGCATAAACATCAATTCTCTCTAAAAGTTTTATTGAAAAAAAGGTACAAAAAATAGTATTAATATTTAATCTTCCATCAACTTAACTCTACAGCTGTAGCAGTATTGTAATAGTTAACAGCAGATTTTTTTGTGTTTTTTTTTTCAATCTTCTGTATTTGTAATTTTTTCAACAAGTTTTTTCTGCTGAATTTTTCTTCATTTTTTTTTACGTTATCTCATTATTTTTTCTTTAAAGATCATTTGTATTACTAAAATATATTTTTTGTTTATTACTGTGTTTTAACTAAAATGCGCTTTAACTAAAACCATATTAATGTCGTATGAAATGGGTAACTCTATTTAAGAATCAATTGATTTCGTGAGTGTGCTTCCTTAAATGTGAAAATTACAACTAATGTTTTGAAGCAACATATATTGTTTGTACCGAAAAGAGTTATCATTAAAGCAAGTAAATTTGCGTGCACAAATGCGTTTTTTATAAATCAAGTGATACTATAAACAATATTAATTTGTCCTTCAAATATTAGGTATCCGAATAAGTTTAATATTCATTTTGGTAAATAAAAACAAAATCGACGCGTGTATTATTCTTGCCTTGATTGAAAAAAACTTATACGTTGTGAATTGGTAATAATTGATTGTTTTTAGATTATTTTCATAAAGTATCAAATTTTTCAGATGCCTTAAAAATATAAATGATATTTGTAAATCACAATGTTTTGTTTATTTTTGTGCTAAGCACTCAATATTAATAGTATTAAACCGAAAGTTCAAGTAACATGATATTACAAAGGAGATGCGTGTACCTAAAGTAAATCATATCTAGACGAACTTTGAACCGATATTTCCCTTGGCTTGTGTTCCAATATTTACCCACAGTATTTATCCTGGTCCATTTGTAAGGAGGCACTGGGGTTTGTAATCATTTTAACATTTGAATTTGAGAGAATTTCTTAACCGCAACTGGCAATATATATTTTATGGTTTTGCACCGTAAGATTACAGAGTAAATTGAATCACGTAAAGTGGAAGATGTTTTCAGTTTTTGATAATTTTTCAATAAGTCATAATTTCTTCTAAGTGTGATGACATGATTTTCTGAATCTGAAGATTGAAAAAAAAAACAGGAACGAAGCACAAAAAATCTACTTTTAACTATAACAATACTGCTACAGCCGTAGAGTTAAGTTAATAGAAGATTAAATACTCAAGAGCATGAGCACTATTTTTTGTACCTTTTTTTTGGAATTTTTTTAATAAAACTTTTAGTGAGAATTGATGTTTATGCAAAATTTATAATATAATCTCTAGAATTTTATCAATAACAGATGAAATTTTTTTTATTAACTATTGAATAAATGTCATAAATTTTATTTCAATCATCTTATAACGTAAATATGAAACAGAAAAAATAACGTTCATGACCGAGACTCGAACTCGGAACCTCTACTCTATCCTCTGAATCTGTATTTGAGAACTGCCATAGTGCGTTTTTTTTTTAGCTAAAACACATTTATTTATTTACAAACTAACGGACTAAAGTCCAATTACAAAAAAAACACATAATGGGAAAAAAGAGCAACAGAGAAAAAACACAACATAGCGCTGTATGGCATCCCCAATAAGGATATTTTGTGAAGCTGAAGGTAGTGGGAAGGGGAAAGAAATTCAGATCTGGTCACCAAACAGGGCTAAAGCCATTTAAAGCAACGTTTCAATTCTGAATGGTGGTCTTTAACCAGGGCAATACTTAGAGTATCTACCACTCTGGAACGTGCGGTAAATATACTTTATTTTATTTATATTAATTAAAGGTGTTATGCCACATATTAATAAAACAAAATGTAAGAACCCGCGACGTCTGGATTCGTAACCAAGCGTCTTACCACTCGTCCAAGCGTCCCAACAACGTTTTTGATGCATTTCCATCATAAATTATCCTAAATGGAATTGATGTCACGTTCCTCCCAATTTCAAATTATGTTTATCGGCACGAATTAACCAATAACCAAACCAGTTGATAAACGTTCTTGATCTTTGTCAGTCTTGTTGTCATTCAAACCCTACAAAGTGTTGACTTCCAAACACCAATAATATGTATTAATAGATACATCCTTCTCCGAAATTCTAGAAAATAGTTACTTAAATTACTAAGTATGCTGTTAAGTGAAAATAATTTCAATCTTCAAGCAGTTTTTTTTTAATTTCATGATTTAAACAGCCCCTAAAAAGTTAAGATGCTTTTAGAAATGTATCTAAGCAAAAGACGTTGATGGATACACAATAAAATTATCCTTTTGTAGAACGCAAATTTTAGAATTGATTCGATTTGATTTAAGCAGCAGTACTCAAAAATAACACTGAACGTTACTTTTTAGCATTCAAGTACAGACAATCTTACAAATGATGTATCTGAAAATTTTCTAAGGATAGTTAGAAAATTGTCTGAGGTTTCCAGTAAATACGTTTTCACGACGGTAATCCTTTAAATTATTAGAAAAACATACTAAAATTTCAGTAAAAGGTGAAGTTTTGAAACTAAAAAAGGCATTTTTAAACGTTTCACCTAAAATTCTGCGAGAAGTATTTTTATAAGGAATTTAAAAGATTACCATTTAAAACTTGTATTCAGTGGAAACCTAAGATATTTTTCTAACTGCTGATATAGAATTAGCAGACAAATCATTTGTAGTATTGCTTGTACTTGAAAGCCAAAATGTGTCTATTTTCGGGTGCTGACCCTTCAGACCAATGAAAAAATATCGTTTTGATTTGTTTTTGCTACACAAATTAAATTGTTTTTAAAATTTAAATAAATAACGTTTGTAAAACTAAATATTATATTGTGGAATTTATTAAAAATATAAAAATAGCAAAGTTTTTTTTGTACGTTGATTAAAGTTTTTTTTTTTTTTTTTCCACCTGTATAATAAAGTACCTACTTTTAACGTATTTTAGCAGCTATTAGTCTGTATTGACGGACTCCAGGGTCCAATGGTAAGACGCTCGACTATGAATCCAAAGGTCCCGGGTTGAAGCCCAGCGTGCGCCAATAAGTTTTATTTTATTAATATGTATCATAATAAATTTAATTCATATAAAATAATGTACACTTTATTTGCGGCACGTTCCAGAGTGGTAGATACTTCAAGTGTCGCCCTAGTGAAAGACCAGCATTCAGAATTGAAACGTTGCTTAAAATGGCTCAAGCCGTGTTTGGTGACCAGATCTGAATAGCCAGGTACTTTCTAACCTTCCTCTTCCCGATCTCCTTCCCCTCCCCACTACCTTCAGCCTCACAACATACCCTAATTGTAGAGGCCTCACTGTAATTATCTCACTGCCTCTAGACGGTTAAAGAGCAGTGTGCACTTTTGCGCGGTATTCAATATATGTACATAGCCTGTTCAAAAGAAAAGGTGAATTTTGAATTTTCGCGGGCTGTGTACATTCGATTATCGATTTGTTTTTTGTTATGTTGGTACACGTATGTTTATCATATGTTAGCGTTATCAGCCATTTTAGATGAGTGGTTTGTTTTTGACAGCTGGAAAGGTTAGTCACGTTTTTGTGTGTTCTTCGATTTTTTTTACTTTTGAAATAAATGGATCAAAGAATAAAATCCATGATTTGTTTTTCCACAACTCCAGGAAACTCATCGTCATTAAAATCTTTTCGGCCTTCTGTAAAGCGCTTGTACCACTTATAAACACTTTTTTGAGACAAAGTAGACTCGCCGAATGCCAAAGTCAACATTTTAAGTGCGTTGGAGCACTTTATTACATTTTTAACGCAAATTCAATACATATTCCTTGATCAATTTTTTTCAAAAGTAAAAAATCTAAGAACACACAAAAACGTAACCTTTCCAGTTGTCGAAAACAAACCACTAATCCAAAATGGCTGATAATGCTAACATATGATAAGCATACGTGTACCAACATAACTAAAAACGTTAATCGAATGTACACAGCCCGCGAAAATTCAAAATTCACCTTTTCTTCTGAACAGGCCTCGTATATATAGAACTTTTTTTAAATAAAACTAATTAATTTTTCTTGGCAAGTCATGTTACATTTCGTGATACTTTACGGGTGTAATTGTGTGTTCAGTTTGCTGAAAGAAGATGACTTCACCTCCATTTGCCAGGGTGTTTGTTCTGCTTTACAATCCTCCCACCTCCCTCCGTCGGTCCGTAAGTTCCACATCAACGGATTTAATTCCATCTCGCAGGCGGGGCGGGCTAGTACCGGACACTGTAGTTGCCGGCGCCACCCGCTCCCTGCGCCCGGCCGCTACTGCCCAGCGCCCCTCCGAACGAACGCGCTCGTATTAAAGTCCAGCCGTTTCATATAAAAGGGATTTGCAGGAGCAAAAATTAAACACGGGGACGGACTTAGAAGACATTTTATTTTAGATTAGAAATATGCTATGTCGGTATTGGGTGATATTTTAACACTATTAAAGATTTACCCAATTTTATATACATATTTAATATTCATTTTACGATCTCCTAAAAGGTGAAATATAAAATTAAAATTATTTAATTAAAATGAAATAATAACTTTTCAGATTTTATTTTAATTTAAGTAACCAAGGTTTTTCAGAAATCGCATCTTATCGAAAAAGATCGAACCTTCAATAAAAGCACCAGTGCTCGTATTCTCCATAAAAACGGTAAAAGATTAAAAATTTATTAACACCAGAAATAAAGAAAGCCATTAAAATGAATAGTCATATTTTGTTTGTATTCTTAATAATTAATCAATTTTGTCCAGTAATCCAATACTAGGTATATTTCCCGGAAACTCATAAAAATTTTAATTATTCTTTCATCACGTTCTCAGTTAACATGTTGCCTCTTTAATTTCACATATTATGTCTCTTTCTCTGTGTTTCTTTTTTTTATAATTTAAATGTTTTCTTTTGTTTTCATACTGTTCTTTTTTATTTTTTATATTGTATTCTCCCTCTGTTTGTATAAGTATATATAACCACACACTTTGTATTTTTATTGAGTTTAATTTTAAACCCCGATGGTGTTTAGGCTAAGCGAAACCAGTCGGTCATAAAACTTTAAATGAAATATGTAGTCTTATACAAAGTTTTGATATTGTTTTTGGTTAAATATAACAAAACAATTACATAGTACCTTATAAGTTTCATTTCCCAAATCTTCAAATTTCAGTCAAGTATAATAATTCTCAAGACAAAAGTAGTAAAATCTACTACAAAATAAATGTCACAAATACTAAAATAAATAAAAAATTACAAAATGGCTATTTATTATAGAATCTCTTTAGCAACTTTCTTTGTTTTCCACCTCAAAGTTACAGCGATGTTTGATGGCTCATTTTCTTACTCTAGTATTTTTTGTGCTCTGGTCAAATGATTGAACTATTTTCTAATATAAAATGAGAAACTGCACATTGAAAGGTAAAGTATTAGATAGTCTATAACAATCTCTAACTTGCTTTATTTTCTCTTGTTGCAGGTCAGGCATAAGCATCATGCCTTTCGGCCAGCTCCTTGGCTAAAAATGCCAACGTCCACTTCAAGCGTGCATGTAAGTAATCTTTTAAATATCTTGTTTTAATATATTTTCACATTTTGTTAGATTCTTAGAATATTGGGAAAATTTATCGGTAAAAAACAACACGTCGTGTTCTTTTCAGAGTTTACACTCGTTTATTTAAAAACTGCCTGTACATTTTCGTCCAGGAAAAATGTTTGGTTTCACGGGAGTGGTTCCTCTATCTCAAATTTATGATCTTTAAATAAAAGAATTTGTTTTTAAACGTTATATTGTAAAGATAACTATAACGCACCTCACCGCAATGGTTCTTCAAATCCGTGTCAATTGCACCCCATCTACGGAACTGATAGGTCATTTTAGGCGTCTTATATACTGGTAGTGGTTACGAAAATTCAAGTACTCACTCCACGCAATCGCGTCTACAACGAGAACACGAATAACGCCGTATAAACTTGTCGAATATACAAGAAAAAATATGCCAAATATTCCCTTTCGAACTCAAAGTTAGAATAGCTTCTCGAGTGTTCTCCCGTATGGAGCACGCGATAGAGCCACCAGCACAAATACCACCCTGCGGCTGGTGCTTAGAAGCTCCATCGTCCGTTGAGTCACGTTTCGTTATTCTCTTCTTGTGGCTATTCATTTATGATTAAACAATATATATAAAGTTATATGGCTGATATTGTCTTACAATCACTACTCTATTCCAATCAAATAAAGTAAATTGTACATTATGATTATAAGCTACAATGCAACAAGTACTACATTTTCCAATTGTTTTTAACCCGTCGTGCTCTAGCAGAGCCTTTAGGCATTAGGAATTTATCATTTTCTTGTCATAAGTCTTAATCATTTTAAACCTGTTCGCATACTTAATGACCCTTATCACTTTTCAACAAAATAATCAATCCGTAGAGATATTTTGCATTACGTTTAGTTTGGTACAAGTCGAATAATAAATATTTGTAGTTTGCTCACATCAGTACGACTGAAGAAAAACTGTTTCAAACATGAAATTACTGTTCGTTTTTAGAAGAAAACCCCATTCCATTTTTTATTATTTTTATTTGGAAGAAAATGTATTCCGCCACACAAAAATACAATAAAATCTTCACATTTCTTAATCAAACTTTTGTTATTGACGTAAGGGAGAAAAAACCGATTCTCCGAATATAAGAAGCTATTCCAGATAAACCACTTATACCATTATCATACAGTGTGAAAAAATAAAATACATATACGCATTATCTAAGAAATAGCATAATTGACAAAAACATAATTTTGTAAAACACAAGTGAGTTATTACAAAATAACAGTCAGCAAGGTGCGACGGAAGTTGTGCTTTGCGGGAATCCGGCATTCCAAAGGTTAAACAGACGATGAAAGCAAAGAGATTTTTTTTTTATTTAAGGAGAAACACATTATTATTTATTATTACAGACAGTTATTCGTAAAAAAAAATAATATACATTCACTAGAAAATTTGCCTGCATCCCAACTATTTCTAACGGATTAAAATAAAATTGTTTGAAAAAAATCTGGTGGTGGAAGAATTCGTCTGTGCAGTATTTTTTAATGCGTATTTTTTTCAGTTGGTTACTGACTGAAGGCTTACTAGAACAGATGCCAACATTATTCGAAGAACATTGTACTCATATAAAAAAAAAAACTTTTAGTGGATACACTTCTTCAAATTTGGATTCCATCCCTTTATCCCAGCCTGAAAAGCAAAACGGATCCAGTTGGCTGCGGGTAGCTACCCGATCCCTGGCAGTTATGACTATGGGAAGAGTAAGTTTGAAACACGGACTCTTACAATGAACTAAAACTCACTTTATCTCCTTGAAACCGTCCAGTTAATCGTCAATATCGCTGCTCCGGAACAAAGGAGGGAAAAACAAGCTGCTATTGATCCTCCGATATGATTGGGAAGCGGTGGTTCAGTAATAAAAAAAAAAAAAAAAAAAAACGGATGGGTCACTAGGGGTTACTTTTCTTCCACCTAACAAGCTATGCCCCCAGATAATAGATTTTTTGTGAAAAGATGAATTTTAAACGTAGTTTAACGACCTTATATAATAGCGACCAAATTCTTTTAGATATTACGCAATCGTATATAGCAAACAAAAAAGAAACGCAGATTTCTTTGTCTTTTTTAAAATAATTTTACTTTAATGAATACTATATGATGAACATCTTCACCTTCTAACAAAATTCTGTCCAAACTGAAAACTTACCTTTTCAGACTCTCATATCCTTAAATTCATTAAAAGAATATCTACATAATCTGTCTATCAACGAACCACCTTTAGATATACAAATTTTAACCAAATCCTGTACTGTACGATAAATTTCGAAAGTTTAATTTTTAATTTCGCTCCCATGCCCTAATTCGAAAAAAATGAATAAAAACCAAAATTTTAGGTTAGTAAGTGTGTTTATCTTATAAGACCTGCCAGGTGAACTAGGAATTAATATGTGATATTTTCTCATTTAAACTAGGAATTAATATGTGATAATAGAAAATAAGATCTGTACAGCGCCCTTGAGGTGATTTTTCACAAAAAACGGCGCTTTACAAATCATTCAAATATTATTATTATTGGTTATCTGATTAATGAATAATTAATTATAATGCAATTATTGCTTAGGAATAAAATTGTATACTTGTATAAAAAAATATACTTTCTAAGAATTAAATAAATGTATTTGGGAATGCCGGACTTGAACCCGCCACCTTAGGATTCGTAGTCGAGTGTCTTACCACTCGACCACGCAATTCGTCGTATACAATAAAAATGTAAAAAGGGGATTGAATCACTAAAATGCTCTTTATAAAGTGGTATTTATAAAACGCATGGATTCAGACTTAGAGCGCTCGCAATCCTTTGCATTCCTAAACAGGGTACTGCTTCATAATCAGTGCCACAGCGGCCACTGGCTGTCTGCACAGTTTGGGAGCTTATGTCCATAGTATGAAATGCGTTCTGGGTTCATGGGTCCACAAGCTCTGTGGAAAATCTCCGAAAAGCAATTACGACTTCTAGAGAAAATTTTATGCAATCGTGAAACCTTTATTTGTTCATTTTATTCGTAAGTCTGTAGTTTGCTAACATTGTACCCTGCATTTTTTTTATACATACACCTTTTTAGATAAAATTCGCTATTTTTTTTTTTTAATGGATAAATAATGTTATATAGTTTATTTCTGAAACACACGTAAGTGTACCTATATCACTTCTAACCCCAGTTAAATCTGATTGTGCGCTATATATATGGTTGAACTGAAACCGGTTGGCATTTTACCAAAAATAAATTTATGTACACAATGTAATAGTTTTTTTTTTAATCTAATATGGTTCCACCAGATAGTGATTTATTTTCGAATTGTGATATTTTTTATTTCCCAAATAACTTTTATTTTTAAATATTAGGTATATTTCCTGTAAACTCCTCAAAATTTCTCAATATTCTTGAATCACCTTCTCAGTTGACGTTTTACCTCTTTCATTTCATATTATCTGTCTCTTTCTTTCTGTTCCTTCGTTATAGGCTTCATGTCGTTCTATTGTTTTCTCACTGTTCTCTCATTTTTTCTATTGTGTTCTTCCTCTTTGTGTAAATGTAACCGCACACTTTGTATTTTTTGTTTAGTTTAATTTTGTACCCTGAAGATGCTTAGGTTAAGCTAAACCAGTCGGTCACAAAAATTAAAATTACATCTGTGGTCTTTTACAAAGATATTTTTTAAATTTTCATTAAACATGTCAAACCACAATATGATTGCTTTCTACGAAATTGTAATTTTTTAAAAATTCACATTATTCGTTAATTTATTGAATAGGTACCTCACTCCATGCGTTTACGTTCTATAATCACTTTTATTTATATAAAACGGGCATGTCAAGTTTGGTAGTCGCTAGAGTTCAGAAAATACATATTACCTGAAAAAAAAAACAATAAATCAATAAATTTTAAGTTAAAAATCACTTGAAAAAGATATAGTTAACAAAAAAAGAGAACGTAGGAAGTTTTTAATATCGCTTTCGGAATTTATAGAGTAACACATTGAAGGCTTTACGGCGTCTCTTCGTTAATTAACAGGCACTGACTGTGCAATGATAGCTATTCGATTATGCAGAATCTGGAACGTACAAACTTCCGCCACGGTGATGATAACATATTGGTGTGACTAGCACTCGTAACCGTACTGAGCAGTTCATACCTCATACAGGAACCGGAAACAGCAAACAGGAAACTGGATTCAGATCTCACTGCATCATGGCTTGTCAAATTTGTACGGAAAGTTGGAATTACATCATGGAACTTTGTCAAAGTAAGTTTTATCAATTCGAGGTTAAAGTTTCACCATGTTGCCGATTGGAGAAAACTACTGCATTAGAGGACATCTGGTTTGATGTTAACGAAATTAGTTACTATGTATGTTGCAGTATGAATGTGTAAGTGCGAGAATAATGTGGATCCGGTTCAAAATCGGGTTGACAAGGGTGTTTCTTGTCATTGGTTATGCTCCTGTCAATTCTGAATGCGACGAAGTGAAATATGCTTTTTGGACTAGTGTGAACGATGTAATGAGGCTTAAAAATACGAATGAAAGGATTATTATGGCAGGGGACTTGAATGGGTGGGTGGGAATCAGACGAGACGGGTTTGAGTCGGCTTTAGGTACGTTTGGGGATAAAAGAACGAATGATAACGGTAAAAAAATACTTGAAGAATGTTAAGAGTGGAACCTGTTTGTATCGAATACTTTCTTCGATCATAAAGGTATCCACCAATATCCGTGGGAAAGAGGAAATGAAAGGTCAATTATCGATTTTGTAGTAATTGACTCTGGGTTGAGAGCCAATACCGTAGACACGAGAGTTTACAGAGGAGCTGAGGTTGAATCTGACCACTTCTTGGTAGTTTCAAGATTAAACCTCTTTCGCGGCTGGCGAACTAAAGTGAAAACGGTGTCGACTCCAACAAGAGTCAAAATAGAAAAACTGCAAAACGATAGTGTGAGAAGTAAGTATGAGAAATGTATGGATATAAGATTGAATGGATAGTCTAAGCATAGAGGAAACATGGAACCATATAAAAGTGAGTCTATGCGAATCTGCTAGAGAAGTTTGCGGAATAAGCACGCGAAGTAGGAAGAAAGGTGACGCATGGTGGGATGACGAGATTAAAGCACTGGTCTCAGAGAAGAAAAAAGCATGGTTATGTCTGATAGCGACTGGCAGTGCTTCTAGCGCGGAGAGGGATCAAGCGAAAGAAGTATAAAAAGAATGCAAGAAAAGAATAAGTGTTGGAGTGAAAGAACGAAAGAAACGCCTGGAAGAAGAAGAGGGAATAAAAATGACAAATCACTTCCAAGAAAACATTAAATTGTTTTGGAAGGAGGTCAAAAGGTCCCGAAACGGCCCAGAAAGCGGATGCGTGAAAGTTGTAAAATAAAAAGATGGAAAAATGTTAATAAATGAGGAAGAAATAAAATAAAGATGGAATGTGGGAACCATAGGGCAATAAGCTTACTAAGTTCAGTTGGCAAGCTGTATGGTAGAATATTGATTGAAAGGGTAAGAATGAAAACAAAAGACAAAATTTGGGACATTCAAGGTGCTTTCATGAGTGGAAGGGGGTGCATGGATCAAATTTTCTCATTGCGGATGCTTACAGAGAAGTTTTTGGCAAAAAACCAGAAACTTTTCTGTGCTTTTGTCGATTTGCAAAAGGCGTATGATCGAGTTGATAGGAACAAATTGTGGAAGATAATATTCATGGATGGAGTTAACACGAATCTTATACAAGCAATCGCGTCCTTGTATGAGGGAAGCGTTGCATGTGTTAGAGTGAACGGTGATTTTACGAAGTGGTTTAACATCACAAAATGTGTAAAACAAGGCTGTGTAATGTCACCGTGGTTGTTCAATTTATACATGGATAATTGAATGCAAGAATTGAAAGGTGTGGGCTTGGGCGCGAAAGTGAAAAATGTGAAAGTATATTGCCTATTGTATGCGGACGATGCGGTGCTGATTGCTGACAATATGGAAGATCTACAGTTTCTCGTTTCTAGGATGAACCAAGTATGTATGCAAAATGAGTTGATGATGAATGTATGTAAGTCCAAAGTGATGGTGTTTGAAAGAGAAAGTACGAGAACAGCGTGCAATATAGTTGTGAATGATGAATACTTGGAGCAAGGAATGTATTTAGGAAGTATGTTTACAAGAGACGGAAAGGCTGATAAGAAGGGTGAATGCAGGAAACTCCATTAATGGAGGACTGAACACTGTTGGGGCAAATAAGAAATTGTCCAAAAAAGCGAAGCTAGCAGTCCACAATGGAGTGTTTATACCAACCCTGATGTATGGCAGTGAGGCGTGGAACTGGCAGAGGAAGGATGAAAGTAGACTGAATGCTGTGGAAATGAGATCTTTGAGACGGATGTGCGGTAAAACCATGTATGACCGTATTACAAATGTGGATATCCGGAAAGAATGCAAGGCGGATATGAGCGTAATGGATAGGATCAAGAAAGGGACGCTTAGATGGTTTGGGCATGTAGAGCGAATGAACGAAGAAAGGAGTGTGAAAAGAATATATGATGCGAAAGTGAATGGAAGAAGAAGTCGAGAACGCCCGAGAAAGACATGGCACGATCAAGTAAATCAAATACTTGAATCGGGTCATGTGAAGAGTCAGAATAACAGAAGAGTATGTATGAGACGATGTATGAATGTAAATGAAGCAAGAAGTGTGTGCCAAGACAGAGTTGTATGGCGGTCCGTCCTCTCTGCCTACCCCTGCGGGGAAACGGCGTGATGGTTAGTTAGTTAGTTTTAGTTAGAAATTAGTTACTCCGGAAACTCGCTGCAATTGCTGGGAATTAAAAAAAAATGCATATATTCCTGAATTTTTTTTACCGTCAGAAAGAACCAGATTTGCATCACTTTTTAATGCAATATATTTATTTTTATTTTCCGATACTTATATTTATGAAAGGTAAGGGTAAGGAGGGGTTCCCAAAACTCTTACTATAAACAGATACTTAACTTGTTTTTCAAAGAATGTTGAATAAATATTTCGGGTGACTTAACCCTTATGTGGAAAAGAAAACTACACCTTTACATGACTGAAAAGGTACCCGGGTACCCGTATGTGTTTTGAATGGAATTTGAAGCTTGTGCATATTTCATAATCATTTTTAAATCTTAGCAAATTCCAAATGTTTTTTATTTATTTGAAAATCATCTCTAACATGTAGCTTTTATTGATAATATCGTACAGATTCGACACTTCGGGATCGAGAAAAATTATCCCATGTCAGCAGAAAATCCTCGCATTTTGAAAACTAGTTCGATAAAATTTCTTAAAATTCCAATTGTGCCTGATTTTATTTTAGAATCATGTGAAACATATCAATATTATTACAGATTTATAATTTCGTATGAATCCGACGCTTAAGTACGTGGAAAAATTGGCCCATGTCAAATTTTTTATTTCATTTTTCCACTAAATGAGTGAAATTTCTTAAAATTCCAAGTTTTTATTTTAAAATCATCTGCAACATGTAGCTCATATTACAAATTCACAATTTCGTACAGATCCGACACTTGGGGACAAAGAAAAATGCTCCCATGTCAGCAGAAATTCCTCGCATATAGACAACTCATTTGTTGAAATTTCTTAATATTTCAAATGTTTTTGTTTTTATTTTCAAATTATCTGTAATATGTAGCTTTTATTACAAATTCACATAATCGTACAGATCCGACACTTTGAGTCAGAGAATAATGCTTACATGTCAGCAGACATATTCTCGCATTTTGACAACTCATTTGGTGAAATTTCTTAATATTTCAAATGTTTTTGTTTTTTATTATAAAATCATCTGTAACATGTAGCTTTTATTACAAATTCACAATTTTGTACAGTTCCGAAATTTTGGGATAGAGAGTAAATGGTCCCATATTAGCAAAAAATCCTCGCATTTTGACAACTCATTTGATAAAAATGCTTAAAACTCCAACTGTGCCTGTTTTTATTTTATAATCATGTGTAACATATCAATATTAATACAGATTTATAATCTGGTATGATTCCGACACTCAAGTACGAGGAAAAATGCGTCCATGTCAAATGATTTATTTTTTAATTTTCCACTCAATGAGTGAAATTTCTTAAAATCCCAAGTCTTTCGGTTTTTATTTTAAAATCATCTGTGACATGTTGCTCTTATTACAAATTCACAATATCGTACAGATCTGACACTTAGGGACAGAGAAAAATGCGCCCATGTCAGCAGACAAATCTTCGCATTTTGACAACTCATTTGATGAAATTCCTTAATATTCCAAATGTTTTCGTTTTTATTTTAAAATAATCTGTAACCTGTAACTTTTATTACAAATTCACAATATCGTACATATCCGACATTTAGGGACGTAGAATAATGCGTCCATGTCGGCAGAAAAATCCTCTTATTTAACCACTCATTTGATAAATTCCACGCTATTCTGTTTTTATATAAGAATCATCATAACCTTACAATTTTATTATTTACTTACAATTTCGCACGAATCCAACAATAAGGGAAGAGAAAAATCCTTACATTTCGACTACTCATTTGATAAAATTTTATGATATTCCAATTTCTTTCATGTTTATCTAAGAGTCATCTCTCACTTATCAATTTAATTACAAATTCACTACATCGTAAAAATTCGACTCATTACAAATTTAAAAAAAAACGCACACATTGGACACGTAGGGATGGTGAAAAATGCGCTCATGTCAGAAGCAAAATCCTTGCATTTTGACCACTCTTTTGACGAAATTTCCTAATATTCCAATTTATCATGGTTTTATTAAGAATCATCTGTAACCTATCAATATGCCTGTTTCCGTTTCAAAGTAATTTTGCATTTATTTTTTGGGAAAGAATGATAGGCAAGCCAATTTAGCAATTGCGGCATTGCAAAAAATGCCGGGTACTCGCTAGTATTAAATAAATATTGCATGATCGAACTCTCATAACATTTTTTGTTGTGGTTGGTTTTATTGTAATTTATTTATTAAACTTTGATAAGAGAACTGCAAGTACCTTTAATTTTAATATCTTTCCTACATAGTGTTGATTATGTCACTGTCACTATTTTGCTTTTTCAAATATATATTATATGTGTCTAAGGTGAGCTGCAATACAATGTGAATACATTATGGCCCAGTTAATATTAGTTTCTAACTAGGCAAATGCCTGTTTTGAGGCATTAATATTTGACACTATTGTTCTAAAAATACCCACACATAGACGGAAACGAAAAAAGGCGATAGTTAGTGAAATTTTCTCGGGTAACTGTGGTTTGTAACCCTCCGATAATTTGGCGAAGTAGCTGAACTTCAACGTGAACATAGAAATTTGTAATTAGGTACTATAAATAGATATCTGAGTACCAAATGAACTTTAGTTGATTGACTCAAATTCACCGCAGGCAATCTCTCAGTGGCAGGAGTAAAGCCGTCGGCACGGCGTGATGAACCGTAGTCCGTGCATACCCTTCTACGCCAAGCTGGAGTTAATAAAAGTTTATCAATGAATCCCGCTCGAGCGAAGAATGCGGAGAATTTACTTAGCAAAAGGTACCTCCATTAATCGTTGAAAATATCTCTAATTCGGCCGCAGGAATGTTACAATGCGTGTGTTATTTACAGAGTTCACATGTTTGCTGTTATATTGATCCAAGGCTATCTCGAAGTCTTAGTCCATTACTTACCAGGATATTATGTACATAGGGTAACTATTGACAGTAATATACTAAAGTGAGACTCACTTAGATAAATGCAATGACAAATGTATTATTAGAGGACGTAGAGTATTTATTAAGGGTATAAAAATTCAGATGAAACATATGAATTCATATTTGAAAAAATTGTCAAATGAAATTTATTGATTTGTTATTTGAAACCCGGGAGTGTGTATCTCTTTAAAAACATACATTATACTGACAAAAAAAATTGTAAATTCGGGTTGGAAATTTTTTGGATTATTTTAAGGTGTTGTGAATGTATCGTTCGTGACATTGCTACATAAAAATATGTGAGGAAAGTTAAAATTTCTCTTTCGAACTCCATCAGGTTGAGCGGTTAAGTAAGTTTTCTATTTAGTGTGCACAATTTTTTTCAAATGCAACAATCAAAAATCTAAAAAAAATAAAAATTATTTACTCTGAGAATAGATATTAACGTAACCATCATTTTCAATGGAAAATTTAAATGGTCATAGCTTGGAAAGGAGTCGTCATTGTTAGCTGAAAATAGTATTGATGACGCACTTTCATTATTCCCAACGGAATATTATGTTGCTAGAGTGTTCCATTAGAGGGGTCTTAGCGAGACTGAAAAAGTATACAGGCAAAGGGACGCACTTTGAGATATTTGATATATTTATAGAAATTATAAACGTGTTCTCTGTTACATCACGAGGATAACGTTTGGCAAATAGATATATTAATATTAAACTTGGAATTAACTTAAAAGCATTAATGTATATTTATTACTAAATATTTAAATTATATAAACAATCCAAAACACAAATATGAAACAGAAAAAAAAGAGAAACTTAAAAGAACAATGGTCATTACCGAGACTCGAACTCGGAACCTCTATATTTAGTGTTTGGCTTTTTTCTGTTTCACATTTGTGTTTTAGATATTTAATATTATTTAAATATTTAAGATAGTGAGTAAAATGGTAAAGAATATTTAGGAGGTTTTTTTTTTCTAAGCGAGATAAATTTTGCCAAGAAATCATTATTACTAAAGCTAACGGTTTCGTAGTAATAATTAAGTATATGTATTTTTTAAATATTTTAATATTTTCGTAGAAAGCAACGACTTTGCTGTTTAACATATCTAATGAATATCGAATAAAAAATATATATTTTTTTAAATTAATCCAATTTTAGGCGAATTTCCTGTAAACTCTTAAAATTTCTCATTATTCTTTACTCACTTTCTCAGTTGACGTTTTGCCTCTTTTATTTCATATTATCTGTCTCTTTCTCTCTGTTCCTTTGTTGAAATTTTAAATGTTATTCTATTGTTTTCTCATTGTTTTCTTATTTTATTTTAAATTGTGTTCTCCCTCTGTAGGAAATACATTTTTTGAAATATAAATATTGATAGATTAAAAATTACCAATTCTTAATATTTCTCAGAATGAAAAAAAAAAACACTTTCATAACCACACAATTTGTATTTTTGCTAAGTTTAATTTTGTACCCTGATGATGCTTAGGCTAAGCGAAAGCGGTCGGTCATAAAAAGTAAAATATAATTTGTAGTCTTATACACAGTTATTATTTGACGTTCATTGTATAAATTAATATTTGAAAATATCGAGAATAGATTTTGAAATGATACTTACTTTGCAAGCTTCGACATTCTAATAAAATAGAACATTGCCCGTTTGAAAGAGTGCAAATAGAACTCTGTAGTAAAACGGATGAGCTATATTATTGGGTAATATTTTTATACAGAAATCAAAACACGTGCAGAGGTTGACAGAGCGACCGTTATTAACAATGGTTGTATCTCTTTACCGTTGGAGGGATATCCTTATAGCCTTATATTGTAGGCCTTTTGGAAATGTCCCGAAATTGGGCCGGGCTTTGTTTATGAAGGATACGGGAATATAAAGGAGAAATATTAAGGTTCAGGTGATGCTGTGCCTCATTTTTGCGGATAAAGGTATTACGGGGAGAGAAATTCATTAGTTGACAGGAACATTTGGGTGAATTGTGTTTCAAGGATTTATATGAATCGTGGTTGGAACACGTACCATAGAAAGGTTTGTTACTGATAACTAAGTAAGAATTTTTCCAACTGTCCTAAATAAAACATAATAGTAATTTGTTGAAATGAATATAATAGTCTTCTAATAATAATAATAATAATAATAAATGGAGACATTTTATTTCCCCGTTTTCGTGGGAAAATCACCTCACGGGGCGCTTAGTTTCAGTTGTTATCAATCATCATTAGAACAATATAGTGTCATAATTTCGTGGGAAAAAATCACTTTGTGGTTTGACATATTCAATGAAAATCAAATAATGACTTTTTATAAGACTGTAGATTTAAATTAATTTTTTAAGACTTTGTTGTAATTTAAATATTATTCTTTTGTTTTTTACTGTATAATTTTTTAATTATTTTATATTGTTTTCTTCCTCTGTTTGTATGAGTATATTTATTTATTATATTTTATTTTATTTTAATTCATTTTTTTTTTTGTTGTTTTGTTGTTATTTAATTGGAATATTTAACAAAAGTAAGTAATTAAGTAAAAATTTATGAAAAATGCAAAAGTAAATGAATAACAAGGTAGAACATAAATACATGGATTATTGGCACCTGTACTGAAGAGATGCCTATTAGCCGTTTGGTACTTGGTACCTCATATAACCAGTCCATAACTAAAGGGCGTCATTACAATATCAGCTTGATATGAATGACAGTTTTTTTTTAAAAATTGATTTATCGTATATTTCCACACACAAGGTTTTTTTAGTTTAATTTTACACCCTGATGATGCTTAGGCTAAGTAAAACTGGTCGGACATAAAAAATTAAATAGAACCTGTGGTCTTATACAAATAAAGTGTCAGTTAAATTTTATTTTGTTACACAATATTGTCAAATTACAAAATTTTAACTTCTTTGAAATTTGTACTGTTTTCCATTTGAATCAGACGTTTGGATGCTCTCAGTTTTGCTTTGATGAGAGACTACCATTTAGAAGTGAGGTATTGCGCGTTACTTTAATTGGCTTTAGACGTGTTCATTTACAAGAATATATAAATATTCAGGTACCTCCTGATATTCTTCACCCCATCTTTATCTCTACTTCACTTTCCTTAGCCTCATAAGATTTTGTTTTATTTTAATATTATATATGGACTTATGAGCTTTTACGTGTGCAATACATAATATAAAATAATGGAGACATAAGAATAACACAGAGTAAATAATTAGCACAACAAAAGCATGAAAAAGTTACTGGAAATAACAATGCAATAGATTAACATTAGAATTTTCGTAAGATGTATGCTATTATAGCCTTCTTGTAACTAGATTCAGTGCAGCTGAATATATCTATTCCCCTGAATATTTATTTTCCCTAAGAAAGGATTGACAGTCACACTGAATCCAGCTTCCATGGTCGAGCGGTAAGACGCTCGACTACGAATCTAAAGGTCACGGGTTCAAACCCGGCGTTCGCAAATAGCTTTTATTTAATTAATATGTGTCATTACAATAATATATAGTTATTTATGGTTTTAAAGTTTATTTTGTAGAATTCCATTTTAATTTTTAGGTTTTTTAATTTTATTTAAACAATTATTATTATTATTCTAAATTTTTAAAAAACAATTTTAAGTCAAAAGTTCTGCTGGGTAATTTTTTTACGCGTGATAGCTGTTTCGCCTTCTGAGAGCATTGTCAAACAGACAGTTCGATAATGCCCTTAGAAGACGAAACAGCTGTCACGCGTAAAAATAATTACCTAGCAGAACTCTTAACTAAAAATTGTTTTTTTTTAAATTTAAAATAATAATAATTATTGTTAAAATAAAATTGAAAACCTAAAAAATAATATGTAGTATATTTGCGGCACGTTCCAGAGTGGTAGATACTCTAAGTATCGCCCTGCTAAAAACCACTATTCGGAATCGAAAGTAAAAAGGCAGTAGTACACTCTCACAGTCTGATTACACATAAAAAATAACGTTTGCACAAATCACGATAAACTCCGAGACGATTATTTTATTTGAAACTAGTAGAAAAGCACCATAACTTTAAATACATACACATAAAGCTGTATATATTTTTTCAACTAAGGATTATTGAACAGAACAATACTATAATATTTTCACCCAAACTACAAATTTACGATGAATCACTTTTTCCGGGGTTTTACGTCGTAACCCCTGAGAGAGAAAGAGACAAATCGTCACACCTTTTTGCACCAGTTTTCAGTATGTACAGGTAAGGATGTTTTCCATCTCCCGCGTCTCCGGCGACTCCACCCACTACGTTTTGTTAAGCGACATAACAGGACATAATTTAACGGTTTTTTAGGTTATATCCTATATTTTCGTTGATAATAATACTGTTAAAACGTTGTTTTACAAATAAACAAAACAGTATGTCGAGATGTGCTATAGATATATAAATACCCTAGCGCTACCCACGCCCGAGTCTAGAAAAAATCAACAATCCTGACTACACAAGGTATCCATCCCTCTTGGTATATGATTATTACAATTATATTGAAAAAACCTTCAGACTACAAAACGGATCGCCCATTCGAAAGTTTTTAAGTGCCTACGTTTAAAGACCAATACATTAAAAATTCAGTATTTCAAATCATTAAAGAAAAAAACAAAAACTATTTTTTAACTGAAAACCGAACTCGACTTAAATATATATTTTTCCATGCCCAAAATTAAATAGTTCATTTTCTCAACTTCATTATACTTACCAAGGACAATTTTTTTTCAATCAACTACCAGAAGAAATCAGAAGCAATAATGATAAAAACCCAACTATTTAACTCTATCGAGAATTATTTAAAAAAACATTCTACATAATAAAAATGTCTCCAATTGATTCGAATGAATATCTTTTTATATCGCATTTACTAACAATGTGTACCATACCATATTTTTAATCACTAATAATAATGTAAACTTCTATTCCGTACACAAGCTTATGCTTATGGAAGAGAACTATATTATATTCGAAAAAAAAAGTATCATTATTTGATTGTAATTAATCTGTGAAATAAAAAAATAAAAAAAATATGTATACTCGTATATATATTTTTGCTCTGAGATACCAGAAATACTAACTGAATCAATTTTTTCTTTAACTCTTAATGAGAAGCTCTTCATATTAATGAATCCTTTCACACGCACTCTTTCTCAACCGGCCTCACAACGTTTCCAAGCCGAGTGGTGATACAATTCCTGGTATTTTTAGTCATCGTATTCATTCGCTACTCTTTGTAGAAAAAATCAAATCCCCTGGTTTGGTTATCTAGGCAGGATGCCACCAGTACGACAACAGCTGAACATTCATTAAGCAATTCCAGAGGGAAGACAATCAGTTAGTCGCCCCAGACAAAGCTAAAGAAAACAAGTATAGAAGCTGTGCGAGAAGAGACTGGGTATAAACCCAAGCCAGCCATGTAGTGACATCTTGAGGCGCTTTGTTTAATCTCTGGTCCCTGACCCGAATAGGAAAAGGGAATGAGAAGGGAATGGATTATTTTAATGAAAATCGAAAAAGTCTTCTTTGTGAATTCATTATATTTTTTTGCCGTTTTAAAAAATATTTTGTAGAAGTCCATTTTAATTCTTAAGTTTTTTGATTTAGAAAAAAGGTTATTAAAAATGATTGAAAATTTAAAAATTAAAAATTTAATTTTTTTTAAATAAGTCTATCTACAATTTAAATTCAGAAAAAATTATAAAACATGTTTATTCGGTATTAATGATATATTGAGAGTCAAGGTAACGCTTTTTATATCTTAACTATGAATGACCGTGTTAAAAATGTGGATATCCGGAAAGAATGCAATGCTGATGTAAGCGTAATGAATAGGAAGCATGAAGAGCAAATGAACGAAGAAAGAGTGTAAAAAGAATATACGATGTGAATGTGAATGAAAAACGTGATCGGAGACGCCCTAGGAAGACATGGCACGATCAAGTGAATCAAATACTTGAGTCAGGCCGTGTCAACTCAGAATAACAGAAGAGTATGTATGAAACGATGTATGAATGTGATTGAAGCAAAGAGTTTGTGTCAAGACAGAGTAGTATGACGGTTTGTCCTCTTTGCCTACCCCTGGGGATTTTTTTATTTTTAATAATAAGTTCTTTGTCCACAATATTTCTCTCTGTCTTTTTTTTAAAGTACTTTGTATACAATATTTCTAATATTTTATATGGTTTCTTTTTATCTCTGATTTTTAAACTGACAAAATGATTGTAAAATTCCATTTTAGAATAAATTTACGATTTATACATCTTTGTGACTTATTTCCACTTAATTACTTTTGACTGGGTCGATTTCACCTTACAACAGGCATCTTCAAATATTACCAGTCTGAAGATGCTGGTCAAAAACAGATAAGTGAAAATACGATATAAAGGTTTTTGAATAATAAATTCGTATTTTTATGCTTGCTAAGTGATTAATATCTATTAAATAATAAAAAACATACAAAACTATACCTTGATTAATTTTGATTATTGGATTTCAAAAAAACAAATATATTTTCTGAGTTTTCTATTAGAATGTCACAGTTATACGTTTATTTACTCAAATTCGAGCAATTCTTAAATACTTAAAAATGTCAATACTTGCTCTTAAACATCACTTCTTTTTTTAATTATATTTCTCTTTTAAACAGTTTTGAGCTCTGGTAGAAATTAAATCGCAAACATTCTGGCTAAAGTAAAATAGTGTGGACTTTGGGGGTGCGATATAAAAAAACCGTCATCTTTGTTTTATTTGGGGTAAGGCATTTGGTAAAATTAATATTTCAAAAACACAACAACTATTTCATTTGCACAGAGCAATTGTTCCATTGCTCTAAAGTTTCAACTCCAAACAAGTTAAGATGTAAATAATTTATTCCACTTTGCTTACAGTTCAGATATTGTTATTATGGTCGCCTTGTTACAACAAACTTGGAATTATGGACGTCTCATCCTGAAGTGAGGGTGTCGCTCTTTAATAATGTTGTAGACAGAGAAAATAAAGGATTTGAGATTGAAACGGGTTTGAAGGACTTGTTTATTCAATCTTCAATCATATTCCCCTTCCCAAAACCATCAATCATAGGTCTGAAGTTATTCATTTTGAAAGTCAGGTTAGCTTCTAATCTAGAAAGAAGTTAAATATTGTACGTTGCTAAATATTTCTAAAATGCCCGGAAAGGGCTACTTGAAACTTAATTTAAGGCTTTGAATTTCATTTCTTTAGTGCTGTAATAATAATATAATCATATCGCAACCCTACCCAATCTACCCTCAAACTTAGAGGGCTGAAATATTATTCAACCCTTATAGTAAGTACTTACGCACTCAAGTGCAAGCATTATACATACATAAATTCAACTGTTAATCTCAAAAGGATTTCCGTTGTTGTATTAAAAATATTTTTTTATTAAACTTTGTTCCACTTATGATGTCGTAATTTGATAAGACTGTTTTCAACTTGGTTTATAATCTTCAGATAAGACCATCTTACATCTAATGATTTTTAAACGAATTATTTTCCCAACTGCCCGGAGCCAGTGGGACTATGGCATCCCTAACAAGGGTATGTTGTGAGGGTGAATAGAGTGGCGCTGGGAAAGAGATGGGAATAATAAGTGGTGAAGTACCTGGATAATCAAACCTGGTCACTTTACACAGCTTATGCTATTTAAAGCAACGTTTCAATTCTAAAGAATGGTCTTTCACCAAGACGTACCTACCACTCATGAACGTACCGTAAATGTATGATTTTCTTTTTCTAGTTCAATCGAACGTAAAATAACAGCACGTTATAATTGAATAACTCGTATTTAAGGATCTTAGTTGCTGAGTCATGGAAGTGAATTTATTTGACACTGTTTGAGAATGCAAAGTTTATCGAGCGATCTTTTAAAAGCTAGCAGAATGCAGTTTTATAGAATTCCGGGTAATTTTGATACCTCTACAGTCTTTACCTACCCATATCTTATTTTTTTATTTTTAAGAAACGGTTTTTACACAAAACAAACAATAAGAATATAAAATGAAAAACTTTTATAGCACCGTTTTTTATGGGAAAATCCCCTCAAGGGCCTCATAATTGAATTATAAGGGCTGGCCGTCTTAAATACATTGATATTTTTTCCTAAAAGCTTGCAAGCATATCGCGGCACTACAAATGAATTAAATAATTGAATTTGTGTTTTTTTATTCTACACAAGTATAATTGTGTTTAGTTAGCTGTGAGGTGTGTTTCAGCACAACCCAGTCATTGCGCCCTTGAGGTGATTTTCCCACAAAAACGGCGCAATAAAAGTTATCCATTTATTATTATTATTATTTATTGGGCGCTCCAATTTATTAAAAAAATAGATAACTTCTCATTTGTTTTCCTAATTGAATAATAAAAGATTTAAATACATAAC
This sequence comes from Drusus annulatus, assembly GCA_022651775.1. Taxonomy (NCBI): domain Eukaryota; kingdom Metazoa; phylum Arthropoda; class Insecta; order Trichoptera; family Limnephilidae; genus Drusus; species Drusus annulatus. Next base: position 474,590 of record JAGWCC010000186.1, read on the forward strand.
TTTGTTTTGAACCACTTTATTAAATAGGAAAATGATTTAAGACAAAGTAATGTGTTATTACAGACCACAAAATAAATGCTCTTTAAGAATATCATTATTTTTATGTTGGAAAAGTCTTATTCTTATTTTTAAAAATTTACGCAGAGCAGTTTATGTTAAAGAAATTATTTCAAGGGCGTGTAAAAGTACATGCGTATGCAAGTGAATGAGAAATAGGAAATACTTTTCTTATCGAATGAATGTCCTTAAGCAATGAAAAATTCAGACTTTCTTCCGTTATTATACTTTGGTAACAATTCATATCCTCGCGTATCCCACGTCCCAACCTATTAAGGCTCTATTTCTCCCCCCGGGTATTGCGATGGGCGGAAGTGGAAGATTTAAGATGGTCGGTGGCGTTTTCGAGTGGAAGGGGGGCGGTGAAGTATGGTAGGCGGGAATTGCTTGGGATGCCGGGGATTAACGGAGGAAGGGTAGACGGATAAAGCTTTAAAGATGTCATTTTTTTAATTGAAGCTTTTTAGGCATGCATCTTTTACCAAACATATCAAACTTCAGCGAACGCCTGAATATTAGTGTAACTTCCAGAGTTGATCTTCTTTTGTGAAAATTTAATCAAGGTTTAGCCCTCAATCATATTTGGTGGGCGGAAAAAAAAAACGTTGCTCATAATTTTAGGACTTTCTATTTATTTACTTTGTTGGCTTTCACAAATATTTTCGACATGACAAATATATTTAGAATTTCCGTTAGAGAGTTATTGGTATTTTCGATTCATTTGATAGTTGCATTATTAATTTAAACACTTTATTCAGATGCTAACCGCACAACTCACCTCATCTGTTTTCAAAAATTAGTTATTGTATGTAACATAAGTTATTGTATGTAACTCACGTTTTGTACAATCTAATCAAAATTATAATTTTAACAGCAGTGATAAGATTATAGCAAAAGTGCTTTCTATTTATTTTGAAAAATATTCTTGGTAAGTTAGTGTACACGTATTTACCACTTTTTATTCAATCAGTAAACCAGCAACATGCAAATTGATAAGAAATCTGCTGAAGTGTTATTAATCTAACTTTTGGCTGATCTGCAACAGTAACAGGAGATTTAGGATTGTGCATTGTTACCTTGGCTTCTTCCCAAAATTTAGAAATACCTTAACTTAACCGAGGATCACACCGGTTACCGTTGTAGTAATAATCATTTACCATTATTATTATAGATACAACTGTATAAACGTATAGTAATACTATCCATATACGTGAACCTATCTTCTTATCTATCTATCGATAAAAATGCCGGTTTCTAAAAAAGTCTCGGTAGCTCAATTGGCAGAGACGTTACTCTCGAATGGAGAAAGGTTTTGAGTTCAACAATTAAATGTTGCGATGTAATGAAAAGTATAGAATACAACAAAAACCTTACAAAAAAAACATTTATAATGTTATTATTTGTAGAAATGTTTTAGAGTGTATGGATGGCGTTCACTCAAGACTAGTGAAATATAAGTGCTACATGAAACGTGTCTGTTATGATAATTTGTCTGCAACAATATTATTGCGGAAAATATCAGCAACGGGGGGTAATGACTGAGCTGAGCCCTAGTTTTATCACAGCCGCTCGGGTGTCGTAAAAAACTAGGCTAGATTTATCATATTTACTGCCCGCATTCCACAGGGCGGGCTAAGGGCAGGAGGGGGTGAATTGGGGTAGGTTTAGACGGTACGGGGCAGTAAGGGAGTAAGTCAAAAATACCTCAATATATAACTCATAATATTAAACTCTTTGGTTATTTTGATTCACTAGATTGAAAATTTAAGAAAGTGGAAAAAGTATTGTTACAATTAAAAATAATAATTTCTCGCTAGTGTTTTTCAATCGGTATGATTAGATTGTAAATACCGGATATAAATATGAGAAGAAACTCTGAGTATCTCCCCGACGAAAATTACTTTTTACAATCGAAAGGTTACATGAAACAGCTTAAGACGTATGTGGCGACCAGATTTGAATAGCCAGGTACTTTTCAGCCTTCCTCTTCTTTATTTCTTTCTTCTCCTCACTCTATGTTCTGTCTCGCAAAATACTACCCTTGGTGATGCTATAGACCCACTGGCTCCTGGAAATTTGGGCTCTAATGCGACAATAGAATAAAAATAATACAGTATCTGTAGCAAAACGGTATTCAGATTTGATGTTTTGAATATCCAGCAATACAATCTGCAAATTAGATACATGTAGCCCTTGCACATTTTAACCAATACAATTATTGTAGGCCTCATAGATAGATATATATATATATATATATATATATATATATATATATATATATATATATATATATATATATATATATATATATATATATATATATATATATATATATATATTTATATATATATAAAGTATTGTATTGCATTTAATAAATTTGATTGATAAGATGGTCGAGCAGTCCAAAGCGTCAGGTTCTCAACTCAAGTATTTGATTCACTTGATCGTGTCATGTCTTCCTCGGGCATCCCCGACTTATCCTTCCATTCACTTTCGTGTCATATATTATTTTTACACTTCTTTCTTTGCTCATTTACTTTACATGCCAAAACCATCTAAACATCCCTTTATTGATCTTATTTATTACGCTCACATCAGCCTTGCATTTTTCCGGATATCCACATTTTTATAACGGTCATACATGGTTTTTCAACACTATTTATTTTAAAATTAAAAATAGATTTGAAAAAAACAAACCCATTTTTGCTCACAAAACCACAAACCAAAAAATAAATATAAACCACTCTTGAGCCGTCAAATATTATCAGAGAACAAAGACACAAAATATGTGGTATGTAGTTCGAAAGATAACAAAAAAATACTTCACCATTTTTGGAGTGGTTTGAGTTAATAACGTTATAATTACGTTACGTAAGTTTATAGAATATAATTACTTCTATTGTTGGGTGATGATAATTCGCTGAACTTGTTCTTGGCACGTGCCGCCTTTTGTACCGGAAAGCAGTGAAACTACAACGTATATCATATTTCCTGGCTGTTCCATCTATGTCTATATCAAATCACCTTTTTAATAAAATGTGATTAAGATATGTAACATCTCTCTCATTTTGCTGCCTATTTTTACGATTACTTACTAAATCGTTGACATTAAGATTGTTGTGAGAATTAGCTGGAATTTTTTTCTTTAGTTTTCGCACCAGCAATACCGCAGAATAGTCTCAACTGCTCCCAACCGTCTAGAGCCAGTGAGACTATGGCACCCCGAAATAGGGTGTATTTTGAGGCTGAAGGTAGTGGGGAGGGTAAGGAAGGTTGGAAAGTAACTGGCTATTCAGATCTGGTCACCAAACACGGCCAAAGCCATTTCAAGACCGTTTCGATTCTGAATGGTGGTCTTTCACCAGGGCGATACTTAGAGTATCTACCACTCTGGAACGTACCGCAAATTTACTTTTTTAAATCATTTTTGTATGAATTAAATGTGTTATGACACATATTAATTAAATAAAAGTTAAATGGCGCACGTTGGCTTTGAACCCGCGACATTTGGATTCGTAGTCGAGCGACTTAGCGCTTGACCATGGAAGCCGTCAAGTGTTTTTAAAAATAATGTTTTTTTAATGATTGATAATATAAAATTAAAGACTTTTTTCTCCTGTTTTTTTTTTTTTTTTAATTTAGACTAGACCGGTTTCAACTTATTAGAGTCGTCTTCAGACTGGCTAAAAGTTTTGTATAACATTATTATTCAATATAATAGAATTTCACCACGATTTAACAGTAGCAAAACTAGATATTTTGTTATTGTTTTTACAACAAAGTATTTAGTAACTGAATCTGTAGCAAAATGTGGATCATCACTAAGAAACTAACTACTACGCAATTCCCCCGCAGGAGTAGGCAGAGAGGATGGAGAGAGGAGCATACAACTCTGTCTTGGCACAAACTCTCAGCTTTGTTCACATTCATACATCGTCTCATACATACTCCTCTTTTATTTTGAGTGTTCACGTGGCCCGATTCAAGTATTTGATTCACTTGATCATGCCATGTCATCCTCGAACGTTTCCGAATTCTTCTTTCATTCACTTCCACATCTCATTAAAAAAGTGGTGAGGAAAACGGTTGCCCCATAAATAGCCATGCTAGGGTACCTCCTTGCGAGGTTTAATATATATAAGTTGATATGTAGATGTAAAAATGCTGTCAATATTATCATCATAATTTTCACTAATGTGGTGCTATGCTGGGCGCGTAGCGCGACTCTCAGATTTCCGTTGGTACGGTGTCAATGGTTATAAAAACGGATATTGCCCACAGATGAGATGGGCTTACTACCCGTAAAAATAGCGGCTTATAAAATCATTGGTGAAATTGAAGCAATTTAACTTTGCCATACCTAAAATGGAAACTGACTGAAGTTTTCCAGCTCTTTTAATCCTTAATATCTCCGAAAGCTCGCCCAATACTAAGAAAAAATACAAATAGGCGTCTATTTATTAAAAAAAATTTAAAATGGGTCTCCAAATTATGATGTTCATTAAAATACGATTGAAAGAATGTAACATAAATTCTTAAAAAACTTAAATTTTAGAATCGATGATCCTATAGAATGCTTAGATTACGATTACGTACTGTTTTCATTAAATTTAATAAAACTGCCAGAACGTAGAATTATTTGCGATTTTACGTGCTTGCTTAAAATTTTTAATTCAATGTTTTATACCTCTAAATTGTTATATTAAATTAGATTTCATCTTCTTGGCAGGACAGTAACGAGACAGTACTTACCATATTATTATGACAATTCTATATCAACCTCGAAATATTATATCACTATGCGAAAAATTCGATATCTGAGAAACAAATACTCCGATGTTGTTGATACATTTAGTATAAGCATACCTTAGCAGAGTTTGTTTCATCTTATGGAGGTAATTTATTTGATGCAACTATTTAAATTTGGATGCAACTGCTTTTCAATACAGTATTTTCTTTCTTGTATAATATGTTTGCACTGTTTATGAGTATATTGTTTTTTTTTAATGCAAATATTTGTCTAAAAGCGTTTAACGGGTGTAAATATATAAAATAAAATACTTTAAAAACCTATAGAGGTAGGTGTAAGTTACTCAAATATTACGGTAGTCATGGAAGCAGAATAACATTTAGAATTTTCCAAACAGAAAATTATTAGAGGAAGAATAAAAAAAAAATTGTTTTATTTAAATTACTATATTGAATGAATCAATACACTTTGTAAATTACCACTTTATTTGAGTTAACTGCCTACCAGGTTTCACTTATCTCGAGGTTGGTCAGGGCTTTTACATCAACTAAACAACTTTACATACAAACAGACATATATACATATAGGACAGTGATGAATGACGCGAAATGAGTGTCGTTTTACAAAGTGTATTGTTTCATTTAATAAATAATGTCACACCCTAAGTTTTTGCTTCTTTCGAAAAATTATTTAATTATTTTTATCACAATTGTAAATTAAATGTAGAAATTAGATCTAAGTCGTCATACCGGATCTGAAATAGTACTTCTTCAACTCCTACTTTCTCTTCTGGCTTACATTATTTTTCCTTCTTCCTCACATCGTTCTACCGCAGTGTTTCTGGTGTGAAATTAAATCGGATAAAATGAAAACATTCGAATCGTCTAGAAAACATTAAACACAAATTTACTTTTGAGAAATCTGAAGAATAATGGATTGTTTCCTTTCGCGTCGACACCCGTCCGGGTGGTATTTGTGTCAGAATCAAGCTACGCGGTTGGTCCGCAGAGCGAGCGGAGAGCCGGCGGTTTCAAAGGAAAAGGCATTATGCGGTGGGTAATTTGCAAGCGAACTACTTTGTGTGAATTTAATTTCCAGACCACTCGTTCATCAATTTTAGCACTCGCAAAGATTCCATTCTGGACTATTGACAATTTAGTTTTCAATGCATACAAAGTCATACTAATCCATCGCCAATGGCGTGAGTAAGCAGGAAAATAATAGCATTATCGGAAAGGAAAAAGGGCATTTTGGGAATTTTACACCAGAGCACTATAAAGCTTTTTTTTGTTTACAGTTAAATTAATTTTTTCATTTACGGTGCAAGAAAATTCCGAGCGCTTTGATGCTGTTCACCGCGTTTACATTCAGAACTTTGTGATTTTAAGTAATATAAAAACGAACAGTTTGCATTTATTATTAACAGTATTTTTTGAATAACAACAATAGATATCGCCATCGAGAAGGCCAAAAGGTTGAAGCGCCATTTAAACCGGAGCATTTTTTTTTGTTTTACAATAAAATTTATAATGTTTCTGTACCTGATTGGGTTTTGAAAAAAAAAAGTTGACTCAGGTAACGCAATACTTTCACCAAGTTACCAGAAGCGACAAAAAACTTTAAAAATGACCCAAACTTGTATCGCTTGGGTCGAGCCTTCTCCCAAATAGTAAATATATTTAGATGGCTGGAGGACCCCAAAAGTCTTCAGAATAAAACAAGAGTCTGAGCGTTCGATGCAAAAAACTAAAAGAAACTGCATGTTTAACTCATTTTTGACCAAAGTGTCGCTTAAGCCATTTTTCTTTTCCAGCGACCATATATCTAAACATCTTCAATTTTTTATATGAATTCTGCACTCAAACCTAAGCTGCTACTAGCTGTCTGAAGCTGGTGAGACCACGACATCTACAATTGGGCTATGTTGTAAAACTAAAGGAAGTAGGAAAGAAGAGGAGATTAAGAAGGCGAAGGTTGAGAAGTTGAGATTAGTTACGACATGTTTTTATCCATCGAAACTCATATCACTTTTCTAATCACCGTACACAAAAACAGTAAACCATACAGAATACGTTGTACATATTAACTTTTCCTTCTTTATATTAATAATCAGAAAAAAAGAACCTATATGGCGCAGTTTTGTGATATTTCACCCCAAGTTCAATTCATATTTAATAAACTAAGCTAATAAGGCTAACTAACAAGGAGAAAATATAATATAATTTGTATACAAATTAAAACTATCTAAAATCATTATCGTTATCATAAATCATGAGAGAAAAGGTTCAGATATGGGTATAACAGTGCATGTGTACATCGACAGAATGAAAAAAACAATTTACTAGAAGCTAAAGGTCTAAAAATTCAGATGAGACGTATTAATTCATATTAAAAAACTTGCTAGAGCAAAGTATAGGAAATTACGAGTATATTGAGGACAGTTAACATGTTGGTATTTAAAGATATTAATTTTCAAGTATTATAAGTGAACGATTATAAAAATGCAAGGAGTGTAAATATAACAAGTAACAAAAAAACAATAAAATATTTTATGACAATGAGTATAGGTTATAGTCCTTAAAAACTCGTCTACTTCCCTGTCTCCCATGTCTGAACTCTTTTTTTGCTTAAGTGCCGAGAGAATCCTTGTTACCTTCATCCACCACTTTTTTTATGATAAACAGTTTAAACAACTCGTATCTGGAATGCCTTGCTTTATCACAAACGTAGTGATTTTTCGGATTTCATTTTCAAGATAAAAATAAATGTTAATACAAAGTTGAATTACCTTGTACATTTGAACTTTATGAATATTTTCTTTGACTTCGTCAATTGATTTATTATCAAGGTTTATATAATTCAAAGTCCCTACAATACAACATCCGAGTTCCCAGTCATGTAACGCATTCAAATCCTCAAATTAATCACGTGAAATACAAGGATGACCGGACCACGTAATTCACGTAGGGGAACATGTTGTCGTTGTGTTGACAGAGTATAGACTAGAGAGTCCACTATTGAGGAACAACCGAAAACATGGATTTGAAGTGTTCGTTCAAAAACTGAAAGAACTCAATTTGAATCACGCAGCTGAAAATTCCGACCCTAGACTCATACTAATAATGATTTAATGAAAATGGCTCGCTACCCGTTATTTAAGCACTCTTTTTGGTGTTATTTTTTTGAAAGAAAGATAATAAAAAGATTCGTGGTAAATGAATAGCCTGACAATATTTTAACTACAATCATTAATAAGAGGAAGCTGTTGCTAGCGCAATGATAGAGGATTTTGCCAGAAGAATGATTGATCCCGCAAAGCCAGGATGGAAACCCGACGTTTTTGACCTCCCAGCCACTAATCAATAAAATTAAATCGATTTAATTAATGTATCCCATTTACTTATTTGTACCTTATTTGATAAAAAAAAGTGAATACCGCACCAGAATCCCAACTGCTTCCAATCTTCTGGAGCCAGTGAGACTATGAAATTCCAGATTGGGGTATATTGTGAGGCTGAAGGTAGTGGGAAGGGGATGGAGATGGGAAAGAGGAAGGTAAATAAGTACTTGGCTATTCAGATCTGGTCACCAAACACGACTAAATCCATTTAAAGCAACGTTTCGATTCGGAATGGTGGTCTTTCACCAGGCCAATACTATGAGTATCTCTTTTTCAAAATATAAGTGTTGAACCGAGTACAAAAAATATTGAAAACACGCCGTTATTTTTTTAACGAACTTCAATCCGTTACCTAGAAAAATGAAATCCTATTCCCCATTTCCTTTCTCTCTCTACCTCCTTCAGCATTACAACATACCTAATTTAGAGATGCCAAAGTCCTTCTAGATTTAAGTGGTTATGGCTCTTGTGCGGTATTCACATTAAAAATAAATACCAAAACCATCTCCAAAAACGAATTGAAACGCTAATATCACCATGCAAACTGCAATCTGTTCTATTGGACCAAAATGTAGATATTCGAGTTCATGTAGCTATGCAAAATAAAATTAGTTTATGAAACTTTCCAACGACACTCGGAATACCAAATGCACGTGTGTTTCAACCGTGCTCTGGCAAAAGTTGGCCAAACAAGTTGGTTACAAATAAAAGTTTTATGGGTTTTATGGGATTTTTAAAGATTCAATCTATTTTTAAGCCGTGTTCAATGGAGTGCAATCAGAAGCGACGCTGGGCTCCGCATCAAACCAAATAAATAAATTTATTGGGACAGATTTTTTTAATCCTCAGGTACATACATGTATCTTCATGCGCTTGCACGGAATATTCAACACATGTAAAAACTCGAGGAGACAAGATATAAGAGCTGGTCAGAGCAAGATATCATAGCATGATGATCTCATGAAAATAAGCAATCAAATTATAAAGTGTTTTATTGATTGTACATGTCTCTTGGCATGTTACTGCTTGTTGTTGTTGAAAAATAATTCCGCAGTGTAAACCATGCCATGCATAACAAACCCCATGGTTAGACAGATGTTTTAGCACAGCACAGTATGACAAGAGGTATGATTCTACTGAATAAGACATCTATAGATATAGAGTGGATGCAGGAAACTCCGAACAAGACCAACACTAATGTATGGCAGTTAGGCGAAGAATTGGCAGAGGAAGGATAAAATAAGACTGATTGCTGTAGAAATGAGATCCCTGAGGCGTGTGTGCCTTTAATTATGTATGACCGTGTTAAAAATGTGAACATCCGGAAAGAATTCAAGACTCATGTTAGCGTAACGAATACGTTACAATAAAGGGACGCTTTGATGGTTTTGGAGAGCAAATTAACGAATAAAGGAGTGTGAAAAGCATATATGACCCGAAACGGAATGTAAGAAGAAGTCGGAAACGCCCAAGAAAGACATGGCACGATCAAGGGAATCAAATACTTGAGTCGGGCCATGTGAAGAGTCATAAGAACAGAAGAGTATGTATGAAATGATGCACGATGAATCTGAATGAACCGAGAAGTGCGTAACAAGACTGAGTTGTATGGTGGTCCGTCCTGTTTGCCCACCCTTGCGGGGAAACAGCGTGATGGTTTACAGATAATTTAGCAATGCTTAAAAAACGTATAAATTTTATAACTGTACAATTTTAAAATGTTTTTTCTTGTTGTTTTTCTCACTGTATTGTTATTCAATTCAATATTTTCTGTTCAATCAATTGACCAAACGGCGTGTTTTTATATTTGATTAATTTACGCATACACCATTTTAAAAAAATTTAAAAATAAGTTGAACAACGTATGTTATATAAAATATATTTAACATCCCTGAAATAAAGATTTTTTATCTTCGATATTTGGCATCTGAGAGTGTGTATTTATCCCAGTGAAACAACACGTCTCTCTCTCTCAATCAAAACCGCTAATCAGCGGAAGTTAATAATATAAAAGAAAATAGCGTTTTACACGACCGCACAACAAAATCGACACAATAAATAATATGTGGTCGCTGCATAAAAACCCACCAAGGTCACCATCTTTGTCGCTTTATGTCATTGTGACAGTAGCTTGTAGCGACATGCCATTGATTCGTCATGCGATAAGCCCGTGACATGGCATAGAGGATGTAATCGTCGAATTCAGTTCAATCAGACAGGAAACCTGTGCAGCGTGCAATGGACGTTAGCATAGACCGTTTCTATCTCATTACGAAGTTGTACCTGGCTATGAAGGCAAACTCGTTATTAGAAAAAAATTACCCATCTTTAAATCTAACCTCATATAATACAGGCTTAGAACGTTGACAACCGGTGTAGTCGAGTGGTAAGACGCTTGACTACAAATCCAAGGTTACGGGTTCAAAACCGGTATGTGTAGTTTTTATTTTATTTAATTTATATGTGTCATGACATTTGATTCATAAAAAATAATATAATGTATATTTTCGGTACGTTCCAGAGTGGTAGATACTCTTATGTATCGCCTTGGTGAAAGACCACCATTCTGAATCAAAACGTTGCATAAAATGGCTAAAGTCATGTTTGGTTACTAGATCTGAGTAACCAGGTACTTCCTAACCTTCCTCTTCCTCATCTCATTTCCCTCCTCACTACACTCAACCTCACAAAATACGCCGGTTGGGGATACCATAGCTTCACTGTCTCTAGACGGTTGGGAGCAGTTGGGACTCTTATGCGGTATTCGCTATCAAAAAAAGTAAAAAAGGGCGATACTGAAAGTGTAACGTAATTAATAATGGTGGCTTAACAGTGATATACTACTATGACGGCCTCCATGGTCGAGTGGTAAGGCGCTCGACTACGAATCCAAAAGTCGCGGGTTCTAACCCGTCGTGCGCCAATAACTTTTATTTAATTAATATGTATCATAACACATTTAGTTCAAATAAAAATAACGTTTCAGAGTGGTAGATTCTCTTATGTATCGCCTTGGTGAAAAACCACCATCCTGAATCAAAACGTTGCTTGAAATGGTTTAAGACGTGTTTGGTTACCAGATTTGAATAGCCATGTACTTCATAACCTTCCTCTTCCCTATCTCATTTTTTTCCTCACTATCTTCAGCCTCACAACATACCCTAGTTGGGGATACCATAGTCTCACTGTCTCTTGACGGTTGGGAGCAGTTGGGACTCTTATGCTGTATTCGCTATCAAAAAAAAGTAAAAAAGGGTGATACTGAAAGTGTAACGTAATTAATAAGGGTGGCTAAACAGTGATATACTACCTCTTTTTAGCAAGCACTTTGGGTAGCGTTACAGTTTCCATCATCAGGTTATATGCCGCGGGCCGTCAAAGGTTTTTATTAGATTCTGGTTAGGTCGAAGGTAATTACAGTTCCGCACTAAAATATCTGTAGGGTAAAAAATAATCCGCACTACCCTTGGCACGGTACCAAAGGCAACCGTTTTAAAATATTTATCTATTTTATTTTAAAATTTGTAATGCTTTAAATCTATTGAGCTCGTTTAGGAATATAATAATATTTACCCTCAGTGTCGCTATGGTTAAAGACCACCATATAGAATCAAATTGAATTGAAATGGTTTTAGCAAAGTAAGGTCAATCAGAGGGCCATTTTCTACTCTTCCTCTTTCCCATCTATTTCCCTTTTTTAAGCCTCAAAACATACCCCAAAATGAGATGCCATAGTCCCGCTGGCTCCGGTTAGTTAATAGCAGTTTGAACTCTTGTGCAGTATTCACATTAAAAAAAACTTGGTTCAAGCCACATTTTATAACTAACATCTTGCACAACCAGCACATCACAACAAGCACCCTTGAGGTGATATTTAACAAAAATGGCCCAATACAAATTAGCCAAAAACTTTTTTTACCATATCTTAATTGTATAAAGTAGTTACCTTTATGTATTTTTGAGATCCTTCGATTAAATCTAAAATAATGTCATATTTTGTCATACCCGATTCACTAAGCTGACGAAACTTTTTTTAGAATATTACCACAGTTTATTATCATACTCAGGCCTCGTTACAAGGCAAGAAGAGCCATAAAAACTTAACACTTTAAATTAGACAACTATCTAGATGGTCATATTCTACTACTCAGATCCTTAAGATAACAACATCTAAAAAAAAACCACCATGATTGCCGGTCGGTCAAGTATAGAAAGTAAAACGTTATTTATTCAATAGTTAATCGTCAATACCATCTCATAATCACTTCTCGTTAATGATAATAATAATGGTGATGAAAATGAAAATGAAATAAAAAGTTTGTACAAGACCACAGATTTGATTTTCATTTTTATGACCGACTAGTTTCGTTTAACATAAGCATCCTCAGGGTACAATTTAAAACTAAACAGAAAATACACAGTGTGTGGTTATACGAGTATAAACTCATACATAAAGAGGGAGAACACACTATAAAATAAAAAGAGAACATTAACAAAATAAAAGAACTACATTTAAATTATGACAAAGGAACAGAGAGAAAAATACAGATAATATGAAATGAATGAAGCAAAACTGAGATACTGATCAAATAATGAGAAAATTTATGAGTTTACGGGAAATATACTTAATATTGGACTACTGGAAAAAATTTACATATACAAAGTTATTATTTCATTTTCATTAAATATGTCAAACTACAAAGTGATTACCTTTTACGAAAGAAAAAATAAAAATGATTTTTGTATAATTTGTACAGCGCCGTTTTTGTGAAAAAATCACGTAAATGTGAACCATAACCGTCGCTTTCAAGGAAACAAAACATTACAAATACACAAGCCCGGTACCAACGAGTGTTAAAAGTTATCTTTTTGTCTCTATTCGCCTTAACGGGATGCTAAATTGACTTTGACAGAGTATCATCCATAAACAGTTGAACATTGAATATATTCCGTTCAACGCGTTTGACCTGCTGATTGACCCTGTAAAGCTGTCCGAAATGTAGACCCAAGAAAAAAGAGATAAAATGGGCTATTGAGCAATACACCAAACCAAAATCAATTGTCTTTTCTTTTAGCTTCACCATTTTCTGGTCTTGGCAAAAAATGTAACTATCGACACTTTCTGTACTTTTCTCGTCGACAGTATATTTTGTATTTTATTTCAGTCTCTCGCCTAAGTGGAAAAAACTAGGTAGCAGCGTAGGTCTTCGAGATCAACAGTAAATAGTTCTATTTCTACTTTGTCTATGTGGGTAGGGTGTTTGAGTTCTGTGTCATTTATTATAAAGTATTTTTTATCTACTGTTTGAAGAGAGGATGATACGTTTAAGAGATATAGTAGATATAAATTAAATAACAATCACGACGTCTTGTCGTAGAGGGAGGCAGAGAGGATGGACCGCCAAACAACTCTCGGCATGTGCTTCTTACTTTCATCACATTCATGCATCGTCTCATAGATATTGTTCTGTTATTCTGGCTCTTGAAATGACCTTTCTCAAGTATTTGATTGACTTGGTTACACTATGTCCTTTTCAAGCATCTCCGATTACTTCAACCCTCCACTTTCCTGACGTATATTCTCCTTGCCCTCCTTTCTTAGTTGCTTCTTTACGTCTCCTTTCATTTTAATAGAATTAATAATACATGTATATTGAAACATTCAAAATATTATTGCAACAGCGTTTATAGATTGTTTACATGTCATTTCACAGCATATCGTCGCTGGAACGGCAAAACGGCTTAAGCGACACTTTGGTGAAAAATGAGTTACATATTCAGTTTTGATCAATTCTGCGTGGAATCATTCGAATATCGTTTGATTCTGAAGACTTTTGTGGCCCTTCAGCCGTCTAAAATATATTTGTCGTTTGGGAGAAGGCTTGACTCAAGCGACACAAGCTTTTTTTTTTTGCTTTTGTCGTTTCAGGTAACTCAGTGAGAGTATTAAGTTACTCAAGTTAACTTTTTTTTTCAACACCCAACCAGGTACTGAAGACTTATGAATTTTATTATGAAACAAACAAAAAACTTTAAAGTGCTTTGGTGTGAACTTTCTAAAATGGCGGTTCAGCTCTTTCACCTTTCCAGTGCCGATATTTGTTGATTGTTTACGATCTACAAATAGTTTTTTGGTGAAGGGACAACAAAAGAAACGGCTAACGGAACTATCCATTTGTTTTGCAGTTAGAATTGCGGTATTTTGATCAAACTGACCACTAAGTTGACCACAATCGATTAAATACTAACATTGTTTATTGCTTGGTCAGAAAACCAAAGAATTTTTAAAAGGAAAGCATTAAACAGACTTTTTTTAAATAAAGTGAATACCGCTCAAGAGTCCCAACTGCTCCCAACCGTTTAGAGCCAGTGAGACCATGACATCTCTTATCGGGGTATATTATGAGGCTAAAGGTAGTGGTGAGGAAAAGGAGATGGGAAAGAGGAAGTTTGGGGAGTACCTGGCTATTCAGATCTGGTAACCAAACACGGCTAAAGCCATTTCAACCAACGTTTCGATTCTAAATGGTGGTCTTTCACCAGGGCGAGACTTGGAGTATCCAACACTCTGGAACATGCCGAAAATAAACTTAACATTATTTTATATGGATTAAATGTGTTATGACACATATTCATTGAATAAAACTTATTGGCGCACGCCGGGTTTATACCCGTAACCTTTGAATTCGTAGTCAAACGTCTTAACATTCGACCATGGAAGCCGTCAGACGTTTTACCATCGTTTCGAAGGTTCTAGTACCAATAGCATCGTTTGAAAGTAGATATGCATGCAGTGCAAAAAGTATACCTAAATAAATATGTGTAAGTACCTATGTAAAATATATTTCATACTATGAGCAATGAACTAAGATAAAAAAAAACAAGACGAAGCAGATTTAAAATGAGAATATTTTCACTGCGGATAACTTACTCTGAAAAAGGAGTTAATCACTTGCCACTGTGAGTATCAAACTCGGTTCAACTGATAGCCGAGTTAGTGTCTTACCCACTAGGTTATCAAATACCTAAAGTTGATTTAGGGTCGAGTCGAAGTGGAATGAACTAGTTGTTTGGAAACCAACAAAAAAATCACAAAACATTCAGTAAAAATGTATACTGTACGAAAAATTGAAACTATATCGGTAATTTAAAAATAAATACGAAAAATGCATAAAAAATAAACGATCAGGTTATGATCACTGAGATTCAAACTCCAAACCTTTACTCTTTACGGAAGTAACGGCTCTGCAATTTGAGCTACCAAAATATTTTGTAAGTTTTCTAACATCTTTTTAAGACTTACAAACCCCTTTATTTACTTAGTTCTCTTGATTTTGAATTTCAGTAAAAAATACATATTTATATTTATATTTTAAATTGACACTTTTCAAGGAAATATGGGATTGATAAAAATTACAGGATTGCTGGTTTCGGTAGTTCCGTTGGCATAGGCATTAGTCCCGAATAGGTTATTTTATTTCCTGTGTCTTCTCCTAATTCATTTTTCATTGAAAAATACTGATATTATTTAAATTAAAATTAATGCCACAATTAAGTATAAATCTTTAATGAGTTGAATCCCAATTTATTTTAGGTATGTTCCACGGTTTTCAACACGTTTTGCGCAGCGATGTAAATATCATCATTCACATATTTGTTTATGTAGATAATAAACGTTATCTCACGCAAGTTATTAATGAAAATCAAAAGATAAAATAAACGTAAAAAAAACTTTAAATAGGTAATGTACAAAAAGAGTGTGGCTATTTGGTAAATTTATAATATCGCACCACGAAGTACTTCTTTTTTTTTTTAATTGGTTGAAAATCTACAGTGTGATTATTCATATTTACACACTGGTAAAAAGCATTTGCTTTCTTATTTGTCATAATTATAAAGAATTGAACACTTTCCATTGTTTAAATCGCTTTATTGAACAACACATTTCTGTGTATGTAATTATTGCCAATTATGTTTTATTTTCCGAGTAGTAGATACTCTAAGTATCGCCCTGGCGAAATATCACCAGAGTTGAAACGTTGCTTGAAATAACTTTAGCTAATGATCTGATCTGAATAGCCGGGTACTTCCAAATCTTCCTCTTCCCTTCTCCTTTCCTTTCCCATTACCTCCACTTTTACAACATACTCCAATCATTGGTGATGCCATTATCCCGGTCAGGAGCAGTGTGGACTCTTGTGCGGTATTCACTTTAATAAATTAAAAAAATAAATTAAGACTTGGAAATAGTTTATTAATTGTATTGATCAAATTGATTTAAACAAGGAATTAATTACTCATAATAGAAAATAAGATCTGTACAGCGCCCTTGAGGTGATTTTTCACAAAAACGGCGCTATTCAAATCATCAAAATATTATTATTGTTACCCTTACCCTTCCATCTTCAGGACATTATTATAAAAAAAATAATTTAAATAAGGCTAGCCTGTCAAATATTAATATTGTCTTGAAGATGGAAGGGTACTTTTGGAACCGGTCGACGAACATTAGTAATACAGTGGTTTTAAACAAACAAACGAAAATCTGTTTTCGTTATAAATAAAATAACTTATCTTTCTTTCTTTACTATTCAAAACATACTTTCAGTCACAAATATATCATCATTGACACCATCAGCTTTGCCTGGGTGATTTGTGAACCCTTCCAAGGTTGTTGAAGATGGTGAATTGAAAAAAATCCAATTAATTTAAAATTAAAAGGCGAACTGATAAGTTTAGGTACTATCGAGGCTCTTTATTTTCTAAAAGGTTCTAGGGAACGGCTTTGATTTCCTAAAAATATACTTGCTATCATACAATAATATCCGTGACATGTTTGATGAGTGATTTATTTATACTTATCTACTTCCATTCATACGCGCCCACGTTTCCCGAGAAATAACATTTTTTTCAATAAAAACAGAGTTTTATTTTTTTTATTTTTTAATATAACTCTACATTTTTTCATACTGGAATAGCACAAAATATGGTTAATAATGTGAAAAAAGAAAAAATAAAAATTAAATTTGAATTAATGAAGATTAAAAATCATGTTATTACAGTTAATATAACTAAACTGATGCAATACCAAAAAAATATATAATCTAAATTAATATCTAGTAAATGATCTTGAATAAGAATCAGCAGAAAATATGCTTACAAGATTGCATTCAAACAGAATGAATTAATCGTGGTTTTTAATTTAAGCACTAAAATACAATACATTATGTAGATATAAAAAACAATTATCTTCTCTTATTTAAAAAAAAAATATGAATCAACATTTTGTTGTTTGATCGTGTTAACTTTGTACATTTACAGAAATCTCTTGAATGGTAAAATAACATTAATTGAAAATTGATTGATTTCACATATATTACAATGTTTCAATAAATAATGAATTACTTAGATTATTAAACTAACTTGTCTTAATTTTAATGTGATATTTAGTTAAAACAAATAATTGCATGAAAACGATACTTTCTGAATAAAAACTAATATTAACAAAATAATTTAAATAAGTTAAACGTCTCCTGGTTCAGACTTGAAAATACAAACTTTTTGCGGCTTAGTAGAATAAACATCCATTTTATCAAAAATGATTCCGTCCAAACCATCGGCTTTCATCTGATTTATAACATCCTTGTTGTTATTTTCTCCTCCCCAGCAAAAGTGTCTCAATCCAGCATCGCGAACTAATTTAATTAGGGATTGATCTCTGAGCAAATCTTTTGAATTGCTAACTACTCCCAATAGACTGGCATTCAGTGCAAAGTTCACTGCCGCTGGAGTGCTGTTGCATCGTGAATCTTCTTGTTTAACCTCAATGACAGCTCCTTCAGTCAAAAACATGACTGGGAAATAGTTCTGCTTGAACCTTAAAGACGTGCACACATCGGGGTCAAAGCAAGAAATTACGACCTTTCGTTCTCCCTTAAATCTCAACAGAACTGCAAGAATTATATCTAAATAAAGATTCAAGTCCATTGGGTGATCAAGTTCCGATTTTCCGTTGGTGTTGGTTAGTGGCCATTTTATTTCCACGTTGAATCCAATTGCTGGATCCACTTCTTCAAAAACTTCGGATAACAATGGAAAAGGTTCTGGTGTGACTTCGTCGAAGGTGAAAATCCCCAATTTCGATTCAGCAACGTGGTATATTCTCATTTCTTGAAGTTGTTGACGAGTTAAATCCTGCATTGGCATTTGAACCATTTCTGGATAGTCTCCTCCGGTTTTATTTTTAGACACTAAACACAGGTTGAAGTCATGGTAGATTACTGGAACAAAATCTTTGCTTAACTGTACATCGAATTCAACCATGTCTGCTCCACTCACTCCTGCCTTTTCGAAGGATCCAATAGTATTTTCTCTTTTAATATTAGCTTCCATCACTTTGAAGCTGGACCCCATACCGCGATGTCCTACTTCAAGTCCTGACCAGGCGGAATTCCAATAATTGGAGTAACTTATACTCATATCACAAGTGGTATCAACCATTGGTTTAACTACGAGGTAGCTGATATTTAAATATCCAATCGGGGAATTGGTAGAAGTACACAAAATAGGAACTTGCAAGCTTCCCTTGGAGCTTTTCAAAACAGTAGTCAAGATATTGCTGAATCCAAAACTGATGACAGAATCACTATTATCAAAGAAATTGAGGTTATATTGATTGACTTCGTCGTTAGGCACCGTCACATTGAAAACTAAATAATCATCTTTAGTGTAAGTGTGTCCAGTTTCTTCTTGAACGAAAAACCTTGGGTTGGATCCATTTTGATTTGCAACTTCAGTGATGACGTTTTCTGGCTCTTTAGCATCAAAGATTTCTGTCGCATTATCTGTAACGCATTTAAAATCCGAAGACAGAGGTGTGAGTTTTATTTTGATATTTGGTTTGTTTAACAATGTAACAGAATTTTCAGGAATTCTGAACTGGAAAACTTTGCCTGCGGGAAGCCAACCATTTTCATATTTTCTGACGCTATTGATCACTCCTAAAACATCGAAATCATGTGGCGTGGTATCAGTAGTTTTGATAACCCTTGGCTGAATGTGTGTTTCCCATTTTCTGACGACAACAGTGACAGGCGACGTTGTTTTCACAATGATGCACGTGCAGTACCGGAACAGGACATCAGTTTCTGAAGGGATGTTGATTTCTGCTGACCAGTAGTTGGTGGTGCCTTCTTGGTAGAGTAGAATCACCTTGCTGCTTTCCCATGCGCCAAGTTCTCCGCAGTCTCCTGTGACGCAAACAGTTTCTGCTTTATTGAGTTTTGGCACAAAGACCCTGAATTTCCAAACTCTGGTTGCAGCTCGGACAGTTTCAGGAATCGAGGTGGTTCGGCGAACTCCTCGTTTGCACCAATTGATACACTCTTGAGCATGCTCCATTATCACAGTATAAATGAATTTCACAACTGAAACCTTTTCCAAAGAAACGCGTTTATATACGTAGCGCGCGACTACACTATCTTATCACACTTCGTATCGGATTCAGAATAATAACATAGTAACCACAAGTACATTTGTGTGAACAATAATAATATTATTAACGATTCGTGTTATCTCTAACAAAAGGTTGTTCACTGCTTATTTAAAATAAATAACGTGATATTTTCAAGGCACACGACAACAACAACAAAGAGATTTATTCAAATTACCAATAAATGTTTAGATATTATGATGGACAAAATATGATTATAATATTATTCATAGTCAATTTTAGTTACGCAACTATTGAGCCACAAGTGAATCACACACATGATATTTATGAATCACATAATTTAAGAACAAATAAAAATCGTTGATGTTTTTCCGTTGCGACAGGAGATTTACAAGATTATTTGGTGGTTTTTCGTTCCAGATGCGGGAATTTACAGGCCTTTGGTTGCTTGGTTAAATACTTTGATTGGTTCTATTCATTTTGTATTAGAAAACACTGAGAAACTTTCTCCGTTTCCGTCAGTTTTCCCTTACACATCTATTTAACGATAGCGTAAACTGATAAGCCGTAGGGTTCTTATGATGTTGAACAGGTTTTAAAACTCGCGTGTGCGATGCGTGCGCTGTAAATCATGGCGATGTATAAACTAACGAGTCCCGCTACTTTTTGCGCGAAATAACCGACTGTCAACTACACACCTGCTTGCTAAGTGGTTGCATCCAAAGCAGTCAACAAAATTGCATAACTCACATTGTAAAACTTCGTATATTGCATTCTCTTCTACGTTGCCCAATAACCTTTATTGTAAAATCATATAATGTGCAACATATGCTTGACTGTTTAAAGAGAACATTGAAGATTGCACAAGGATTGTTTGTAAATAATACCGTGCAATGACCAAATTCAAGTACAAGTATAGAAATGCATGATTCAATTGAAGATTATACCTACAAATTAACATGAAATTAAAAATGCAGCTACATTTTAATTCGTTTATTCATCGACTTGTATGTTCTAACTGATTTGCATTCGCTAAATGCAGTAAAATGGTCATTAATATTTACTTCAGTCAGTAGCAGAGTTATTGTAGGGTAGGCAAAGAAGATGGACCACCATACAAATCTGTCTTGGCACACACTCCTTACTTCATTCACATTAAAACATCGTCTCATATACGTCTCATACATATTGTTCTATTTTCATGACTCTTGACATGGCCTAACTATTAAAGCGTCCCTTTCTTGATAATATTCACTTTAACACGGTCATAGATGGTTTTACTACACGTGCTCTTAAGGGATCTCATTTCTACAGTAATCAGTCAATTTTCATTCTACTTCTGTCAGTTCTATGCCTCTTTGTCGTTCACCAGGGTTGGTATAAGCACTCTATTGTGGACTGATAGCTTCGCTTCTTTAGACCATTTTTTGTTTATACGTCAACAGCGTTCAGTCTTCCACTAACGGCCTTCCTGCATTTACCTTTCTTTAAAAATGTTTATTAGCCTTTTTATTTCTTGTAGGCATACTTCCCAAATACAGAAACTCATCCACTTGTTCCAAGTATTCATAATTTCAAGCTGCATTGCCCGCTGTTTTTGTACTTTGTCTTTCAAACACCACGCCCTTGGATTCACTTGCGATCGTCATAAACTCATTCTATTTACGTCTTCTTCTATTCACTTTCGCGTCATATATTATCACTCAAATAAATATTTGTTAGGTGACACAATATAATGAAATGTTTTTTCGCACGAGTGATATGTTTATTCAAATCTGATCTTTGGACCTTTGATTACATTTAATCGATCTAAACATTCCTTTCTCTATTATTATCAGAGCTAAAATAATATCAACAACATTGCGTACCGAAGTCTTGTGATAATTTTCCTAAAGTGCGCCATACTATATTGTAGTAGAACAATTTTCCCAGAGCATTCTTCTTCTGGAGTTGGCGCTTAAGGAAAACATGTTTTGCTGATCGTAGCTTACACATGCGGATAATATAAATATTAGGAAGAAACCATACATAATTTAATATTTTATAGAAACCAATCAATGTGTGGTTTGAAATTTTAAAGAAATTAAAAAATAGCTTTGTGAAATTAATTATTTCTAGAAATAAAAAAAGCCAAATAAATAAATAATAAGGTAAATTTGTCCAGTAGTCCAATATTAGGTATATTTTCTGTAAGCTCATACAATGTATCATCATTCTGTAATCACCTTCTTAGTTGACGTTTCGTATCTTTTAATTCATATTATCTGTCTCTTTCTCTCTGTTCCTTTGTTATAATTGAAATCTTATTCTTTTGTGTTCTCATTGTTTTGTTATTTTTGTTTTATATAACCGTACACTTTTTATTAATAGTTTTTGTGTTCAATTTGTAAAACTCCATTTTATTTTCTTTTATATAATTCAATTGAATTAAATTTAATGTTATTATTATTGAGTTCTGCTATTTTAAGTTTTTTATTTTTGTTTTTAGTGACAGCTGTTTCGGCGTTTAAGGCCATTTGACAGTTTGAAAATGGCCTTAAACGCCGAAACAGCTGTCACTAAGAACTGCACACTTTTTAGTTTTTGTTTATTTTTATTTTGTAACCTAACGATGCTTAGGCTAAGCAAAACCAGTCGGTCATAAAAAAAATATATCCGTGGTCTTTTACAAAGTTATTTTTTTCATTTCTTTCATAATTTAATCTGTACCTTATATATTCCGATACCTATTTAAAATAATTAACAATGAACTGTATAGCTCTGTATGCCACACAATAGAATATTTTAAATACTTGTATAAACAATTATTACATCAAGGATATATTTTTATAACACGTATTTTAGCGAAAGCTAAGAGCCGGTATATAATAAGATATAAAAAATACAGTCAGAAAACTCTATCTAAAATTAGCATATTTTGTTTCATTTATGATTTAATCAAAATCCGATGTACAAAAGCCTCTCCAGAAAGATGTAAATTGTACTTTTAATAAAAGAAATGATCGCTCGGTTAAATTATATATTTTAGCGTTAAGCAGAAAATGTAATTTTCTCTCTATTACCTTCATTTTAAGCGGATAATGTTGCTTGTGCAATAATAGAGGACTTAGCTAGCAGAGGAATTGAACCCACGACGCCTAAGTGGAAATCCGACGCGTTTATCCACTCACCTACTAGCCGTCCTAAATAGGCCTCACAGTCGCTCCTCAAGGTAATGTTTTTCAGAGAATGGGCCAAAAATTAGGCAGTATTAATAAATATTATCTTCGCTGGAAAGGCAAACGGGCTTAAGCGACACTTTGTTCAAAAATGAGTTGAATATGCAGTTTTGATCACTTTTTTTCTGCACCGATTGCTCCGACTTTCGTTTGATTCTGAAAGTTTTACTGCCCTTCAGCCATCTGTATTATATTTACCATTTTGGAGAAGTCTTGACTCAAGCGACACAAGTTTGTGACTTTTTTTAGCTATTTATCGCTTCATCTAAGTCAGTGAGAGCATTGAATTATTTGAGTTAACTTTTTTTCAAAATCCAAGAAGGTACTGAAGACTTAAATATCAAATATAAAATATTGCCCTGGTGTAAACTTTCCGAAATGGCGCTTCAGCCCTTCTGATTTTCCGGCTACGATCTTACTATTGGCGTCCGTTAAAGGAAGCTAGGACATGGTCGCCTTCAGGCACGTTTTTAAAGTGTTTGGTCCACGACCCGAATAAGACGAGGGGAAAAATATAAAAAGAGATGAATTTTTATGAACATGTTTTGTTTGCCATATATCATTCATAAATACGCCATATGAAAATCACGAGCACAGTAAAATGAGCAGAATTTAAATACGAAGCCTCCCCAATCTCGCTTCTCCCGTAATTTGCATTCGTTCCACGTATTTGCTGTGCATTCGGCTGTCATATCGCTGGCTCCTAAATGCGGATAAGAGGGGGGCTGTTCAGTGCCCCACACACCGAATAAACAAACTCATAGAAGTGTGTTGTGGGCGTGCCAGTGTGCCCAAAGCATGCTGATTTTTGCTTACTTCTAGAAAAAGCCACTAAACGTTTTCAAAAGACTATATCTTACTATCTTCATTTGGATGGCGTACGAGGCAATGTCGCAACTGATTTTCAACCTGCAAATAAATAATGTTGCAGTTACAAGGGGAAAATAGCGTGCATTTAATCAACTGCTACTAAAATTATATGAAGGCCTGCGTGGTCGAGTGGTAAGACGCTCGACTACGAATCCAGAGGTCACGGGTTCAAACCAGGCGGGGGCAAATAAATTTAATTCATATAATGAGACAGACATGGACCAAACCCATGTATTTTTTTATATTTAAGCAAGAATAAATAAATAATAATACTTGGCTAATTTATAAAGCGCCATTTTTGTGAAATATCACTTCAAGGGCGCTTTGTGTCATAACACATAGAAATAATATAAAGTTAATTTTCGACACGTTTTATAGTGGAAGATTTTCCAAGTATCGTCTTGGTAAAAGATCCCCATTCAGAATCGAAACGTTGCTTGAAATAGCTTAAGTCGTGTTTGGTGACCAGATCCGAATAGCCAGGTACTTTCCAACCTTTCTCTTCCCTATCGCTTTCCCCTCTCCATTATTTTCAGCCTCACAACATATTCCCATTAAAAAAAATTAGAGTCTTTTCATTAATGCTCAAGTACTGATCCATTCTTATTTGCATTTATCTAGCTACAATCTAAAATCATTTTGCACAAACTTTGTGCCATCTGGATCATAGCCTTTGGCCTGTTTGAGGCTTAGAAGTCAAAAGGTCTTGTGTTAATTGGAGACATTGGTTCTCTTTTAAATCGGTATAGATCACAGTTCTAGGCATTATCTGTTCAGTGAGCTTATACATTGGCGCTGGGGGAGGCGTCGGGCCTCCCAGATCGGGGGCAAAGGTTCGTAGATGGAAGCGATCAAGAATTTAAACGATCGGAATTATAATAATTCTGGGTTTAATTAAAGACTTGCCATATGTTTTATCAATAATACGTGCGATAGCAAATGGCCACGATGACGACGCTAAAAACGTCTGACTACAGGCAAACTCGGTAAATATTCGCCATTTTAAAATACTTTTTTTACAGAGTTCCACTATGGAGTCCGTGATATAGTTAAATCGGCTCACGTTAGTCACATACCATGTCAAGAGTTGGAATAAAAAAATAATAGAAATGTATAGCACATAGATTGTTATTTGTACTGTACACAACAGAGTGTTAGATTTTAAAGTGATGATTTGTTGAGTATTTACCTCCGTGTTTTTTATTCAAATCCTTACCTACCTAAGCATATAACCTTATCGCCGTTTTGAATAAAATGGCGACAAATCGAAACAATTAAAATTCAAACAAACTAGTTCATAAGTGAAAAAACGTTGTTGCTCGTTAGTTTTGCTAGTTCATTGGTTTGATGTTTGCTATTTTAATAATTTAAAATAAATGTGGTTTTTAGAGATTTAAAAAATTTAAATAGGTGTAGTGTATTTGTGGACCGTTTTATAAATACACTTGTGTAAAAATGATCCTCAATCAAGAACTGTTTATCAGTGAGTGAACGGTTTCCCTTTTACATTCCATAATTATTTTCCTAGTTATAATTAGACATTTTTATCAAGTAGTATAGTATTTAAAAATGTTATCGTTTACAGTCTACTATTCTCTATTTCTCTAATTCATCTGAAGCTGCAAACACATTCGGTTTTTCTTTGCAGCTTCGAATACAATACAGAAAGTTAACATAAATAATAACATTGAATCCGTATAACATCGCTTCTAACACAAAATTAAATGGATATAAGGGCGAGAAAGAAGCGATTATTCATATGATGAAATTGTAAAATCATTAAAATTTCTTCTTCAGAAAAGCGCAGGAAAGACTTTGATTCAATTTGCATTTTCAAATTATTAATTGTTTTATACACTCACTTTCTCTGTTGAAATTCATTCAGTCCAACATACCTTGCCGTAGACACAGAAACAATGGATAACTGTTCCTCAACCATCACTATACTAATTATGGGTATCGTTCTCCAATGTCCAGAATGTCGAGACTTGTAATAATAATAACTCAAGCCGCGGTCTTGAAATTTTCGTGTCTAAATGATTTTTGTCATTCTTTACGACTCTACCAAAGCTTTGACTAGACCTTGGCCTGAATTTTCTTTCTTATATTTATTTTGTCATCGCTTCATTTAATATTATGTTTTTGCTATTCTTTTTATTTTGCTTTTTTTCTCATTTCGTGTTTTGTACTTTTTTTAAAGTTGCTTTATTCTTTACATACGTCAACTAGTTTTGACACTGATCATGTTATCATAAGGAAATTGCATATGCAAAATGGTGCACTTTTTCAGGTATTCATTTAATTTAACTGTGTTACAGTCTGTCCCTTTTTTACCCAGATTACAAATGAATGCCAAAATCAGATCAATACAATTATTCTATCAGCCATTTATCAAGTACACTGTATGCAAACTGTTGCTCTGAGAGGCCGTGACTCAGAGGCACTCACCCTGTGCCCAGTGGGGCGTGCTTAGCCAACCGCTTATAGCCAGTAGCCAGTGGACAGTAGACAGTATCCAGTATCCAGTAGCCAGTAGCCAGAAACCCGCTCATACTGGATCACTGGCTTCAAAGGCGGATCTCAGCCGAAGATAATCATCCTGATGTGCTTAAACAATGTAATACCAATTTAATGCGATAGTCGACATCGAAGAGTTGGTTGAAAATATCAAGTTGTTATTTATATTATATATGGTCTCTCGTAGTGGGATACAAAATACAAATTTTGTCTCTGTAATGTTGTGGTCTGCGTATTTGGCTTTATTAACTTAGCAGAAGTTGACGGTTTTGATTTCTGCGTAGTGCAAAAATTTACCAATATTTTTTTTCACGCGCTCTGCATGGTAATCGACATTTCATAGCTTTTTATTTTTCAACCATGAAATAATTAATAAAATTATTTAACACTTTATCCTCAACAACGTTCATATAAAGCTGAGATAAATATAAAATATGCATAATTTATAAAGTCTCAAATGTATTTTTTTATTCTCGTGTCAGTTTTTTATTATTTATTTTTATCTTGACAAATAAATGACAATAGTTTTTTCTATACCTGTCTTAGAGAGAGTGGCTTCCATTTCGTCGAGACAGGCATATGACATAAATATTTTGTGTAAAGTAATAATGTATTCCATACATACTTTCATTTAACCTTCCGCATGCCTGGTAAGGTCTGACAGACGCGGAGCAATTTATATTAGCTTTTTTTTTTCGTGAATACCGAATATTACAAGAGTCTCAACTGCTCCCAACCGTCAAGAGCTAGTGAGAATATGGCATCCCCAAATAGGGTATGTTGTGAGGCTGAAGATAGTGGGGAGGGAAATGAGATTGGGAAGAGGAAGGTTGGGAAGTACCTGGCTATTCAGATCTGGTCACCAAATACGGCTAAAGCCATTTCAAGCAACATTTCGATTCCGAATAATGGTCTTTCACCAGGGCGATACTAAGAGTATCTACCTGGAACGTGCCGCAAATAAACTTTTATCATTTTTACATGAATTAAAATGTGTTATGACACATATTAATTAAATAAAAGTTATTGGCGCACGGCGGGTTTGAACCCGCGACCTTTGGATTCGTAGTCGAGTGTCTTACTGCTCGACCATGGAGGCCATCAAGCTGTCACTATTTCAGTTAATTTCGAATATAGGAAATAAAGGAGCTATCTTTTATGTTTTTTGTTTTTGTTTTTATTTATTAAAACATATAATCAAGAAAGAAAAAAATAGGAATTTATGTATAGTAATAAAGAAAATAAATTTGGTATCGCCGGGTTCCACAGACCCTATCAGGAATAACTCGTAGTATGATTTCAACAAGCATGTGGAGGGTTAAGGTGTACAGAAATAAATCAATACAAATTTGAGTGTAATAATAAAGTAACGAGAAATATTTAGTGTATCATAAAATAAATATAAGAACACGAATGAGTATTTCTATTTTATTTATTATTACTTAAAATGTAAAAAGAGGTTTGGTAATAATCTGTCTTGTAAGTTGCATAATAAAGCGAAGAGTTTAAATACAAACATTTCAAACATTATGTGTGAAATTCGTTTACTAAAAATATTTTAACCTACTATTAAAACTTTTCTGCATAGAAATGTGTTGATCTTAGTGACAGAATCCTTAATTACACAATTGAAAGGTACGTGCATATCTGACAAACTACAATATGTTTGCATGTGTGTATGCGCTACTCACCTTTCCGCCTCCCGGTATCTATCTAATTATTTTTCGTTCACCCGTCACGTCGCTAGAGTAGAAAAAAACATTCGCGTTGTCAGTTATTTGCGGCAGGAAACAGGTCGCGGGATCCAGGGGACGGGTGCAATGTGCATGTCAGTTGAGTTGGGCATATCGAAACGAGATGTGTAAAGGTTAATATTTTTTTGTCTTTTAAAGCAGTATTTTTGATGGATGATGTGTTTTACAATGAACTGTTTTTCTAAATTAACATGTTTTATTAACACTCCCGTTCCGAAGAGGGGTCTTAATGTCACCCCAATTGAGAGTTTTGTGCGATATCTTAGATAAAAATTAATGAAATATTATGAATATTCTTCTCTCTAAGTATTACCAAAAAAAAAATGAGCTAAAATTATGTCATGAAAATAACTATTTGATTTGATATCAAAAAGGGTAACTTTGTTACCCACCTTAGGATCGTACGTTTGATTTTTACTTTTGGATACAGAAAGGTTAAAGGAACAAAAAAAACATATGTTTATATTTCTATCTTTGAATATTATTCTTTAGTACTTGGTGTTAGACTTAATTGATAAAATTTAATTTGACATGTGGATAGTGCATAATGCAGCTTTGTGAAAATGTTGAATTTGAAAATGAAAAAAAGAAGTTATTTTATTGAAACGATGCGCCTGGGAAACGTAAACTTAATACAAATGTATGCGTTTAAGAACATGGCTTAATAATAGCACTAATCGATGCATTTTACATTGTTTCTGTATCTGAATTCCATACAAGAGTTCCAACTACCTGCAGTCAGTGGGACTATAGCATTGCCGATTGCGGTATGTTGTGAGGTTGAAGAAAGTGGGAGGGGAAGGAGATGGGAAAGAAGAAGATTTGGATGTACCAGGTTATTCAGATCAACACACTATAAAAGACCTAAGACGTTTCTAGCAACGTTTCAATTCTGAATGGTGGTTTTTTACCAGAGCGATTCTAAGATTATGTGCCGCTCAGGAATACACCGCTTGTAAACTATGTGTTTTTTTTCAATTACACAAATAAAATAAATAAAACATATTTGAGCACATCTCGACAACTCGGCATCGGAGATCGTTAGATTCCAGAAGTTGTGGGTTCAAATAAATCGCAATAATTTAGAGCCCTCTAGTTTTTACTAAAATAGCGCTCTGCAAGCGTAATTATAAAACTATTTTTTAACTAACTAACTAACCATCACGCCGTTTCGCAGCAGGATTAGGCAGAGAGGATGGACCACCATAAAACTCTGTCTTGGTACACACTCCTAGCTTCGTTCACATTCATACATCGTCTCATACATACTCTTGTGTTATTCTTACTCTTCACGTGGCCCGATTCAAGTATTTGATTCACTTGATCGTGCCATGTCTTCCTCGGGCGTCCACGATTTCTTCTTCCATTCACTTTCGCACTATTCATATATTCTTTTCGCACTCCTTTCTTCGTTCATTCGCTCTAAATGCCCAAACCAATTACTAATTTTTAAAATGTGAATTTTAATATTAAGAACGTCGCTAGATCTGGGCGTTGTTTATTATTTATAAATAAAACAAAAAAATGAGTTGAAAAAAAGTTGGCGCTCTCCGCATAAATTCAGTGACAGCAAAAAAGATTTTTTTCGCAAAAAGTGGCCAGTAGTTATGTACGTAACGCCGAGCATAGGGGGCGCCTGGTAGCTGGTGGCGCCCTCATTTGGAAATTTAGTTCAACAACTTGTTTTGCATGGCAAAGCGCCTGCGTCGCGGCCACCTTTGATGGGCGCGGAATTAATGCCGCGAGAGGAACGTGACCGGGGAGCGAATGACGCGATGATTTTTCAATCGAATTTTCATTGAAATCGAATACAACGGAATTTTACGGCGGGCAAAAGTGAATTAGGGATTGTGAGCCGTTTTACATTTCTAAACCAATTCGAATATCCCATTACGTAATTACATAGGTAAATAACCTCCGTGGCGGAACAGTAACAGTTTGACGGCTTCCATAGTCGAGTGGTAAGACGCTCGACTACGAATCCAAAGGTTGCGGGTTCAAACCTGGCGTGCGCCAATAACTTTTATTTGATTAATGTGTGTCATAACATCTTAAAATTTATATAAAATAATTAAAAGTGCATTTGCGGGAAGATCCAGAGTGTTAGATACTATCAGTACCGCCCTGTTGAAAGACTACCACTAAAAATCTAAAAGTTGCTTGAAATGGCTTTAAGCCGCGTTTAGTGACCAGATCTGAACAGCCAGGTCCTTCCCAACCTTCCTCTTCCCCATCTCTTTCCCCTGCCAACTACCTTCAGCCTCACAAAATACCCCGATTGGGGATGCCATAGTCTCACTGGCTCTAGATGGTTGAAAGCAGTTGGGACTCTTGTTTGGTTTTCACCATACAAAATAAAATAAAACTTTTTAAGAAAATCGATAAATTAAGCACGTTATAGTCTCATTGGATCCGGATAGCTTAAACTCTTATACGGCATTACAAAAAAAAAAACACATTCTGTGAAAGGTTGAAATATCTCGTATGTCGCAGCAGATGTGACCTTTCATTTTTGGAATCCAGGATCGAGGTTTTGAGCAATTTAACTCTAGACTTTTCGCCATTGGATTTTGATGTTTTTCTTTGGTGCAAGTTTGTTTTCTGAAAATTCCTTGAATCCATTTCCTCTGTTTGCTAACAACAACTAGTAGTGAACAAACAATAATAAAGTGAATTAATTAAGCGAACGCACTAATGATAACACAACGCGTTCATACGTAAATACACAAGATTACGTTGTTGTGGAAAAGTCAGCACAGCGATGAAAAAAAGGTGTATTATTCGTACCAATTCCATTTGATACAAGATGCCTACTTTTTTGTCTCTAAGCCGAAAATGAAAAATAGCTCAAAGTTCACACTGTTGAGAAACTGATGTGAGCACACAGCGCCCTTGAGGTGATTTTTCACAAAACGGCGTTGTACAAATTATTCGAAATTTAAAAACGTATCACTTCATTGAATATGCCTGTAGGTATATATATAAATGAAAAAAAAACACAATTTCGTAAATTTGGTTGAAATGTGCAATTAAAAATGACTTTTTTGCGGTAAACTCAAAATTATTTTCTTTCCATTCATCAAAATAGATGCATCCACGAATAAATGTAAATATCTCGAGAGAATTTGGCGACAAGATTACAACAAACAAGTTCTGATATTTAATTGCAGTCTGTAATTCGAGAAAACTGTTAACTATTGGACGAGAATATAAATAAATACATTGTTTTTCACACTGCGAGTACTTTGTATAAAAAAATGTTAAAGTTTTGAGAAATAGAATTAGCTTAGAGTCGTTGAATTAGTTTGAAAACATTACTAAGTTTCTGGGGCCAGGCGTGCTGTTCTTGCAGGGACTGATACCCTTAGTACTATTATAATCTTAGAGTAACGTAGAGACCTAACATTGCGAAATTTTGTCCGCACTTTTTGACCAAGGATTGACCAAGGGAGGTATGACGTATATGCTTCCAGCCAATCGGATGCGAAGAAAACCGTAAAGATAAACATTATTCCGTCTTTATCTGTTCGCGAACAATTTTGCGTTAGTATCATGAGAAAGAAAGAGACCGGGATACTTTAAGAAGCCGTACAATATGGGTATTCCCCCTTGTAATGGTTTCTTATGTGACAGCTAGTAAATATCTCTAAGTTAAAAATATTACGAATCCACTAAAACTCATTTCAAACGGAAGTTTATTATATTGGAACGAATAGTCCAAAGATTAATTACATATTGGTGTAAGTTACTAGTTGTTTTGTAGGTTAGAATGTTAAATATTTGAGATCTAACTAAAAAAGACGATTTTTATGGTACATACGTGTGAAAACTGTTTGTTTTTGGTCCTTTTGTACTTCGATTGAAGCAACCAAGTATAGCACATATGGCCATGATGTTTTGCTAGATATCGTACAAAAAATAACTCAAGTTTTTAACTATTTACGCACTTTTGACAGTCCGTTCGCCTGACACTCCAAACCAGAATGAAGCTCGTACAGATCAAATATTGCGGACATGGTATTCAGCACGCCCCAAATCGTGTATTGGTTTCAACAATTGTTTGTCTCTTTTTCTCATATGCGTATAGAACCGAGCATAAAGAGAGAGCTATATTTTGCGAGTTTGTCAACGATTTGTCACAAATTAGTACGGTCTCTTTATATTGTTACTCTAAGATTATAATATATATACATTTAAAAAAATGTGATTGTATACCATGCTTTACGCTTTATTACTCTTGTTTTTTTTTATACTTATTTCGCTTTGTTTCTATTGTTCTACTAACTAAATTGACGCATGAATGGCTATGTTTATGTACTTTTTATCGCATTACTAATAAAAAAGTATGTTTTTAGTTATCGTATTTGAATCTTTTATTTTTTTAATTATTGAAATAATATCAATAATCTTCATACACAAAAGGCCAGAGAATAAAATAATGACGGTCGCGACCGAGACTCGAACTCGGAATCTCTACTCTATCCGGGAGTAACGCCTATGCCATTTCAGAGTTGCCAAAGTTCGAGTTTCGGTCGTTATATATAAAGAATTTTGATCGGTCGGTTGCTGAGTGGACAAACACGACGGATTCTCACACGGGCATCGTGGATTCGATTCCTCTGCTGACTAGTCCTCCATCATTGCCTAGCAACATTTCCCGCTTATTATGATGGCAGTAGGAGTTTTTTTTGTTTTCAAATATTGTCAGACTATTCGTAATCCGGAAATGCTTGTCTTTCTTTTTAAATACTAAAAAGCTTTAAAGTTAATTCTAATTTAATAATTTATTTTTACTTTTTTTTCTGTTCTAAAGTACGAGTATAATGTACTCCCCTTTTTATGCTGTCTCTCCACTAACTTCAATAACAATGACCTGCTTTGAGAGAGAATACTAGCGTTAGGAAGAACTTCAAAGTTTTGGGAACGCTTCAGGAACTGCTAGTTCTTTAAAATGAACCTTTCACGAACCTTTCAATTGAAGTACCGTTTTTTGATATGTGTACATTTATTTTTTTGCTGTTCAGAGATAGTCAGGGGCGTTTATAATCATTTCATAATTGCTTCGTTTAAAAAAGTTAGAGTCTTGACGTAAGAACCGATAGAGGCATCTGGTCCTTAAAATGGTTCAGGAAAGTAGTGGGTACTCTTTACTGCTAGACTGTGCGTACTAAACGCTGTGAACATATTGTATATTAAAATCTCATGGCAATAATATACAGGAGAGAGCACTTCTGCAGTCAGTATTGATGATGTTTACCTGACTAGGGCGTGGCTAGGACTAAGGCTTACATATTTATACAACCATTCACAGCACATGTCATCATAATGTTTTTGTATATTTGTATAACCACTTTTGTACAGTATTGTCAAAAACAAAAATATTGGATATAACCTAAAAAACCGTTGAGTTATGTCCTGTTATGTCGCATAACAAAACGTCGTGGGCGGGGTCACCGGAGACGAAAAAAATACTAACGTACCGAATGGTGGTGCTATATTATGTGAGAACTTGTCTCGTCTCTTTCTCTCTTACGGTTTACGACGTAAAAACCCGGAGAAAGTGATTTATCGTAAAATTGTGTAGGTTGGGTAAAAATACGTAGTTCTCTCTTCATATATATTCTTGCTCTGAGATTAAACTATATGTATTTGAGAAATACGGCAGAAATGTGTCGCTATAGCTCAGCGGTTAGAACAGACTTCCGGAGAGCAATAGTTCTTGAGTTCATATCCTTTATGTATATGCAACACGTTTCAGAGCGGTAGATACTCTAGATATTACCCTGGTGAAAGACCATCATTCAGAATCGAAACGTTGCTTGAAATGGCTTTAGCCGTGTTTGGTGACCAGATCTGAACAACAGACAGGTACTTCCTAACCTTCCTCTTCCCTATCTACTTTCCCTCCGCACTACCTCCAGCCAAACAACATACCCCAATTGGAAATGCCATAGTCTCACTGGATCCAGGTGGTTGGAAGCAGTTAGGACTGATGTGAGATATTCACTATAAAAAATAAATAAATAATAATAAAACTTTTTCCGTCTCTGTTTTTCTAACACAAAAATTTGATGTTTATCAATTGTCGCGTACAAGTTTCGACTGTGGTAACATATCTCATCCAAGTAAAGTTTTTTGATCCATACGTTAAAATTACGCTTTTTGGCGCGGATAAGCAGAAACCTACTGATCCACAATTTCGATTACGGAACAATTTCGATTACGGACGAAGTCACAAAAAAACCTGCCTTTAATGATTATATTTATTGTGGCGTGGGTGTTTCTTGCTTAAAGGAGCCGAATGAATAACGTTTTATTCTCCTCTAGTAATTTATGCCCCATGTCGTTAGTGCTTTGAGTCTTTTGATCGCGAATAAAACGTGCCTTGCTTTTGTTATTGCGCGCCGCTTTCAACGAATTTGCCAAATTTTCCAAAATATTATTCGGAAGACGCCGAATTGATGTTTTGCTGAAATGCAAATTTAAGACAAGAAAATATACCCAGTACATACGTAATCGAGTATGTTTATATTTTCTTGTAAATAAACTCATGTTTCGTAACGTGCTGTTTTAAAAAGATTTGTATAGTCAAAAGTAGTTGGGTATTTTGGTATATTTATTTATGCTACACACTGGTGAGTGATCATGTTTTTTTTTAAATTTTGTTATTGTTCTTTCCGTTCTATCCCTTTAAATTACAATTATGTTGTTTGGCAACAGAATTTCCAACACATTAAAAGTACAATGGAAATACTGATTATCTTTTATTAAAAAATGAACGTATTATTAAAATTCACACATCTTCTCTGTACTACTCTCTACTATTCGGCGTTCTGTACTACTCTATACACGTGCGAGCTCTGGACCAATTTTAAGAAGAGTAGCATGGAAAGGCTCCGGGTCCAGTACAACAGCGCCTACCGCATGATGTTCAGTCTTCCCAGGCACTGCAGTGCTTTCGGTATGTTCACCGGGGGCGAGTTCCAGGATTTGCAGCCCTTATGAGAACCAGGGTAGCAGGAATGCAGGAAAGGACGAACAACGATCCCGAATTCAAGCATAGAAGCGCATTGGAGTAAATTATTGACCCCATCATTCTTAACGCTACCAGGATGAACTCCCTCTTGATGGCGTTTTGCATTGATGAGGCCTAATATCCTCCATTAATATTTTTTACTTATATTATTTAGATTTTTATTATATTTGATTTTATTTATTTTTTCTCATGAATTTCTGTTTATTTTTATTTGTTAACATTATAATTACTATGTATTGATATCAATTGTGGAAAGTATTGCATTGCACTACTCCTGCACACTTTCCGGAATAAAACTTTATTATTATTATTTTTAAGTAACTGATAGACTATTAGACAATACAAATGTATTTAGGGCACATAATAATAATAATATTTGCATAATTTGTACAGCGCCGTTTCTGTGAAAAATCACCTCAAGTGCGCTGTACAAATTTTAATTTCTAGTTAATAATAATTCCTAGCTTATATAAATATACAGCAATACACTTAACTGGCAGGTCACTTCGGGCAGGACACGATCACTTTATTGTAATAACTTAAATTTAAGCTGATTAATATATATATATATATATTAAATTTTAGATAGTTTTATATATTTATTAGTAATACATTTACTTCAGATTAGCAGGTGCGTTGATTTAAAATATTAAAGAGTAAATTGTCGTTGGAAATGCAAAAGCTGAAGCGACACTTTGGTCAAAAAAAAAATTAAATATTCAGTATTGATCATTTTTTTTCTACATCGAATGTTCTAACTCTCGTTTGATTCCGAAGACTTTTATGACTCTTTAGCCATCTAATATATATTTACCATTTGGAAGAAGGTTTGATTCAAGCGACATAAGTTAAGGATTTTTTTTAGTTTTTCATCCCTAAAAAATCAAAACCCAACCAGGTACTGAAAAATTATGAATTCTATTGTGAAAAAATAAAACTTTAAAGTGTGTTATAAAGCACGATAAATTCCATCAACTGCGATTTTGAATTTTTGCGCTGGTTAAAATCTATTTATTTTGGTGTTATTGTTTGTCTATTGGCCTCCTTGAAAAGCCAAAAAGTGGCGGGGGAGTACGAGTCCGGTTGAAACGACCGAGACAGTCAGTTAATATTGGACAGCAGACCTGAGCTGAAATAGTTAGACCGAGTCAAATTGGTGTTTGCCGCCTATTGTGAAATACATTGTAAAATCAACTAAGATTACGAGTGATAATCGTGTGCCGGGAGTAAGACAAGAGACGCTACGATCCCCGCAGCAGACATCGAGGAGCAGATTAGCTCGATTTTTGGCTGGTACCCACCACGGTTGTAGGACTGGGCTCCAGGAAGGAGCACCCAGTTTCCCCGCGTTTTCCAGTATAGTTAATAAATAAACAAGTTAGTATAATAGTCTCTACAAGTACCCAATTCTAACTTTATCCACCAAATTAATCGAGCTTTTCCTGGTTTCAAGTAGTCCTTTAACTGGTACCATCCTAAAGATGCCCGTCATAAGGTGAAACCGGTCAGGTCTTAAACAAAAAATAGTGGAATAAAGTTAAAAATTTTGTTTTATTAAAATCATTAAAATGGAGTTTCACCACGAATTAACAGTTCGAAAATTATAAATAATTAATGATACATGATGTCACAGATATTCTCTTCTTGTCTTTTCGGAGTGAAGTTAGTCCACACCATTGGTTATAATATCACCCAACTAGTTGATAGTTGAAGTAATTAGTTCATATTGAGATCCAACAGTACGTGATACGGCGCCATCTGGCTGTCAAATAAATAACTAAGACCCTTTATAAATAATTAACTCACCTTCTAAAGCATAAATCTTCGGCGAAATGGGTGGTGAAATATATAATAATTATTATCATTACAGAGAACGGATGTAATTTATTGCCAATTTCATTGAAATTCTTGCTTCATTTCTCACTTCCAGCTATTCTATGAAAATTAAAAACCATTTTTGTTCTTCTCATAAGTTTCTAAAACAACGAGAATCTGTAAATCGTACATAATTTATTTTCATGTAAAAATTGTTTGCGTAAATTTCTTAATTTCCAAAGTTTTTTAGTGTGTTTCCTTTTGATTTTTAATTTCGATATTCATAATGCCCGATGACGTAATGATTATAAAGAAGTAAGTCGACATGGCACCTTTATTAGAAAATTAAGTTAACTTAAAAAAATAAAATTGTTAATAATTTTTGTTAATCATTTTCAATAATTGTCAAAAATTGACAATATTTGTTGAAACTTGTATCATTTTCAATAATTATTATGATTGTTTTCAAAAAAAAAATATCAATATTTTACAACAATAGTGAATATTTGTCAATAATCAATAACAATTATTGTAAATAAATTTTAACAACAATTGTTTTCAATAATTTTGCTAACATTTTTCTCAACAATTGTAGAAAACATTGTCAGAACGATAATAATTACTGACAACCTCTGTAACCAAGCGGTTAGGATCCTTGGCTACGAATTCAGAAGTTACGGTTTCGAGGCTTAGCGTGTGTAAAATAATTAATCCTACTAGCTCCAGGCATAAAAAAAATGTAGTTGTCATGTAATAGTGTATTTTTTATGTGTGTGTTTGGCCTAGATTTTCTCACTAAAATGACCTTCAATTTGCATATTTTCCACTTATCGTTGTTTCATAGTTAAGTTACATTTATTGTACCACCCTGTGATGAATCTAAGCCAGCTGAAAGATGTTGCGGAATAAGCATAATATGCTGAAACAAGACATTAATTTGTGACTTAACTTGTGATTAACACACGCTAAGAAAAGCGAGCAATTCGTGTGGCAGCGTACGTTGTTTTATACTGGCTTAGTTCTAGTCCCGGGCGGCAGATGGCACTGCTGTGCCTGCGCGTACTGAAACTTTCCACTCATTAACCTCTAGTTTGCCAGAGGTGCCAATAGTCACCGGGTATTTATCACTATCTTTTCAGGAGTTATTTTCCTTTCAAATCTGTTGTTTACATATTTTAATGAACCGTAATCGCCTGTCGACAGAATAATCAATACATAGAGATATTTTGCAATGCGTTAAATTCGGTACAAATATTTTGAGTATGTTTACGTCAGTGCGGTAGACAAAAAATGATTTTTAAGGTGATATTACTGTTTGTATTTACATAAAAACCTCATGCAACATTGTTTTCAACCACACTAAAAAACAAAAAAATCTTCACATTTCTTAACCACACTTTTTTTTGTGAAACCAGGGGAAAAAAAACCGTTTCTCCAAATATAAGTGGCTCTTCCAGAAAAACCACTTATTCTATCAATCCGCATTTTTTTAAATACATAAACTCGTTATTTGTGAAGATAGCACAATCAATAAAAACATCAATTTGTGAAACACAAGTGAGTTATTACGAAATTACAGTCAGCAAAGGAAGACGGAAATTGTACCTTGCGGGGGAATCGGGCATTCCAGAGGTTAAACGGTACAACAATGTTGATAAACTTTTACTTTTTCGCTTTTTAGATTCGATAAACTTGGCGAGCAATAAAAAGTTGATATTAATTACACATTTGAAAGGTACTTAGATAACAATTAAAACGCTTTTTTTATAGCACCGTTTTTTTGAAAAACTCTGTTATCAACTGTTTTCATCTCCAAATTTACACTGACCCATTTAATGATTGGTGTGAAACTAACTGCCTAAAGCTAACATTGATGAATGTAAAATTTTGTCATTTTATAAAACTCGTAAACCAATTCTCTTCAATTATAAATTAAATAGGGTCTCCCTATCTACCGTCAGATTTATACAAGATCTTGGTGTCACTCTAAAATATTATCATTCTTTCCGTGACCACATTAATAATGTAATTAATAAATCACTAAAACTTCTTGATTTCATCTATAGAATTGCCTGTGACTTTAATAATATAAAGAACCTAAAAACTTTTTACTGCTCATTAGTTCGCCCTCATCTAGAATATGCCAGTGTAATTTGGTCCCCTTTCTATACCGTTCATATTCATCATATTGAATCCGTACAACATCGCTTCTTACGTGAAATTGCACGGAGATTAAAAAAACATGAACAACATTAAAAATTTATTCATTATAAAAGCGTAGGAAAGACTTTGATATAACTTGCATTTTCAAAATTATTAACTGTATTATTGACTTACCTTCTCTGTTGCAACGCATCCAGTTCAACATACCTTTCCGTAGACTTAGAAACAATGAATTTTTGTTCCTCAATCACTACTCTTCTGATTATAGGTATCATTCTCCACTGTCCAGAATATCAAGCCATGGTCTTGAAATTTTTGGTAGCAATCTAAATGATTTTTGTCATTCTTTACGACTCTGCTAAAACTTTGACTTGACCTTGGCTTTGATTTCAATATTCTTCCGTTTGTATATTTTGTCCAATTTTTGTCATTGCTTCATTTAATATTACGTATGTGCTGTTCTTTCTCTGTTGTTCTTTTTTCCCTTTCGTGTTTTGTATTTTTTTGGAATTGGACTTTAGTCTGTTATTTTGTAAATAAATAACTAAAGACAATCCGGTTTTTACCGAAATAAATAATCAAATATTGAACTAAAGACATATAAATAAGTCGTTACCATGTGATTTGACCACAGTTTAAGAATGGCCTTATACTCTGAAACAGCTGTCATAAAAAAAAAAAAAAAATAGCAAAACTTAATAAAAATGCATAATTGATAAAATTAAATTATAAAAAAAATAAATAGAGTTTTTAAAATTAAACGCAAAAAGATATACACATATAATAAAAAATCTTTAAATTTCTTGTCCATGACGTACTATATATTCCAGTCTAAAAAATATATGTTATAAGCTGAAACCAGTACAGCCACCAATGAAAAGTGAAATTTAAAAAAAATAAAATAATAATTAAGACAAAATGTCTAATTCAATACATATATATATATATATATATATATATATATATATATATATATATATATTTAATTACGACCCTGAATAAATGCTAAATGATTAACGAAATATGCTTTTCAGGCAGTGTCCATTATCAATAAACCATTTTAATTCGTTCACTTAGTACAATCACTCTTCTAATTGCTGTTAAAATTCTAAATATTCATCTTACATTGAATGATGGTGTTCTTACAAAACGGGCAATGTCGCAAATTAAGCAAATGGCTGACGGAAATTTAAATCCATGAATAAAACATTCCAGATTGTGATGCTTTTCCGCTTTTAATATTTCTCCAACAAAAGGGCACTACGCGTCGACCAATCACAACAGTTGAAGATCTCCCGAACAAGGGAACGCTAAAACGTCCTACTTAAATCATTACCTTTGAATATATTGAAGGACGAACGAAGCTGCGAGTATTTAGATTGACCAATCAGAGAGAACGTTGCAATTAACAAACGTACAAATTGGAAGGGTGCTCTTTATTTGAATTTACGCAATTGCGTGAAATTCGTAAGGGATTTAATGAAACGTCTATTATTTGAATCGTATTCTGTGAACATCGTTTGAGTATCGTTATTCTTCAATACAATGTATTCATCTCGTTCACTCCAATACAAAAATAATTATTTTAACAGGGAATCAAACTTTGGACACTGAAGGTGTTTTCTGTTAACCCAGCGCCAGTGAAGCTGGGTCATATTGACCCGAGGGGATTGAAAATGGTATTTTTTTATAAACTACAACCATACAATTAAATGTTTGTGTAGATGGAGATACAGCCCAACAGCCTCTCTCTAGCCAAACCAAAGAATAAAAAAACATCTCTTTTTCAATAGTGAATACCGCAGAAGAGACCCAACTGCTCCCAGCCGTCTAGAGCCAGTGAGACAATGGCATACCCGATCGAGGTATATTGTGAGGTTTAAGGTAGTGGAAGAGAAAGGAGATGAGGAAGAAGAACGTTGAAAAAAAACTGTTTATTCAGATCTGGTCACCAAACATGGCTAAAGCCATTTCAAGCAACGTTTCAATTTTGAATGGTGGTCTTTTACTAGGGCGATAATTAGAGTATCTACCACCTAGGAACTTACCGAAAATATACTAGAAATATAATTTATACGGATAAAATGTAGTATGACACATCTCTACTAGTTCAATACTATAACAAGTCAAAAGAAAAAAAAATGGCTAATTGGTGTTTTCTGGTTACTTATAATATAAGGTATC
This sequence comes from Drusus annulatus, assembly GCA_022651775.1. Lineage (NCBI taxonomy): Eukaryota > Metazoa > Arthropoda > Insecta > Trichoptera > Limnephilidae > Drusus > Drusus annulatus. The sequence goes on from JAGWCC010000186.1 coordinate 515,806, forward strand.
AAAAGACACCAATAAGCAAAAAAAAATTTTTTTACTTGTTTAGTATTGAACTAGCACAGAGACATATCTATTAATTAAATATAAGTTATTTGCGCACGCCGGGTTTGAACCCGTGACCTCTGGGTTCACAGTCGATCGTCTTACCACTCGACCATGGAGGCCGTCTTATTTGTAATTTATGTCAATTTCATATGTGCCCAGAGCATTAGATTCCGTGTAGCGAAAATTGCCCTTCTTTCGTGTTTTTCAATTAGAGACTGATTTCATATTATCATTATGATGATAATATACTCCTTATGAGTATAAATTTAATGTAAATATTTGTTATCGAAGAAAGCAAACACTTTGTAGCTTGACATTATAATTTAAATAAAAAATAATTTTGTTTTAAGCCACTTTATTTATACACATATAACAATTCGACCGGTTTCGGTTAGACTTAACCTTCATCAGGAACGTATAAGTATAAACTAAGATTAAATATAGAGTAATACAGTAGACAAAGAAATTATTGAAAGAGACAAAACATTAATATAAACAGGACAAAGCATCAGAGAGGGGGTGGTAATGGAGTAGGTAGAGAGGTAGGGGGATGAGAAGAGGAGAAGGGGAACATTCTTAAAATCGGACTTTTAGTTAATTCTAATTGTTTGTTTAAAATTTGGCAATTATTATTATTATTTGATTTTGAAATTTCTAATGCTTCTAGATTGTTAAGGCGCAAACCTATTCCATTTTTATGAATTATTTGTACACCTGTATTTTTATTAAAAGTATGGTTAGTTTTAATTAAATGTTCGGCAAATTCGGAAAAACCTATACTTGTTAAACATCTAATGTGTTCTTTGACTCTAATGTTTACATTTCTCGCGGTTTTACCTATGTAAATTGCCGGGCAATCGTTACAGTTAAGTTTATATATGCCAGAATGGCTTAAAGAATCTTCTTTATCTTTAGAATTGCTTAAAAATTTTCCTAAATTATTGTTGGTGTAAAAAAGCTGGTCTTATTTCTGATGGGAGTTTAGATGTGCAAAGGGTAGAGAAGTCACTTATATACAAAATTCTGCGCCATTTAGGAGTTAAGTTAATATTATTATTAGATGGTAGATCATTATAGATAAATTTATTTGTTGCAATTCGGCGAAGTTTTTTTGATAAAATTTTATCAATTATATTATGGTCGTATCCGTTATTATTAGCTATTAGTTTGATTGTAGAAAGTTCATTGGCGAAATTATTATTAGATAGTGGGATGGTGACTAATCGGTGAATCATGCTGTGAAAAGCGGAGTGTTTATGTGACCTAGGATGGTTTGAGGTATTATGGATTATGGTGTCGGTGAATGTAGGTTTTCGGTAAATGTTGAAGTTAATTTTGTTGTTAATAATAGATAAAGAAAGGTCTAGGAAATTTAAACTGAATTTATACCTATCTCTAATGTGAACTGGATCTGTTTATGGAAGGAGTTGAGGAGTGATAGGAAGGTATTTAACTGACGCTCTGTACCTGTCCAAATGCAAAATATATCATCGACATAACGTTTCCACAGAAGTACATTTTTTAGCAAAGGGGATTTGCATTCAAAAATCTTATTTTCTAGGTTGTCCATAAAAATGTCAGCAAAAAGAGGGCTAGTTGGAGCTCCCATGGGTAAACCCTCTTTCTGCTGGTATATAACATCATTGAATTTAAAATAATTTTGGTTCAAACAAACATTAAATAGTCGAGTAAGATCATTGGCAAGGTCATTGGATAAATTAGAAGTATTCAGTAGGTTAGATATTAAGGGTTTACATTCGCTTATAGGTACATTAGGAAACAAATTTATAACGTCAAACGAAATTAGTTTAGAGTTGGAAGGGAGGACTAAGTCCTTCAAATGATGTACTAATTCTATTGAATTCTTAATTGTGTATTTTGGGAAAAACACATTGGCATTGTTGAATACATTGGTTATAAAAGATGCTAATTTAAAATTAGGTGAGCTGCAACATGAAACGACTGGCCTAATAGGGCAATTAGTTTTGTGAATTTTCAGGAATCCATATAACCTGGGTATTTTTGGATTTTTTGTGAGGAATTTAACTTGATCATATGATAGATCTATGAACATTGGGTTTTTAGAATCTTTTAAAGCATTTTTAACATTTTGTTGGAAATTATTAGTGGGGTCTGATTTTAACATTTTAAAATTATCATTATTGAGAAAATCTTCCATTTTAATGGTATATTCTGATCTAGGCATAATTATTACAGTATTACCTTTATCAGCTTTAGTTAATACTAAATTTTCACTATTTAACTTGTTTCGAATAGCCCTTGCATGACGGGTTTCCGAATTAAAGGTTGGAATATTTTTGGGAATCAAGTTTTTTAACACTTCAGCACTTTTATAATAAAATGTTCTTGGAGCCATGTGTAACGCCGTTTCAACATCCACTGCAACATTTTCAATGGCGTCATTATATTTGTTTTTGGTATACTGGAGGTTATATTTTAAACCTTTTGACAGGAGAGCCATCTCCTGTGGGTGAAACTGAACAGATGAAAGGTTTTGTATTCGGTCGTAAAATTTTTTTGTTGGTATTATAGGCGTTTTATTTAAGGAATTATTTAATTCACATAGGTTTTTAAATTTCTTTTCCAAATTGACACGTTTTTTAAAACCTTTACTAGACGAACTAACTAAAAACTTTAAAAACTTTACTTTACTTATCGAACGCAACAGAAAAACATCTTTTGCCTAAAAATCGGGTATACATTTTTCAATCTGTACGTTGTCGAGTTGATTTGTGCATTGCTTCTTATAAATACTAAGTAGCGTGCATCAAAAGAGGTAAACAAGTATAAACAAGTATCAAGTAAAAGTTAAACATTAATGGAAAGGTCATTAATACGGAATATTATTTAGAAAAAAGGTAATTATCTCTTTTATTTGTACTATCATGTAGAATCACCTCCTGAAGTTACTGCACTTATATATCGGATACCTTATATATATCACCTCTTATTATAACGATTACTATAAATATGAAATATAAGGCATTCATATTTAAAATACTAAAGATAGCCATTCTCTAAATATAAACTAAGTTTTCAGTTCCGGGGCGCACGTAATTTAAAAGTACTAGGAATGGTTAATATAGCTTTTTAGTCAATTTTATCGACATAATACCCTACAAAAAATAAATTTATTCGTCTGTCAGTAATGTTTTTTTCAAAATGCTAAAAGATTAGTCTAAAAGCACTTGTACCTTAAATAATGTATTACTTTGTAGATATATATATAAATATATATATAAATATATATTTTTTTTTTTTTATGCACATTTTTCATTAAAATACATGTACTATGAAGTAAACCAAAAATAAACATTAATTAACTAATTAAGCAAGAGGTTGTTTTTAATGACTACTTTATAGGGTCTTATGTATTGTTCTATGTTTTGTTGTTCTATTGCTTAGAACAACAAAACATTTCGTTCACATAAGTTTGTAGGAGAACGTACTGCAAAATGTACACATCACTAGAATAATTAATTCATGGTAAAATACCATGGCTTTAATTACTAACATATCTGCAGAAGCCAAGACAAGCAAACTTTCTCTCACTCGCGGAAGATGGTTTAACTTTGAAATGGAAGCAGTTTTCAGAAATGAATCGTGTGTAATGCACGTGAAGTCTGGGAGATTTATAGCTAACTTCAAAAACTAACTAGTTTGGTTTGAAGCTCGGTTACAGCTGATGTGATTACATGGTGGTGCGTTCTTAAGCATGGAAATGTACCATTTGCATTTGAACTTATGTAATTATAATGATGAGACTATTTTTTTCTACCTGCATTACTTAAACATATATTTGGATACAAATATGTTTTTTATCGTCATTCCTTACCAAGAGTCCCAAATGCTCCCAACCGTCTAGAGCCAGTGAGACTATGGCATCCCCAATTAGAGAAAGTTGTGAGGCTGAACGTGGTAGGGAGGAGAAGAAAATGGGGAAAAAGAAAGTTAGGAAGTACCTGGCTATTTAGATCTGGTCATCAAACACGGCTAAAGCCATTTCAAGCAACGTTTTATTTCTGATTGGTGGTCTTTCATCAGGGCAATACTTAGAGTATCTACCACTCTGGAATATGCCGCAAACGTACTATATATTATTTTATATGAATCAAATGTTATGACACATGAATTGAATAAAATAACATTGCGCATGCCGGGTTTGAACCCGCAATTCGTGGATTCGTAGTGGGGCGTCTTTCCACTCGACCACGGAGGCTTTATAATGATCGAATTTTCTTTTGTATAAAAGTATCAAAAGTATTATTTCATCAATGTTTTCGTAGGTAAGTACACACCTTACAATAAAAAGCTCAAAACAGTTTTAGTAAGTCAACAAACCACCATCACGCCATGTTATCACAGGGGTAGAGGTGATGGAACATCACAGGACTTATTTCTATTTGTACATTCATAAAAGTAATTATGTTATTTCGATTTTCGACGTGACCAGACTTAACTAATCGATTCAGTTATACATTTTATGATTTTTTTTTGATGTTGATAAGTTTTATAAATGTGCGGATAGAAAAATATTACAACGCCGATGTAAGCGTCACAATCAAGGTTATATAAGGAAATATTAAATGGTTTGGATACAAGAAAAGTGTATTACGCATAAGTGGATGTAAAAAAGAAGTCGGTGATCTCACAAGTAAACATGAAACAATCGATGGTTTTGACAAGTCCGGAAGTATCCAAATTTTCATCAAAAACGTATTTGTGTGTGTATTTTTTTTTTCCAAAGGGTGTTGATACTCTTTCGTATTTTTAGATTAAAAAAATGCCCCTAATCGGTTCGGAAAAGTTATTTTAGTTGTACCAAGACGACCCACGCCAAATGACGTACGTACTTTGAACGCCTTTTAATGTATGTCTTAAGCCCATAAAGTATTGTTATATTGCTAATTATTTTGTTTATTTATTTATCACACTGGTTTTGGACATTTTTTCACATGTAAGTTAGAATTATTAAATTTATAAAAAACTCAGTTTTAAGAAGAAGGATAAAGAGATACAAAATAGAAGAACGAATCAAAGAAAATATGAAAGAGAGATAAAATAAAATAGCAGATGTTTAATACAAGCAATCAGAAAAGATTACGTACAAGAGAACAGAAGAATAGACTAAAATCAAATACATTTTTTTTTCATAAAAACGACAGTGTAAAAACAGGATGGAATTAGCTTAATTTAGGCCGTATTTGTTAAACCAGTAGGGATTTTTTTTTTTATATTTCGGAATAAATAATTGTTAAAAATATTAATACAAACACATTTAATTTTATTGTATAGTCGACACATTTGAAATAAAGATATAAAATAAGCGATATTATTTTTGTAGTGTGTAACGGATAAATTGCATTTTGAACAACAGTAATTAAAAAAAATAATTCGAATACTGCCAAGACAAAAAGTAGTGTCGAGATGACCTATATTATTTTAGGTAGATATTACCAGTTTGATAATAGCTGTACACGCCGAAACAGTTGTCACTATAAATATTTACTAAAACTAGCACAACTCGGTTATAGTAATGTTAGTTATAATTATTTTTTTTTTAAAAGAAAGACAAACATTCCTGGGTTACGAATAACCTGAAAATATTTGAAAAACTCCTACTACGATCATAAGAAGCGGAAGATGTTGCTTGTGCAATGATGGAGGACTTAGCCAGCAGAGGAATTGAACGCACGACGCCCGGGTGGGAATCCGACGCGTTTGTCCACTCAGCTACCGACCGGTAAAAATAATAAAAAAAAAAATTAAAAAATCCTGTCGTTAAAGATAAAAAAAAAATTCAAAAACGCAATTAAGAATCTTTTAACAACATTTAAGAGCAATCGCTCATTAAAATAATAAACTCCCGATCATTTTCGCAAAACTATAGCATTTCAAGTATCGAAATGGTTAATTTGATTAAAATGCTCTTAGACCTTCAAACTTGATCGTCTTAATTCGTCATCCACACTTTTCACAAAGATTGATGCATTCTATTTTTACTCTTTTATCGGGCGTTATCGATATTGATTTAAATGCATTTCGATTTTTTTTAATAACAAAATATTATGAGAATAGTTTTCTCTACTTTGCATTAATCACCTTTGTTGCAATCACGGAGCTTTAAAAATTCCTAGCTTCAGCGTCACCTGTCCGAGTGAAAGTTTCCCGCGTCACTGTAAAAAAATCAATTAAATCCTCCATCTAGTCGCCAGCTTTCAGTTTCCAGCTACCAACTTTCAGCTTTGAGCTTCCAGCTTCCTGACTATAAATCTCCTTGATTAATGAACTCGCCAGGGAAGAAAATAATTGAAAGCTTGTCAACGTTCTTGGCTAGATTTATGGATGCTGCAGGCGTTACAGATATTGCCATTTTTTAGGGCGGGAGTCATCGCGATGTTTGTACAACCAGGTGAATTGAATCCGTAGGTAATTGGAATTGTTGATTTAGCTCGCGTCAAATAAATCCGCGGCTATATTGGACAAATTAAATTTGTTAAAAACAGTATTCTTAATGATGAATACAGTCATTTTTGTATGTTTCATTTTTTATACCGACTATTGTAGCGTACGTCATCAATATGGCATACACTAGTTTTGTCCAATGTTCGGTGCTCATTTAAATAGAGACTAATACTAATAATAACAGTGAACTTATATTGCGCAGTTTAGGGCAGTTTTGTGATATTTCACTTCAAGTGCGCTTCATACTAAGTTAATTAAGCTAATAAGACTGACTAATAATGATAAAATAATATAAACAGAAATTAAAACTATCTAAAATCATGATATTTATCATAAATCATGAGAGAAAGGGTTAAGATATGGGTATAACAGTGCAACAATACTAGAAGCTAAGTGTATGAATATACCTGATGAATCGTATAAATTCAAATTGACATATTCGTTAAATCAAAGAAAAGGAAATTAGATTGAGGACAATTAACATGTTGACATAAACAGTCTATAATTTTGCTAAGCCAAAAATAACACAGTTCAGTGTGGAGAGTGGAAAAAGGATATAAATCAAAATTAACTCTAATTAAATGTTAATTCTCAACACTAACATTTTCTTTGTGGTATTCGTCAAATAATTAATAAAGAAGTTAAAATCCACCCTTTTCGAAAAAAAACAATATTTTCATTGCCTCGGTGACTAAGGAGTTTTCACTAAAAACTAATCAAAGATAAACAATATACATGTATCTTTACTCTTAATGATTTTAATGTAACAATTTACTTAAATTTATTTCACTATTTTTTATTATTTATGACCTGAACGGTTTCATTTTATAACAGAATCTTCAGACTTCTTCAGTTCCCTTACTCTAAGATCTAGGAATGCGTAATTTTGACTAACTATTTTTTTATATAATTCGTAATTCGGCTTAAAATGTGTACCTATTTTTTTACGTGAATACCGCACAAGAGTCTCAGCTGCTCTCAACCGCCTAGAGCCAGTGAGACTATGGCATCCCCAATAAGGGTATATTGTGAGGCTGAATAATAATATTTGGATAATTTGTATAGCGCCGTTTTTGTGAAAAATCACCTCAAGGAAGAATCACTGGTCACCAAACACGGCTAAAGCCATTTCAAGCAACGTTTCATACATAGAGTACCTACCACTCTGAAACGTGCCGCAAACATACTTTATTTTATTTTATATCAATTAAGTGTGTTATGACACATATCGATTAAATAAAAGTTCTTTGCGCACGCCGAGTTCGAACCCGCGACCTCTGGATTCGTAGTCGAGCGTCTAACCACTCGACCGTGCAGGCCGTCAAATAGCCTAAGTCCTATAAGAAAATCGAACATCTGTGAATAGTCAATTACTTTTTAACCTTCATTCTTTAATTCTCACTCTTCTTTCAAGCCTTCCTTCCGCATATCAATATTCTGGGTGGTGTGGTGTAGTAATCATGAAAATGGGAAGACTAAAATCAGCCAAAACACGATGTTATAATATCAACAAGCCCATGGATATGTGGATTTTTTTACATGAATACACAATGACCATTAACCTCGACTCCAAACGATACAGTTTGAACTAATTCCATAATTTGGAGCAAAGGTAAATGCATGCAACCTTAGCCGTGGTTAATGGTGCGGTAAATGCACAATAATTATTGTTGATAAGGGATTTAGATCGGAGGCAACGTAATTGGTGCATAACGAAGTCTGCGCCGCCCCCGCCGGGATAAAATGTATCAAAGCGTCGGCAGATGAAAGCTTACAGATGTAATGCAAGTTTTTATAATTTAATTTTATTAAAATCGTTAGTTTAATTTGTAATATTAATGACAGACGTCTTTCAGATAGTGAAAGAGTTAAACGAAATTGGTATTAATATTTGTTTATTTATTTATTTATAAATTAACCGACTAAAATCCAATTACAAAAATGCATATTAAACACGAAATGGAAAAAAAGAGCAACGGAGAAGGAAAAGCATATACATACCAATAAATGAAGCGATGACAAAAATAAGGCAAAATAAATATAAAAGAGTACATTTAAGCCATGGCTTAGTCAAAGTTTTGGTAGAGTCGTAAAGAATGACAAAAATCATTTAGACTGCTACCAAAAATTTCAAAACCATGGCTTGAGTTAACAAGTCTTGACATTCTGGATACTAGAGATTTATACCCATAATTAGTATTGTGATGATTGAGGAACAGCAATTCATTGTTTCTGAGTCTAGGGCAAGGAATGTTAAACTGGATAAGTTGCAATATGGAATAAATGATGAAATGCTCTTTATAAGTAAGTGATTCAAAATTGCCACTTTCCATTGGAGTTTTCTTGTTAAAGCGGATTTTGTTTCTGATCTTTGTTACACAAGTGATTAAATAAATCTCTCTTGTGAGAGCTATTTTGTAAGTTCTGATTGTTTTTATGCTCGATTTGAAAACACGACCTCTTGGAATAACAAGGTTCCATTTTACACGGTAATGTCATGCGATAATGGGCTCGACAGAAAGCTTCTTTAAAGCTTATTATTGCATAGCAGTGCGTTATCAGATGAAACCTTGTTATTCCAACGGGTCAAACAGTTAAAAAATAGGTTTTGTTCATTGTTAATAAATTAATTAATAACGTGTTAGGTACCACTAAAAAAATAAGAAGAAACTTTTTTTGGTTGGATAAAACAGTTATTTTATATGAATAATTTAAACGCATAGTTGAAAGTTCTCAAAAAATCTATCATTTAACAAATTACCACTTTGTATCGTCTAACTTGACTATGTCACATTGCTAAATTAGATTTAAACCGGAGTCTATGGAAGAAGCTTGGTAGTGGAAAAGTAATGAATAAAAAAAAAAAATTACTCAATATATCAGAAAAATTTAACTTGACGTTTTGTTAGTGTTGTTGTATTTTTTTCTTATATGTCGTAGTGTAATTAAAATTTTGAAACTTATAAGTTTTCTGTGTTCCCAAAACATAAGTAGCTACATTGAGGTTGATCTTTTAAACATTGATTTGTATCCTTCCACAAACATCAAATGGCAATAATAATGAAAAAAAACATGTTTTTCGGTAAACACACTTCCTCTCTTCTCACTATATACGAGTATGTTATATGTAATTGCATAAAAAATATATTCTAACCATAAATCCACCGTAATTCTTTGTACTGCAATAAATTTAACTTTAGACGTTCCACACATCTTGAAAAATCCTAGCAATCAATTTATACGTGGGAATCAACAAGTTGAATTACTAGGTTTTCCAGAATATTTTAATGTGTTTCATTTTGCAATGTATATCCCAAAAATAAATGGATGAGAAATCAGTGAATCACTAGTAACACCACGTAAAAAAGTACTTTATTTTTGAGATTCGACCAAGTTATTCTTTTCAGTGTAAATAACTCATCATCTTTACTCTTTCTCTAAATGTTACCCTTTGCAATTGAGAGATTAATTCAGAATACAAAGGCATCCACCACAATTCATTCGTACATTTTAAAATCTTTTTTTTTTGGTGCTCTGTTATTTTTTTAAATATAAAATAAATACTTGAGGTGTTTTCACAGCATAGTACTGTTCAATCTCACAACTTCCGTCCGCAATAAAAATGTTGAACATCCTGTTGGTACATTGAAAAATAAATTAGATCACTATGTATATCCATTTCTAGTTGCCTTAATATTATTAATGTTGCCGTTAAAAAGTTTAAATGTTGTTCTGTCCGTCGTAAAAGCTGGAACTAACAAAATGCAATATTAAATATTTTAATACGAATTTTTAGGGGTAAAGTGATAAGGATCAAATTTAACGGGACTTTTATAATTATTATTTTAAGAGGTGATAAAAATAAACTAATAAAACTAAGTAATAAGCAATTATTTTTGTTAAATATGGTAGAACAATCCATGAATGAATTTATCTTCATTCATAAATCATTGTATATGCGTACTTAACTAAACTCACTTTTGATTTCGTGTACCATTAAACTAACAAGATTCAAGTGTGTCATCAAAATCACAATGTCAGGAAAAATTCATTTAACACGTAAAGTTATTATTTTAAAATTTTCCGTCGTAGCCTCGAACAGATATCATAGATGAAAAGTTCGATAGCTAATATTTGTCCACTGAAAAAGTGAGATAGAAGTGCATATGTCAAATGTTGTAACTGTCCAGAAAAGGCGATTGTTTTGTCAATTAACTGGCAGAAAATGATTTTCAATATTGTATTGAAATACTTGTTAGACTGGCCTAATTTTATTTTCATCTTAATCGACTGGCAGGCAGGCAGTTTGACGGCCTCGGTAGTTGAGTGGTTAAGACGCTTGACTTCGAATCCAGAGGTCACGGCTTCAAATCCCGACGAGCATGCTATTTCACTTTTTTTATATTTTTATATAAATACCGCACAAGAGTCTCAACTGCTCCCAACCGTCTAGAGCCAGTAAGACTATGGCATCCCCAAATAGAGTATGTTGTGAAGCTGAAGGTAGTAGGGAGGAAAAGGAGATTGGGAAGAGGAAGATTGGGAAGTACCTGGCTACTCAAATCTGGTCACTAAACATGGCCAAAGCCATTTCAAGCAACGTTTCGATTCTGAATGGTGGTCTTAGAGTATCTACCACTCTGGAACGTGCCGCAAATATACTTTTTTAATATTTTTATATGAATTAAATGTGTTATAACACATATAAATTAAATAAAAGTTATTGGCGCACGCCAAGTTTGAAAACGCGACCTTTGGATTCGTAGTCGAGCGTCTTACCACTTGAACATGGAGGTCGTCAAATTTCAATTAATTTACAATAATATGTAGTATATTTGAAGCACGTTCCAGAGTGGAAGGTACCTTAAGTATCGTCCTGGTGAAAGACCACCATTCAGAATCGAAACGTTGCTTGAAATGGCTCTATCCGTGTTTGGTGACCAGATCTGAATAGCCAGATACCTCCCAACCTTGATCTTGCCTATCTCCTTTCACTCTTCACTACCTTCAGCCTCACAACATATCCAAATTTGGAATGCCATAGTCCTACTGGCCTCAGACGACTAAGTATTAATCTGGATAAGTTTGTGATCCCGTAATTCTTTGAAAGCTGAAATAAAGCACAACTATTGCACCGTTCTAGAAATGTTGTAATGCCGTTGAATCCAGTTTTTCACACAAGTCGCAGCCTGGTGTGAATCAGATCGGAAGAAGATGGGCGTCTACCGCTGCCGACAAACTCGCGCTCGGAAGATGTCAATCGCGTTCCCTTATTTGTTTGCCTGTAATTTATTTCCCCGACAGATGGTTGTTGTCGGAAACCGTAGAGTCAAATGCGAAACTGTTATTCAGATGCGTCTAACGTCTAAAGCCTAACCACTGAAGAGACACTCCCTAGAGATATCTTTTTTATTTATTTTATATTAACAAAACACAGGAGGCCCTAAAGGAAACAGTTTAACGCAGGGGCTTTGTCATCTTTAGGGATCGTGGAGGGTCCTTTTGAGAAAATAAAGAAGTGAAACTGGGTCTAGGAGTGAGAAAACACAGAGACTGGCAATTCATTCTACAACTGAGCTGTTAAATACAAGAACGGGTCGCAAAAGAGATCCGTTCTCATGTATCGAATGTAAGGCGTGTTCAACTGTTAGACGCTCGTCGTTCGGCAAGTTTCCCGGCTATGTACTGTTGCCAAAAAGATCTATGACGCATGTTCCTCGGAGCATCTTCTCTTTAAATACTGGTAGAATAAGGATAGCATTCCTGCCTGACGTCTGTGCTCGAAAGATTTCAACCTGTTTGTTAAAATGGGAAAATTCATCAAACGGACCACCCGTTTCTGCACAGAGCGGCGCCTGAAAAAAATTCAACAATGAGGCGCCCTTGCGATTTGTATACGGTCAGCAGCTGTGTACTATTAAAGTATCTGCGGGCCTTATAGTAGCCCAGGTTCTGAAAGGCCAGCTTTAATCTGGTTTCGATGCAGCCCCACGCCTTAACTGGTCACTTAAGGTTACGCCAAGCTCGTCAATGGAAAGATAAAAAAAAACTATGACACTCATTTGAATTAGACCCTTTCGACTTCTAAGTCCCAGACATTCCACTGAGATTAATAAGTTATTAAAGAGAGAATTTTGAAATTTGATCCATGAAAAACATGAGCTTTCTTCGGGCACACGGACACGCCCACAATACGCTTCTCTTTGTGTTTTTCTTCAGCCCGTCTAAGAGCCTGACACACATTGTATAAGAATATATCCATATGTTTAGATTCTGTTTGTTCAGAGTCTAGATTCCATTTGAGTAAAGTCTAAGACCAACAACACAAGAATGGCGGGCTGCCTTGCGAACTTTAAATTGAGAAGAATTGAATGTAGAATAGACGCGTCCAACTTGTATGCGTCGCTAGAAGGTAGTTCTGACATAAGTGAGATGGATTTATCTTGACTACGCGAATAAGGATCGAGTTGAGGGGAAAGGCCTCCTTAACGCAATGGTCTGAGCTTTTGACGTTGAGTCGGGAAGTTGCTGGTTCAATTTGCAATGCTGCGCAAACATAATATATCCTGTGATATTAATGGCCCAATGGGTAAGCATCGGGGGTTTAATATTTTCGTAGCTAAGTCATTCATCATTGCACATTACATACATCATCATTTCAACTTTTTTCGCTTATTAAGAAGGTAGAATAAATAATTAAACTGTAGTCGGGTTATTTGTAACAAGGGAATTTTTGACGCTCAAAAACCACCAAGTAATTGAGCTATTGATAGTCTGGTGCGTAGGGCTCTCGGTTGGCAGTTAGATGAATAGAATAATTACTTATCATACCCTTTAAAGTTTTTTTTTTTAAGATCTCTTAAGATGGTACAAACAATCAAACTTCGAAATGGTTATAAAAAGTTTTTACCTCGTAGATTGCCGTAATTGCTTTGATTTTAACACGTTTAAAAGTATACTTTCTCTTATGATCGGCTTAAAACACTCCCGCTCCGAAAGGGAGGGGGGGGTATAATGTCAACCCAAACGAGAGTTTTGTGCGATTTCTTCAAGATTACTAAAATATTATCAACAGTGGCATGCACAGAGTTTTAAATCAGTATAAGCAGAAGAAAAAACAGCGGATTAATTGAAAAAATAGGTACCAACGGATGACACTGACTACTATTGCATTTATATGAAAGCACTGCCTAAACACTTACAAAAACACTAACAAAAACGATTCAAGTGAACGCGCACACAGCTCACAGCATACATGCATACATATTTTGTGTAGTCTAGTGAACATAGAATAATCTACTCTGACGGTTTCGGCGTTTGAGCATATGTAGTAACTGCTTTTGAAACGTTATAGTACGACAGTCAGTGAAGCGCTCGCGGCGGTGCGATCAGCTGAACGTCGCGCGTATTTTCGAAAGTGTAGATTGTTTTTGCAATAATTTCATATTATTTGATCCAATATTACTCATATTATTGTCTGAGTACGGCAAGGTAGGCAATTAGTAAGTGGTCATATGTAGTGCATGCCTTTGATTATCAATATGATTCTCTTAAAGTATAAGCTAAAACAAATTCTATATGGTTATATCACGAAAACGTTTTGATAAGTAAGGTCAAATGGGGCAACTACATCACCCCCCTTGAAATTGTATGTTTGATTTTTATTTTCAGATAAGGGAAGATTAAAGCGTGCACTTTTAAATCTTTTTTAGTTTGAAGTCGAACTGACGAAGGAAAGATTCTTCCAGAACTGAAGGATAATGATTATTAAGAAAAATATATTTGAAAAGTTTAAAAGGTTAAAAGTCTGCCCAATATTTTTCACGATACCAAAATATAAATTAAATTTGTTCGAAGGTGTGATTTAAAAGGTTCTAAAATATGTACAAAGCTGTAGAAGAATTAAATTAAGCATTTATCCCTCCGTGAAATTTTAAAACAGGGTTATTTTCACCGTTAATTAATAATTTGTTTGCCGAATTCAATGTGATTAATTCATTTGCGTCCCCTAAAAGAAAGCTTACGGTCCTATCCGGGCGAGATCTACTTCCATTTAAATAATTAACTCAGTGAGATGGGCCCGTACAGCCTTAACTGTGAATCGGTTTTAGGGGAGGGTATTTCGAACATATTATTTTTGCTGACGATACCTACCTGCGTAGGTGTCTACTATTGAATTATTTATTTATTTGAACTTGTCCTAATAATTTTCCAGAAATGCCTATTGAAGGTATGTTCCCACACTAAATCAATTGACCAAATTAAAATTACGTTTTCCAATTGTGCTTTTTAGTGTAGTAAAATAACTGTCTAATAATTAGATGTTTATCAAATTTGAAATTTTTTATAAAAACTTGATAAAAAAAATTATATATAGAATAAAATAACTTTGTATTAGACCACGGATATTATTTTTTTTTTTTTATGACCAACTGGCTTTGCTTGACCTAAGCATCATCAGGTTACAAAATTAAACTAAATGAAAAATACAAAGTCTGTTGTTTTATAATATTATATTATATATACAAACAGTAAGAGAACCAAATATGAAATAAAATAACAGAACGATGAGAAAACAATATAATAAGATTTAAATTATAACCAAGGAACGGAGATAAAGAGACAAATAATATGAATTGAAAGAGACAAAACGTCATCTGAGAAGGTAATTAAAGAATAGTGATACATTTTATGAGTTACGTGATATATACCTAATGTTGGATATAAAAATAAAATAATATATTTATAAATATATATATATATATTAATTGTCAGTGGGATTATATACCGCCCTGATTTACTGAACCCCTTCTTTCCTTTCATATACCAACGAGAATTACTTGATCAAAATTCTATTTAATTGGAACCATAATATCAGGACTGAGTCTTTCAGATACTCGCTTGTACCTAGATTGCATGTAGTTGGTAATACATACGCAGAGGAGGCTGATGTATATAACTGCACGGAATGTTGATACAAGAAGGCTTTAATAGCATATATCTTCAATCAATCTTAATTTAATTTTATCAAACAAATACAATGCGTGGAATACTTATATTCAGTTCTTATTTTTTTCGTATGCGTAAATCATTTTCACTCGTATCATTGTTAAATTGTTTATATGTAATAACCCATTTGGACGTATAAAATTCAATAAAAAAATATTTTGTAGTCCGACAATGAAAATGGGTAGAAGATAACCGGAGAATACAATCGGTTAAAACACCCTTTCTTTGCTTTATTTAATCTAGTATATTCTGATACAAGTCGAAATTTTAACATTTTTGTGAATGAGCAATATGAACGTGGGTTATGTTTGCTAGCTTGTGAGAACGTGCACCAACCAAGATGGAAAATTAATTTATTTTATCAAATTAATCACGAATATTATACTTCAGGAAACACAATAAGGTCGAGGTGTTTCAAACTTTCACCACACTGAACATCGTCACATTTGAACGATTTACGCCATTTTGATTTTAACAGTTCCCGTTGAACATAGATTCTAAGTCAGTTTCAGCGTTTAAAAAATTGCTGGAAAAAAATTTTAAGACTGGTAAGCATAACAACGTGATCACAATTTTTTCAAAAGCTTAAGTGGACTGATAATTGAACGTAGCTATGCAGAAAACATCCAACCTTAAAAAGATGAAACCGAGAAAAAGGCGTTTGAAAGTATGACGTTACAAAATCATTAATATGCGTAATCGGCATTTGTAAAGTGAATATTAGTGTTTTTTTATGATAATTTTTATAAATAGGTCATGTATAATCTATCAATTTATTTTTTATTAAAATATATGTATTTCCTATGTTACCTCATATTTTAATGTATGATTATAACTTTAATTTATGTTATAATTCTATAATGTGCGTTACCGTTAACCGTTAACGTTAGTATTAAATACAGGATTCTAATAAGAGATCAGTTTATTTATTTTTAAAAATTACAATTATATTAAAGGAAATTGTTACAATTTTTGTACAGTGTAGTTCAAAATAAGCATATAAGCTGTTCCTCACCATAAAGAACAAGGTTCTTGTGTTTGGTGAGGGAATTTACGCTAAAATAATAAAATAGTGTTTAGTTAATACGGCAGAGAAAAATGGAAGTAAAAATAAAAGTGTTTGTGTAAAATTAGTTATAGTAACAAATATTAGTACAAAATACTGACACAAATTTTGTGGAATAAGAAGAAAAAAAAACGAACAGAAAAATTATAAAAACTATAACAATTATTAAAGAATGTTAAGGTTCTTTGATGTATTTTTTCAATTTAAGCTGAAATTCATGAATATTATCTATAGTTCTTAGTCTTACAGGAAGATTCTAAAAGTAAGTTATTCCTAGATAGAATTAGGTATTTTGAGAATGCTTAGTGTAAAATTTTGGGATTTTAAAGTTATTCTGATATCTAGCAGACATATTAAGTTGTAATTTTTTTGGCTATTTTTCTTTATAAATTTGTATAATTGAATATTTTTTTATGTGTTATCTATTGTAGGTACATTGAATATTGTAAAAAAGGTTTCAGTAGAAAATATTGATGGTTTTTTTAAGATTACCTTAATGATCAATCTTTAAATTAATCTAAGTAAATATATAGTTTTCATAGCTTAAATACGTGAATTTAATAAATTATAAATATCAATCTTAGTTTACGTTTTGTAACGGTGTACGGCAACCTCACCGTTAGAGAAAGTTGACCTTAACTATAATAGTTTTGTAATTCCTGCCATTAAAGACTTTTGTTTCTATACAAAACGCACCATTGTTCAAACACCAAGGACCATAGTATAACATCGCTTGGAATTTAGTGTTATGGGCCTCGATTCAAATTCAAATTTGACTTCTCCGCTGAGTTCAAAGACGAAAAATGACTCCCGCTTAGCGGTTGAGCCAAAGGTGCGGAGGCATGACACCACGGAGGTTACGATAAGTCATTTGCTTTCACCCAAAAATAAATAAATAATAAATATTCCAGAGTTCAAAAACAAATTGTATTATTTCTTATATTTTTCTGTTCATTAATTCAATTATTTGTGGTCATCAGTTTAAAACTCTCGGAATTTATGTAATAACATTGTATTAAACATGGTACATGTTAATTTTTCAGTCATGAACATGCAGATAATATCTTAGGTGTGAAGTTACCAATAGAGAATTAAAAACATATCGTCGCCTGAAAGGCAAAAGGACTAAAGCGCCATTTCGGGAAGTTTACATCAGAGCACTCAAAAATATTTTTTTTACAATAAAATTCAAAACTATTTTATAGGATAACTGGTTAGATTTTGAAAAAAAAGGTGGACTCACGTAGCTCAGTGCTCTCACTGAGTTATTTAAAGCGCCAAAAAGCTAAAAAAATCATAAGCTTGGGTTGCTTGAGTCGAACCTCCTCCCAAATGGTAAATATATTTTAGATGACTGAAGGGCCACAAAAATTTTCAGAATCAAACGAGAGTCAGAGCATGCAATGTATAAAAAAAATACTGCATACTTAACTAATTTTTGACCAAAGTGTCGCTTAAGCCATTTTGCTATTCCATCAACGATATGTAAGCACGATAGAAAACAACTGAGCTCAGTGTAATATCCCAGCGTTACAATAACGAACCACTGTTTACAATGAGTACGAGCTGGCATTAAATTTCAACGCGAGGCAACCACATAACTTCTCTTTCTCGTATAGGAATCTCTCACACACACAGCATCAACACACGTATTTACGATTGTAACAAGAAACTATTGGACCAACTAGGGGTACAGCGCCCTTGAGGTAATTTTTCACAAAAAAAGGCGCCATACAAATTTTCCAAATATTATTATTATTATTATTAGTGCAATTTAAAAAAAGTGTTTGATAAGGTAATATAAGTCAAGAAAAATATTTCGTACCTGATAAAAGTAACGCAAGATATTTTAGATAAAGTGCAAGTTACGTTATGAACATTGCGAGAAATTTACAACACTTTCAGAGAAAGTACAAATTTTTCCTCAAGTTGGTTTTCGTTAAGGTACAAGTTACGTAAGTTACCTATATGTATTTGTTTATAAACTTACGGTGTATAGTACAATTACATAGAAAAAAAGATAACACGAAATTGGAAAAAAGAGCAACAGAGAAAGAACAGCACCTACTTAATATTATAAAGAACCAATGACAAAAAAGTACAAAATATACATTAGAAAGAACATTCAAGATAAAGCAAATTTTTCGGTAGAGTCGTAAAGAATGACAAAAATCATTTAGACTGGTACCAAAAATTTCAAGACTACGGCTCGGGTTAACAAGTCTCGACATTTTGGACAGTGGAGAATGATATCCGTAAATAGTAGAGTGATGATTGAGGAACAGCAATTCATTATATTCGAAGAAGTTGCGTAAAATGATAGCAATTTGCATCACAAGCTAGTTCAGTTGAATGTTTTTGATAGTTTTGCATAAGACAGAAGAAATGCAAGGTGGTTTTTGATACGACTAGAGCATAGGTTCTCAATGTGGGCGATAACGTCCATTCGTGGGCGTTTGAGAATTTTAGGGGGGTAGTAGAAGATACAAGATAATGCCTATCAATATAATTGAGGATGAGTTTTAATTTTTCTCACTGAGAGATTCCTCTTAAAACTCAGAAATAGGATAGGAGTCATATCCTATCTGACGACTATTTAATATTACCGTGTAATTAAACGTTTAAATATAATCGTGGCATTAGCTGTTTAAATTGTAAATATTCTTAAAGAGGGCGATGGGAAAAATAAGGTTGATAACCTATGGGTTAGAGGAAAGTTAGTCAGTTTAGGAAAATATGTGTGTGGCATAAGATAAAAATAAGTTAGATTAGTGTAGTCAGGATTGTTGACTTTTTCCTAACTCGGGCTTGGCTAGGGTTTTCATTGACACACCTTTTTACATCCATTCATAGCATATGTCGACATGACGTTTTTTTATTTGTATAACCACTCTTTCACAGCATTGTTATCAACAAAAATATAGGATATAACCTCGAAAAGCTTCGAGTTATGTCGCATAACAAAACGTAGTGGGCGGAGTCGCCGGAGACGCGGGAGACGGAAAACGTGCTTACATACCTAATAGTGGTGCGATATTATGCGACAACTCGTCTTGTCTCTTTCCCTCTCACGGATTACGACGTAAAAACCCGGAGAAAGTGATTTATCGTAAATGTGTAAAGGTTGGGTACAAATATTGAGCTCTCTATTCATATATGTTCTTACTCCAAGATGTGGCATACGATAAAATTGAATTAGATTCTCAGTAGATACCACACAGGTATATGTAAGCTTTCTGTCAGCATGAAACATTTAGCGGGAATCAATAAGGTTCGTGAAGTTACTAGGTACCGCTAATGCAATCCACTTTGGTATGTAATCCTAGCCGGAGGCATAATACTATATACTCCTCGTTAGATAATTATTTAACCTTTCCTTTGTTGCCAATTTCATCGCTAGGTCCATTCGTTTTGTAAACCAAATACCCCAGAACTCTCTCAATTACCACTAATTTATCTTGGGCCGAGAGGTGGGGTCCGGCGTGGCCATGGGACTCCTGGCTCTGGTGGTTTCCTCGGCGAGGAGGATAAACCAGCGTGGATCTTTTGCGAAATGCAGAAAAGATTAAAACTAAGAAAAAACTAAATAATTATCGAGAATATTTCACCGGGTTGGGGGGTAGATAGAGGAATTGAACCACCATACAACTCCTTCTTAGCACACATTCCTTACTTCATTCACATGGTGATTTTTATTTATTTTTTATTTAAGGGAAAACACAGATACAGACAGTAACTCATACAAAAAAACACATTCACTGGAAAATTCACCTGTATCCCAACTATTTTTCACGGATTATATTAAGTGGCTGATAAATAAATCTAAGCACATGGTTAAGTTTTTTTCAGTTTTTTTAACATGAAACCAGCTTTCGATTCTCTATTAAAAGTACCGCATGTATGAAAAAATATGTCAGGATCTATTAAGGTTTGATTTTGATTGAATAAATAGCACATTCTTCTGATTGGATCTCTGACACTAAGGTTAATGTGAAATAAGTCGTTAAGTCTAGTTATTGTGGGTGGTATTTATTAATATTATATCTATTCATACTGTATATTCTGTTTTTCTGACTCTTGACCTCTTGACATGACCCGACTATAGTATTTGATTCACTTGAACGTGCCATTTCTTCTTCGGGCGTCCCCGACTTTCGACATTCACTTTTGCATCATAAATATCCTGAAACTCGTTTTTTCGTTCATCCACTCTAAATGCCCAAACCATTAAAGCATCCCTTTCTTTTATCCTATTCACTTTAACACATTATTATTAATAGTGACCGATCAACTTTTGTCCTTCTTCTGTCAGTTTTTTTTGCCTCATTGCCGTACGCCAGGGTTGGTATAAGCACTCTATTGTAGACTGCTAGCTTTGCTTCTTTTGGCCATTTTTTTTTTATTTACGCCAACAGCGTTCAGTCCTATATTAACGGAGTTTCCTACATTCACCCTTATTTAAATTTCCTTATCAGCCTTTCCATCTCTCGTAGACAAACTTCCCTAACACACAAACTAATTTACCTTTGACCGGTCGGTAGCTGAGTAGACAAACGCGTCGGATTCACACCCGGGCGTCGTGCATGCAATTCTTCTACTGGATAAGTCCTTCATCATTATACATCTTCCGCTTCTTATGATGGCAGTAGGAGTTTTTCAAATATTTTCAGGTTATTCGTAACCCGGGAATGTTTGTCTTTCTTTTTAACAAACAAACAAAAAAACTTGCTCAGTATTCATAATTTAGAACTATATTACACGCTGTTTTTGTCATCATGACCTTTGATTTACGTATATTCGTCATTTACTCATTTTATATACATAATTGGTTCATCTTAGTCACGGAAAATTGTAGATCTTCCATACTGTCAGAAAATCATAGCTTCGCATCATCAGCATACAATTTGCAACATACTTTCAGATTGTTCATTTTTGCGCCTTAACCCACACTTTTAAATTACTGCAAACAATTATCCATGTATCGATTTAAAAACCGCGAAAACATGAATACGCTTTGTTGAATATTTTTTTTATATAAACCGCACAGAAGTAATCCATCAGGTATAACGAATTTTGAAGGGTTTTGATGGATACCTTATATTTTTCCTTGATTTCTGTCTACATATTTGCTTCCACCTCGGTTTTCTAGCGTTAAACAACACTTTATAGGATTAATTTCCCTTTAGGCTTAATAAACCAAAAATCTTCATTGTGTTTTGTTTCATAAAGGATACTGAAACATGAAGGTTATTTTGCTGACAGCGTTTGTGGACCATTGAAGTGTTTGTTAATTGGAACCTAAACCTCCGCTAGCCGGTCGTTTTTTTCGTGAATCCTTTTGATTGTAACAAAACAAGTCAGTGCAGGTAACGCTAGCGAGCATGGTAACAACAGTATCATTCCCTTGTGACTACGTGTGTACAAAGACCCGGCCCTCAGCCAAACCACCCCTAGCGCAGGTAAAAAAATTGACGCTCCCTGTCAAAATTCGCAGAGTGTAAAACGAGAGACGCGGATTTCCAGGATTTTGTCGGGAAGTTACAAGTTCGATTGTCATCTGTAGATAGAATGGTTTTATTTTAATTTAATATAATTTATAGGCACTGGGTTCGCAAAAAAGCACTGTAATCAGGTACTTTCAGCGCCTTGGCAATTTGCCGCCGGAAGCGGAATACTCCAATTGCGCCTGCACAGGACCAGCCCTGTTCGTACATACAGGTACGTACAAGTGCTCAGAGAAATATTATACCAGAAGGGACAGCTAGTGTAGTCAGTATTGATGATTTTTGCCTGACTAGGGCGTGGCTAGGGCTAGGGTATTTAAACATCTATTTATAGCACATGTTGACATAATGTTTTTGTTTATTTGTATAACCACTTTTTTACAGAATTGTTATAAACAAAAATGTAGGATATAACCTAAGAACCGTCGTGTTCTGTCCCGTTATGTCGCGTAACAAAACGTAGTGGGCGGAGTCGCCCGAGTTGCGGGAAACGGAGAATATGCTTACATACCTAAAAGTGGAGCTATATTGTGTAAGAACTTGTCTTGTCCGTTTCCCTCGCACGGTTTACGATATAAAAACCCGGAGAAAGTGATTAAACGCAAATTTGTATAGGTAGAGTAAAAATATTTAGCTCTCTTTCCAAAAAATTAAATTGAATGGAAATAATATTTTCTTGATCTGATTATAAGTGTGAAATTTTAAAAATATTAGCTGTCGGATGTGTTGAGAGAATTTTGAAATTATACAAAGAATCTCTTTAAATCTAGACAAGCGATGAAGTATCTGCCTACAATATATTTTAGCAGATATTATTCTATTTTTGAAATGGGTGGATTAAATCAGGTAATATTTTTTCTTGGCAAGTCAAGTTACACGTGATTTTTCAAGGATGACAACTAGTGGATGCAACTATAAATATCAAACCATCGTTGAGTTGAGCTTTCGAAAAGACAATAATTCACGGTGGCATATTCAAGCGCTACAATGAAATGAGTTTAAACTAACTTTACGTTTCAAAGAAATGTTACACAAGAGTTACAATCAAACGCAATCAGGAGTTTCTTTGTCTTTTCGATAACGGGAAAAGGAAACTTTTAACGTGGTTTTCATGTTTTAATATTGTCACATATTTACTAAAGGTCTAGTGTTTGCTTGAAAGGTGACATCAATAAGTAGAAAAACGGAGCAACTGAAACATATTTTTCGGACAGTATTTCATATTGATATGTTTCGTCATTTGCCTGATATCTTCAAAAAAATAAAATATTATTCAACGATTCTGGTTTTTTTTTTTAATTCCACAAATTTTATTTTCGCCACTTTGCGTATTGTAAGTCAGCCTCAAAATAGTTGATATCGTTTCGAAATGCTCACTGTAATTCTCCCAAAGGAACTTGGTCAGGAGTGAGCCTTTCAATGAGGGGCTTGGTACCGGAGAGACTGAAACGAAAAATATAATATTTATAATGTTGATAATATATGTACACATACCCATACCTTTTTTAATACTCTGGACATTTTCACATATATAAACTGTAATGGTGCTTTTAATATTATGTTCCTGGTCAATTTCCTTAGGACGTACTTCAAAAGAGTTTTTAGCACAAACCTTTGTTATTTTCCTGAATTTCATCGATGCTCTCGGCAGATAACTCTTCAAATATGTTAAATCATACAAGTGCTTTCACAAAACATTAACTTAAGCCATAACACATTTATTTCATAAAAATAATAAAAAAATGATGTTTGCGGCACGTTCCAGAGTGGTAGATACTCTAAGTATCACCCTGGTGAAAGACCACCATTCAGAATCAAAACGTTACTTGAAATGACTTTAGCCGTGTTTAGTGACCAGACCTGAATAGCCAGATACCTCCCGACTTTCCTCTTCCCCATCTCCTACCTCTCCCTACTACCTTAAACCTCACAACATACCACAATTAGGGATGCCATAGTCTCACGTTGAGACTCTTGTGCGCATTCACTATATTTTAATTTTTTGTAAGTTAGAAACATAGGCTAATAGTTTCCTCAATGTAATGGCCATGAGGTATAAAAAATCTGATCTAGATGAAATTTTAGATTCGCAAAGAACTTTCATACTCTTGTTCTGCTACAAAAAGACAAATTCAAGGTTTTCTCATTAACTTATCAGGATAAGATGACCCAAACGTACTTAATAAATTGGAATTTGAAAATGTTTCAGAGCTTTCTGTGTTACCTGATTCATTATTTTTTGAGAAAATAATTAATCTAGCACATTTCAATTATTACCGAAGAAAATTTATGGAATCAGTTTTGATTCCATTAGAGTGTAGAAATTAAATAATAAAATAACTGAAATAAAAATATATTATCACATAAAAGTATCTTTCAGATAGATTAACAAACGACAATTCTGAATTAGTTTTATAGAGGTTTTATCGTTATTCGTTTAATTTTAATTGATGGATATTGCTACTGACGTCATTTGACCTGATGGCAATGCCTTCAGGGGACATTGTCAAGATATTGACAATTGGTTTAACGTTTCAATGACGTCATCTGGTTTAAAATTGCATGATGCTCTTAACATCACAAATCGGGCTCGTTTTCACTAGGCAACAAAACCTTTAAAAAATGCATATTGTACTATGAAAACCTGACGAGAAACTGTCACTTTGGATGGATTTTTGTTAAAACATAAAAATAAAGTTAATCATTGCGATTTTGAGACTTAAAAAAAATAATAATTAAAAATCATATTATTTTAGTGTTTGACTCCATTAGCCTCTAAATCTCAACTCAGCCGCCAGCAAAACCGATAGCTCAGGTAATAGCATGTGGAGACCTTTTGCCCATTTATTACTTCTTTGTTTGGTCGAGGAATGTTTTAACTGGCGAATTCCTGTGCTCCGGGAACTCTAGGTCATTTATATCGTCGTTTGAATAAACTTCTAAATAAAAAAAATGCTTAAAAACCTTATAAAGTACTATTTAACTTCACAGGTACTGAATAAAGGACATGTTTACTTGTGTTTCAGAAAAGGAAAGATTTTATTTTTCTCTGTAAATACTAAACATATTAAAATGTTTACTAAAATTATATTTCATGAACGTGACTAACTGAAATTCGTACATATTAATGCCATATGAATGGCAGATCAATTCAAACTAACAAACAGTGACGGATTCCCCTTCTCCCTGTAGAGCGACTCAAAACCACATGGCTCCGTCTGTTATAGATCGGTTTAAAGCGAAAAGACGGCACAACGTGCGTGGCGCGTTGTGCGCATATCAACGCGCGGTGTCAGCAATTCACGTGTGAACAATGAAAATGGAAAATATGTAAAAACAAGATTGTTTTTTCAAATATATTGAATATTTATTTGTTTCCAAAGAAAGCCGAAAGTTTACGGTTCGACATTATTATAAAACAACCCTTCGTTTGAAGCCACTTTTTACTAATTTCAATGTAACTCTACTTTTTTTTTACAGTTTGATAATGACCTTAAACTCCGAAACAGCTGTCACTTAAAATTAAAACTAAAATCAGCAGAACTAAATTATGATGATATTAAATTTAACTCAATTGAATTATTTAAAATAAAAAATAGTTTAAACCATTCTCCTTCCTTTTTCCCTTTCGAAAACTTATAGTAGATAGTACCAAAGTACATATTTGTAAATACATTAAAACGATCTTGAAATTACGATCCAATACGAAGAACCCACAACCATTGAAATGCCTAATTAATAGTACGATAAGTAAATACAATGAGTAAGGTAGATATGAATGGAAAATATCTGAAATGGTTTCGGTTATTTTTCTTGCAAATATTCAAGTTTATTATGATTGAAATATTTTATTTAATTAAAAAAACAAAATGGTTTTCAAGTTTATTAATTTATACCGTGAAATAGACTAAGGTATTGCCTTAAATATGTGTTTTCATTTGTTATTTTACTTTTAAACTGCCCCGAAGAATTGACGAAGACATGACAAAACGAAAACAAAAACGTAAATTAAACAATTTGATTTAATTATAATATAAAATATGTTTGTCCAATATGAAAATATTCAGATTAATTGGCAGGTTTTTATTCTTACCTATAGTTTATGTCAGTGTTTAAAGGGACAATTATAAAGTAATTAATTTAAGCCTACCGACGGAATTCGTGGATGTATTGCTTATTTGTCAGGTTTCATTTAAAAAAAGATGATGATTAAAATGTTAAAAGTTTTATGTCACATGGGGCAAATTTGATAATTACAAAAAAAAAATTCGTAAATTAAATTACATTATATTTTTAATTATATTTTTTTATTGATTTACGCTTGAAAACCTTTTAATATCGTTGTATTCGTATTGAATTATGACTTGGGGTCGGCACCCAAAAATACACACTTTTAGACTTTCTAGTTCAAGCAAAACTATTTACAATTTTTATATTAATTCCATACGGGTAGTTGGAAAAATTTCTAAGGTTGCCAGTGAATACAAATATTAAACAGTATTTTTTTGAAGTCTTTATGAAATGCGTACTGGAATTTTAGATAAAACGTACAGAAATGCTTTTACTGGTTTTCGAAGTTCACCTTTATCTGAAGTTTCAAAAAAAAGTTTCAAAACTTCAGATAAAGGTGAACTTCGAAAACCAGTAAAACCAATAAAAACATATATAAATATATATATAAATATATATATATATATATAAATAAATCATATATATATATTTATATATATATAACAATTTTCTCGGTTTACCCGCGTAACGTGGTCCTTAAAAGGACTTTTTAACTCCTGACGTTTCGGACAGATCACACTGTCCATCTTCAGAGGCCTTATGTCTTGAGTTTCTGTCTCAAACTGATAGCTTTCGCACGTCTGTTTGGTCCAGAAGCTAAAACTTAAGTGAGTGCAAGTCACTACTTATGTCTCGAACGAAGTACCCCGGTTGAAAGTGATTGATGGTGGAGGGGGTGGGGGGCGGGGCCGGCAGTAGATACCTGATTGGTTAAGCTAGTTGGAGACACTACTGGTAACTTTGTAAATGCCGTTTTTGGGGGATTTGTATCGATTAAGACTTTCAAGGTGTTGGGAATTCTGATTGAGTCATTTCTAGTATTCATATTATTTTTATGTTTATAAATTTCCATTGCTTTGCGGTAAATTCTTTTTGGTTCATTGTATATGCTAGCTATTGTTGTTGTATTATTAAAGTCTATTTTATGACCTTCATTAAGGACGTGTTGAACCATGGATGAAGTTAAGCGTTTATTAGTGAAATCTACTTTATGTTCTGCAATTCTACAAGATATTTTTCTATTGCAACGTCCAATATACACCTTTTCACATGCCCCACAAGGTATTTTATAAATACCATGTGACTCAAGTGGAATGTGGTCCTTCGGACTTCTTAATAGTGACGAGATTTTATTTTCGATATATAAATAGTTTTGATTTTATTGCTTTTGAGGATTCGACTGATTTTATCTGTCGAACCTTTGATGAATGGGAGAATTGCTATAGAAAGGGGTTCTTCTTCCGTTTCAGGAATAGTTTTTTGTGTTTATTTATGGATTTGTCTATTAAATATTTGGAGAAGCCGTTTGCTTAAAGAGCACTACTAAGAAGACCTAGTTCTTCATGAATATGATCTTTGTCCGCTAGTCGTTTTGATCGGGTAACTAGGGTATTTATAACTGATGACAACTGAGATGGGTTATGATTTGAGTTGACGTTTAAATATCTATTTGTATGTGTCGGTTTACGATATACGGTATGGCCAAGGCTGCCGTTCTTTTTCTTTTTAACTAAAATATCGAGAAATGGGAGACAATCATTTTCTTCGATTTCCATGGTAAATTAAATATCTTCATGGATACTATTCAAATAAATAAGGAAGTTATTTAATTCTTCAGTTCTATGTTGCCAAATAATGAAAGTATCATCTACATAGCGACGCCATAGTGAAGGTTTCAAAGGAGCACTCTCTAATGCCTTTATTTCAAAGTACATCATGTAAATATTAGCGATTACGGGGCTGAGGGGTGAGCCCATCGGGGCCCCTTGAATTTGTTTATATATTTGTCCCTCAAATTGAAAATAGGTATTCTTAAGGCAGTGTTCCGTCAGAGTGATAAAATCAGTGGGAACGTTTAATTTTGATTTAATTAATTCTAATGCTTCATTGATTGGTATTTTCGTGAACAAAGAGACTACATCGAAGCTAACTAAAATGTCACCCTTGTTCAAATTTATATTAGAGATTGTTGAAATAAAATGCTCAGCATTACGCACGTAAGAATCCGCTTTCTCAACAAAAGGCTGAAAGCGTTGGGCAAGAAATTTTGCTAATATCTGGGTGGGCGAACCGATATATATATATTTGTTACCGGCGATATATATATATATTTGTTCAATAGTTACAACCGCATAAGAGTCCCAACTGCTAACAAACGTCAAGATCCAAAGAGACTATGGTATCCACAGTAGGGGGTATGTTGTGAGGCTGACGGTAGTGGGGATGGGAAGGAGATGGAGAAGAGGAAGGTCGAAAGTACTTGGCTATTCAGATATAATCATTAAACACGGCTAAAGCCATTTCAAGCAACGTTTCGATTCTGAATGGTGGTCTTTTACTTAAAGTATTTACCACTCTGAAATGAGCCGCAAATAAACTTTATATTATTTTGTGTGAATTAAATGTATTACAACACATATTATTTATATAAAACTTATTGACGCCCGCCGGGTTTGAACCCGCGACCTTTAGCGTCTTACCACTCGACTATGGAGGGAGGCCAAGTATTGCTTGTATAAGTGTGCTAAAAAGTAACTTTTAGCGTCATTTTTAAGTGCTGACCATTTAACGAAATATACGATATTCGATTCGGCCCTTACAAAATAGAGCCGCAAAAAATACTTTATACCATTTTCCAAACAAACAATCAATTTTTGAAAAATATGTTTGCAATCGGAACATCTGATTGCATACGTGCTGTTTCACTTCTTTCCTTGCTTATTCCCTTATTTTCTCTTTGCCTTATTTGTTTTGAGTTACGTTTCGTAGGTAGAATTTTTACTTATTTTCTTCTCCATCTCTTCTATTTTCAGAGACTATTTTCGAGTTCAAGGTGTTCCGGTTTAATCGCTTTATTAAAGTTTCTTTATGGTGGGATGCAATTATTTTGCCATATGCCTCACACGATGCAGGTGTTCTCAATCACGTATCATAGAAATTATAAATTGCTTAATTATTTAAAATAACAATCACACATTTTTCAACTCTTAACATAAAATATAACATATGGCATATTTACTTTTTTTTTAAATTCATCAAAAACTTGCTTTTACACTGAATTATATTATTATTCTTCCTCAAATGCTAAGAATTTACTTGTTTACTCTTTGTATTACTATAGTGTAACTGTAATTTAACATAATTATTTATTTATGTCTTCAATACCTAAAGGAATTTTGAAAAAGCATTGGCGATCTAGTTTTAATTTTGCTCTTATTTATTTTATTATATTTTAGTACATAATATAACAAGCAAGGTGCCTAAAACGTATATACATGATTTTTTTATTTAAATGGAATATTTAACAACAGTAGGTTATTAAGTAAGAGTTTATAAAAAATGCAAAAGTAAATGAATAACAGACAAAAGCAAATGAATAATATTATTTATGATAGAACATAAATAAATGGATTAATTGACACCTGTACTGAAAAGATGATAATTAGCCGTATGCTACTTGGTACTTCACAGAACTAGTCTATAAATAAAGGGCATTATTAAAATATCAGCTTGAAATGATTGAAATATTTGAAAAAAAAAATGTAAATAAATGACAGATTTTTTCATCAAAAAAATATAAAAAAAGGTTGCATCAAATTCATTTTTGTTATCTGTGAAAGATTATGTTTTTGAAATTATTAATTATGTTTATAAGATTTTCAAGTAGGTAGATACCTATTTTATTTTTATTGTTAAATTTGAAATTTTGAAATAACTTATACATAACTGGTTTGTGCATATAAAGTGAATGAACGAATAAAGGAGTGTGAAAAAAGTATATGATGCGAAAGTGAATGGAAGAAGAAGTCAGGACGCCCAAGTAAGATACGGCACAATCAAGTAAATCAAATACTTAAATCGGGCCATGTAAAGAGTCAAAATAACAGAAGAGTATGTATGATACGATGTATGAATGTGAATGAAGCAAGGAGTTTGTGCCAAACCAGAGTTGTGTGACGGTCAGTTTTTTCTGTCAACCTCGGGAGAAAACGGCGTAATGGTTAGTTAGTTACATAACTATAAAAAAAGAACATTTCACAAAAATTATGCAGTTATTGATTACAACAGATAAAAAATATACTTTTAACAGTATATTTTTAAGTCCCGATGAAGATTTAGCAGAATCGAAAATAGTTGACTTATACAAAAATAAAGTGGATTAAAACAACTTGTGTTTTATTTAATTAATCATGTCAATCTACAAAGTGTTTGCTTATTCTGATAATTTAAAATGTATTAATTAAATGGAAAAAAAATACATTATCTCTCTTCATTTTTCAAAACTTGATATTTTTTTAACAATTCTAAAGTTAAATACTCTTGAGGTGCAAATAAACTTAATTTCAATTCTCTAAGATTTTAAATTTATTTTTGTTTTCTCTCTTCCGGATTAGAACCCGCCTATTCTGGAACCAGACTCGAGGATCTTACAGCTTGAGATGTAAAAGTGTTCAGCAGACTATTCGGACAAAGTTAGAAGAACGAAGGTAGGATTTGTTGACTTTATTATTATTAGGTTAATTTTGTAAATCAATACTAAGAATGTATGCATACGAGTATGTACTAATGTTGATCTATCTCAGATATCTAAATGTTTCCATCCCACCGAAATATAGGTCTACTACAAAAAAAAAATCTTCTAGCAAACTTCTCCATTATTCTACCTACACGAGGCACATTTTTTTAAAATCAATTGAGCATCCTTTATAAAGCAAAGTTAGACATTTAAGTTCACATTCGATTTCATTAAATACGCAAAGTTTTCAAATTTGAACGAAGCCCATAAAATAATTATGACAGCCTTAACCCAGAAACATTCATAGTTCCATTCGATTCAAAAAGTTCATATTATAATAGTGAACTTGTCTCAGTTCTTCTGAACAATCACTTTAATATTTTACAGTACCCGAGATGTCCAGGTCGGGCGAGAGCTTAATGAAGTTATCTCATAAAATGATATTGGCGATAAAATAAAGGGGAAAGGTTGTTGCTTCGCCCTCTGCTCGGCGGTATTGCATCCTCTAATAGGAATTTAGATCAAGCTTTATTAATATTTAATATTGGTTTAGTAGTCTGATATGAGATACGATATTACATTGATTTATGGGTACAAGCTAGAAGACGTTATATTGGCCAATTGCGCGTTTAGGGGAAACCTCTCCTTTTGATTTTCCAAGTATCTATTAACTACTGTAGACCACGTCAATACCACGATTATTCATCGAAACATTAGAGAAATACATTATAATAGCACAAAAAAACAATTAACGCAGTGTGAGGGAATTTCTAAATCGGCTTTTTTTTAATATAAATACTGCACGAGAGTCTCAACTGCTCCCAACCGTCTAGAGCCAGTGAGACCATGGCATCCCCAAATAGGGCTTGTTGTGAGGCTGAAGGTAGTGGGTAGGGGAAGGAGATGCGGAAGAGGAAGGTTGGGAAGTACCTGGCTATTCATATCTGGTCACCAAATACGGCTAAAGCCATTTCAAGCAACGTTTCGATTCTGAATGGTGGTCTTTCCCCAGGGCGATACTTGTAGTATGCACCACTCTGGAACGTGCCGCAAATATACTTTTTATTATTTTTATATGAATTAAATGTGTGATGACACATGTTAACTAAATAAAAGTTATTGGCGCACGCCGGGTTTAAACCCGCGACCTTTGGATTCGTTTTCGAGTGTCTTACCACTCAACCATGGAGGCCGTCAAAGGTTATTTTATGATAGGTATATTCACTCCAAATATTTATTAACACCCGTTTAAGGCTTTTACGTAAAAAAAAAACAATATTTAAAATATATATATATACTCTCATAAACAGTGAAAAAATATTGTACAAGAAAGAGAAAATAGCCTTCAATAGCAGGTATATCCAGAATTAAATAGTTTCATCAAATAGATTAAACTCTGCTAGATGAAAAAACCTCTACTAAGGTATGCTTATACTGTGATATTGCCGTCTAAATATATCAACATCGGAGTATTTGTTTCCCAGATGTTGAGTTCGTCACACAGAAGTATTTGAGCGGTCGGTAGCTGAGTGGATAAACGCGTCGGATACCCACCCGGGCGTCGTAGGTTCAATTCCTCTGCCGGCTAAGTACTCCATCATTGCACAAGCAACATCTTCCGCTTACTATGATGGCAGTAGGAGTTTTTCAAATATTGTCAGGTTATTCGTAACTCGGGAATGTTTGTCATTCTGTAAAAAAATAAATTTCTATTTACATATTGCAAGGTTGAAAGAGAATTGTCACAACACTATGGTAGTTTCTGTCTACCAACTGTACTGCAAGAACATAAAATGTGATTAAATAAATAATTTAGGGGTATAAAACATTGAATTATTATTGTAAACAAGCATAAAAAGCGTATTTAATAAGTGAATATTAACCGTTGATAACTTATTTTAACGTGCAAGTCCATTACTATTAACAGCGATCATATTTTGACAGATTTGATTTCAGTAAGCATGTGACTAATCGTTAACGGGCATTAAAAAGAGTGGTTCAAATTAAAATTGTTAGCCTATTAACTAAGTAACTTACAATCATGCTGTTTTGGGAAGAAGTAGATAAAGTGGATATCTAAGTATGCACTCCATGCTTCAATCACTCTAACACAATATGTTGTTATGCATATTACCTTCCATTGTATGGTGAAATCAAATCATATCAGGAAACCTAAAATACAAATCTATTACAAGTGAAAAACAAAATCATTTGAACTCGATTCCGGACAATGTTTGATAAGAAATTTTATCGGTTACTCAAATTTTAGGCGACGAACTTTTCATATATCTTAGTTTCCAAAAAAATAATTTATTTTGTCATCCAAACGCTTAACAATACGAAATACATTTGTAAAACTATCATGTCATTAAATGTCGGAAATCATTAATTTTATGATAACGATCATGATTTTAATTTGCGTACATATCTGTTATACTCGTATATTGTTTTCTCATTGTTATAATAAGTTAGCTAATTTAGTGTTAAGCGCACTTTAGGTGAACTACCACAAAACTGCGCTTTAAAAACTCACTTCTATTATTTTTGAAGATAATATTAATATTTAATGAAATGAAAAAAAAACTTTGTAAAATACCACATATTTTATTTTTATTTTTGTGACCGACTGGTTTTGCATAGCCTAAGCATCATCAGGGTACAAAATCAAACTCAATTTTTTACGAGATCATTAATAAGCTACCTTCGAAATTTCACAAATTTAGATTTCCACGAACGAAGTCTTTATATTTAAGATGTTTGCCTTTTGACATTTAAGTAATTGTTGAGTTGACATTCAGAAATCACACAAATGTAATATAATTCATTTTGTTTTAATTTTTCTAATCCACTTATTACTATACTAACTCAAGAAACACATTTTCGGAATTCAACATTCTAAAATACGATAAATTAAATGCATATATACATACACGTATACTCTCTGATTTCAATGAATCTGTGAATTACTTATGGAGCCAAAGTTCGCCCCTTTCAAATACCCAGTTCCGATTCATTGAACACCGGGCACCTACTTTTAAAGCCAGAGAAATTTCTAGCAACATCATGAATATATATCAGGCTTGCACCAGAGTCATATTGAAATATAACACAAGAGGTTTAGGTAAACGATTACCATAGAAGAGTATACAACATAAATTAAAGTCCATAAGTACGTTTTTTTTACTGAAATTAACAAACAAACATAAAATGAAATAATTTCTTATTTATATTTACTATGTTAATTTTTTTATTTCGCTCCCATGCCCTAAATCGAAAAAAAAATCATGATTATAATTTTAAGTTGATAAGTGTGTCTATCTGATAGGACCTGCTAGGTTAGTATGTTCCTGTATAGTTTCTTATTTAAACTAGGAATTAATATGTAATAATAGAAAATAAGATCTGTACAGTGCCCTTGAGGTGATTTTTCACAAAAACGGCGCTATACAAATCATTCAAATATTATTATATTCAGTTTTTCAGAATTCATCCTATTGAAAAAGATCATACCTTCAAAAAAACACCGGTGCTCATATTCTACATAAAAAACAATCATGGCAACAGATAAAATAATTTAGAAACACTAGAAATAAAGAAAGCCATTATAATGAATAGTCATATTCTAAATAATTAATGAAATTTGTCCACTAGTCCAATATTAGGTATATTTCCCGTAAACATATAAAATTTCTAATTATTTTTGTGTCACGTTCTCACTAAACGTTTTGCCTCTTTTATTTTATATTATCAGTCTCTTTCTCTCTGTTTTTTTTTTAAATAATTTGAATGTTATTATTTTGTTTTCTTGCTATTCTTTTTTTTATTTGATTGCATATTGTGTTCTTCCTCTGTATGTATGAGTAAATATAACAGCACACTTTGTATTTTTTGTTTAGTTAAATGTTGTCCCCTGATGATACTTAGACTAAGCGGAACCGGTCGGTCATAAAAATTAAAATAATATCTGTGGTCTTATACAAAGTTATTATTTCATTCTCATTTAAACAAAAAAATGTTTGTCAGTAATGTTTACAAATGCCTCAACGTTCTCAAAAAATTTGGACTCCACACACGAAGTAAGCCAGAGTTGTTTAGATGTGAAGAAGTGAAAAGGGATGCCTGGGAGAATTTCGCGTAAAGAGTAGAAGAATTAATATCTGCAGAAAAAATATCAAGAGAGTAAAAGGAATGTTACACAGATTCACAATCAGAATTTTGAATAGCCGTTTTTGTAATGTCAGCAGTCCGATGGCTTTTTTTCGTTTGCGATATAAATGATTCCAGAAATCTCCGATGCTTTACCTTTATGTCGAACTTAAAGAAGAACACAAAGAGAGTCTGATGTCGGAAATGTTAGAATAACCTTACACCCTGTTTCCTTGAATCAGCATTGATTAAAGAAGCAAGAAACATTAAAAAAAAACAATTCGGAACATTTTTCTTTTTTTTTAAGAGAAAATGTACAAGTACGTGAATCCTGATAATATTTTTCTTGAAAACCTTTACATTTCAACAGTCTCTCCCAGTAACACTTTTGAATCATCCTCTTGAAACAGTGATGCAATAATACGATCACGTTCACGGGACTGATTTATTGGAAGTTATAAATGTTGATTGTTCTGAGATGAAATTCCGTCTTGTCTCTCTGAGATATTCGAAACAGGCAAAACTAAAATCAATTAGCGAACACAAACGATTCGAGAATATTTATTTTTAAAAAAGATATGCGAGTCCGATTGATTTTCAGCTCTAAATAATTTTGTAATAGTTATCCCTCATTGAATTGATACCCAATCCTAACCCAACTTAACCCTTGCCTTCCTTTATCTTTTTCGGCTTATATATCGATGAAGCTATATTATAATTCATCCTTACCCGAATTGGTTCCTTTAAATTTTCATCATAACCGAATCTAAGCCACGTTATCAAAAACAAATGACTTATGTAGAACATATTTTAGTTTATTTTAAAAATCTGTACTTAACTTTTGGGATATAAAGCTTAAGGTTTTTGACGGAGGCCTCTTTGCTTACGATTTTCTTGCCATGGTGGATACCCTCAGGGCATTTTTCATCTTTTAGGGTGCAGCTCAAGAGATTTTTTTATAGAAAGAAAGGTATAAACAGGGTCTTAAAAAGACCGATAATCTAGAAGGGAGTGTTATATGTAGATAGTAAGATCGAGGTATGGTAATAAAACTTACCATTCAGTAAATATCAACTGAACACATGTGGAGCAAGTATTTTTCCCACTGGTAGTATGTATACCGAAGAGATGAATAAGTCGCAAAACAAGCAGACCAATCATAGCTGCTAACTTTGTTCTCAGTAGAGTTCAGTGTTTTTTTTCAGGTTTCTTTGTAATTCAAAATAGACATGGCTATACAATTTAATAGCATAACTCGTTAACAGTTTGAGTGATATGGTAAAGTAGAAACAAATCCTTTGCAATGAGTGAAATAGAAATATAGTGACTTTTTATAGGTAACTTGCTCAGTAAATTGTACCTTGCTGCCTCAAATTTTCCATCATCACAAAATTCATCGAAATTGAACAACTAAACTTCGTAATTTGAGCGTCGACATTTCAAAATGAAGTTTCTATTTTCGTAGAAAGAAATGACCTTATGGTTTGACATATTTAATAAAAATGAAATTATAACTTTCTATAAGACATATTTCGGTGCCAGTAAGTTAAGGTGAAAACTTTTTCTAGGAGCGAGGCTTGAATTCTCTATAACGTTACCCATCAATAAATCGTACCTTAAAATATGTTTGACTGGATTCACAGAAACATAATGCACAGGGTGTTCACACTGTTTATAGGTCATTTAGTACTCAATATATATGCAAATTTTACATTGACATTAGTGGTGACATACCAATATTAAATGTAGAACAATCACTACAATACACTTTATCAATTTTCGAAGGACTTAGTTTATCACCTTAATCCTTAGAATTCATTGGAAATTTATAATCTTGTCTTCTTGATCGCCGTACAAATGTTTTAAAAGTCATCGATTTCCTTTTGTTGTAAAACTGTTGACATTTGCACGAGGAAATAATAAAAAGCGTCCCAAAATCCAAATAAAACGATCGCATTGTCGAGATAAATGAACACCCTATATCACAAGCCATCAACTCTGACAAGCTTAACAACGAGAAATTTGCGTAAAGGGATCGATTTGTGTTATTCGAAGGGTTTTTATCTTCCCTTTGCATGTGATGGGACCCTCTTCGTTTGCATCAGATTTGATTGAATAGAAAATAGGCAAAGCAATTTATTTTTTATTGCCTTATAATAATGATTCATCATACTCCCTGTAAACGAAATCGTTTGGAAAGGAAATTTATTTGTTTTTGTTCCGATGGGCGTGTTTCACAATTATGCTTTCCTTAAACGTTTTTTCAAATAGAAAACATGGGTAGATTTTATAATTCTTCATTTGCTGCCGTCTCTTTTCGTTGATCGATTACCATCAGGGCGAAATAACTTTACTAACCAACTAACCATCACGCCGTTTCTCCGCAGGGGTAGACAGAGAGGACAGACCGCCATAAAACTCTGTCCTGGCACACACTTCTTGGTTCGTCTCATACATACTCTTGTGTTATTCTGATTCTTCACATGGCCCGGTTCAAGTATTTGATTTACTTGATCGTGCTATATATCTTTCTTAAGCGTCCCCGACTTCTTCTTCCATTCACTTTCGCAACATATAATGTTTTCATACTCCTTTCTTCGTTTATTTGTTCTACATGCTCAAACCATCTAAGCGTCCCTTTCTTGATGCTATTCATTACTCTTACATCGGCCTTGCATTATCTCCGGATATCCACATTTTTACCGCACATACGCTGAAAGGATCTTATTTCTACAGCATTCAGTCTACTTTTATCCTTCGTTTGCCAGTTGGCATCCGCAATTGGGGTATGTTGTGATATTGAAGGTAGTGGGGAGAGAAAGAAGATGGGTAAGAGAAAGGTTAGTAAGTATCTTACTATTAATATCTGGTCACCAAACACGGCTAAAACCATTTCGAACAAAGTTTTAATTCTGAATGGTGGTCTTTCACCAGGGTGATTCTGAGTGTATCTACCACTAAGGAACGTGTCGCAAATATACTTCGTATCATATTATAAGAATCGAATTTGTAATAGTTCATATTTACTAAATTATATTTATTTGCCTACGCCGGGATTTGAATCCGTGACCTCTGGATTCGAAGTCGAGCATGTTAACCACTTGAACACGGAGGCTCTCAAATTTATTGAAGTTGATTAAATATTTTTTTTGAAAATTAATCTGGAGTTCTACTAACAAAAAACGTCGTATATTTTCATCGGGGCAATATTCACTCCGTATCAATATGCAGCTAGCTTGTAATTGCTCAGCGGAATCACACTCGTACCAGTCACGTAGGTTTCAAAGACACGAAGTGCGCATTTTTCTCTGCCAGATGTACAATCAATCTTCCCCTGGATTTTTAGTTTGGCAATCGTATATTCGCGCCCCTCGTGCTGTTACCATCATATTCAACTATGCTTAGTAAAAAGTTATAATCAGTTTATTATAAAAATAATGAAATCAGCTAAGCTTTCTTTTTTACATGAATACCGCACAAGTTACAATTGTAGAAACCAGTGGGACTATGACATTCACAATCAAAATTTCTGATTTTGAAATTGTTAATTCGTGGTGGATTTCCATATAAATCATTGAATGATACATTTAAAAACACTTTATTCCACTATTACTTTAATTA
This sequence comes from Drusus annulatus, assembly GCA_022651775.1. Lineage (NCBI taxonomy): Eukaryota > Metazoa > Arthropoda > Insecta > Trichoptera > Limnephilidae > Drusus > Drusus annulatus. Next base: position 554,486 of record JAGWCC010000186.1, read on the forward strand.
AGCCATCCTTAATACGGATATGTTGTGAAGCTTAAGAGATGGGAAGGCGATGGGAAAGAGGGAGTTTGGAAGTACCTGGCTATTCAGATCTAGTCACCAAACACGGCCAAAGCAATGCTTCGATTTTGAATGGTGGTCTTTCACCAGGGCGATTTTGGAGTATTTTCCACTATATAATCATTGTCTGCACCTTTATGGTGAGTTGTATGGACAATGGGTAAAAAATAAATTTGTATATTCAAGACATTCAAATTTTAAGTCAATAAAGGTTTCTTACCGATTACAATGTAAACAACATCATAATGATGTATCAGTATAAGGTGTCTTTCATTTTATATTTTACAAAAACGGCGCTATATAAATAAGATAAAAGTATTATTAATTGTATAATTGACTCACTTTCTTTGTTGCTACTCATCCAGTTCAACATATCTTGCCGTAAACAATGCATTGCTGTTCCTCAATCATCACTCTACTAATTATGGGTATGATTCTCCACTGTCCAGAATGATGAGACTTGTTAACTCAAGCCATGGTCTTGAAATTTTCGGTACTTTTTGTCATTTTTTACGACTCTACCAAAACTTTGACTTGGCCTTGGCTTTGTTTGAATGTTCTTTCTAATGAATATTTTGTATTTTTTTGTCATTGCTTCATTATAATAGTATGTGTGTGCTGTTCTTTCTCTGTTGATTTTTTTCTCCATTTAACATTTTGTATATTTTTGTAATTGGACAATAGTACATTCGTTTATATAATAAATAATTTATTATAAATAAATAATAAATACCAAAAAAATATTGTTACATCGAAAATTGTATGTGAATTAGCAAAATGTATTTTACAGCTTCGGACGAATTCAGTGAACTGTAAAACTATAAATTTATGTCAAGAGCGCTTGACGGAATTCGATGAAAGTGAATGTAGGAAAAAACGAGGAACGGAAGGAAAAAATGTACGTAGTTATGCAGAAAGCGTCCAACTCACAATTTTCCAAAATCGAGTTAAACATTTCGAGATGTCTATCTGCCGAAATCATTTAAGCTCTGGATTCAATAGATTTTTGGTAATTCAATTTTTCACTAACACACATTGCAGATATTTGACTGAAATTGAAATTTAAAAACATTAAAATGTAGGATTACAAAGGAAATACATTTTTTTTAAATATTTACATTGATAGATTAAAGAAAACCTTTTTATAATAATTCTCAGAAAGAAATAAAAAACACGTTCATGACCGCACAATTTGTATTTTTTGTTAAGTTTACTTTTGTACCCTGATGATGTTCAGGTTAAGCGAAACCGGTCGGTCATAAAAAATAAAATAAAATCTCTGCTCTTATACAAAGTGTTATTTCATTTTCATTAAATATGTGAAACCACAAAGTGATTTCTTTCTATGAAAATATTTAAAAAATAAAAGTATGTTGCTTAAGTCAAGTCAACTCAGAAGTTCTAGAACGTGTTATGTAAGATAAATTCAACAAAACTCAAGCTTTTTCAATCCAAACACTAGAACCTGCGTCTCACTTGAAACGTGGTCGCATGTTTTAGAAATAGATGACTACTATAATATCATCCATTGAGATTCTACAATCATCTATCATCCTGTCAAGGGATGAAAAGGGCAGAGCTTTCCCACTCCCATCCCCTAGAAATATGATTACCTATAGCGAGCTGACCACTGAAATTCAGTTTCTCAATAATTGAGCGTGATATCACATGTAATTAATCAGTGCGGATGAATAGTGTTTTGAATTCAATACATTGGATAAATTTTAAATGGGTCATCGTCATTCCTTTTCATTAATAATTGATTTAGCGAGTACGGACAGTGTTACTTACTTGTGATCGTTATGTGCCCTTCAAGGGTTTGCAAAGGTTTTTAAGGTAGGGTGGTTTCTGTAGGGCGGATTGGGGTGGTCCTAAAATAACATATACGAAATGTTCTTTCGACGCAAATGCCTTTTAAATAATAATGTATGTCAGAAAAATATTTACTGTTCAATAGTTTTTACATTTAAATTAATTTATATAATATCCTTGTGAAAGTTCAATTTAATTGATAATCAAAAAACTAAGTATCTCAATTTATTTTTAAATTTTTTAATAATATTTGTTTCATAAAACTTTTTCTTGATACCTACTTAATACTCCTACTAGTATAATGTACTTCATATATTCATCAAAGTTAAATATTTGGTATTAGTAAAATCATAGGAATTATTCTCATTTTAGTCCATTTTAAAGTGAAAATTATCTGCCGTTTGTGTAGCCAAAAATTTTGTTAATAATTCGTCAATGCATTGCATTGACGCCCTTTATGGTCGAGTGGTCACGATGCTCGACTACAAATTCAGGGGTCGCGGATTCAAATCCCAGCGTTCGTAAACAATTTTTATTTCGTCAATATGTGTTATTTCGCATTCAATGCATAAAAAAAATGGCATATTTGCGGCCAATTCCAGAGTGGTAGATACTCGTAAGTATATAAGTATCGTCCTGGTGAAAGACCACCATTCAGAATCAAAGCGTTGTTTGAAATGGCCTTAGCTCTGTTTGGTGACCAGATCTGAATAGCCAGGTACTTTGTAACCTTCGTCTTTCCCATCTTCTAACCCGATCGGGCTTGCCACAGTCATACTGGCTCCAGACGGTTGAAAGTAATAGGGAATTTTGCACGGTATTCACTATAAAAAAAATGTATTTCATATCTACTGTTAAAAAAAAAACTATTTTGTTAATTTCAAAGAAAGTCAATACAGGCCAAGGTTTTGTATTAAATAATGATAAAAATTCCTAGGTCACGAATAACCAGACAATATTTGAGCTTTAAACTGTGATTTATATACATGAAGTAACTAATTAAGGATGATGACAAGCAACACATCCTGTAAGACAGGATTTTCATTAAAATACTAACCACTCAAATTTCCCACGAATCCTGATGTTTAAGCAAACGTAATATGTGGCCACAACTTTAAGAAGTAATGCATGGAATTAAATGTACTAATAAAATCCCACAAAAATAACCAAATTGCGACTGATTCTGCATATCTTAAGTAAATTTAAATAACGTTTTTTTTTATCAACATTGACACAAAGATCTCTTAAAAAATTACACGAAATCCCTTTCATGTGATGAGAAAGATTGATAGACGTAATATTTACGAAATGTAGAGGTTATTTGTTTACTGATAACACTTTATAATTCTTGTATACGTCATTATTTATGTAGGAGTTTCCTATGAAATCTGTGTGCGCAAAGAATAACGGAATGAGTCAATAAACGCAGGTGTTCAGTCAGGAGAGCCAAAACAGAATTCAGGAATTTCTTTTTTTGCATGTAATCATGTCATATGTCACATTTCTTTTTCAAAAAAAATAATAGCACATTATTTTATTTTCTGAAATATCTCACTTTTCCACGATAGATATGTATCTAAGGAACAATTCTGCATACTTACCTCAAAACTTGATTTTTTTAACTCAATTCGTTATTTCTCGCGCACACGGAAATACCCATTAAATTAACGACTAGTTGAGACTTGATACAAACGTCAAAAGGGACATAGTGAAAAAATCGTTAAGTAACGTAATCGGAATAAAATTTCAAACCTTTTTACGTGTGAGCAAAAATTACCAGTATTGTTTTCCAGACATTAGCGCCCCACATGACGATCTATCAAATCGTGTACAGAAGGCGGTTTAGCGTATTGATACCATCAGATTGGTCGAATAGCAATTTTTTGAAAGCACACTTAGAGCAGTTGTTTTCAGTCAAACATAGAATTTAAAAAAATTAATATACCTTTTACGAAATATACACAAATACACGTAGATTTTTTTAAACTTTTTATTTTAAATTTAGCAAAGGTATCTCATTCAACTGTACAGTACAATGAGTAAAAAAATCATATAAAAGCAAACAAGTTCCATAATACATTTTCAGAAGTAGGTAATATAACTTAATGATATATTTTAGACCGGTCGGTAGCTGAGTGGAAAAACGCGTCGGATTCCCACCCAGGCGTCGTGGTTTCGATTCCTCTGCTGGTTTAATTCTCAATAATTGCACAACAACATTTTCCGCTTATTTTGATGGTAGTATGAGTTTTTAAAATATCGTCAGGTTATTCGTAAAACGGGAATGTTTTTTTCTTTTAAAATATATATAAATAATATTTATACTTAAAATATGGTTGACGTTTTTCTTACATTTCGTGAGTTTGGGTTCGTATACAAAATAGCAAAATAAGCCAATGGATGAATCATTGTGCTTTCGGCATTAATTCTGTGCTCGGCGGGTCAGATGTGATTAGTCGGGATTCTGGGAATCCCTTGAAAATTATTCAAATTACCGCGTTGATGAAAACTGTACAAAATTGACATCGACGATTTTTTTTAGAACAGAATTTAAACATAAAATAGAATGTTTGGTACCGTTATCAACTGCGCAATTATATATAGTAAATAGATATGTTATTAAGTGGAATGAAAATGTAACATGAATATAAAATAAAAATGGAATTAGCAGAGTATAATGCATCGAATAACATATCGTTTTAAGGTAGTAGGAGGCGAATGCGAAAGACTTGGTGAACAGTGAGATTTCAGGTGTCATAAAATTTGTACAGCCTTTTGTGAAAAAATATAGGTCAACGCAATCAGTTCGCAACGTCACTTTTATTATGCACCACGTGAATTTGGAATATTTATTTAGCTTTTAAAAATACACCAGACATTCTTTGTTTCACATTTTGTGTTAAAATATGCCCCAAAAAAATTAGGTATGTGATAAGTAGGTGTGGGATTTCAAAATAATAATTTGTTAGGTTCTCACCTTCTTGTTTTTCATCTAGTTCTTACCTATCCCGCCATTTCGCTATTTGATTTCTTACTCAACAACACTGCGTTAAAAACAATTGGTAATCAAGACACAGAAGAGTTTGGTGAATAATGTGTTTCTCGTTGCTTTTCCACTTGTTCGTCGGTTTGATCTTCAAATAATATAGAATTAAGGTGTTTCGTTCGTTGATGTCTCACTTGGTCATCGTTTTGTTGTTATTCAAGTAAAATTGAGTTTAGTGTTGTGTATCATTGTGTACGAAAAATCAAGCGCTTAAACATCAATTTCATCGGTGAGTGAATTGGTTTTCCTTACTTCCTTCACTCCATAATCTGTCCACATCTATAATTAGACACTTCTATCAAGTAGTAGTACTATTTTCAAACTTCATCTGAAGCTGAAACACACATTTGTTGTTTCATCGCAACTTCAGATGCAACAACAGGTTTATATAAAAACGACTTGTTTGTAAAACACTTTTTACGGAAATAAAAAAAATCATGCTATTTTTCAGTTTCCTCTGAGATCGGTTGATCTGTTATCGTGCGTACAGTACAGTTGATGCATTATTTATGGCCTGTTGAGCAATTATGGATGATTATATGGAGCATGATATTGCGATATTGGTTTGGGTTGATGACCTTCGCGGTCGAGTGGTTAAGACGCTCGACTGCGAATCCAAAGATTACGAGTTCTCATCCTGATGTGCACAAATAATTCTTAAAATAATTAATGTTATTAGTTATTTAACATTTGATACATATAAAATAATATACTGTATAATTGCGGCACTTTCCGGAGTGGCATATGATCTAATATCGCCCTGGTGAAAGACCACCATTCAGAATCGAAAAGTTACTTGAAATAACTTAAGCCGTGTTCGGTGACCAGATCTGAATAGCCAGGTATTTTCCGATCTTCCTTTTTCACATCTCCTTCCCTTTCTAGCTACTTTCAATCTCACAACATACCCCAATTAGGGTTGTCGCAATCTCACTGGTCCCATACGGTTGGGTGGTACTCTTGTGCGGTATTCAGAATAAAATATTAGAAAAGGTTATCATGAAGATTGCCAAAAGTAACGAAGTGAATTTATACGTCAGTTTCACTTCTTAGTTGATTCATTGTGTTTTCAGTATTCGTGGTAAATTGAAGTGACACAGATTGGATTCTGAAACAAGATGACAATCTTTGAACTTTCACGTGTAAATTTTATTGACTACCGGTCACTAGTGCCCGATTTGTACATATTCTAAAAACGTTCAGTTAAGTGGCAAGTACTAAGTATATAATAGAGAAAGTGTTGGATTTCAAATAGACAACTTGTTAGGTTACCTTTTGTTTATTATCCAGTCCTTACCTATCCCGCCAATTTGCCATTCGATTTCACGGTGAACAGCTATATAGGAACAATAAGAAGAATATGCGTTTGTAGTCGTGTGCCGCTCTCGACCGGCAGAAAAACTCGCTAACGTAACATCGTGGGACCTCGCGCTTTGGCGCTCGACACATTCGTATTCCATCGTTCGTCGCAGCAAGCCACCTCCGGAAGACATTGTCTCTTCTCGTATTTCATTACTCGTCGTCGCAAGCCGTCTCCGGAGGACATCGGCGGTTAAATTCTCATTTTATCCACAATATACAGTCGAAACTTCCATCAAGTAGCATTCGTTTAACAGTCCATTATAATTTCATAATTCATCCGAAACTGAAACGCATTCGGCGTTTGTCGCAGTTTCCGGATTGAAAAAAAAGATTAATAAAATACTGAAAATACTTTAGGCGTTCTATCCGCAATTTATCACTTACATTCCTTCTTAAAGTATGTTTTTCTTGGGTATTAGGAAAAGTGTTAAGAAAAAACTGGAACTTAACTGTATGTCTATAATATCGTCGCTGGAAAGGCCAAAGGGCTAAAAGACATTTTGATTTTTTTAAATTAGTTTAACTTGCAGTTTCGATAAGTTTCTTTTTTTGTATTGAATATTCTGACTATTATTTGATTCTGAAGACTTTGTATCTCTTCAGCCATCATTTCGGAGAAGGTTTGACTCAAGCAACGCAAGTTTAAGTCAGTGAGGGCATTGAGTTTTCTGAGTTAACCTTTTTTAAAATCCAAATAGGTACTGAAGACTTATGATTTTTATTGTAAGACAAGAAATATAATGTGCTCTAGTGTAATTTTTTTTTAAATGGCGCTTCAGGATTTATGTCTTTCCGACGACGATATTATGATTATTTTTGCATAACCAAAGAAAATAAAAATAATTTAAGCTTTCTCCATATTGATGTCACATTGACGAAGGTCCTTAGTGATAAATTTAATAAATATTTTGAAAACACCTCCCAAGAATTCCAATCCCTAAAGCTTTTATGTACATTGACAAAGCCTTAAGTAATTAGTAACAAGTAAAATACATAATCCTCAAACTGATTCAACGCATTTTAACGCTTTTATGTCACTTGTTTACACAGTTGTCCACAAAAAATTTTCCCACTATTGTTTAATTTAATTTATTGTTTGTTTTATTTAAACGTTGATAAAGCTTTTCTGCGTTAACAGCTTTAGTTTAAGTCATTATTCTTAAGCCTCGGCACTCAAAAATGCACTAAACGTCACTTTGTAGCATTCTAATACGAGCAATACTACAAATGATTTTTCTATAAATTCCACACGGTTATTAAAAAAAATATGTGAGGTTTCCAGTGAATACAGTTTTGTTAACTATTACCTAATTTAATTTAATTTTCATATTTAAATTTTATGAAAAACATTTAAAAAAATCATTACTGAGGCGTGGTTTGAAAATCAGCGAAAGCATTTTTAAACGTTTTACATAAAATTCAATTATGCATTTCAAAAAGAATTTAAAAGATTACTGATTAAAAATTGTATTCACTAGAAACCTTTGTCATTTTTCTATTTACACGTATAGAATTAACAGACAAATCTCTTGTACTAAAAAACCGAGAAGTGTGTATTTTATGGTGCTGACCCTTAAGTTACTTGTAATAATAATAATCGGCTGATTTTAATAGCGCTTTTTTCGTGTAAGAAAACTACCCCAAGAGCTAATAATTGTAATTTCAATTTATTAATTAATTAATTATTTGTAATCACTAACTATTAGTCTTAATGGTGGGTAACTAGTTATACGTATTGGGTATAATTTAGTAGTTATTATTCTCAGTTGTTATTTGTTAGTAATTCTAAGTCACATGTTATAATTCTCAGTTGTTAGTCACTAGTTTTAAGTTTTATTGTAGATCATAATTTAAATCTCCTAGTCATAAGTTACTAGTTATAAGTCTTAGTGACGAATTATAGATTAGGTACATTTAGTTATACATCGCCCTTGAGGTGAGTTTTTCACAAAAACGGTGCCTATAAAATAATAAAAAATATTATTATCTATTGTACATAACCTTATTATTGGAATGGATATTTGGGAGTCAGGAATAATTGAGGAAATAAAAGAAAAAAACGCCACAAACGAGGTAAAAAATACCCGACTATTTTTTTTGTTAAACATGGATCATGTATTAAATGTAAACTCTTATAATGAAATTTTTTTTGTTAAATATATTTTATTTAGGTCGTGGGGTGTCCCTGGGGTAATTATCCGCTATTTCTTTTAGTCGGGATGTTGTGACCTACCCTGACCTACGTTCATAACATAATTTAACTTTCAGTAGAGGGGGTTAGAACCTTACCTAACATACCCAAACCAAACTCATTTCATATGTCAGTCGGCGGGTTGTAATATAACCCTTTCCTAACCTTAACCAACGCAATTATTTAATTAAATCACTCATTGAAAGGAGAGGTTTCGAGTTTGATTCCGACAGATAAAAATCATAATATTTTGTCTGTGTAATACAATTTTTGTAAAGGGCATATTTAAAAACAAATTTTATTTATGACTTGAAAAAGTAGCTTTGTAAAAGACAACAGATTTATTTTCATTTTTATGACCAACTGGTTTCGCTTAGCATTAAGGGTACATCAGGGTACAAAATTAAATTTAACTATAAATATAAAGTGTGCGGTCACTCGTATATACAAAGGGAGAACACAATGTGAAATAAAATAAGAGAACAGTGCAAAAACAAAATAGTAACATTTAAATTATACCAAAAAAACAGAGAGAAAGAGACAGAATATGAATCGAAAGAAACAAAACGTTAACTGAGAATGCGATTAAGTAATAATGATAAATTTGATGAGTTTACAGGAAATATACCTAAAATTGGACTGATTATTTTCAAAAATATGACTGAATTTTAATGGGTTTCTTTAATTCTAGTGATTTTAAATTATTAAAGTTGTTGCCATGACCATTTTTGTCGACAATATGAGCACCTTTCTTGTATTGAAGGTATGACCTTTTTCAATAAGATGATTGGAAAATTTTGAAAAAATGTAGTTATTTAAACATCTAAGCATGTTTATTAATTTATTTTTAGGAATAACACAAAAAACGCCGTTAAGTCATTACACAGCCGAAATAATATATATATATATATATATATATATATATATATATATATATATATATATTAATACATCTTATGAGAATATTTTTTTAAACCGATTCAGCAGATGTGAGACGTGTACAAATGTTGGGCATGAGCTTTGCGTGTTTTCCAAACGTCGATTATTACCGCAGGAAAAAATTAGAAGCTTTCATCTCCCTTTCAAACATACTCGTTGAAAATACACCACATTCCTACCTGAAAATAAACGCAGTGTTTTAACAAATTTGAAAGCTTGAATTTAATTTAATTTTCAAATAATTCGGATGCCACGGTTTGTTTCCAATTAATTGCATAACTTAGAGCCATGGCTACCTCGGGGAGTAATTGTTGCATTCCGAACGAACTTTGTTCCACGTGTATTATTTAAATGTAGAACTTATTTGAGCTGCATGTCTGGCCATTTCAAATGCATTTAATTGTAGCGGAAGGACGTTTGCATTAACCAACGAGTCCTTGAAGCAAAAAACTTCAAAGCACTTGTCTAACTAACCACAGGGACTGCAATAAGGGTTGGAGTATTATATTAAATGTATGAGCAGTACTTTTTACACCTTTTTTAACCTATTCTTTCACTTTTTATCATTTTTAACTCATTTTTTTCAATGGTTGCTTTGTTGAAGTTTTTTCCTGGTGAAGGAAACAGTGAACCTGAGTTAACAAAAACTATGTGGTAAAAATAAGTATACATAAAAATTAAAATGGAAAAAAAAAAATTGTCGCCTGAAATCCAAAAGGGCTGAAACGCCATTTCGGGAAGCTTTCACCAGAGAACTTTAAAGTTTTTATTGTGTTGCAATAAAATTCACAAGTCTTCAGTACCTGGTTGGATTTTGAAAAAAAAACTTAACTCAGGTAACTCAATGCTCTTATTGAGTTACCTCAAGCGACAAAAAGCTAAAAAAGTCTCAAACTGGTGTCGCTTGAATCAAGCTTTCTCCCAAATGGTAAATATATTTTAGATGGCCGAAGGGTTATGAAAGTCTTTAGAATCAAACGAGAGTCAGAGTATTCGATGCTAAAAAAATACTGATAAAAACTGCATATTTAACTCATTTTTGACCAAAGCGTCGCTTAAGCTCTTTTGCCTTTCCAGCGACGATATAGCTATGTAAGAGTCGACTATAGAAACCCGATTAGAAAATTATTTTTATTCCCTTTCTTAACTGGTTTGAAATAATATGAAGATACAAAACTGTCACATTATGTAAGGCGATAGATACAATATTTACCGATTAATATTCCAGAGAAAGAATGATGAAGTACGTGGTAGAGTAAGACGTAGCACAGACGAGATGAAAGATGATAAATAACTCACGACAGAATAAATTACCAGAAAGATATAAATAACACATTTAATAATTGTAGGCGATGTAGGTGATGGACTACTTAATTTACAGAAAAAAAATTCGCAGTGAAAACATTTTTTTTTTAATGCGAACCCGATGCGTATCTCGCACACAAAATCTTGTTGAATGCAATATGACTCTGTAACTAAAGTACAGAGTTCTTGGACCTTCGCTTACAGTACACGAGGCCTAGGGCCTTAAAAGTCCCATATATTCATCATCATGGCACTAAATCACAGGGTGAGAATAACCTTGACAAATGTTCTGCAGTGGTTGCGGTCCCTCGCCATTTAACTCCAGTCCTCCGTCCTTCCCGTCCTGCTCTGATCTTCTTCCAAGCAGTCGGTCACAGGTTTGGGTAACTTCTTTCGGGGCACCCCCTTGTTCATAATTTTCTGTGTTATTTCTTATGTAATCGTATGTACAGTCTCTCGCAATCTTTGGGATTAACATAATATTACGGCTGTGTCATACTTGATTAAATTTTCGAGCTCATGCTTTATTTTGACTCTAAATCATTCATTTTCTAGCGTAGGTTCAAAGATCTATTTATGTCCGAAGACGAGTATTTTTATTTTATTTATTTAGTTTTGCCTTAAGCACTACTTCTAGGCTAACGATAATTGGTCTTATTTTGGTTTAAAACATGAGCAGTTTGCTTCATAACAGCTAAATATGCTTCGGCTCCTGTAAGTTCTCGAAGCGGATTCTCAAGGACAGTTAAGGTGTTACGCCAATTTCGTATATTTCGGAACTTCGATCTTAGGGTTTGTTATTCGAACTAAAACAGGCCATAGACCACAACACTTAGAGATCTGTACTGAGGCCTAAGGTATTAAGACTACAACACGGGTATTATGGCAACTGTCCAGTATGAGCAGAACTTTATACTGTTCGTCTAAACACCACAAACACACCTCGGAGAATTCCACACTCCACAAAGCTCACACATTTACACACCCTGGAGCTGCACATCCCTAACGGCTCACACATCTCTATGCCCCGCACACATCTGATGCAAATGTGGGTTGGCCGGCAAACATCCGTTCCCCCGAGACGAACACGGGTATTCGATTAAATAATGTAAATGGGGCACATCACGAACCTTTGTTTCAAAAACTAGTGGTAATTAGAGCCCGTTTAATTGCACGAGCTTTGGCGGACAATTACGGAAAATGCCGAATGAATTTCACGTGTAATTGAAATGAGAGGAATTCCGCATAGCGGAAATTTAAATTTTAAAGCTTTTGCAGGCGTTTTGTTATTTGATAACATCGGCACGTCCTAAAGAGGATAAAAGGGATGATGCTATTATGAATGTAAGTACTACGCATTATAAACACATTATATAAACAAAATCAAACAATGCGATTATAAAACTGCCTTCAACAGTTTATTGTAATATTTTACACGAAAATGTTATTTCAAACTACATTTTAACACAGAACGGTACTGCGCGCGGTGTTATAAAAATAAATAAAATGTATTTTTAAGTATTTGATAGAAATGTAATGCTGGAAACGAGATTTTTTACTGTAAGCAATTTTCGCATTGTAGAAAAGAGTTTTTTTGTCATTTGACCGCTGGTGACTTTTTCAAGGAAAATGCTTAAATAGTGACAACCGGCAGTTAGAAGGGAATAGTTTTTGAAGGCCTCCATGCAATTATCAAAATAAAATGGCTAGTGATTTATGTATTTTTCCGGGAATTTAGAAGAGTTGATAGGCCTTTTATTCGATCCCTAATAAGTCAAATTGACAGATTTTAATATGTTTATACTAGGATTTAACATATATTCTCACTTACGTGAGAAAGATTCAGTTATAAAAACCCAGTCAGTGTACAATAATTAAAAAAAAATTATAAATACGTATAAGTATACATCAAAAATAAAATAACAAAAGCTCAACAAATGATAAATAAAACAAACAAAAGCAATATACATTAAGAAATACAAAAAAAAATACACAGAGTAATTATATATTTAGCCCAAACAATGTTACATATTTTTTTTAAATAGCAGAGCATTTTTTTAAAAACTTTCCAAATCATATGAAGTATTAAGTAAAGAGTGTACTTAAAAATTTAAATTACATACCTTCCAGTAGGAAAATGTTTTTTAAGAAAACAAGCAATTTAATTCTACGCGTCTTTAAAAAAAACAAAATATTTATTATGTGCCCTCATAAAATATATTATCGACAGATTTAAAAAGCGAAAATGAAAAAGTGACGTCACAAAGCAATTGTATATTAAATATAAAGTGTTTCTTCGCGGAGTTCCTACTCCTGCTTTCAAAAATATTATTTTAACATTTTTTTTCAGATTAAAAAAAAAACAAAAAGGAAGTCAAACATTTCCAGGTTACGAATAATCAGACAATATTTGAAAAACTCCTTCTGCCATCGTAATAAGCTGAAAATGATGGAATACTTAGCCAGCAGAGGGATTGAACTCATGACGGGTGGGAATCCGACGCGTTTGTCCACTCAGCTACTAAATAATAAAACGCAACTTTGGGAGCACACCACTTTTGGTAAATCTCGACAGCTAGTTTTTGCGTAACAAAATTTATTATTTTGAAAGAATGTACTCATGCAAATATATTTTAATTTACTTTTAGAAGTAAGTATTTGTAAAAAATAGAATAATATTCATGTGCCAAAGTGTGCGGAGAACACGACGGTAGATTTATATTCTTCGGGTAGAGGCTTGCAGGGAATTTGATTTTTTACCGTCTGCGGACTGTTGTGTCTACAGAATCTGGCTGTGTACATTTTCCCGAGTCGGGAAAAAGTTGACCCCCTTTCGACAACGGTACGACAAGGGTCAATATAAAATTGGTTTTGCTGTCGCGTTGTTTTGTTTACGGTTTCCGGTCGGGTCCGACTGGGCCAACCTGACCTTGAAAATACTCTCCAAGAAAGATGATACATGGATTTGTAAAATATTATACCGACACGATAATTTTTACATTTTCAGAGAATACTTGCGATATCGTTTTGTAGGAAGGGAGCCGTTTTTTGTTTTGTTTATGTAGTTATTAACATGCGATTTATAAACTTAGTAACCACTTTGTCGTTCTTCTCAAAGGATGCACCGTTACAAACCCTGTGTTGGTTTATACTCCCCGCTTCATTATCGTTTATATACCGATACTTTGTCTCATACATACTCGTACACTTCGGTTTTTCAAACTTTCGACAAGACTCGATTTTAGTAATTAATACATTTTATTGCATAGGCGTACAGTTGTAGACCTTTTCCTGGGTTGCAATTTATTCTTAGTGTTTCAATTAACTTACACGTGCGCCCAGAGGTCAGTTTATTTTTAATACATGATAAAATTAAAAAAAAAAAAACAGTTAATAATTCTTCAACTACGGAAACTCCATTAATTGAAGACTGAACGCTGTTGGCGCGATTAAAAAGTTGTCCAAAAAAGCAAAACTAGCAGTTCACAATGTAGGGCTTATACCAACCCTGATATATGGAAATGAGGCATGGAACTGGCAGAGGAAGGATGGCAGTAGACTGAATGCTGTAGAAATGAGATCCCTGGGAGGTAAAATCATGTATGACCGTGTTAAAATGTGGATATCCGGAAGGAATGCAAGGCTTATGTAAGGGTTATGAAGAGTATGACGTTTTGATGGTTTGGACATTTAGAGCAAATTAACGAAGAAAGGAGTATGGAAAGAATATATGACGCTAAAGTGAATGGAAGAAGAAGTCGGGCAGACATGGAACGATCAAATTATTAAAAACCTTGAGTCGGGCCATGTGAAGAGTCAGAATAACAGAAAAGTATGTATGAACCGATGTATGAATTTGAATGAAGAAAGTAGTGTGTGCCAAGACAGAGCTGTATGACAGCCCGTCCTCTCTGCCTACCCTCACGGGTAACGGCATGATGGTTAGTTAGTCATTAAGTTAATAATCTGCAGTAAAATTATTAGTTTGTAAAATTAAGATACGTTAAATTTAATTGTAACATTCGTTTAAAATTTGTAAAGGCATGTAAGATAACGTATTTTTATGTGATGAAGATTTACATAAATATGATAGTATATTTAGTTGAGGGTAAAAGCTGCGCTGTTTTTCAGCCTTCAATTGGAGACGCATTTCGAGTAGTGTAAAATATATATCTTGTGAGGTATGCTCAAATATTAAATGTAAGAAATATGATACCAGCATATCTAAGCCGACCATGATCCAGCGCAGTGCTACCTTAAATTTCTACTGCAAATAAATGCGTCAAAGACTAAGTATATGGTAAGCACGTGTGAGTAGGGGAAAACATGGGGTGTCAGTGTAAGCTAGCAGGTATGTAAAAGGGTTGAAAATGTTACCTTCCTTACTAACTAACTTAAGCACACTGAATAGAACTAAAAAAACGTTAACTTGGTGGAAGCAGATGTTACCAAACCTGTAAATAACTACTGAGGTCAAACATACTAAGCAAAAGAAACGCATTGTTAATTTTTATAATGAGAATAAGCACGATTGTGTACTACGGTTGTGAGATATGGAAGCTAAACCTAAATGAATTGGACGCACATTAAAAAATGAATCTTCGAGGACAATGATGAATCATGGACTCGAAAATCTTATGGAGCATAAGACCATTGTAAGAGTATGCAGGTCCCAAATACTGCGATGGGCTGGACATGAAGAAATAATGTCAGATGAGAGAACCCCAAATTAAGACCAAGTGGGTGCCCAAGTGAAATCAATGTAGAGAGGGTTGAACTGCGTAAAAAAGCATGGAAACAGGATGGGGAAAATAAAGGACTGGAGAAAAATACAAGAGACCACAGTCAGTGAATAGCATTTGTGGGTGGAGGCTCAATCCCACTACAGTGAGGAGAAAAAAATGGTAAATTATATAGAATATATGATAATGATCATGATTTTATGTAGTTTCAATTTGTAAATATTATATTATTTTCTCCTGGTTATATTAGGTTAGGTCACTTAGTATGAAGCGCCTTTGAAGTGAAATATCAGAAAACTGCGCTTTATAAGTTCAATGTTATTATTATTAAAGAAAATCATACAGAATACTGGTGATGCTAAAATAAGTATTTTACAGAAGTTGATTGTTTGGTTTTTGATATTCATTTGTAATACATATATATATGTATATATATATTTATATATATATATATATATATATATATACAGGAGAAAATAATATAATATTTACATATATATATATAACAGGGAACTCATTTCCACAGAATTTAGTCTAATTTCATCCTTCTTCTGTCAGTTCCATGCCTCATTGCCATACGTCAGAGTTGGTATAATAACCCCATTGTGGACTGCTAGCTTCGCTTTTCTGGACAACTTCTTATTTGCGCCAACAGCGTTCAGTCCTCCATTAATGGAGTTTCCTGCATTCACGCTTCTTTCAATATCCTTATCAGCCTTTCCGTCTCTCGTAAACATACTTCCTAAATACACAAACTCATCCACTTGCTTCAAGTATTCATTATTCACAACTGTATTGCACGCTATTCTCGCACTCTCGCTTTCAAACACCATGACTTTGGACTGACTTACATTCATCATGAACTCACTCTGCATACATACTTGATTCATCCTAGACACGAGAAACTGTAGATCTTCCACACTGTCAGCAATCAGCACCGCATTGTCCACATACAAGAACAAGCAACATTCTATAAATAGAAAATTGGTTCACTGTAAACGAATATATATGTAGAAATATCGTATGTGAAGATAAATAAAATTATCACTGTAACCACTAAAACGCAGCCTCCGTTTCAAATCTGATTATGAATACAACGCGAAACAAATTATCTTCATTATAATTAATGAACACACTTTAATTAAAATATGTCAACGCCGAGCTTGGAACGTTAACCGCGCCTTAAATATAACACACAATAACATTAAATTTCATGAGTGTTGAACAATCAAAATTAATTTAGTTGACGGTATTTACCACCCGTGTAAAGTCTAACCGTTAACTGGGTACTCCACTGAGTAGATAACCTCGAGAAGTGTAATAAAAAAAAACTAAGGTCGCCAATTTGCATAATACCTTTTCATTCTTGAGTGACAGATAAACTAAATAAATTATTCCTAAAAAACATTGACTTTATGGCTTGCAATATTTATAAATAAAACAGATATACTTTGTTTATAACTACTTTTAATATTCAATATTATGTCGACCGGTTTCGGAAGCACCCTTCCATCATCAGGACAATATATTAAAATTAACCTAAAATACAAAATACTGAGATAAAAAAAAAAATATATATATATATATACATAGCCTGTTCAAAAGAAAAGGTGAATTTTGAATTTTCGCGGGCTGTGTACATTGGGTCATCGATTTTTTTTTTCGTTATGTTGGTAAACATATGTTTATCATATGTTAGCATTATCAGCCATTTTGGATTAGTGGTTTGTTTTTGACAACTGGAAAGGTTAGTCACGTTTTTGTGTGTTCTTCGATTTTTTACTTTTGAAAAAAAAATTGTATTTTAGGTTAATTTTAATATTGTCCTGATGATGGAAGGGTGCTTCCGAAAACGGTCGACCTAATATTCAATAATAAAAGTGGTTATACATAAAGTTTATCTGTTTTATTTACTAAATAAATTGTTAATCTGTTCCTTGGATAGGTTCAACTGTAGTTGGTGACCAGATCTGTTTTTTTCAGATACTACCCAGCCTTCATCCTACTTATCTCTTTTGCTTCCCCACTCTTTTTAACCTCGCAACATACCCCGATTGGGGATAAAATACATACAGTTGGTGCGGTATTCACATACAAATATAGAAATGAAAAAATATTTTTGTATAAGACCACGGATATTCTTTTAGTGTTTGTGATCGACCGGTTTCGCTAAGCCTGAGCATCATGAGGGTACAAAATGTTTTTATTTTTATTAAACGATTTTCATTTCAGTTTATTTTTGTACCCTGATGATGCTTAGGATAAGCGAAACCGTTCGGTTTTACAGTGAATACTGCATAAGAGTCCCAACTGCAACCGTCTAGAGCCAGTAAGACTATAGCATCCCCAATTGGGGTATGTTGTGAGGGTAAAGGTAGCGAAGAGGGGAAGGAGATGGGGAAGAGGAAGGTCGGGAATTGACAAAAAATAAAATAATATCCGTGGTCTTATACAAAGTAATTTTTTTCATTTCCATAAATATGTCAAACCACAAAGAGATTACTTTCCACGAAAAAAAAAAAAATGGAATTTCGATAATTGAATTTTTTTTTATACATTTCAGCAGAAGTATGGAAAAAATTGAACTTACTTCGGGCACAGACACGCCAACAACGCTCTATCAGTATTCCTCTTCAGTGGGGTCACGGAATTAATATAGAAGAAGGCGCGGGTTGACACGCTAAAAAAAACAATTAAATTCAGCACCAGGCGTGTTTAACCGTCTGCCGCCCTGAATGGGTTAATTTTATAGCGCCATCTTATGTTGTATGTAAATGACGTAGTCAGGACTCACAGCTCGTTTAATGGGGGGCGAATTCTTCTGCAATCGTGAATTGCCTGATACAAACTCAGGCCTTTTCTCGTAATGGTGTGCTTTTAAAAGCAATTTAATGAAGCCTACAGATGTATTGCGAATTTCATTAATTGTGGATACAGCAATGGAACTCTTCGTCACAACAACGTAGATTAAAAAAACTCTATGTTTATGCAATATGCTGACGAACATGTGGAATCCAAAAATAATTTTATTACTGAAAGAATAAGAAAAAATGACACGGAAAATAGAGAGAGAAGGTTGTGACCGAGACTCGAACTCAGAACCTCCATGCTACGGGCGTGGTACGTACACCATCAATTCATCAAACCGCATTTTCAATAATCACGTACTTCTTCTTTGTACTTGTTGCTGTATATTTTCTCTTCCTTTACTTGTTCTTCAATATTTTCTCTTTTATTTAATTAAAATAAATATTGATATAAACAAGAAATAAAGATTTGTCACAAAAACGACGCTATTCAAATTATCCAAATATTATTATTATTCTTGAAAACTGTTGATTTTCTTTTTTTTTTTAATAATGGCAACAAACCTTTTACTTGTGAGAAAAGGTATATTTAAAACCAATTGTAAATATTAATGACGTCATGGTTAAAAAACTATTATTGTTCTTTTTTTTTACGAAAGATACCTGGCATTTAAGTCTAGAATTTAAAAAAAAAAACCTTATGAAGCTTAACGCTTCATCGTCATATAAATTACTGAAATAATTTTAACAATCTTCAAAAAAGTTTGCTCACGAAAATATAAACAAAAATTTGACATATTAAAAGTATCAATTTGTGTTTAATTTGTAGAACTCCATTTGAATTTTCTTATAAATCAATTGAATTTAATTTTATATTGTAATATTTAGTTTTGGTATTCTTAGTTTTTATTTTAAGTGACAAATGTTTCGGCGTTTAAGGCACATTTTAATAAAATAAAATTTAATTTTTATTTATATTACATTTCATTTAAGAAATCTAAGAGTTTTATTTACAGAATCTAGGCAATAATTAGTACTATTTATATACCTTTTTTCGAGCAATCGTTTGTTAAGTCCCCATGTTGACGAAACATTACATTAGATTCAGCAATATGCATGTTGCTTCTTAAAGGGCTAATGTAAAGTTAAGATGTATGATAGTTAGGTTAGATTCATTCATTAACGGCCCTCCTCACTAGCCGCGAAATTCTTGTAAATGTATTCAGTTGGCTAAGATGTGGATTATTATTATGGTATTCGACAGATGTTTCTAAGTGTGGGGCTGAAATGCAAAACTGCCTATTTCCAAAATGGGCGAAATTGAGTTATTTATGCAGACAGGCTCATTCGAGGCCAAGGAATCGACTAACATAATTATTTTTACGAATAAATTACAAAATCTCTTAATTTTTTAAATTAGAAGTCACATTTTTCTGCAAAACGTACTATTTCCAGCTAAAAATAATGTTAACGTTTTTCTGCAAAAGTGACTAACTCCATATTATGGTAATGTTTACTATTTCCGGAAGAAATTTGAGGGTGACCTCATTTTTTCATGTAAAACGCACTATTTTGTCTATGATCGCTATGATCGACAGCTCAACAGCGACAAGTTGTATTAGTTGTTTTAAAAGGGAAAAAATACTGTAGGTGTTGCTTCAACTTATAATGCTACACCAACTGGGTAGGGGTGACGTGGAAATAAACATAAAATAAATAAAAACCTTTGCCTTGCTGAGAAACAAATTAATAATCATGTGAAACCTGCAAAACGAGCAGACGTCATTATATTGATGAAATTTTTTACAGATCTCAAGGAAGCAAAAAAATAGTACGATGATGTCACTAGAGAATTTTTTACAAATAATAATAAAAAAATCATTAATAATTTTATTTTTAAACATTTTTTTTTAATTAGCCCACAAATGTCTTTTATTTTACTATTTCTACTTGAATAAATCTAAAATGTTTATTTGTCACATTGTTTAACTCTAAAACGCACTATTTGCAGGAAAGTGTTCGCAAAATAGAATAATTTAAATTATAAATTTAAAATAGTTTCCATTGAATGCCAAGTTAGTAGATCACAGAAATGATAGCAAATATATTTACCAATTATCGAAACATAAAAATGTTTGTAGAATTATGCTTGTGAAAGTTGGAACAGTTTTAAGGCTCTAGTGATGCGAAAGTGAATGGAATAAGAAGTCGAGGACGCCCGAAAAAGACATGGCACGATCAAGTAAATCAAATACTTGGATCGGGACATGTGAAGAGTCAGAATAACAGAAGAGTATGTATGAGACGATGTATGAATGTAAATGAAGCAAGGAGTGTGTGTCAAGACAGAGTAATATGGCGTTCCGTCCTCCCTTCCTACCCCTGCGGGGTAACGGCGTGATGGTTAGTTAGTTAGTCTGACAAATTCGAGTTTTGGAAATAGGTAGTTTTGCATTATAACCCCACAATTATAAATTAAAATATGAAAATGAATTGAAAATTGTGTTAATGTTAGAGTACCACAGCTTCATTTTTTATTTGTTAGTCTTTTGTAATTTAAATCTATGGTTGAATTTTAGAAACCATTCTTATTTAAAAAAAAAAATGTTTTGTTTTTATGGTTTCTTAAAGCTGGTACATTTGTAAAAAAATACTGTTTTTACACTTGAATATTTACTATGTAAGAGCATTAGTTTTTTTTCCGAGAAAAAAGATTGATTGATCAAATTTATCAGAAAATAAAGTTCTACACACATCTTTTCACATTTCCCTTTATTGTAAAAAGACTTCATTCCATCTTTACCAACAGTGGGTAATTTATGAGCCGCAGTAATTAACTAACGTTTAATTTACTCATCTGTAGAGCGGTGTGGTTTGCAGTAGCTAACTACTGGATAAATTTATCATTCGCGGGAAATAAAGTTATTTGCGGTGAATAAAACAGTACCAGTCTGTGATTTACTGCCTTTCCGTGGCCTATTGTGTGATAATTAAACAAAATTTAATTAATGAATACGGGTGATTTGATATCCGGAATGGCTGGTTTGTTTATAAATGGTTCACTTGATTATAGCGCTAATACGGATAATTACGTGATTCACGCAGCAGTGGCGTGCAGCGGCTGTTTTTCTCATTGTGATTTTCCCGGAAAAAAATGGCTGATTTTCACAGCATACTATTCTGAAATGTTCCCCAAATGGCGGGTTAAAGAATTAACATATAAACAGCCTTTGACTGCGGGACCTTTCTCATACAAAATTTCGTTTTAGATAACAAGGATAAAATACGTGGCTAAGCTAAATATTCTAAGCAAAGGTAATGGCATAATGGTAGACGAGTCGGTAGCTGAGTGGAGAACGTGTCAGATTCCCACCGGGCGTCGTGCATTCAATTTCTCTGCTGGCTAAGTCCTCCATCATTGCACAAGCAACATCTTCCGCTTCTTATGATGGCAGTAGGAGTTTTTCAAATATTGTCAGGTTATTCGTAACCCGGGAATGTTTGTCTTACTTTAAAAAAAAGGAAAAAATAAAAATAGTTAGATGTGCTGGAGAGTGTCTTTTTCGTTCTTTCATATTTGTGTTTTAAATTATAAAATATGGAAAACGATAAATGCCCCCTTTTAATTCGTTAATGGGACTTTCTCCGAAATTTTCGGTGGAAATTCGAGAGGATATAACCACAAAAATCAAGTATTATAACATTGGACTTCAGAATTATTTAGTTCAATCGTGTGTTTCGTAATACTTAAGATTTATTTTGCTACCAGTAAAGAGGGCCGTTGACGGCCCGCGCACTGACGACCAAATCATCGTTAATGTTCTGCGCTACCGTGATTCAAAGTTGTCAGGTATAAATTGCAATACATCGAAAATTCAGCTGTCTTGTACTAATATCTATTTTTTTTTATTATTATGTTCGCTAAATACCTAAATATGCAAAACGTAATACGGGTAATTAATCTACATTAGCGTCTCTACATACGAGCAACCAAATCTACGTAAAAAATGCAAAACGTATGTTTCAATCGAAAATTAATACCATAAATCATAATCATTCAAAATTGCTACTCTGCTACCATTGCCTGAAAAAAATCAGGCTACAAGCAGATGTTGTAAAAATAATTTAATCTATATTTCCATTGTATAAATGCAGTGAGAAAATTAATAGGTAATAATAAATTAACAAAATAACAGCTATAGATATTTTTCTATTTATTGACATTTACTATTTTTTAGGTGAAACCAGGCCGGTCATAATAAAAAATAGTGATTAAGAGTCAAAAGTCTGGCATCATTAAATCATTAAAATGGAATTCTAACACAAATTTAAGTTAAAGTTTAAAAATAAGAAATAATTGGCTTAATACCTTATATGTAATAAATATATTATTATTCGCCTAATTTATTCTGTTTAGATGATCCTTGAGATCATTTTTATTTTTAATTTTCAATGAATCAATCAGCTCTCTTTTCAACGAGCGATGGATGCAGATGATGCGGAGACCACCCGGAAGCACGCTCGATTAAAACGATATTCACTTTTTTTTTCTGGTGAATTTATGTTTTTTTAATATATTTTTGAAAAATTATTATTATTGTGTGCATCAAAACTTGTATTTTATTATTTTTGTAACTATTTATTATTAGCAATTATGGAAAGTATTGCATTGCACTACTCCTGCATACGTTCTGAAATAAAATTGTATTATTATTATTATAAGTGACTTTTTTCAGTAGTTCATACATACTTATTTAGATCAATGACATAGTTGTACAAAATTAGCTGAGCATGTGCGCCACTGTAAAAGTAACTATTATCCAAAACCGTCAATTGACAATTTAATTATAAATATTCCGGTGGTATTTTTAGCTTAAAAGCTGATTACTTTTAACAGAGGGAAAAATGTTATTTTTAACTCGTTTTATACGTACTACGCTTGTAGTGTGTACTGTATTTTGTGACTGGTACCTACTTGGTACGAAATATTGAAGGATGTTATATGAAAGGCATGTACAAGAAAATTATAATCTATCACTATACCGATAACATATTGAAATAATCTCAAGTTCTATCACATAATTGTATTGCTAAATATGAATTTTGATATTAAAAAAAAACTTTGTATTTTTGATTTTCAAAAATATTTTGTAAAAGAATACCGTACAAAAGTCCTGATTTCCTGGAGCCAATGGGTCCATGGAATCTCCAAATGGAGTATGTTGTGAGGCTGAAGATAGCGAGAACGGTAAAGAGATGGGAAAGATGAAGGTTGGGAAGTACCTGGCTATTCTGATCTGGTCACCAAACATGGCTAAAGCTACTTTAAACAACGTTTCGATTGGGAACGGTGGTGTTTCACTAGGGCAATACTAATACTATATACCACTATGGAATACGCTTCAAAGTTACTAATAAATATTTCATGTTAATTATATTGATAATTATTTGACAGCTTCCATGGTTGAGTGGTAAAACGCTCGACTACGAATCCAAAGGTCGCGGGTTCAAACCCAGCGTGCGCAAATAACTTATATTTAATAAATTTGTGTCAAAACACATTTAATTCATATAAAATATATTTTCGGCACGTTCCAGAGTGAAAAAATCACCACTCCGAATCGAACGTTGCTTGAAATAGTGTTAGCCCTGTTTGGTGACCAGATCTAAATAGCTAGGTACCTCTCAACCTTCCTTTTCCTCACATGCTTCTCCTCCTTACCTTCAGCTTTACAACATATTCCAATTGGGGATGCCGTAGTCTCACTGGCTCTAGACGGTTGGGAGCAGTCAAGACTCTTGTGCGGTATTCACTATAGAAAAAATATTAAAAATACCACACAAATTATTTAGATAAAATTTATTTTTACTCGCCAGGATTCGAACTCGCGACCTTTGGAATTGATATCAGACCATAACCGCTCGACCATGGAGGTCTATATTGCTATCATACTTATTTTGCATAATTTATAAATGTTTTTATTTGACTAATTTCTACTCTAATGTCATTATGAAATAACATATCCTGCCAAACAAATTCCTGTTTCTCGTAATGAAGGCTGATTTTTCTACATATTTTTGAAAAAAAAAGTATAAAAATCTGTTTTTAAAATTAATAGTTTATTAAATTGATAGCGTAACATTTTTCTCATCATAACACAGGCACAACCTTAAAGATGATGGGTAAAAAAATAACCCGTAATCATAAAACAGTAACCGTTATTTTAAATAATAAAGAAAGATAAATAATTTTCAATATGGATTGATTAATAAGCACCTGTGGCACTTTTTTTGACATCGTGTCATTGTTTATTAACCCTAGTTGTTACTCGTGAAAATCACGGGATGTAACTTGCCAAAAAAATATCCAACCATTTCAAATAAAAAGTAATGTCTGTTAAAATACATCAAAGGTTAGTACTTTATTAGGTTGGTAGGGATTGAAAACGATTAAATTAACATCATTTCCAAATTTAAAAAGTTCACACATATACCAATGTATGTACTCACGTTTTTTTTGCACCATTAAATAAATATAATTGATTCATATGATGTGATGAAACATTTCATTTATAAACCAAACTCATTTATTTTCCACAACATATTTTAAATTCTAGCAAACATAACTATTTGAACAAAGCATCAACGGTACGGTAGAGTACCAAACTTCATAGGAATTGACCTAGAAAGAAACAAAACTATGTTTGGTATCAACTCAGACAAATATACGCACTAAGTTCCCCGAGTTTCCCCACCTCTTGCCCTTAAAACCATTTACAAAAGGGATAGAAATGTGCCAGAAATAAAAACTTTTCCTTTCAACCTGCTGCACAGTGATCAATTTTTCAATATTTGCTACAACAGTCCCAATTTTTTTTCGCACAATTCGCATTTATCTCATCTTATATATTTTTTTCCTTTGTCCTATTTGGGTCCGAAATCCAACGTTTTAATAAGATGCCACCAGGCGTCGCTTTTTTGGCTACTTTAACATTGCAGGCCAAACCTCTTCTCGCACAACCTCTGGAGTTGCTTACCCTAACCGTGTTTGAGGCGGTCCCCTGGACATTTTCCATTTGGAATCACCGCCAGTATTAAGAATGCCAAGAGACTGAATTAAGCATGAAACACTGGCGATAATTAATAACAACAA
The DNA here is from genome assembly GCA_022651775.1 of Drusus annulatus. NCBI lineage: Eukaryota > Metazoa > Arthropoda > Insecta > Trichoptera > Limnephilidae > Drusus > Drusus annulatus. The sequence continues at coordinate 579,900 of JAGWCC010000186.1, forward strand.
TATTTTGATAATTTGAATAGCGCCGTGTTTGTGAAAAATCACTTCAAGGGCGCTGTACAAATCTTAATTTCTACTTAATATTAATTTTAGTTAACATAAATACACAGCAACATACTTAACTGCCAGGTAACTTCTGGTAAAACACAATCACCATATCATAATAACTTAAAATTTGGCTAATTTTTACAAATATTTAATATATATATATATATACTAATATTTATTTAGGGCATGAGAGCAATTTTTAAGAAAATATTGAATCGATTTTTTTAATTTTACGTAGTAAGGAACAATTTTACGTAGTAAAGATTCTAGAGAGATGACTTTCATAAGGGTCCCAGAAAAAAAATGGGAAAACAAATCCAGCGGCTGTACAAGGAGGGATTGAATATGAAACTGACAGAGGCTGCTGAAGAAGCATAAGAAACGGACGCCTAAAATCACTTTGTTAAAGCAACGCCCTTATCCAGGGCCCAAATAAGATAAAATGAGATGAGGATAAAGTAAATTAAAAAACTTAAGTTCGTGAATAATTATTTCCAGTTAAAATTCGCATATCGACCACTGTACGCTGGACGCGTAGAAATACCTTAACCACATAAAGAAGAGGAAGTTGCGTTCTCTTTATATCCGCTAAGGCATCTTAACCGGAAATGCGTTAGCTGACCGGATGTCTGGAAACCTTTTGATCTGTACTTACATCATTTCTTTCAGTACTCTCACTTTAACCTTCAAAAATACATTTCACTTGAGTTGTAGATACTCAAAGTATCCCTCTGGTGAAAGACCACCCTTGGTATCGAAACGTTTCTTGCAAGACTTTAAGCGTATTTGTAGATCAGATTGGAATAGCAAGGAACTTCCCAATTTTACTCTTTCTCATCTATTTCTTCTTCCCACTACCTTTAGCCTCACAACGTACCCCAGATTCGGGATGCAATAAACCATTTGGTTTCAGACGGTTGGGAGCAGTTGGGACTTTCGTGCGGTATTCACTACAAAAATAAAAATAAATTATATTAATCCATTTATAGCACCGAAACAATAAAGAAGTAGTTTTATGAGCGTGTCCTTGTGTGCAAAGTTCATTAGACTCGGTGGAATTGATAAACAAAACTTTAATGAACAAATAATCATTTGTGATCAAGGCTTGTCTCAAGTCCTAGCAGTTGAAATGTCTTATTCTTTTTGGCGTCATCAGTTTTCTTTCACATCAGTATTTGATGGCTCACATGATTTTACTTCCATGTATACCTCGAAAAATAAGACGATTTTAAAATTACTGCTGGAAAGAAATCTAATCATCCAATTATTATTTATCTATTTATTATTAACGCCCTGATGGGCTTTTACATAGTAATTTAACATAAGTAAGTGCATGAGTACAGTTTAAAAAGGATATACATGAAATAATACAGTAAAAAGTTTTGAGAAATGAATAGCAAAAAAAAAAAAAAAAAAATTAAAAAATAATAATTAATAATAATACATTAATGATAAGTGAATATTTCATTTAAAAGTCTTTTAAATTTTGGCAAATTCATATAAAAGATATCAATATTTGAGGTGTATTCATTCCCGAGTGTATGTAGGCGAGAAATGGGTGCATGTATGTGGTAGTTGGTAGTGACATTATTATTGGAGAAAACTATATTTTGCCGAGTTGCTCGCTGAGGTACTCTGAAGTTGATAAGGTGCAGGAGTTCACAACAGTCGAATTCGGAGTGAATTATTTTGAACAGAAAAGTTAAGTCGGCTATTTTCCTTCTGTTATCTAGGGTGTGGATTTTGAGTGTGTTTAAAAGGAATGTGTAATTTATGTGTTGATCAATGAATTGAATGATGAATTGAAATGTGTAGTTTGAAGTTTATGAAACGTAAAAATTTGCGCTGTACACGTTCAATATTGTTTATGTGTAAATTTATTTTTGTATCATATAAACGAACTCAAAATATAAATGACACAAAAGGTACTGGGTCTTTGGACTGGTAAAAAATAGGTTAATTCAATGGACATTTGCTCAATTTAAACGTTTAACCAGTAATTGAGCACCTTTATTTTTGCTCCTGCCAAAGCTTAAATTCATGTATCTGAGCAGTGACGGTTAGTAGTCTATTTCGCTGGGGGTTCAATCAGAAATTCAAGAGAAGATACATACGATAATATTTAATCAAAACACCCTTAATTTTGCCGTCCTTCGTCAAATCGTTGAACATAGCGAGAATCACACTATGATAATGAAGTAAGTGAGAGGGGTATAATAATATTTTTATTAACAAGACACTTTGACACAATTATTAGATTTAGCGAGATAAATTTTAGAGAAATAAATTTATAATTAATGTTACAAATACCAAATGTAACATTGCTTATCCTTTTTGTTTCTGCCACAAGAATATTTAATAAGAATAGAGCATATTTTAAAACATAAACAAATAAAGAAGGCATAAAATCATGTTTTTTCTCACATATACAATAAAACCCTTACGTTGATCTTTCGCATTTGAAAATATTTATATTACGTGAGTATGCAAATCTCTCATAAAATTATTAAGTTGCTTCTCTTTGCTAATCATATGCAGAGAATTTGAACGATCCTGAGTAATTGTATTGTATAATATTTCTAGAAGATGTCTTACTTTGCCGAGTGTGGAAAAGCAACAACACTTATAATGCTACTCGCTTTAAAATTCAAGTGATTTTTTTGATTTTCGCCACAAAAACTTAAATCGAAGAGAAATCAAAACTTGAAGGCCCCCTTTTTAATATATACCTTTGTTCATACGTATTCGTTTTTTTGGGTAAGCAACACTATATTCCGTCATTGTGTACAAAATTATAACAAACAAATACGCGACAAATCGATAGGCGCTACTGGTTTCTAGTTACTATATATACAATATTTTATAACTAGCGGCGAGAGGCAATACCGCTTCTCAAAACTGTAGGTAGCTAAGGAAAGTAGTGTTTTATCTAAAAGAGGGGTTGAATTTTGAATACGAAAACAAAAGTTGGGGAAAAAAAATGTTTGTTTTACTAGTAGACTTTCAAATACCACTAAAAAGCAAATAATTAGTAAAATGCAGAAAAAAATAAATTAAAACCTATAATAGTTTATGTATGGTAATAATCTTCATTTAATTACAGTTTAAAGTATTAAAAAAAAAGAAAATGTAATATCAATACATTGGATACAGTTTATACATAATTAACACAGAAAATTAAAAAATAATGACTAAGTTTTTGTATAAATTAGTAATTACTTTTATCATTCTCATAATCTGCCTCGCTAGGCAAGCTTGTGTAGAGGCAGTATTTTTTGCAGATTGAATTAATTACTTTAATTTATTGTTAATGTTTCTTGCCAAAGTAAATTTACTGTAAATATATATGGAACAGAACATAATAAAAAAATAAAAAAATCTGTGGTTGGTTCAATCAATAACTTCGAATTTGGGTTAGTGCACCGGTAAAAGCTCTTTCATTGCTATTAATCCAAATTTTTATATTATTTATACAAAAAAGTGAATGACATTTTACTTGAATCCTTACCGTGCAAATTCCAACCGGCCAACAAGGTGAACCGAAAAGACTCGGCTATCTCGGCACTTCTCCTCCAGAGGTCACGTGTTATACATTCTCAAGAGCAGCGCATCGAAATCGCCTTACTGCGGCCTAGGTTACTTCATTTCACCGTAAGCGACACTGCTGTCCTAGTTTTTTTTTGTATTAAGTATTTGTTTAGGATCTTGACCCCGTGCATGCGAAATTAAATTAGCACGTATGATGTTCCGCAACGCCCCTCGATTGTACTATCCAGTCGCGTGGTTATTTTAGAGATACATTTTAATGATGCGCTACTTAAAATGTGTTAATATTATAATTTATAAAACAAATTTACTTTAGACTTTAATTTTTTTGTTCAAATTAAAATCTTTTGTTCAACTTCATCAATCTATTTATCTAGGGTACTTAATTGCCAAATGAAAAGATTATTTTTATTAATTGTTTTAAGTTTCTGATATGTATTTTTACTTATATGGCAGACAGAGTATTGCACCCACCGCTCTGTTCCGCTGAAATAAAAAGTTATTATTATTATTATTAATCCAAAGTAGATCGTCTAAATTGAATGAATATATATATATATATATATATATATATATATATATATATATATATATATATATATATATATATATATATATATATATATATATATATATATATATATATATATTTATATATATATATATATATATCACCACCGCTCTGTTCCGCTGAAATAAAAAGCTATTATTATTATTATTATTATTATATATATACACATATATAATAATGAAAATTAAATAATTACTTTGTATAAGACCACAGATTTTATTTAAAATTTTATGATTATCCCGTTGCGTTTGGCTTGAGCATCATCAGGGTACAAAATAAACTAAAAAAATACCCAGTATGTGGTTATATATACTCATACATATAGGAGGAAAAACGGATTATTAGAAAAAAAAAAAAAAAAACAGAACAGTAAGTAAAGAAAATAATAACATTTCTATTATTACAAAGGAATAGAGAAAAATAGACAGATAATATTAAATGAAAGAGGCAAAACGTCAACTGAGAAGATGATAAAAGAATAGTGAGAAATTTTATGAGTTTACGGGAAATACACCTATATATAAAATATTTCACATTGTGTAAATACGTTTTTTATTACAAAACGATAAATTGCGATGTTCTTTCTCTATATGCTCTAGCTGGGGCCATATTGTAGAAAACAGTTCACTTCATTTATATTTTATAAAATAAATTAAATGTATGGTCATTTTATGTAATTTCATAATATCGAAGATCTAACTAGCTTTTTGTGTAAATACAAATAACTTTAAATAACTACATAAATTAACAAAAACACGAACTTTTGTCGATTTGTAAGTTTTTTATTCATATAATTGAACATATAGATTATAAAGCTTCGGGAAATCGAGGTTTAACCCTACAAAATATGTATTTGCAATCACTATTGGGTAAAGATCGATCTGATGATATCCAACCTTCAATAGAAGAGGGCATAGTAATTAGAACCACAACTGGAAAGCTTATATTCAATATGTGTAGCTCGCTTATTATTTTATTTTCTGGATCTGGTCCATTTTCCTCCAACTCACCCAAGAAAATAACAGCGTTTAATAGATGTTTGAAATTAGCTTTGAAAAATTTCGAGATGGTCAATATTATTTCTCCGAGGAACCGGTTCCTATTTTTTGCAGTTCTTTTTACAAAAAAAATCTCAAAAACCAGTATTTGACAAGAAACGGGGAACTGGTTCAACAGTTCCAGTTCTTTTCGCTCAGAATATTCAATACCAAGAACTATTTTAAATGGACATAAATCAAACTAATAAGAGGTATATAAGTTATTATTATTGAGTCAAAAAAAAAGAATAGATTAGATACTTTGTAAACTTTTTTCGGCATAAACCGGTTCCATTACTTTCCATTTAAAAAATATCTCTAGCAATACCCTCCCTGAATAAATAAAAATAATCACAGAAAACCTTTTTATTAAAATAATATTAACATTACTTTTTAATATTACAATATTTTCTTCGTGGAACTTTTCTGGCACCAGAAACCGGTTCCAAAAATAACTGTATAAATAACCGGTTCCTCGCCTGTCACCGGAAACTGACACCCAATTTTCGATATCAACCATCCCTTGTAAAGCTGACTGCGTTTGTTCGGGGTAATTAAAAAGCAGTTAGAAGAGCTTCGAGAGAATCCAAACGAGATGCTCTCAAAGGAGACGCACAGTGAAATTCATACTCTGGCTTCGCTATGTAATACGAGTGCTTTTCGGGAATGTTGATATTTAAGCCAATATTGCTGATTAGGAAACAAAGGATTACTACTTCTAATTAAAGACAAATAAGACAATAATTTATTTAACGTTACATGAAACTTGATAAACAAATATAAAACTTATTTAATTAAACACTGAATCTTGGCATTTTAAATATTGAAAATGATTGAATCGGGTCAGGTAATATGTCAAAATTACAAAATAGTATGTACTCGTATAAAAGATGGAAGAATAAAGCGTGTTCAGACATTATTATGAGGCGGTACATCCTTTTTGCAAACCCCCTGCAGAAAAAACAAGACAGTTGTTTTGTTAGTCTAAAGAAATGCCATTATCATTTCTACCTCTTTTGCAAATATACAAACGCATTTATTTTTATATTCGTAAACTTTGTGGCTTGCCAAATTTATAAAGAATACATATAACATTAGTTTAAAACCACTTTAATATTAATTTTTCGTCGAACGGTCTTGGAAGCACCCTTCCATTGTAAGGACAACATTATTTTATTTTATTTTAATTTTAATATTCTCCTGAAGATGAAAGGGTACTTCGGAAACCGGTAGACCAAATATTAATGATAAAAAAGTTTTAAACAAATTTATTTTATTTAAGTTCACAAAAATAAAATTAAAATTCTAAAAACTAGCAGAAATAAACACAAGTCGCCAAAGTTTGTTCATTTTAAGTACGAAAGATTTCTACAGGAAATAAAATACTTCTTAATTGAACAATAATTTTGGAAATCGGGATTCCTTAAAACACCACCGGATAAATGTGATTTGTACCCATCTTCTCTGCAGTAAAGTTAGAGATGAGAAATGTATGTTAAGAAAAAAATTAAAGTGAAGTTAACCAAATAATTATACAATTAGTGAGAAAATAATACACATGCTTTATTTTTTAATTACGTTTTGGTAGAACCAGTTCTCATGTAAGTGCTCACAAATTGATCCCTGCAATTTATTTTAATACAACGGGTCCATTTAATTTGTTCGTAATTATGATGATTGTCCTCCGAGGCAACTCTGCTGCCTTAAATCCAATTTAATCCCATTCAAGTACCCACAGTCCCAAAAACAACCCTTGAGGGACCCGGGGTGTTTTATCAGGGCAAATACGGAAAACCTTCCCGACCCCACCAAATATCATGAACCTGAAAATATTATCATATTGAAAAATGATATGAAAAAAATTGAATATGCGGGAGAATTCTGGAGATATCTGATAGATGTGAATGTACATTTTTTTATGAATACACTAGCGCAGACCCAGTGAAAGATCTCGGAATATTACAAAGGCTGGCTAGAATTGCCGGGCCCTAAATTGAGTCTTATTGTAAAAACTCGCTCTCCTTTGTTTCTGCCGGCGATTATTTTAGCGTTGAGAGATTTTTCATGCCAGGTTCGCACTAGAAGTTTGGTTCCATCTGAATTTGGTATTCAATATTTTTTCACAGGTATCTACCTAAATTATAGTTTTTTTTTAATTAATTAAATTTATTGAATCCTAATTTTTTCTTAATATTAAAATACAATTGAAAAAATTATTTAAACAATTTTTGTTTTTTTTAAATAATAAAAACTAAAATTATAAAATATGCCATTACTGGGAATCAAACCCCGATAATCTGCATAGAAAACCACTATTTTTAATATTACACCATTAACTATTGCGAAAACGGCGACATAAATTTATTTTAATATGTACTAAGAATGAGAACTTTTGTGTTGACTTTTAGAATATTACGTTCTCACATCACAAGCAAAATTGTGGGGTTATTTTTTTGTTTTATTAAACGAAAAGTAATAACATAATTTCTGGGCACAGAGGTCATGTTCTATCACAAAAAAAAAATATGGTTTTGATTTAATCATAGCCACCTAACATACACACTGTACCTATTTTAATATGACACAGTCTTTCTGACGTCTAGCAAGGCATAGACTTCCCTCAAGTGCGTCCAATGGCTGAGTTTCAGTGGCTGTCACCAATCAAAACCCATCAGTTATTTTTAAGCCGTCAGCCTCGCTCAACCATACAATTTTTATTTACAAATTGCTAAAAAAGATTTTAAGATAGTAATTTCAGAGAATCTACATATGGTAGTAACGGTTCTCCGGCTTAGTCGTTATGATGACTGATTTTGTTATGTTCTTATTTTGACTGAAATAACTTAATTTTTGTTTTTATGTGACACTCTACAAGATTTCCTCTGTTTGTAAGGTGTACACATATAAACTATGTCGGCACCCGACTGGGTAACGTTGTGAGGCGGGTCACGGAATGAGCTGTAGGAAGGGATTTGTTGCGGACCTTGGGGCAACCCGGATTAATTAAATTTCATCAAAACGAGTCAGAGAAACAACTCGTCGTCATGAAGCTGACATTAACTTTTTAGGGTCATCACCCAAAATACTTTCGGTTTTCTAGTACAAGCAAAACTACAAATTCTTTACTTGTCAATTCTATGCGAGTAGTTAGAAAAATGTGTAAGGTTTCCTGTGAATTCAATTTTTATACAGTAATCTTTTAAATTCTTTATGAAATACATACTAGAATTAGATAAAACGTTCAAAAATGCCTTTGCGGGTTTTAAAACTGCATCTTTTCAGTTTGTTTTTCATAAAATTTAAAATATTACACTACCCATAGAAAATTTTCTGATAAATCATTTGTAGTGTTACGGTCAGTATTTGTTGCATCATCTAACATTGTGTAACAAATATCATCATTTTTTTAAATACGATTCTACTTGTACTCACTGTCACTTACTTCAGAACAGGTTCTTATGACCGAGTGAGGTAGGTAATGTAAAAAAATAAAGTAAGAAACAAAAAGTTAATAAATAAAGTATTGCTTGTGTTGGAATGCTACAAAGTGACGTTTAACGTCATTTGTAGGTGCTGGACCTTAACGGGTGTTCCACTCGCTTAAGCCAAGTTTTACGCACGTGCACCGGCACGCAGGGAGTCAGTGCTGTTAGCTCATTCGAGCAGGCTCCATTGAAATACGTGTAGAACAGACTCAGCATACCTACGTTGCGTCCGTGAATTATAGATGGCAATCGATCTGTCAACAATGGATTGTCAATCAGGCAAATCGCTCTCCTTTATACAGAATCAAGCGGGCTTATCAAGTATTTGGGAGCTCTAGCCCAGAGGTCTTGGGCTCGAAACCCGATCATAAACAAAAATACATACATATTATTATAAATTTAGAAAGTGCTGCAAGCATGAGATGAAAATTATTTTCCAGAATCTATTTATTTTTCGTCAGGTATAAGCTATTTTTTACTAAGTTTATATGAGGTAAATTGATAATTAGTTATTTTCGCTTATTAATATTGTCAACGTATTTTAGCAAGCAGATTAAAAGCATTTAATTCATGGATTTTCAGAAATATTTATTTCGGAATAGAGTACTTATTTTATGTTCCAAGTAATTGCGATTATGCTAAAAGATGCGTTAATTATTAAGTTATTTACAACATTAAGTACATTCACTAATTATTCGCCTTCAATCTTAATTAAATCCCTAAATATATTTTTGGTTTTGCGACTGCGAGATTCATAACATTCTATGTTTTTAAGTATCTGCTTTCCTAGTTAATCAGTTGAATAATTTGATTTTGGAATCTTCTTTGCTATAAATAATTAGTATAAGCTGTAAGTAAATGTAATAACGACGTTATTAGTTATTTGGAAATATTTAAAGGTTGTACTTTAAATATTTTAATACACATAATTACAGAAATGCCCTCTCTTAAGCTTCAAAACATATTCCATATCGTGAGGTTTTTAATATAAATTGTTTATTACAAATTTAATATCATTTTCAAGGACTTTATTTTGACACTCTTTTTAGCCTCCGTAGCTTTAATGAAAACATTATTTACATACGATAAATACTAAATTTGAGTAAACTCTTTGTAATTTACATTCGTTTTGGCTCTGTCGTTTGTATGAGTCATTTCTAGGGCGGTAGATACTCTAAGTATCACCCTGGTAAAATACCACTGTTCATAATTGAAACGTTGCTTGAAATGGCTTAAGCCGTATTTACTGACCAGACATGAATAGCCAGGTTCTTCCAAACCTTCCTCTATTTCCCTTCCCCACTACCTTGAATCTCAAAAAATAACTAAATTGGGGGTGTCATAGTCTCACTGGCTCCAAGACGATTGGGAGTAATTGGGACTTTTATGCATAAATAAAAAATAAAAAAAAAACCTTTTAGTATCATAACATAATATATAAAGCTGACTTTACTCTTTGATCAAATATACCTGTTTGGAATTACTTTGCAGGAATTGTATTCCTTCAATAAGATTATATATATTTCAAAATTTGTCACAAAACCAGCTTTCAATCAATTAAATCCCTTGAAACTACCTATTTTCTTATCTAATAAACATATCTTATTTTTTTGTGCCAATTTTCTTCCATTTTCTTTCCTATCTTCACACCAGTGTTGCGTTACGTTAGTGAACAAATAATGAAAATTTAGCTCCTATTGAGACGTTTGGCAGTTGATGTACCTATTGAATTTCACCACGTTAACAGCGACCATTGTAGTGTGATAATTTGTGGAAAACGCCTGTAAATCTCTATAATCTTATTGATTTCTCTCGGAAGTATCGTCTACCTGACTTCAATTTCATCTTGTCTTAAGTTTCGCCTACGTCATTAATCAGTTGTAAGCTTTTCTATCAATGTATAGGAAAAAAAGGTTAAAGGTTTCGTCAATTCGTTTGCTTTTAGTCAAAGGTTTATAACGTAAAGTAAAAACAATATCCCGATATCTGTTATACTACGGAACAAGCAACAAGTGCTTCATCCTTTTAAAAATGGTTTTAAAAGATGGTGAAGTGGAAGTCTGTAGGGGTGTGGGAGGAAGGATGTTTTCGTGTTTGAGGAATATCCGTCAGTGGAGGAGCTATTCCGGTTGGCTGAGGACAAAGAAAAGTTTGAAGAAGGATGGAGTGCAATAAAATACGTGAATGTGTAGTTGATGCGAATATATAATAATATAATACTACTCGGGGAGGAGTGTTTTGTAATGTTTGCACAAAACACACAATTGATAAAAAATATTTTTTTGCGTTCTGTTTTAACTGTTGTTTAGGGTCACCCCTCCTTACCCTGCTTAAACTTGAAGAATAATCTAATTTAATGAAAATGAAATAAAAACTTTGGATAAGACAAAGATTTTGTTTAAGTATATACATATAGGGGGAAAACACAAGATAAAATAAAATAAGATAATAGTGAGAAAACAAATGAATCCAATTTAAATCATTACAAAGGAATAGAGAGAAAGAGACAGACAAAATGAAATGAAAGAGGCAAAACGTCAACTGAGAAACAAAAAAAATAATAGTAATCTTATTACCTTAATTGTATAGTTAATGAAAGAAGGGAAATGTTTTGATAGGATCGAGGTGTAAAATAATTAAATATTAGTGACAATGTACCAAATTTGATTTTAATCGCTTTTTATTCTTTTTTTATCCAGGTTTTAAAAAAAATCTTATTAGTATCTATATTTTCGATACTACAGTTTTTGTTTTGGTGAAGTTAGATTCGTGCGATAATTCCTGCATTTAGCCATGAAAAAACTAAACTTTTACAAGTAACATGAAATACATCCAAAAATATTATCTTCTCTTCTCATCTCTTCTCAATGTAATCTCTCTGTTATAGAGATAGAGAGCTGTGAATTTATATATAACACTTTTGTGATAGTTTTCCTCAAGTTAAACATCACATATTACACAACCGTCATAGTACAGAAATGCTTTACATTTGCAAAACAAAATCCTTTTTTTTTGCTTCAGAAATAAAGGACATAACACAACATAAAGGGAATAATTTTACAAAGAAAAGAAAATTGAGATTACGAAAACACGAGCTGCTGAAAAAATAAAATGCGCCTGCAAAAGGTAAATCATTTAATATGCATGAAAATTCTGGATGATTTGAAGTTCACACTTCAGCCCTTACCTTTCATGCGCCGCCCTTGGTTCATGATTTTTTCTTTCCATTCGTGATTTATTTATTTTATGACCTTATCATAGGTGGCAGTTTGACGCGCCACTGACCTGGGTAAAATGAATAAAACAAACCTCTCGGGAACTCCAATTTACAAGATCCTGGCCTCGGATTTGACCGAGATCACTTAATTATATTTTATTGTTGAAAGGTTATTGTTTATGCATTGGAACTCGGAGAAAATTTATGACCCTTTAAACCATTCCTATTCTTGGCACTGGTCAATGCTGATCTTCACCTTCCACCCTCTCAGAGAATAAGTTGTCTCCTCTGCAGCCAAAAACCCAGTAGAAAAAGTTCGTAGTACTGGCAGCGGATAGTTATGATCAAGCATGCTTATGTAAAAAAGAATGGACTTAAAAAAGTAGATGATTGGATTTTGTTGTTATATTCTATCCTTTGTTATCCAACATGACATCCTCGGACGTTTCTACCAACATCAAGGCAATCAAATCTGCCACACACCGACAACTGAACTTATGGAACGAAGATGTAGATTTTTTCCATCCTGCATTGATGATAAATAAATACTACAACTTTCTTATTTTTATTTAATTGTGGCTTTTATTTTATGGTATTAGATAATTTAACGAAAAATGTTCGACCACCATAATATGGGCAATTGTATAGTTTGACGGGTATCAAAACATATTTTTAAACATAACATTATTTTTAATTTTGTCATATATAAACAATCATGAAAATTAAATAAATAATTAAAATTTTGAAACCGGTTTTACTACAAGGAATTTGAAAAACACTTTTAGATCAAATTATTTGAGGGAAGTTTTTGAACTGAGATGGGGTATGCCAGAAAATATTAAAATCGGTTAGATAGGGAGGCGGAAGAAAGCCATGAGCAGATCGAATTGCTATTACTAGGTCAAGAATACGTTGACTCATGTTTAAGATGTGTTACTTATTGTATTAAAAAAGTCACGTTTGCCCCTCAACTTCCGAAAAGTATAAGGCATTATTAATGTAGAAGATATTCGAATTGGTACTTTTAATTCTTTTTTTTTCTCTACCGATTTTGTTACAAAATTTAAAAATGAAACTAGGAGAGAGTTGAACTTTAATCTTATGTAAGAATGAACACATTTTGGCGGCCATCATGAATTTACTCGTATACAGTTATTTACCGATTTCTTAAAAAATCGGTATAATAGAGCTTAGGTACGAACTGAACTCGAATCTTTTTTCAAAATGCACCTCACTGTAGTCATCAGTATCAAAGAGTTATAGGGTAGAGCTTAACATGGAAAAGTCAAAACTAACAATTTAAGTCATCGTATTTCAAGGAATTTTCTGTTCAGTGTTTGAACAGAAAATTATGAAATCAACAATTGTTTTTTCATAACCATCCTACATTCGTCTTTCCATATAAATCTCTGACACAAATGATTTCATTGATTCATTTAAGAATATACTCTTTTTATTGTTTGCTAGCGAGTACCCGGCATGCTTTGAAATGCCATTCAAAGAAAAAAAGTATAAATTGTAATAATCTGAATTTGTAATCTGTGGCTAACCTGAGTAGTATACCTATGGGCAAACCCCAATACAACATGGCGGGTTCAATGTTTTTCATACTAATTTTAAAACATTATAGCAACAGTTTTATACATTGGATGTCATTCAAAATATCTTTAAAACCGCTTTGTTACTGACACAAATAAACTGTGCTATTTTCAGTGAAATCAGTGAGTGGTTTTTGAGAAAATCAAAGACAAACAGACAAACATTACAGAGATTACAGTTATTTCCGTATTGAATATTTAAAAAAATCTATTTTCTTTATTTGTATACACTTTTCAATCATGTCATTCTTTTTACATAAAAAAATGTTAAATGGTATTTTTTTATATTATCCTACTAATTCCAACACAAACATTTTGACTGAAATATATTATTTAAATTTAAATGTCTATTTTCAGCAAGGTTACATAACAGTTAATTTAATTAATTTCAAACAATGTTCCTAAAGAGATTCTTTCATTGAATGGAAGTTGATTGTTTCAGTGCCGTTGTCTCGGCGTAGCAGTTAATTTATTGCCGGGAGTAAACTTTGCTTGGATCGTGTTCGCCAGTACATGGCTGCGGAACAGCTGCTAACTTCCTGCGTGTCTACTTAACAATCTTATGCTAGAGAATTAATAGTAATTCGAGTCAAATACAACGATTTCAAAACTCGTTAATTTTAAGCAAAAATTTACATGATGTAATTTCTTGATACGTATTTTTTTCACATTAACAATTTAAATTGCATGTAACATATCTAGAAGATTTTTGTAACCATTTTTTGCGTTTTCATCTTCTTTTATATTGATTTTTAAATATCTTCAAAATTTTTATAGACATATATTAGGTAACGTTAGGTTGGGTTAAGTAAGGTTAGGTAAGGTTAGTTTAGGAGTAAAGGGGGATGATGGATCGCTAACAAAACTATCTTGGCAATCACATCTTGATTCATTCATATCCATGCACACTTTTCAGTTCTCCTGAATCTTATGATAAACCAACCATTTAATTATTTCGAATCTCTACATTATGTGTTTCATCACATATGCGCCTCAGCATTCTGACTAAGTTCGTCTTTTTTTGTCAGTTCCATGCCTAACTGCCATACATCAGGGATGGTCTCGGCATTTTATTGCTGGCTTTTTTCACATGTTCTTAATAGCGAAAACGAAATATTTTTTACTTGTACATCTTCAAACTATCAAAATAATTAATTCAAAGAGGAAATATATTAATTATTGAAAGACTATCAATAATTTTCAACAAAATTAAAAAGAGAAGAAGACCTAAAAGAGTGAGGCCACGACTGAGTGTTAATATTATTTAAAATTGATTTCCTTTAAACTATTAATTTAAATCAATATGGAAGTTAGACAAATTAAAAACAAAAACTGAAAAAAATATTTACTAACTAACTAACCATCACGCCGTTTCCCCGAAGGAGTAGGCAAAGAGGACGGATCACCATACAAGTCTGTCTTGGCATACACTCCTTGCTTCATTAACATTCATGCATCGTCTCATATATACTCTTCTGTTATTCTGACTCTTCTCATGACCCGATTCATGTATTTGATTCACTCGATCGTGACATGTCTTTCTCCGTCATCCCCGACTACTTCTTTCTTTCATTTTCATATATTATTTTTACACCCCTCAAAAAAACATTAAACATTTAATTTAATGCCATTAATACAAATGATAAGTAAATATATGTATTTTTACGTGATATTAAAGGTGCGTAATAAATTCTCTCCACTAATTCAGTGACTCATTAAAAGTGTTTATTTCTGGACACGAAACTAACAGGTGAGCCCACAGTATAAAATCCTCAAGTATTCAGAAAGAATAAAGATTTCTGATTCAAAG
Organism: Drusus annulatus; assembly: GCA_022651775.1. Classification (NCBI taxonomy): domain Eukaryota; kingdom Metazoa; phylum Arthropoda; class Insecta; order Trichoptera; family Limnephilidae; genus Drusus; species Drusus annulatus. Next base: position 595,209 of record JAGWCC010000186.1, read on the forward strand.
TTATCTATTTAGTGCAAAACGAGTAACTAGCTAGTAACACACCAAGTTTGCAAATATTCGACATCTCTGAAAGTCGTACTATTTTTAAATACAAACGTCTATGTACTACGCTACCAGAACTTTGAAAACCGCCCCCGGGGGCAGTTTAATGAAAGGAAACTTGCGTTTAACAATAACTTCTGCTGTGAATGTTAATAATAATAGTAAATAATTAGTAAAGCGATGGAATGAGCAACACATGGGTAGTTTAGATAAAGGCACTTCAATGAGAGGTGCCTCATTTGTATGCTTAGTTAATACGTAATTCACTAATATTTCACGTTTACATATTACTTAGTATCGAGCCGTAATTATCCAAACTGTTACCAGGACATGCATTCAAAGCATGATCAGTAATAGCTTCTTTGGTACGAGTAACTCAATCAATAAGGGATGGCAGCGATCAAATGATATTTTTTGCTTTAGTTTAATGTGATTTAAAACAATTCAATTTACTTTAGAAAACTGTGTTTTTAAACGTAATTCAGACTCAATAATCTGAAAAAATAATGGTTCCAAAATGTTGTACAACGTTGATAAAAATGTCGATATCTGAAAAAAATGCAAGGCTGATGAAAACGTAATGAATAGAACCAAGAAAGGGACGCTTAGATTATTTGGGCATGTAGAGCAAATTAACAAAAAAAGGAGTGTGAAAAGAATATATGATACGAAAGTGAATGGAAAAAGAAGTTGGGGATGCCTGATGAAGACATGTCACGATCAAGTGAATTAAATACTTGAGTCGAGCCATGTGAAGAGTCAGTATAACAAAAGAGTATGTATGAATATGAACGAAGCAAGGAGTGTGTGCCAAGACTGAGTTTTATGAAGGTCCCTCCTCTCTGCCTACCCCTGCGAGAAAACTGCGTAGTTGTTAGTGAGTTGGTTGGTTTTATTTGATTCAAAACAATTCAATTCACTTTAACCTCTTGTAGAAAGATTTGTTTTTAAACATGATTGAGGCTCAATATTTTGAAAAAATAATGGTTCGATAATGTTGTACAACGTTAAACGTAACAATTTCATAAATTAATTCGCCTAAAAATAGCTGGGTGGAATATCAAATACATGCATAATGCTTAGTTCACACGAGGACAAGACAGTACTGTCTTATCCCAGCTATTGTCCGCGTGTGACGCGAACGGACAGAACGGTAGGACAATAGCCACCGCTCCGCTCGTGACGTTAGTCGTCGTGTATCTATTTTCGCAGTAGTTAGAACCACGATCGACTTGTTGTATTGTGTTTTTGTCGTATCCTGCACGGTCGAGACCTCAGAACAATAATACACCAGGAGGGAGCGCTAGTGTAGTCAGTATTGGTGATTTTCGTCTGACTGGGGCGTGGCTAGGGCTAGGGCTAGTTTATTTATACATCCATTCATAGCACATGTCGATATAATGTAGCATTTATTTGTTTAATCACTTTTTCACAGTATTGTTGCAAACAATAATGTAGAATATAGTCTAAAAAACCGTTGAGTGATGTCCTGTTATGTCGCATAACAAAACGTACTGGGCGGAGTCGCCGAAGACGCGGAAGACGGACAAGATCCTAACATACCCAAAAGCGGAGCTATATTGTGTGAGAACTTGTCTTATCTCTCTCTTTTTCACGGTTTAACACGTCAAAACCCGCAGAAAGTAATTTATCGTAAATTTGTACAGGTTGGGTAAAAATGTTTAACTCTCTCTCCATATATATATTCTTACTTTGAGATCGAAACCGTTCACGAAGCTGTGAAAAGGCAGTATTTTCCTGTCTTTTGTATTGTTCTTGTGTACACTCTACATAAGATAGACAAAAGTAATCAAGTAGAACGTAAGGGTTACTTCGAAACAGTAATATGTCTAAGCATTATTGATAAACAAACGAGCTTAAAGCAAGGTCTCATTTTGAATATTAACATTTCCGGTAAGCCGCTCTTGTTTATCCGTCTACGAATCCATTACCCTTGTGTCACTTCACTTAGCTCTCCAATGGTGAAAGGAGAGCAAAGTGAAGTATAATAATACAAATTCTTCCAACACTTTCTTTTGAAATAATCTTTGTTCTGTCGAGCTTTTCTTTTGAAGAGCTTTTCGCAAGCCAGCCCTGTTGAAATTAAATAATTGTTTATTAGAATAAATTACTCTTCTTATTAATTTCCCCATAAGTCTTTTGATCTTTCGTGAACACTTAGTATGTTGTGATAAACTGACTATGTAGGTGAATTGTTTTAAAATTACGGTATCTACAAGTATATGGTACATTTATTTGTATTTCTTTTACAAATATAATTTCTAATATGTATGAAATTAATAACATATATTAATAATTTATAAGAAATTAAATACAAAATTTTATTGTTTACCCGCATTTATTAAAAAAAAAAAAATTAAAAATAGTACACAAACGAAGGCTGATAGTGAGTGGGTGTGAAAAAACTGTTTTTCTTGCTCATATTATTATCTGCCAGTCATATATTTTATACTGAACGTGCGTCACAAAACAAAAGAAAAACATGGCGGTCATAGAAAGAGTTACGTCAACGAATGTATGCTTATTAATTTTCTTAGGTTTGAGAAATGAATTGTTTAACTTGGTGGTCAAACTAAATGCTGTAGTAATGTACATGGGCAATTTTCATTTTCAAAATGTAACTAAACCAAAAGTGTTTGGGTAAAGTGATTTACGATTTTTCCATTCAAATAATAAGTTGTAGTTAAAAGAATTCCGTTTTCAAAAAACTCAAATGCTGCTTATTTACTGAAAAACATGTGAATCACGTTTTTCCTTCTTAGTGATGAAGCCGAAGACTTAATTCAAATAGACAATAATTGTTTTTTTTTTACAATACATTTTTTTTCAAAATCTTCAAAGACATCTGTCCTAAAGAAAACAGGTTTTTTTTTCCAAAACCAGTCAGTGTTTCCGAATAAATAAAGTGATATTCACAAAGTTCTAGTGCACCAAAACAACAAAAATTTCAAAAAATATAATACCCCTCTGGTGAGAAATAATTACTTGGATGTGAAGCATGTACATGATTTGTTATTATAAATTATGCATTCATTCATTCTGTTTTTTCGGAGTTATGGGGGGACTAATGCCCCCTATTCTATTTAATTTCGATTAAGTTAACTGCGGATAATTTACTGGTCACTAGGTGGCAAAAACTGAAATTAATGGCTGTGTGTGTGGGTTGTATTTTTCAACTGGGAAGTAAACCTTTTTGTATTGTTATTATAAATAAGGTTTTTTTAGTTACTAGATTCGACTAAACAGGTTCTTACTGATGCTTCCCTTTAACCTTATACATGATTTTATAGTTTCTCCTGACTAAAAACATCTCCATATTGTGGATGCGGTAGTTAAATTGTTTAACGGATGTAAGAATTTAGAGAAATATTAACCTATTTTTCAGTATTTTTTCCTCGCCTTTGAAATTTTCTATTCCATTCTGTATAAATAATGAATAATATGAAACCCGTGAAATAAATGAGGTTTCGCAACACATCGCGTTTCCACCTCATGCAGGATAAAAAATATGGTGAGATGATGGATGCCCGACTCATGATCGATGACCCCGGCTGGTTTTCAACCCCGAGGTCAGTGTTAGGGTGATGTAAGTTATATCGAAAGAATTCTGAAATCTTGTTTGAAATTCTGCCTAGAGGTTAAATACATTAACGATACTGTAGGTGACCACTTTTACCAAATATCTGTAAAGGTTGACTTGTACTTGATGCGAATTATTAAAAATAATTGTAGATGATTCAATAATACTATATTTTTTTACTAAGACCTGACCGGTTCACCTTATGACGGGCATTTTCAGACTGTACAATTTTAAGTAAATCTATGGTATATACTCGTATACTATTAATGTCTGGAATGGACGCTTATTGAGTCTATATCATGGTAAATATCTGTGACTTAGGGTTTTGTTTTATTGCTGACAGAGGCAGCTTTACATTTATATTACAGTGTTGAGTTAGATATATCTGTGGGTTTAAAAATATATATTACATAATGTCTGTTGTTGTCAGCTTTATTTTTAACAGTTAAAAATATAAATGATACAAAAAACAATACAAATGACAGGTCCACATTAAGGTATTATCTTTTGTAGATTTCTCCTTAGATGTCTGCGGCAAATGTTCCAGATTAAATTTCATTCAGACATTTTTATGTGAATTGCTGTCATAAGGAATAATGTTAATTATAAAATAAAGCATAGTTTTAATGATTATGTTATTTAACGGAGCGTCATTCTTTTTTCTAATTGACTTTTGATTTCGTATTTTTGTTTTATTTTATTTGTAAGTCTATTTATTTATAATGATTCTAATGTGTCTTTTTTAACCTTATTAAGAACATGTAATATTTATATTTTTACATCTCTATCTTGAAAGGAGTGCTGATTGTTTAATAAGTGAGTGGCTGCATTGAACAATTCTCTTGAACTATTGACCCAGCATGGAAAATCTTCCTTTATTCTAGTGTTAAAAGCTTAACACCAAGTATCTACGCATTGCAGCTTTTTTCTCATATTTTTTTCTAACTAATGTACAATTATTCATCAACATAAAATTTTTTAATTATTTTGTGTTAACCACGTAATTTATTAAAGAAAAACGTTTTTTCCGTGTTAATAATATAAGTTTTACCCTCATTTATATTACATTCTTACCCCATATTAACTCTGTTTCTTTAGTGTGTACTAATCCATTTACTGCGCGAAGTTCGTACTTTTTTCATTAGGCAAGGTAATCACAATTCGGGATTGGCATTTTTGATCTCCACCAAAAGTAGTTGCCAGAAAGCACTAGTGAAAGTGCGAAACAATGGGAAAGTTGCTGTTCTAATTAAACAAACTCATAAACATTGAATAAACGCGGACGAAGACTTATTCCAGGCATGAAGAATTTATAATTAAAATGTATCTTGTTCCAAGATAAACCCAGAACTTTCTCTTGCTCTAGGACAGGAATCGCCAACTCTATTCGAGTCAGATATTGTATTCTGTAACATGTTCAGTAGAGACAAAAAAAGGAAGAAAAAATCATTCCATTTTGGCTCATACTTGACATTTACTGATTGGTTTTAATTATTTTTAAAAGTAACGTGTCATATTAATAACGATACTTAACATAAGTTATAAAAAAAACTTAGATTGGGTTAATATTAGATGAAAACAAAATCGCTAGTACTAATAAAAATTAAAATATTGCCTATTTACGCAGTAAAACAATCACCCGTTTTTCTAAAATTAAACTTTGTTTAAGTTTGTTAAGCCGAAATGTTCGCCTAAGCCTTGCTCAAATGCAATCACGCTCTATCTAACGCAACCCCTACCTGACTTACGTCAAACCTGATTCTTATCCTGATTAATCCAATCACCAGGCGATATACGATACAATGAATTACAGGGAAAGTAATCTACACAATTGAATAATTATTAAATAGAATAATTCATACAGCCGAAATCTAGCCCAACTAGCAACAAAAACAGTAAATACACACTCTGTCAGCAATTTAATGCAACGGATAAATTGATTCTTCTAAAGTACTTAGCTTAATTTTTTATTGCAAGCGCTCAAATCAATATTTAAATTCCGATCGCTCTAATCTGTTGCCTTATTTAAACATTTAAAATATCTACGGTGGATTCAGATTTATATTTTGGTAATGATTCAACGCTTCAAATCGACTGATTTTGCTAAAATAATATTTTAAGAATGCTTTTTGAACTTCCTTTAATTATTGTGAAATTGATAATGATATCCAGTACCTCGATAGAATGATCTATGGTCGAGAATCGGACTCCTATTACTTTGAAAAGTAATAAGTTATTTTAGTAATGCGCATAAAAAATGCATCCTGGGTTGGGTATTCTTATTTTAAAAAAAAATTGGTTTAACAAACTTTAAGTTCTGTTTAATTAAATAAATAAAAAATAAAAATAAAAACTTTTTTTTTTTTATTCTTCACAGTATCTTCTTTGAGAATCTTTTTTTCTCAGAATGTCTGAAGGTCTGAATGTCATAGATTCTTGAAAACGAAATACTCATATCTATAAAACACTTATAGAGAGAATTGTCTGACACGATCAATGAATTGAATTTATAAATGTTGTTGAATATAAATTTCATTTTCGGGGATTTGGTACTTACAAAAGTATTTTTCTTGATTTGCGATATATATTTTTTAAATAAACCAGTGAAGAAACAGTTGAAATTAGTCGCTTTTTACTGACATGGTATTGGTTAAAAAAAACATCCACAGGTAATATGTTATTCAAGATTCTTATTTATTTTATTCAAACTGATTGAAAATAAATTTTGCAGATATTTGTGAGAGTGAAAGTTGCCCTTCTCTGCCCAAGAAACTGAGCAGCAGATCTCAGAGCAAGATAATAAGGAGTAAACTGATTTAATCCGTCATGCTCAAATGAGTGAAAAATCTCCCAGTTAGTCTCCGTCTGACGGTGAAATCTTAGAAGGAAGTTGTTGTGTTATCTCAGCTGTTTAAAGGATCTTATTTCTTAAATCTGCAAAATTCTATTTTGGTCAAGCCTGTTTCTTGAAAGTTAACTAATTTTGATACTTTTTTGTTAAATATCGACACTCAAAAGTTTACACTTTTGGCTTTCTAATATGGGCAATACTACAAATGATTTATGAGTTTATTATGTACGGAGAGTAAGGAAAATATTTAATGTTTTATAGCGTATAAAATTTGTAAGCAGTCATCTTTTAAATTATTTATGAAATGCATACTAGAATTTTAATTAAAAGGTTTAAAAATGGTTTCACTGGTTTTTTTAATTTTACTGACATTTTAGAATGTTTTTATAGAATTTCAAATATAACAGTTAAAAAAAAATCGCTGAAAACTTTAGGCATTTTCCTAAAAACTCGTGGAAAATTTACTTATATGTAGTATTATTTGTATTAGAATGCTACAAAGTAAAGTTATGTGCCATTTTTGAGTGCTGAGGCTAAAAATAATTTAAAAAAACGAATACAATTATGATTCCGAATATCATAAGAAACTTTATATTGTATGGCGCCAATTTTGTGCCATTTTCTATATTTTTCACCCACCTTTTAAAAATGAATAGTTATTTAAGAAAAAAAAATTCTAAAAACATTATCTACAGATGTTACGGTTCATAAAAGGGTTCAGATTTAGAAAATAAACTATAAAGAAAGAAAAAAACAAAAAGTCTCCGAAGATCGAAAGTTGATTTTGTCACTGAAATAAAGTGTAAATATTTAAATATAAAAAAGGTATGCTTCCCACTAAAATATACAACCCACACACACAACCACTAATTTAAGTTTTTACCGCCTAGCGGTCAATAAATTCTCACCAGTTACCTTACTCGAGATGACGGAGAATAATAAGCATTGGTCCCAACAAAACTCCAAAAATTTAGAATGAATGAATTAAAAAAACAAAATGTTGCTCGGATTCCGTATACAACTATTTCGTACACGAATAATATTGCGAAAACATGATTCCGTATATTTCAACTTCACACACGGATTATTCCAGACACGGATAATTCAACACAAAATATATTTTTCCAATTTTTTTAACTAAATCGTTGAATATTCATTGCCCGAAGGGTGAATAACAATAAATAAGTTTTTTTTTTAAACTTTGAAGCTAGTCAAAATGTATTAAAATGAAGGTTATAGTTAACGTCAAAGGATGCCCAATACTTTCCAGGTTAGGTACATAGGAAAATAAGTTTGTTTTTGTCGATTTCATGATAATGAAAATAAAAATGTATCCTAAAATAAATAATGTAAACCAACTTTGCTTTGTAAATCTTTTTAATAAAAATCAAATCCACACTTGTACTACAATTTTTTTACTTGAGTACATAAACTTTTAATAATGTATACCAAAAATTCTTTTTATAACCATTTTTTACCCTTGTCAAATATTTTGCTGTATCTCACATTATGTATATTCTGAGAAAAACTGTTTTTTTTTTAAACGTTATTTTGTCAACCGTATTTTTATTTCTTTATATTTTTGGATCGTTTGAAGTTTTTTCTACCATACTACGACTTTTTAGTAGAAATCAAAGTTATTTACGAACAAATCGCCCTTGAAGTTATGTTTTACAAAAAGGCGCTAGGTAAATAAATAAGTCAAGTTTAAATGGCTCGTACTTTCCGTGACAACAAAATAAAGCGTTTATCAAACGCATGACATTAAAGTTAAATTAAAATAAAACACTGGTGAGTGGCTGAGTGGTACAAGGGATCGGGTTCCCACAAGGCGTCGCGGGCTTAATCATTTATTTGAGCGGTAGATACCTTAATTATCCCCCTGGTGAAAGACCTCCTAAAAAAACCGAAACGTTGCCTAAAAAAGGCTTTAGCCATGTTTGGTGATCGGATCTGAATATCCAGATACTTCCCCATCTTCCTCTTCCCCATCTACTTGCCTTTCCCACTATGTTAAGCCTCAAACCATACCCCAATTGGCGATGTCATAGTCTCACTGGCTCTAGACGGTTGGGAGCAGTTGGGACTCTTGTGCGGTATTAACTATAAAAAATAAAATAAAAATCAAATACTTGCTTATGTTCTCCGTTATAGTACGAATACTTTTCTTCCACAAGCAATTTGTTAGTTGGTAAAATTCAAATTTTGACAGATTATTTGCATCCTGGGAATGTTTGTCTTTCTTTATAAATATATATTTTACCAACCCAAAGAACCGTTGACTTACGACACGATCATCATTAAATGTTAATCGTGTCTATATGTTAAAATTATAATGAAGCCAATTGTTTGATGGTCAAATTACGATAGTCTACAAGATTTCTATGTCACTAACAATGCAGCCGTTTTAAGCAATTAATCTCACAATACATATAATGGAGTTCCACCCTGCATCCGTATAATTGTCCTAATTTACAGATGCATTAAATTAACTGCAGAATTTGCATCCACTTCAATGCAGTCGAGTAAAGCTCGGAGACCAATAAAACATTTATTTGCACCAAGAATATATTGCTGAATCCAAGGAAAATTTAATGACTCGGAAATTTTTAATTTAAACGTTCGGATTTTGAAAATGTCTCGTGAAATGCAAACAGTAAAGAAACGAGGGTTGATTTAAGGAACAAATTAATTAATATTGCATTGAGTTTATTGAGGGCAACCATTTTCTTTTCGAGAGACCCCGCACAAGAGTCTAAGTGCCTTCTACGAAAACTCCGACTGGGGATAGTTGTAAGGGGGAAGGAAATGTGGTTGAAGTAAGAGATGTAAGTAAGAAAACATTGTTTTATAAATATACACAATTGTATATAATATTGTCACCGGAAAGACAAAACAGCCAAAGTGTCATTTTTGGAAGTTTACATCAGAGCACTTTAAAGTTTTATTTTTACAATAAAATTCACAATTAACCGATACCCACAGTACCCGATATGATTTTAAAAACAAAAGATTACTTGGATAGCATTATTTTATTTATTTTAAAATGAATACCGCACAAGAGTCCTAACTTCTCGTAACCATCTAGAGCAAATTAGACTGTGGCATCCCCAATAATGTTGTATGTTGTTAGGTAGTGGGGAGTGGAAGGAGATGGGGAAAAGAAAGGTTGAAAAGTACCCGAGTATTCAGATCTGGTCACCAAACACGGCTAAAAGCCATTTCAAGGAAAGTTTTATTTCTGAACGGAGGTTTTTCACCAGGGCGATACTAAGAGTATCTACCACTCTGGAACGTGCTGCAAATATCTTTTTATTATTGTTTTATGAATTAAATGTGTTATGACATATGTTAATTAAATATAAGTTATTAGCGCACGCCGGGTTCGAATCCGCGACCTTTGGAAAAACTGATTGAAACTGAATATTTAACTAATTTTTTACCAAATGTCGCTTAAACTCTTTGCCTTTCAAGCGAAGATGTATTTATTATCTTTGTGTATATTTTTGAAAAAATATTATGAATACTGCACACGAGTCCGAGCTGCCGGAGTAAGTAGGACTATGGCTCAATTGGGGTATCTTGTGAGCAGAGTTGTGCACTTGATATAAGCACATGAACACTGCCTACTCTACCGTACTCGCATACAAGTATGAAATATATTTGATTAAAGAATATGAGATTATTGAAAAAATTATATCAAAATTTCAAAAGTATGCGGAAATTTTAGCTTATAGCCGTAAGCGCCCTACTAACCATCCTACTATAAAATGTTGAAAGCAGTAACTACATATGCCCAAACACCGCCAACATTCGAGTAGATTTATTCTATGTTCACTAGACTACACAAATTATGTATGCTTTGAGCTGTGTGCGCGTTCAAGTGGCTCGTTTGTGTAAGTGTGTTTGTTAGTGTCTAGGCAATGCTTTTATAAAACAAACGCAATATCAATCAGTAAAATCTGTTGGTACCTATCTTTATTATCAATTAATACGCCGTTTCCTGTACTTGATCAATAACTCTGTGCGCGCCACTGCTTTGAGGCAGGAAGGAATGTGAAGGGGAAGGATATGGGGAAGAGGAGGGTTATCTGGCTATTCAAATCAGGGCACAAAAATGGATAAAGCTATTTCAAGCATTTCCATTCTGAATACTAGTTTTTCACCAGAACCACACTGAGTGTGTCAATTAATCTATATCGCCCTCTTAAATTTAAAATGTATTTAATTTTAGTGACAATCATATCTAATTAATTTCAATTTTATTTGTCCAGAGTTCTCTGGGTCTAGAAGCTAAGATCTAAGTAAGACAGCAGATACATTTAAATACATAATAACAGAAGGCTGACTAATTACCAGTTTGAAAAATCTTTTATTCAAACCAGACAAAATAGAATAAAGGTTGTCTTACTAGCATCCTTAAACATTCTTCATGAGATTCTCTTCTCTATTTCACAAGTACCCCGCCTGCGGCTAGCAGCCTTGTTGCTACCTCCTTGCTCCGACTAAGTGCACAAGTTTATCTATTTCTTTATGCATACAAAATCAGTCTTTACAATATTTTTTCACAAAACTTTACACCCTAGTTATGCGAAGAATTTATACAAAACTCCCATACGCTGTCACAAAAAACCAAGATTAACCGTTTATTAAAAATCACTTAGCTAATCGGGCGACATCTTTCGGGACACTTCCAAACACCGAGCTAGTCTCACTCTCGGGCTTCCCGCAATAGATTCCGCAAACTACTTTATCCGTGGAAAAAAGTACTGCTGTGCTCTTATTAGAAATTCCAAACAAGCTTCCATAGATACGGCGCTATGCACTCGCTGGCAGATTGCGCTTCTCAACCCCGCCGCCAGAGGCGCCGTGAATTCTAATTGCTTTTTATCTATGCTCTTCCCTTATCACGGAGCTTGAATGCGCGAAATCTAATTTCGAACGGGTTAAAAACTAAATTAACTCCACCTAATAAAAAATACGTTTTATTTATGCAAAGAGAAATTTTATGTCAATATGTTAGCTAGTATTTTTTTGTGAGGGTGTGAGTATTGATGTTGTTTGGAAGTCTAGGTCTAGGGTAGTTAGACATAATAGCTTCCCATGTTAATGGGTAATAAAACGAGCATCATTATGTATTATTTGTTGATGGCAATTTGCTTTATTTTGTCCTATAGTCGTGTTTTAATATAGATGATAGAGTAATACATATTGTCACTACTTAAAAGTGGTATGAAAAGTTCAAAATGTGCTTACAATCATAAGATAATATATATTTTTTTAAATATGTCACAAAATTTTGAATTTTGCTAGTAGAGGTGGCATTTCATTAATCACATTATTTATTAATATTATGGTTGTGATAACCATTACGCCTTCCTAGCGGTATCATTTATCTAAAGGTAAAATAAATAAGGCGATCTAATTTCTTAATGCAGCTGCATCGACATAAGACGTGTTTAGGTGTACGTATGGCAGCACTGGACTTCTTGCAGGGCTCCGTTTATAAAAAATAATATCTGTATAACAATTTTTATTTTATTTCTTTATCAATTTTATTTATTAGTATATTATCATGTTTTAAAATATTTTATGTAATTATTATCTTTATACTTTTTCTGTGAACTATATGGATCTTATGAGATTACACCACATTCCCTGAGATCTGGGATAAATATATATAAAATAAAATAAAAATACACATACACAAATCAAAGATTATCTTATAACATGTGTACAAGAGTGAATCTATATATTTTTTTCTTTCGTTCCTCACATTAATATATCATATTTATTATGCAGTGGTGCGCAGAGATTTTTTGACGAAGGTAGGCTCTAGAAAAAACCGCAGATTAATTGATAATAGAGGTAGGTACCAAATAATGTCATAGATTGCAATTGGATTTGTTCCGTAAAAACACTACCTAGACGCTAGCAAATATACTAACAAAAACTCGCCATTTGAATGCACGCACAGCTCACATCATACATGCATCCATATTTTTTTTTAAATCACAATTATAATTTTAAGTTATAAGTTATAAGTGTGTCTATCTGATGGGACCTGTCAGGTAAGTATGTTCCTGTATTTTTTCTTATTTTAACTAGGAATTAATAAATAAGATCTGTACAGCGCCTCTGAGCAAGGTTTTGGTAGAGTCGTAAAGAATGACAAAAATCATTTAGACTGGTACCAAAAGTTTCAAGACCACGGCTTTAGTTAACAAGTCTCGACATTCTGAACAGTGAAGAATGATACCCATAACTAGTAGAGTGATAATTGAGGAATAGCAATTTATTGTTTATATATGTTCGAGTATATTTTACTTTAAACCATTTTATTATTATACATTTACACGTGTCAACTAGTTTCAGTTAAAATGCTAACCTTCTTTACGACAATAGAAGTTCATATTATCCTAAAAAATGATTTTTTGTTTTTGTTTTAATAATATCTTTCTATTAGTACGTATTCATAAAGGAAATAATATTGTTAAATAGCTTCAAATATGAACAAAAAGGACGCAATTTTTTGTCACATGTTAAATGAATTTAATAAATAATAGAGTCGTTTTAATCAAGCACTGTTTTTCATCTAAAATAACGCCACGGTCGTTTGCACCGAATCAACATACCTTACAATAAAATGAAACCCGCACAAAGTAGTAGATTTACATGATGCAAAATAAACTCTGTTTCTCTTCGATAAAACTACAGGGCTATTTTCTCTCCATAAACATCTTTATGCTGTAATAAAATAGATGTTACGAAGAATAAAATGTAAAAAAAATGACTAAAAAAAAAAATGTCGACAAGAAAATTGCGCAGAACTTGAAAAAAAACATATAAAAAAGAGATCAGAATCAAAACGTTGCTTGAAATGGCTTAAGTCGTGTTAAGTGACACAATCTGAATAGCTAGTTACTTACCAACCTTTCTTTTTCCTCTCCTCACTACCTTCAGCCTCACAAAATACCCCAACTGGGGATGCCATAGTCTCACTGGCTCTAGGAACTTGCTTAAACAGGTATTTGAAAACAATAAATTTATTTGGGTGACGTAATAATAAGAGTTAAGTTAGTAAGTATGTAAATTATATTTGCACTTCGTTTCAGAGTAAACGTTACTCTCAGCATCACCTCGGTGAGAAACCATTCACCATTCAGAATCAAACTGTTGTTCGAAATGGCTTTAGATATGTTTTTTTATCAAATCTAAATGGCCAGGTAATTTTTGGGAACTTCAGCAGTCTCAACGTCTTTTTTTCGTCTCTTATTTCAACCCCACAACATGCCCCTAAATTAGGGTGGCATAGTTTCCCTGACAAGACTTAGACTTTGGTGAGTTAGAACTCTTTCGCGTCATTAGAGAAAAAATGGTTCGTTTTGTCTCCCTGATTGTACAATAAAACATATTTTTGACCCTTGTTTAAAGAAATAATTTGATTGCCCAAGTAGGATTTTTTTTCTGTTTACGGACATCTAACGCGAAAAACTTTTTAAATGTAGTTTGACAGCGTTCCGCCAAATAATCGACATCAAAATACGTTTTTTTTTAAATACGAGTGTTTTTTGCGGTTTATTTGTAAAAACAAATATATTCTTTCAAAATTAAAACAATGAATGTTACTATTAAGTTCTGGTACTTTGCGTAGTGCGTTATCGTGACAGATGTTTCAGCATTCAAATTCTTTGTTACTATATGCATTAAGAAAACTAGCAGAACGGTAAAATAACATTTATGAAATTTGATTAGTTTAAGAATTATAAAAAAAACAAAGCTGGAAATTTGAATGTTATGAACGGTTACTGAGCACCAATTTAATAATTAATGGCATAAAGTAATAACTAACTATGACTTGTTTCACTTTTCAGCACACGTTTTTGCTTATAAATCCACCAAAGAAATATAATATTAATATTCAAGGCACAAAATAGCCAAAAACAGAAATGTTATTTTAGTTTCTATTATGTAATTAATAAAATCAACCAGGCTCAACGAAAATTTATATTTTTATCACAAAATTTACTATGCAAACTGTCCATTCATTCGCGTTAATTTGGGAATAGCGAAAATAATTTTGTAAGCATGCCCGTTATTTAATAAGTTATTTCTAAAAGATACTGCCTTTAACGATTTTTGAATCTCTCTCCGGAGGGTATTATTTTGAGAGAGACAGAGGAGATAAGAAAATATCCCCAAGATATTAAACAAGCAAAAAACCATCTGGCGGGCATAATGGGGATAATTTAATTTTTGCGTACCATTTAACTAAATGCTATCGCAAAGGAAAGTTCTGTTTAAGCCTGCCGCCCGGGGGCGGCGGGGAGTTTAAAAAAGCTTCTTGGATTGCAAAGCAGGAAGGTAGATCGCCACTTAGTTGAGTGGACGTAGTACAGAAGCTAAAAGCGAATTTGAGATATAAAATTATCGATAATTAGTTTTGGCCATTTGGTGGGCGGCAAATCATTTTTTGTAACAAGAATACATTGTGTTATTTTAATAAAGCGTAATCAGATGAAGTTATAATATGATTTTGAGAATAAATAATAAAAATGTTGTCAATAGGAATTTGAAAACGAATGTTGATATTTTAATATCCCTAATTATGGAGTTACCTCAATGAGGTAACTGTTCTCTTATCCTTAAAAAATGCTATGGAAATACAAAGCTAACACTTTCTCACATATCATTACTTAGACATGTTCAACTTAATTTAAGCCCTCTAATATAATAATATAAAAATTCTCCGAAATAATCATTTCTTATCGTAAATATTGCAAAAAACACCAAATGAAATAATATTGCTTATACTCGTACATTGACAATTTATCAGTGAAAACTTTGATTACTATGACCATTGATAGTAATAGACAAACCTCTCGGATATGTAATCTAGTGTTTTGGAAATAGAAATATATTTAACATCAAGATATGCATTGATCTTGTAGATCAGCTTTAAATAGATACTTAGCAGTGGCTTGTTAGTTTGAAAGCCCCAATTCAAAAGACGGAGGAACTGTCCAACGTGAACTACGAAAATACTCGTATAACAGAACTTTAATTAGGCAAAAAAGGATTCCCGCTAATCATATTTCTGTAGGGATTTAAATAAAGGCAATTTACCATGCCACACAAATCAAACCAGGCACACATTGCACGTATTACATTGTCGAATACCTATCACATTTGACGGCCTGCGTGGTCGAGTGGTAAGACGTTCGACAACGAATCCGAAGGTCGCGGTTCAAGCCCGGCGGGCGCAAATACAGTTTATTCAATTAATATCTGTTTTAACACATTTGATTCATATAAAATAAAATAAAGTATATTTACGGTTCCATGTGGTATGTGGTTATGTTCCAGAGTGGTAGATACTCTAAGCATCGCCCTGGTGAAAGACCACCGTTCAGAGTTGGCGCGTTGCTTGAAATGGCTTGAGCCGTGTTTGGTGAGCAAATGTGAATAGCCAGGTACTTCCAAACCTTCATTTAATTATCATTAACTAGAAACTAGATATAGTACATTTATTCAATTGTTCAATTTATATACCCAAAAGCGGTGTGATATCTTGCGAAATTTATTTATTACGAATTTTATCTCTTTCTCTCTCATGGTGTACGACGTAAAAACTAGGAGAAAATGATTTATCCCAAATTTGAATAGGTTGGGTAAAGAAAAATAGCTCTCTCTCCACATATTGTTACTCGAAAGGTTTGCATCTAGTATTGTTTGAAGTTTACTTTTATTTTCACCATGATTTTAATAAATTATTAATGATATTCTGTCTACGTTCTTCTTATCAATATCCTTCCACTCCACCTTCTAACAACATACCCCGTTTAGAGATGCCATAGTCTCACTGGCACTCTAGACAATTGGGAGCAGTTAAGACTCAAACTCATCTCATGAAAACAGTGTATTTCTAACTACGTTTATGTATTTATGAGATAATCACATTATCACATTTCTACAAAACCATCTATTTCTAAAAATCCTCTACGAAAACCTCCCCGACGAGGGATGAGGTTTTTATATTATTTATCAGCCGATCCAACTAAGCCTTCCTAAAGGTGTTAGCTCGAATCTCCGCAAAGGGATGAAATCAAATAACTTCGTTGAGCTCAAAAGCCATTACTTAAAAGCTCGGCTTTTATATAAGGGATTTTTCTTTGAAACCAAAACTTGTGTACAAGGATTAGTATCGCGTTATAACCGTTAATAGTCACGCGAGACCACAATAAAAGCCTTATCTTTCTAACTAGCCGAGCTGCCTTCTATTGGGCAATGATTTATAAAGAGAACGCGGAGCAGTGGCTTTGATAAAGAGAACTGACTGTTCTTTGTACTTTAAAGTAAATCAATAAGTCGATATTTTTTCAATAATCGGTACACGTAAGAAACGAGTTCCATTACAAACAATTCTAAAATAAAACGATGATACTTAGACTAAATCACTTTACTTATATAAACATTCTAACCGGTATCGGCAAAACTTCGTCAGAACAAGATAAAAAAAATATCCTAGAAAACAATCACTTTGTGGTTTGACATATTTATTAAAATAAACAATACCTTTGTATAAGACCACAGATTTTATTTTATTTTTTATAACCGAATGGTTTCGTTTTTTAAATTATAACAAAGGAACAGAGAGAAATAGACAGATAATATGAAATGAAAGAGGCAAAACGTCCAAACGTCAAAACGTCAGTTGACATTTTGTCTCTGTATGTACGAGCATATATGACCACAGTATGTATTTTTTGTATTAGTTGTATCATTTATTTGTATTTTAAAATAAAAATAAAATTTTTGATCTTTTGCAAAGTTTTTATTTCATTCTCATAAAAAAGTCATATTTATTTTATGAGAACTAGGTACAAACGCAACCCGCTCAAGAATCAATTTTTGTGGTGGGAGACTTTAAATATCGTGGGGGTTATTTATGTGGCAATGTTTGTGTTTCTTTGAAAAATAATATAACGATTAGAGTAGGTTTGACAGCCACCGTTTTCGAGTGATAAGACGCTTTACTACGTATCCAGAGGTCACGGGTTTGAACCCGGCTTGCGAAAATAATTTTTATTTTAATAAAATGTGCCATAACACCCTCAATTCATATAAAATAATATTTTATATATTTGCGGCACGTTTCATAGTGATGATAGATACTCTGCTATAAGACCTAAGAGTATCACCCTGCTATAAGACCACCATGCAGAATCAAAACGTTGCTTAAAATGGCTTAAGACATGTTTGGTGGACAGATCTGAATAGCCAGGTACTATCTAACCTTCCTGAACTTCTTTTTTTCCATCTCTTTCTCCTCCTCACTACCTTCAGCCTTACAGCATACCACAATCAGGGATGTCATAATCTCACTGACTCTAGACCCGTAAAGTCATAGCAAACTCAAAGGCAAACTTTGGACGTGAAAAAGAAGATCCTTGTATTGGATCCAACTATTCAAAGACGTGGACGGCCGCATCCGGAGCAGTCACAATCGCTTTGCGTATATGATGCATAAATGGGGCGTAAAAGGTTCTGAATTGCCTGAATGTGGATACATACAAACTACAGAACACACAGTAGAATGTCCCCTTTACCAGTTTTCTGAAGGAACATCTGAACCTAAGCAAGTGCCTTCCGATGCCATCGACTGGTTGAAGAAGTTCAGCATTCCCCTTGACCTACACAAACTCTCCCCCGCCAAACCAAAAAGAAGATAAATATCTTAAGAATGAGATTACACGTCAACTTTGAAGGGAGATATTTATTTGATATTTATTAGTTGTACAACTTTTAGCTGTAAGTAGTGGTCGAAAAAAATAAATCAAGACATCATACAATAAACTTAGGCATCTGTCAACATAACCCCACAGAAATATTAGTCGATTTGTGTCAGCATCATAAAGTTATTCTCGATTGAAAATGACAGTTTACGAGCCGAATTATCATGTGCGGGAAGTTTTAATTTTCTGCTCTCTCTGACTATCATTTTTTCGATCAATGGAACATGACCTGGATGACCAGCAATTTTGATCTTGTGTCGAAGTAAAAAATTAGATCGATTCGTGGATCGTTTCAAAAGATGACCAGTTTTTTCAACGCGAGATTCCTATGCTGGGAGAAAGTAGTGGCCAGCGACAGACAATACTCTCAATCATAAATGTATAACCAGTTTTTTACAATAAAACCTTAAATTTTGAAAAAAAACGACGGAAACCAAGTCGTACACCTAATATACATGTATTTATTTATTATTATTAATTATAAAAAACAATCATTTTACATCGACTTACATCTGGAAATATCATTTCGTTTTGTTTATGGCGACCACGTATTTTCTGATATTCTTTCAGAAACACTTATTACCGAAAATAGTATTTTTCCTGTTTCCTATAATAGTCCTAAATAGTACACATTTTTTTAACAAAATAGTAAACAATTATGTTTACCCGCCCTAAAAATTCTTAGGTTTTTCAAAGTCTCGTAAAATATTGTGAAGTTTTCCTGGGAGATTTTATTTCGAAAACAACCGAGGGGTTGTTCTTACACGCCCTTAAACGGCAAAACTTTAATTTCTTTCTTCGGATACTTTACCAATAAAGCCTACTTTGTTACGACGTTAACGAGAAAAAGTAATTCCTTAATGTTCAGTGTTGTGTCGTTTTCATATTATACCGTTTGTGCGTATTTTCATGTGTGGATATATTTTCAATTTAGAACTTTTTTTGATACGTGATAATTATAAAAGGTTTTCTTGGTTAATTGTTTTTTAAGGCTTGGTAGATGAGTTATTATTTTGTATATAAAAATGTACTATTTTACCTGATTTTTATAAATTAATGTACATCAGTATTTCTTCAAGAAATATTATCATGCAATACTCGTATATCATAACGATGATAAGTTCTGACAATCGTTCTATTGCAAATAATTTTCCAGGGGAAAGTTGGTGAAATACGCGGCAGGTGAAGACGCCGCAAGTCATGATTTTTAAACTATGGTTGTTTTGAAAGCAGTTTCATTGAGCTATCATAGACTCCAATCTTATACGGCGGAAGTTGCCCCGATGATAGCCAACCTCTGAAAGTAGTGGTATCAAAATAAGAATTGCAACTGATTTAACTTTTGTGGACACAAAAAAAATGTTATGTAGAAAACCGTGTCATTGTTTTGGATAGTTAGGTAAAAAATGGCAAAAGCTTAAGTAGGTAGTTTCATCCGTTTTCTGATTTTTGAATTATTTTTGCTGTTTATGTATTCACTGTGAGTCCGAAAATGGTGGGGAGGGGAAGAGGGGAAAGTATATGGCTATTAAGAACTGGTCACTAAATACGGCTCATTTCAAATAAAGTTTCAATTCTGAATGTTGATCTTTCACCAGGGTTACACTGAATAAATCTGCCACTCTAGAAAGTTCAGCAAATATACTGTATTTTTAGTATTAATTCAATTTATAATAAAAGATATTAAAAACACCAAACTTATTGCGCACAACAGGATTCGATTCCGTGACCTCTAAATTCGTTGTTTATTATCTTTACCATTTGACCACGAGATCAAATCGTCACACTGTCTCCAGGAAAGTAATAAGCTACCCAAAGGTACATTTAAATCTCATCGTATCCACATAACGAGCAAGGTCGTTCTTGTCAGCAATAAATCAAAATACCAAGTCGCAAATGTTAATTATGATATAGAGCCAATGGTGTTAATCTCAAAGATACATGTTATAAATACCAAAGAAAAAGATAAAATTTAGTCAATCTGAAGATGCACGTTGTAAGGTGAAACCAGTCCGGCCAAAAATGGATCAGTGGAAATAAATTTTAAGGGTTTATTTATCACGAATTCAAATTGAAATGAAATTCCACCATGAAATTATCTGTTCCAAAGTTAGTTGACATTCTAAATTACTAATATAACAGGTTTATGTTATATGCGTATTATATGAAACAAAAGTCAACTTTCTATCATGTTCCATAATACAACCAAAACGGCTAACATGAATTCAGCATCATAAAAACAATATTAGTTCCTTCGATCGGAAACAATAAAGATATTTTTTACACTTTATAGTACTGGATTATAACCTGTTCGTTGGAGGGAAAAGTCGATAAATTTTATTGAAGGGGACTCTTTCCTATCAAATATTTCAATAAAAGCAGTGAAATGTATCGTTCAGCGTTTTCAGAGATATTTCGAAATGATTGGAATACCTTTTAAATCATTGAGCTAAAATATCGTGGATTACGCTAAAATAGGAACCCTTAAAAAAATGTCTTTTTATTTATTTATACTGGGTTTTAAAATTTAATTATAAAAACCCAGTTAGCGTACAATCATTGCTTAAAATAATAATAATAATTGAATGATTTGTGTGGCGCCATTTTTGTGAAAAATCACCTCGAGGGCGCTGTACAAAACTTAATTTCTAATAAATACTCGTATTATTATTTTTTACTATTTTTTTAAATGAATACCTTACAAGAGTCTCAACTGCTCCCAGCCGTCTAAAGCCAGTGAGACTATGGCATCCCCAAATAGAGTATTTTGTGAGGTTGAAGGTAGTGAAGAGAAAGGAGATTGGGAAGAGGAAGTTTGGGAAGCGCAAGGCTATTCAGATCTGGTCACCAAACACGGCTAAAGCCATTTCAAGCAACGTTTCGATTCTGAATAATGGTCTTTCATCAGGGCGATTATCTAAATATCTACTACTCTGGAACGTGCAGCAAATACTCTTTTTATATTATTTTTACATGAATTAAATGTGTTATGACACATACTAATTAAATAAAAGTTATTGGCGCACGCCGGGTTTGAACCCGCGACCTTTGGATTCGTAGTCGAACGTCTTACCACTCGACTATGGAGGCCTATTTATATACATATACAGCCACATACTTACCTGGCAGGACAAAATCACTATATGATAATAACTCAAAATCTGGCTGATTTTTACATGTATTTTAAGTTTTATTTTTCATTTATTTTATTATTTAAAGGGCATGAGAAGAATTTTAAAATATAGTTTTTCAGAGGCATTTAAAAAAACTTCGTAGTGAGTCACCTTTTCAGTTGACGTTTTGTCTCTCTCAATTCATATTGTCTGTCTCTTTTTCTCTTTTTTTTTTGTTATAATTTAAATGTTATTCTATTGTTTCTCTCATTGTTTTTTTTTAAATTTATTTTATACTTACTCTCCCTCTGTATTTATATATAGCTGCACACTTTGAGTTTTTTGTTTAGTTTAATTTTATACCCGATGATGCTTAGGTCTAAGCGAAACCGGTCGGCCATAAAAAGTTTTTTAAAATCGGTGGTTTTATGCACAGTCATTTATTCATTTCTTTAAATATGTTTTTGGATGCATCATAATTTTTTGGGTTTTTACTTTGGGAAGGCGAAATTTTGTAACATTATTTTTGAAAAAGTCAACTACTACCAAAGTGTGATGGATTGTGTGAACATTGTTGAAAGTTGAGTGGATTATAAGTGTTTGCTTGGATGAAATTAATATTTTTAAAATAGTGTCGACTTTTACTGTTGAAATTCAAATACCAGTGTCGCAAATTGAACAATCATATTATTAAGGTAACATTCTTTTCTAAACGGCGTTACCAAAAAAGTTCTAAATTAATATTTTTTTACTATGTATGTTTTTTTAAATTTATTTATCATTTTTGTAGGTGACTCCTTACGGCCCAGAGTCAGTGGGATTAAACTGTTAGGGGAGGAAAATAAGGACGAAGGTGGTTGAAAAGTACCTGGCTAATCAGATTGTACTTTTATCCTTGTGGTAAAGTAAAATAATAAGACCTCAGAAGAGAGTGATATTTAATTGGCACTCTCAGTTTCGCTTTATTAAAAAAAACACCTCTCAGAGTCAAAGCGTTGCGTTAAATTACTTTATTCGTGTTTTGTGGCCATATTTGAATAGCCAGGTACTTGTCAAACTACCTTTTTTCTCATCTCCTTCCCCTTTTCACTTCCTTCTGTCTTCATTACCTGATGAGAATGTCGTCCCACTGGCTTTAGACAGTTGTCATACAACTTTTGTATCGAATACGTTACAAAAACAATCCACTCTTTTAAAATCCCTTCACAATATTACATTGTTCGTTGTTGATTTACCTCTGGAAACAGCTTAATATAAAATACGGCATATATTTTTTAATATCCATGTTTTAAATAATGATGATAGCTCCGCAGCGATGGTTTGAATAATAATGAAGGAAAGCCCTTATTGCAGAACGAATAGTTTCAGCAACATTATTTCAGTCAAGATTAATAATAAGTATTAGGAGCATTGATAAATATTCCATGACAATAATTTAGTTCTAACTAAAATAATCGGCTTTTGGTAGGAGTGCCATCTCCGAAATAAATCAATTTTCAGTAAAATAAAATTTGTGTAGAAGCTCTTGACGTATAAATTTGAATGATTGTTTAATAATTGCCCTGAAGAAGTTATGATACTATAACGAAACCAGAATTTTTTTTATATGTAAAATAGACAAAAGTACCCTTACCATATAATTTATTTAGAGTGTAGCAATTTTATTCGCCAGTAACGGAAAAATCAAATTCTTCTTTTTGAGGGAGCCACACTTTACTTTTTTGACATTAATTTCAATAAAAAACGGCTATCAAGCATTGTACTTTATATTTTTGTAGATAACAATCACTTCGAGAGTAAAATATTGAAGAAATGAAAGAAAAACTTTGTTTTTTTGACGGCCTCCATGGTCGAGTGGTAAGACGCTCGACTGCAAATCCAAAGGTCGCGGTTTCAAACCTGGCGTGCGCCAATAACTATTGTTTAATTAATATGTGTCATAACACATTTAATTCATATAAAAATAATAAAAAAAAGTATATTTTCGGCTCGTTCCAGAGTGGTAGATACTTTAAGTATCACCCTGGTAAAAGACCACCATTCAGAATCAAAACGTTGCTTGAAATGGCTTTAATTGCTTTAGCCGTGTTTGGTGACCAGATCTGAATATCCAGGTACTTCCCAACCTTCCTCTTAATAATCTTCTTCCCCTTCCCAAAACCTTTAGCCTCACAACATACCCTATTTGGGGATGCCGTAGTCTCACTGGCTCTTGACGGCTGGGAGCAGTTGAGACTCTTGTGCGGTATTCATGTAAAAAAAAGTATAAGACCACGGATATTATTTTAAATCTTATGACCGACCGGTTTAGGTTTCTTTCTCTTTATCTTTGTTCTGTTATTTTATTTTAAAATTTGTTCTCACTCTGTATGCATATATGACGGCACACTTTATATTTTTTGTTTAGCTTAATGTTTTACCCTGATGATGCTTAGGCTAAGCGAAACCGGCCGCTGATAAAAATAAAATAATATTCGCGGTCTTACACAATTTTATTTTTTATTTCTTCATTTTACTTTATGTGGTAAAAAGACACTTTTATAATTCTGTTTTATAGTAGGTGTTAAAAACAAGACGACTTTCTTTAACTCTTTATCGGGATATTAAACAACATTTTAAAATAAAAACCATGAGAATATGCGGTTTTTAAAAGGTGTGGTCTAATATCAAAGTGTCACATTGTAATTATGTAGAAAAGAAAACAATTAATGATAAATTCGATTCTTAATTTTTTTTTTTTTTTTTAATTTTTGTATTTAGTGACAGCTGTTCCGGTGTTTGAAGCCATTATCAAACTGTTAATAAATAATACTATAAATAATTTATTTTTTTGTTAAACCTCTAACAATGATTTTTATTAGAATCCAATGTCAATTTCTTACGAACCGGATATTTATTTCTACCCTAAGCTTATTTACAGTGAATAAAAATTCTTATGGTACTAGTAAAATTTAACATTTTTAACTCTGCACCTCACTCCATAAAATCACACCGACGATCTCACGAGCCCTTATAACTACAGATATAACCTTTATGACTACTCATTCCACGGTACCACCAATTCTTTTAACATTAAGTTTATTTCTTTAAATATATATCCTAAAAAAACAAACAAAAACTTTCAAATCACACATATCATCATACATATTAACCACATCTAGATCGATCTCCCCTCATGTTCTTCCTTTTCCTCAACGCTTTTAACATACTGATATGAAAATTTTAAATTTGTGTTTCTATTTTTTTTTTATTTGATTTGTATTTCCCTTAAATTATATCTTAATTTCTTGTTTAATTCTTAAAATTAGATTCACTTACTAACATTATCAGTTCACCTGTATATACAAAAAAGTGGAAACCCATAAATGATCATATTAATACTACCCATATAATATTTTACCTAGTATATATGTAAACTGTTGGTCTCCCAAACAAATAAAAAAAAACATTAAAAAAATAATTGCTAGTAATTAATTTGTTGTAGATGGTAATTAATGTAATATGTCAAGATTCTTATAAACAATTGTAAATTAATACGATTAATTTTTGGGGTCGTTTATTATTTCTCAACAGACGTAAAAAAGAACATCCAACATCGCCATTTGGAAACAATTTATCAATTTCGTGCCATAAAAAAAGTTTTTTCATTTTCTGCAACCGATTCAGCTTTATGAAGAAAGATTAAACGACTTAGCTTGTTATTGTATCCATTATTTTCGCCGGATTTTATTTCGGAAGTTTCAAAAATATTTCGCTGTAATATTTAAAGCTTTATAACCTTGCATCAAAAGTGGTCGTAAAAACACAAATATTTTGCATTTAAGAACGGGTAGATACTTAATTTTACAACCCTATTTTTAGTAAATACTCAAATTTAAGTTTAGAGAAAAATATTTTGCAATGAAGTACTTTATTCATTAAAAAAATATATAAATTTACTCTACACGGAAAGGCTTGAAGCTGTTTTTAAGGATGGTAATTTTAAGGAAAGGAAAAAATCTAACAATTATAGGATGGAGGAAATACAAACACACTCAAAGCTCGGCTTTGGAAACATTTACATGGAAATCATTTCAAAGCCGAGAATGTTTGAAAGGCGTTTGGCGTGTTCCTCGGAAAGGGATCAAGCTTAGAGCAATAATATACAAGAGGTAACGCTGTAGATCGATCTGTAGTCAGTTTTTACTAGGTTTTACTGACTCGGTTAGACCTGGGCGTAGCTAAGACTAAGGTTACTATATATATACATCCATTCATGGCGCATGTCGACACAATGTTTTTGTTTATTCGTATAACCACTTTTTAACAGTATTATTATAAAAATAAATATACCATATAACCTAAAAAAACCATTGAGTTATGTTCAGTTTAGTTGCACATCAAAGCGTGTGGGCGGAGTCCTGTGAGACGCACGAGTCAAAGAACATGGTTACAATACTTTGAAGCGGTGTGAAATTTTGCCAAAATTCTGTTGTTTCTTTTTCTCCCTCACGGTGTACGACGTAAAAACCCGGAGAAAGTATTTTATCGCAAATTTGTTTAGGTTGGGTAAAAATAGAAGTTACTATTAGAGGGAGGGAACAATTGAAAGTGCTTAATATATTTTACGAAAAATTGGTAAATAAACAAGTGTACATAATAGAAAGATAATGATGTAATGTTGGGGGTAGACAAAAATCGACATTGGAATATTCGACATAGGATGTGCCCTGACGAAGCTTGATCCAAGCGAAACTGGTTGGCCTTCATCATAATAAATTCTGTGGTTTTAAAACAAAGTATTTTTTTATTATAAATATAATGTCCAACCACCATGTGTGATTGCTTCTTACGAAAAAAATAAATAAAACACATATTTAAGTCTTAAATGGACGCTATCGGCTTTACATTATATTGAACATATGCATTTCGAACATAAATGGTGTACTCGTATATCCTATCGATTCACTTCCAATTGTACCAGTCTGAAGATGCCCGCTACTAGGTAAAACCAGTGTGATCTAAAAAAACGGTAGAAAAAATGCTTTTAATAAATCATTAAAATAGAATTCTACCAAGAATCAACAGTTTTAAAATAAGAAGTAATTATTTATTTAATTGTTTATTTGAATTTTACTGGTCTTTAACACAGTGTATAAAATAGCTAGATTATTGAATCCTGTGAATTAGTTAAAAAACATCGTCTTTATAAAAAATCCTCTATATACCATATTTGACATAACTTTATATGATCTGATTTAAATTATAAAGGTTTTTGGAAATATATAAATATGTGCGTTCATTTATGGGGTTTTACGACGTTTTTTTTCTATCATCTTCTAAGAATTTGAACGCAGGTAGTGATTACTATCTGGAATTTTGACATTAGAAATAGAAAATAATCTACTATAATCAGCGCCCTTGGTGTGATATTTCTCAAAAATGGTGCTATAGAAATTAGCTATGAATTATAAGAAATGTTAAATATCTTTCCAAAAATTGACAAAATTAAGATTGATTTCTAAGGAAAGACTGGAAATGTGAGCTTTAAAATTCATAATCTGATAATAAATCATATTTACCAATTAATAGATCGAGTTACTGTCTAAAAACAATTTGTTTAACGCATAGAAATATAAGTAGTTTGTAATTAAAATAAAGTTTTGCGGAAATCGCATGGTCATCCTTTCCTTTTTTCACTTTTTTTCCTCTTTCTTCTTTCATATATAACCACAAATCTCTTCCACTCCAGGACTTTCTCGTTTATATTGCCTGTCTTTCGGATGAAAGAAATTATTTTTTTTTATATTTTTTATAGAGAGACACATTTTCTAAAAAATGGTACAAGATTAAAAATCAATTTTGAGATACGTAATTGAGTTGATTATGGTTGGGTTGTTTCAAATTTGGTCACATTTAATAATCATCAAGTAACGATCAGCGTCAATTAGTTTTCTTTTTTGCTACATTTGAAAGGTCCCCGCTCAACGTCGATTCTCAACCCGTTTAAATATTTGATTAAATGATGGATCAGTTGTCAAGCAAAACGATCAAGTTTTTATAGCTGTTAGCTTGCCGGCGTTTACGGTAACCGTTAAATTGTCTTAACTTCATGATGGTGCCGATCGTCGATTTGATGGTCGTCATATGTGATAGAGTTTTAAACATCCGAGCCTTAGTCTCTTCCGAAGAAATATTTACGTTTACGTTGACTTTTACATTCCCAAAACATAGTAGTTAGGTGCTACAAGTTGAGGTGTAAGGTGAAGTTGTCATTATGTTTTTTCTGGTTGGTTTTAATTCGTAGTTTAACAAATTGCCTGTTTTAAGAAAATAGGGTTGGGTGTCAGAATTATTGAGTTGTAACGTGGACTTTGTATTGAGTTTGATAAACATTCAAATTAAGTGTTATTTTTCGACAGGTTCTTGGACTCCTTTCTTCCCAATACAATATGCGTGTTGATTCTTGCTTTGCCGAGGGATAACAAATCACAGTTTCTTAACTTGGAGGAGATTTTGATTCCCATGCTTGCTCCAAGAAATGTAAGTGTTTTATGATTTTAATAATGCTAATTGTTTTTAACTTATTTTATTAAAAAATAGAAATAATAAGTGTTTTATGCTAAATAATGGTAGTACTCTACAGAATCGGTAAATCATTCCCGTTAGGTATTCATGTTTGATATGTGCACTTGATTTTACTTGTATATTCTGCGTTTTTGTTTACATTTGTAAAAAAAAAATAGTATCGCATGTTTAGCCAACAATAAATTTTAAATAAAATAATGCGCTAGGATACATAACTGAAATGTTTCCAAGTGATAACTCCAATTATTGCTTGCTGTGCATTTAGTAGCAGAAAATAAAACCACAATTTGAGATAGAGTAACAAAGCTCAAAATATATTTTCTGAAATTTATTAGTTGAATTTTCGATTCATAAAAATATGCCAATTAGGTTTTCTAATCCTTTTTGGAAAATTTTCAACATGGTGTTTAAATTTAAGGTATAATTTATAAATGAACTTTAATATTAAATTACGTAAGTACATTCAAGGGCATGATAGTTATAAGGTGACTCCGTATTTTTACTCATACAATTTAATTTATTTACATTTATTATGTGTAATGTACTCGGTTTTCCAGCTTTTGCCGCTCTGAATCTTTGATATTTAGTTTTAGAAGTGTTTTAAAAATCAATTGTACGACAGATCTCATCGAATGTCCAGGGCATATCATCTTCTTGGATTTCTGAAGATTCACGAACATGGCATGATCAATGAAGTTAATATATTCTTTAACTCACCATTTAGGTTTAATCATAGCTAAAACACCATTTTCACTTAAAACCTGGTGAAAGACCACCATTCAGAATCGAAACGTTGCTTAAAATGGCTTTAGCCGTGTTTGGTGACCAGATCTGAATAGCCAGGTACTTCCCAACCTTTCTCTTCCCAATCTCCTTCCCCTCCCCACTACCTTCAGCCTCACAACATGCCCTATTTGGGGATGCCATAGTCTCACTGGCTCTAGACGGTTGGGAGCAATTAAGACTCTTGTGCGGTATTCATGTAGACAAAAAAAAAACAGAAAGAGGTACACGCATATACAATTTTTTGATGGTTTTTTTATAATGTTGTTTTCCTAAATTTGCACTTGTGTTGAAATTTCTTTTTATATACGGTTGTTTTCCTTATTTCGCTATTGTTCTTACTTTATTAGTGTAATACAGTGTTCAATTTTTAATTGCACGATGTGAAAATTTTGGAAATGGATTGATGACGTACCTTTTATTTTGTATCTGTCAGTATCTACTCGTATGTAATGATGTCAATCTGTCAAATGTTCCAAATAAATAAACATGTAGAAAAACGCACATATTGTAGCGTTTCATACTTTTTTTCTCATAGTTAGACTTCGTCCTCAGTAAGAGAGTAATTGTGTAGCCTTTGGTTTCATCGTTTCCCGCCGGGGTGTAAGGGCGGCGCGGCGGTATTTCCGCCAACCCCAATGTCCCCGATGTGACTAGGAATTTATTCAAATCTCGGCGGGCGGATTTCTATGCATTTTGCGGGTCCGTTGCTTTTGTTTTTTTTTTGCTTTCATGTCCTTTCTTCTGCTTGGAATTTTTAATAAATAAATCATATAAATGCTGTTTTTCAGTATATTTTTGATAAATTTATTTTTATTTCAAATATTAACGTTTTTTTGTTGCCAAATGAAAGGATATGTTTATTTTGTTGAAAATTAGAGTACGTATTAAATTAAACTAACGTTTATGTTACATTGCTTATAATACACATTATAAATAGGTACTCATTAGTTTTGCAAGAACCCTTTGTTGAAGAGTGGAACTGAAAAAAATTACAGATTTTTTTAAATATTTCTTAATTTGTATATCGAATGTCGTACAAAATTGGTAAATATAATGTAGCGACAAATCACTAAGGATATTTTTTTCTTTATTATTTAATGTCAATGACATTACACGACTGGTTGGTAACCGAGTGGACAGACGCGTCAGATTCCCGGGCGTCTTCGGGCGTCGTGGGTTTAATGCCGCTGTTAGTTTAGTCATCCACCATTGCACACGTTACATCTTTCGCTTATTATGATGGTAGTGGAAGTTTTTCAAATATTATCAGGTTTTTCGTAACCTGGGAATTTTTGTCTTTCTTCTCAAATTTAAAAAAAAATCACATCTTCATCTATATTCCATCGTTAATTTAATTTATTTATATTTATGAATTAACGCACTAAAGTCCAATTACAAAAAAAAAAAACAGGAAATGGAAAAAGAGCAACAGAGAAAGAATAGCACATACCTTTTTGAACCTAGGACTTCCTCAAATGTGTCGATAGTCGAAAACAACCACCAAACGAGTGCTCAAAGTTTTCCCATGGTTAAAATTTTCTACATAAGCTCGACTTGGCAGCTTTTATGTTATTTCTAGTGAAAATCAATATGTAAGGTAATAATAAAGTTTCATTCTTTCCTCACCTCAAAAAGTCACTCCGCATAGCAACTTAAAAGATGACCCATTCTTTATGTTGTCAATGCATGAGTTCCTCCGTTTAGTAACACCTGTAACTAATAAGGCAACCGACGTTACTTACCTTTTTACATCTTTAATATTTCTGTAAGCTCACAGAAAATCAGTCTTTATATCAAACTTATTCTTAAAACACATATTTTCACAACTAAGTGGGTGATTCATTTTATGTAACTGTTTTAGCACCTTATCATTATAAATACATAAAGCCAAATGAAATGCGACATATTTAATATAATCAACCAGATGAACGATTTTTGTATCCTTTTATCAGGTTTACGTGAAAAAAGTTAAAACCATATGTTTAGCAACACATTCACAAACAAAGAATAAAATGTTTTTTTTAAATGAATGATGACCTGCGTGGTCGAGTGGTAAGACGCTCGACTACGAATTTAAAGGTCGAGAATTCAAGCCCGGCGTACGCAATTCTCAAAATTCAAATTAACATGTGTCATAACACATTAAATTCATTTTCGTATATTTTCAAGTATATTTTCGCCACGTTCCAGAGTGGGAGAAACTCTTAAGTATTGCCCTGGTGATAGAACACCATTCTGAATTGAAACGTTACTTGAAATGGCTTGTGCCGCGTTTAGTGACCAGATCTGAATAGCCAGGTACTTTCCAACCTTCCTGTTCCCATCTTCTTCCTCTCCACATTATCTTCAGCCTCACAACATACTCCGATTGGGGATGCCATAGTCTCACTGGCTCTTGACGGTTGGGACTCTTGTGTGGTTTTCACTATAAAACAAAATAAAAACAAAGAAAAGAATTTTGTAACAAAACATACACCCAAGGATACCTTTTTTCATTACCAAAATATAGTTAAAAGTATAAATGTCATACAATATTCGGATTTATTTTCGTTTTCATAAAAAGCAGGTTTATTATATTAACGAAGCCAATCTAGGGTTAAAAAGAGCTTTCTTTCAAAGAAGCATAAATCTAAAACCGTCTCCAAAAAGTTGTGCATTTTTTCTCGAATTTCAGCCTCCTTTGTTTTTGCTGGTGGTGAAATTTTCATAATACGGGCTTATTGCCATCGGGGGAGTGGCGAGAAGTTCAATGGGAGGAGAGGGGGAGGCTGGAGAAGTGTTACGGGGGAGAATCTGTGGCAGGGTAAAACAATGCGCAAAAATGTTTTGTGTCACCTAGTACTGGGTCCTGAATACAATAAGAAACAAAAAAACCCGATACAAAAGCTGCAGAAGCGGTCGTTTTGTGACAGTGTTCACTTGTACGTTTTCGGGAGTTAAGGAATGTGAATGAACAGGTTTTAAAAAATGTTTCCCAGGATATTTAGAATTTCTAAACATTTTTATAAGTACCTAGTTAGATATACCTCGAGCTACTGTATTTAATTCGCATAAAAAACATTTTTTTCTAAAATCACATGTATAAAATATATAATGAAAATTAAATAATAACTTTGTAAAAGACCATATGTTTTTACTTTTATTTTTATGATCGACCGGTTTCGCTTAGCCTAAGCATCATCAAGGTATAAAATTAAACTAAACAACAACAAAAAAGTGTTCGGTTATATAAACATACACAGAAAGAATACAATATAAAATAAGAGAAAAAAAATATTAACATTTAAAATTAAAACAAGGGAACAGAGAGAAAGAGACAGATAACATGAAATAAAAAAATAAAATCGGCCGGTCACAAAAATTAAAATATTTTTTTATCACCGACCTGTTTTGCTTAGCCTAAGCTTCATCAGGGTAAAAAATTAATCGAACTTACCTATAACTAACTAACTATCACGCCATTATCCACAGGGGTAGACAGAGAAAACGGACTGCCATACAACTCTATCTTGTCACACACTCCTTGCTTCGTTCACATTCATACATCGTCTCATCCATACTCTTCAGATATTCTGACTCTTCACGTGGCCCGATTCAAAGTATTTGATTCGCTTGATCGTGCTATGTCTTCTTTAGGCGTTCCAGACTTCTTCTTCCATTCACTTTTGCAACCATTATTCTTTTCACACTTCTTTCTTTGTGCATTCGCTCTTCATGCCCAAACCATCTAAGCGTCCCTTTCTTTATCCTGTTCATAATTTGCAATATATTTGGTAATGAAATGAAATAATATTTTTTATAAGACCACGAAATTTATTTTATTTTTAATGACCGACCGGTTTTGCTTACCTGAAGCTTCATCGGAGTGCAAAATCAACTGTTTATATAGATTCAAAGTTATTGTTTCATTTGAATAAATACTTCAAACCACAAAGTGATTACTTTATACTAAACCATGGTATATTGTTTCTCACTTTAAAAATATTCTAATTTTATAAATTAATGTCTAATTGAAAATCACAATAAAATTTCACATCAATCTTAAAAATCATTTCATAAAACCGTTAGATGTGTGACTTTAAGGGGTCGTAAAAATACCTATTAAGATAATTGGATTAAGTTATGACAGTTTTTCATCGAATTCATTCCAGCATTGAATAAGCATCATCAAGAATCACTAGAAAATGTAGCAGTCGTAAACCAAAACAGAATTTTATTAATACAATCTAAGTGCAGTGTCGTTATCTTTTCCTCTTTTGTTCAGTTTCTTTTCGGTTCGGTCAGTCTCCGCGGTCGAGAAGTAAGACGCTCGACCGCCAGAAGTCGAGGGTTCAACCCGGCCGCGGCGTGCGCTAATAACTTTTATTTAATTAATATGTGTCATTGTCGTTGTATTAACACGTTCCAGAGTGGTAGATACTCCAAGAATCGCTTTGGTGAAAGACCACCGTTCAGAATCGAAACGTCGCTTGATGTGGCTTTAGCCGTGTTTGGTGACCAGATCTAAATATCCAGGTACTTCCCAAACCTCTTCTTCCCCGTATCTTTCCCTTCTCCGATATCTTCAGCCACACGACACACCCCAATTGAGAAAGCCATAGTCTCACTGGCTCCCAACGCTTGAGAGCAGTTGGGGCCCCTTGTGCAAAATTCACTATAAAAAAACAAAAATTTAACCGGTATGAAAAATTTGACGCAGTAAATGCTTCTCGAATTATGATGGTGTGTTTGGGACACTTTTTCACCTTCTGAGAAACTGATGAATTTACGGTGAGATTAAGAAATAAATCAAATGAATAAGAAAGAAATTAATTCCGACGTTTTGCAAAATAATATCGATATTTGACGGCCAAAAGATCTTTCAAAATCCTTTAAGCCAAATACACTAAAACTCGCGTTTTCTAAGACCACAATTTTTTTTCTCTCCCGCTACTTGATCAAAAACGTCAAAAGATGGATAAATTTATTAAAATAGTAAAATAATACAAATTTCATGACGATGCTAAGCTTTGTAACTCCCCTGTAAAAAATAAACATTTGTTGTTTAAGTTACATACTTTCGCTGTTAATAATCGAAATAATACGCAGGGGTCGTAACAAGAAATTGGTCGGTGCAAAGATTCCATTTATTCTCCGAAACGGTTGAATGAACGACATGTGGTTCTTCTTTTATATGGTTCGCGACTTTGCTGATTCTTTTTTTGTGGATACATGCCTAGGTATATTAAAATAGCATCGTTTCTGAATATTTTTAAACAAGGTTTTTTAAGAAAATCTTTTTCATTACTTTAATGTAAATAATCATTAAAATTATTTAATTAAACAATATTTATCAACATAAGCTTATTGCCTGATGGTTAAAACGTATAGATTTACAAAGGAAAATCATCTCGTTTTGTCAAATTGGTTAAGATTTTCTGTACTGGGTACAATATTTTGTTAATTTTACCAGCCCAATTGGTAGAAGAGCTTATTGTATACGCAAACGGTCAAATTTTGTACAAAGAATTCAACGTTCTTATGTATTAGATAACAATTCAAGGTAGATTAAAACCAAGAACTCATTTTCTAAGATGTTTTTTTTAGCAAGACTGATTTTTTTTGACAAAGATTTTAATCGATGAGTCGGCTTGTTATAACGGATACTTATGCAGCAATTTTTTGGACCTTTAGACGCGATATCAGTAAAGTTTGAGTACTTTGTGTCAACAAATATCTGATAAGATTATTTGGTAGGCATTCAAATCTAACATTAATCGAGTCATTAACATAACAAACGATACAGCAAAATTAATTGGTTTTTGAAGGAATAACTTTTTATAGCATTTCTTCGTTTTTCATTAGTCTACGTTTCGGACAGTTTTGCAGTATCCATCTTCAGGTCAAATTTGCAGACACTGAAAGGTTGTCTAAAGCGTTGGATCTAGAAGGAAGACGAAGCGTACGATGGCTTGAAATTTTAAATAAAAAGTCAAACAAAATCGAGCAAAGTTTGAAATTCAAGTCTTTAACTTCTGGTATTTGGTTTTCAGTTTATTTTTCGAGCAGTAAATACTCTCAGTATCGCCCTCGCGAAAGACAACCATTCGGATTTTAGACTAGCCAAGTAGGTACTTCTCAACCATTATATTTCCCATTTCTTTATAGTTACCTCCCTATCCCCTTCAGCCACATAACCCTGATAGGAGGTGCCATAGTCACACAAGCTCCGAGCAGTTAGGACATTCATAAAAAACTACTCAAACAGCGTCACGATTCGTAAACTTTTATTTACGTTTGTTTTCGATATTATTAATACTGTACCCGCCTACATCAGTAAATACATGAGTTCATAGATTATTTAAAAAAAAGAGTGTATGACAAAGCACTCGTCAGAATACGCAGTGCATTAGCAGTAAAATGCCAACATTGGGCTTCTATTAAAAGTGAATATTATTGGAATTTATTTATGTGCGTTTGACGTCCTACGGCAAAACAAAGGCAAAGATAATGTTTTGCTTTTGTCCCATGTATTCGGTCGTAAACTTCAATACATTTCATGCGCATCTGTCGATTTTACGATGCCAGCCCTTTGCTTACCTATTCAGTAATAAGGCTGTATGTTTTAGGTCTAAGGGAGGGTGTGATCTAAGATTTTGGGTTTTGCTTTGCCAAAAATCCTACTAAGTGAAAACAATTTTATGGGTTTTCGGCTTAGATTTATATCTTACGGCATGCTTTACTATCTTGTGGCCTTAACTTACATATTTGCAAAAATACTGATAAAACATGTTGCCTTCTTAAATTTTCCCTTCTCTTGCATTTTTCAATTTTCAGACCAAGTAACAAAATTTTGACAAGAAAATGTAACGGTTTTCTACAGCAGCGACCTTATTCTTGTATATAGTATAGCTATTAATCACAATACTACTAAAGATGCAACTCTGTTACTCTTTCATAAATATTCTTAGTGAAAATATTTTTTTTTTTTTGTAAAAGACCACATATATATACATCTGTATGTATGAGTATGTATATCCACACACTATGTATTTTTTGTTGAGTTTAATTTTGCACCTTGATGATGCTTAGGCTAAGCGAAACCGGTCGGTCATAAAAAATAAAATAAAATCTGTGGTCTTATACAAAGTTATTATTTCATTTTCATTAAATATGACAAACCACAAAGTGATTGCTTTCTACGAAAATATTTTTATGTATCGAATTCCTTGCTCTTTCTTGTTTATATTCCCTAATTAAATTATAATGTTGATATAAACATCGACCTATATTTAGTGTGCTCTATTGTAACCAAAAAAATGTAAAAATACCTTTTCAAACAAAAACATCAAAATCGATAGAAAAATGTACCTATGTAAGGGAACAGGAGTTAAATTTTCGGTTTTTGCAGTTTATATAACCTGTATCCTAGATTGAATTTAAAAAATTGCAATTATAGGAAAAATTAGATCACTATCGTGGAGGGCTGTCGGATTTTCAGTCAACAATAAAAAGTACAGGAAAAAAATTACTACCAACTTTTCATTATGTTGTGTATGTAAGACAATTATTAAGATAATGTTATTATGAGTTTGTACAGGTTAATTTAAAAATGGGTTTCACATAAATGAGTTTTCCTTAGAAAAATAATGTTATTGTAATACAACAAAACATCCTTCTTTTTTTATTTATTACTTTTTTGATGTAATAAAAAAAATATTTTAAAAAATTACTAACTTAAAATAAAAATCTAGCTTTTCACTCAATTAAAATATTGATTATTGTAAGAATATTAATAATCTTCAAATAATATGAAAATTGAAAAAGACATTGAAAATCAGAAGATTAAGTTGTGATCGAGACTCGAACTCAGGACGTTCACTCTATCCGGGAGCGACACATCTACTAACTCTACCGTCTCATCTTCCTACATAACTTTGCTCACAATCACAA
Organism: Drusus annulatus; assembly: GCA_022651775.1. Lineage (NCBI taxonomy): Eukaryota > Metazoa > Arthropoda > Insecta > Trichoptera > Limnephilidae > Drusus > Drusus annulatus. Next base: position 631,896 of record JAGWCC010000186.1, read on the forward strand.
GGTTAAATATCAAAATAATAAAATAAATATCAAAGTAATCATTTTCAAAAAGTAACTGTTAAAACTGACGCTTGATGAAATGGTTGGGATTAAAAATATCCAGAAAAACTTACAAATTTTGTATACTGTCGCCGGAAAGGCAAAAGGGCTGAAGTGCCATTTTGAAATGTTTACATCAGAGCACCTTAAAGTTTTTTTTGTATTTCCAATTAAATTCGTAAGTTTTCTGTACCTGGTTTGATTTTAAATACAAAATAATGCTCTCACTGAGTTACCTGAAGCGACAAAAAGGTTAAAAAAGTCCCAAACTTGTGTCGCTTGAGTCTAGCCTTCTCTCAAATGTTAAACATATTTTAGATGGCTGAAGGGTCACGAAAGTCTTCAGAATCAAACGAGAGTCAAAAAATTCGATGCAAAACACATAACTGAACGAAACTGCATCTTAAACTCATTTTTTCCAAAGTGTCGTTTAAGCCTTTTGCCTTTCCAATGACGATATTATGTTTTTGAATTATTTTAAAAATTATTGCAAGTTATCTTTGAGTTTATCTAACACAAATAACGCTTAAGTAATTAACTAATCTTAACTACTAAATTTAGGTACTCTAATACACAAAACAATATTCAATAAATTCGTTAATTGCATAAATACAGTAAAATGTTTATCATTTAAACGTAACATTTGACTTTGTACGCATTTGCCGAGCTTTGGCCGCGTTATTCATTCAGGCCATGCTTTCGAAATTTTCCGATCGAATAAAAAACATTTGTTTCATACATTAAGCATTAAGCGCCTAATCCACATAATATATCCTAAAACGGCAGACACATTTACGACTGTCTATAAATTAGTTCTGTTATTAAGGCTTGAACCAACGAAATTATAACAATAGGAACGATGGCTTTTTGTTAGCTCGAATTATTTAGTGTATTTACCCGTTTACTAGCAGTGGTTTTGTTTGTAACGTTCAGAGAGTAAATTAGGGCGGGTGTTTGTTCCGACCGGCTTCGTCTACAAATACGCACTTATGGATTAACACAAAACAGCGCTTTTCAATTTAATTATTCAATTAAATGTTTAGTGTCGAAGTCAAAATGAATGCATTACTGTTTTAAGTGTTTATTTATTTTCGTGTTATTTGAATTTTGAGGTTAAAGAGCTGTGTAAGAAAAACTTTGTTATGAACATGATGTCTCTATAACTATATGTAGGAAAGATAGGAGCCATTTTTTTACACTAAAAAAACAAGAAAATGAATCAGTAATCTCTGTTTTTTATTAAGGTATCTATTCAATGATAACCTACAATTTTGGAAGGCATTTCGTAAATGTCAAAGATGTTTTTAGTATCCAAAAGAGTTGCCAAAGAAAAATTACAATTTCAGATTAATCATGTATTTATTTATTTTTTTTCGGATAAAGAAAAACGTTCCAGGGTTACGAATAACCTGACTTTATTTTAAAAACTCCCACTGTTGTCATAATAAGCAAAAAATGTTGCTTGTGCAATGATGGATGACTTGACTAGTAGAGCAATTCAACCCACGAAGCCTGGGTGGGAATCCAACGCGTTTGTCCACTCAGTTACTGACCGTTCTATGTAGATATATCTTTGATAAATCGTGAATTCTGATAATTTAATAAGGTTTCCTTATTTGTGGGCAGGCTTCCACTAAAATACCTAACACTTAAATACCAAAAAATATTTACAGACAACCTACTAATAACATAAGCCAATGAAACAATTTTATACAAAGGACCTTCTACATGGTTATAACACAACCTACGACACGATAACAAACACATCCAAAATCTAGTTCTATTAATAAAGCATCATTAAAACATTCCTATTGAGCAAATATCACTACACCTTTATTGATTTCTTCTCATAAATTTAAGACAACACATTTTTTTTGTATGTTTTTCTATGAGGTTTAGGTACACTTTATAATGTTCACATTTTAGTATATCTATATTTTTATGTATTTAAAAAAATATTTTTAATCTAATTAATCACTAGATAGTGGATACAGTATAATTAAATAAATTTTAAAATTGTTTTGAATAGATTCTTCAAAATTTTAGGTTTCATTTTTTATGAGAAGCGTTTCGGCGTTAATGGCCGTTATAAAACATTCCTTGAACGCCACACTAAACTGACTTAGAAAACCACGGCTATTGACATTTATATCAAAATTTCTATTCTGAATTGTGATATTTTAACAAGGCGATACCTACCCTTCAGGAATATTCCGTAAATATATCATTTGTTATTTAATTTAAAAATATGGAATAAAAATTTTTAAAAAATATATGCTCACGCCGGCCCTCGAATTCTCAACTTCTGGATTTGTTGCCAAGGATCTTAACCGCTCGGCCACAGGAGGTTGTCAAAAGCATTTTTAAACCATTATAATCATTCAAATTATAAATAACTTTAAGGCCTTATGTTTTTTAAATATTGATATTTCGACCCCTTGGAGTAATAAGGTTCCAACTGACAATTTGGGCTGAATTGAGTTATTGATGGAGAAAGGTTTCTACTGCACTATTCTTCATTGCTTCTATTGACACCAACATCATATACTGAAGATTAACGGAATTATAATTTGTCAAAGGTTCCAACTACATTAGTTATTTCCCAAAATTTGGAGTTACAAGGTTCCAACTACACATAGAACCTTGTCGCTCCAACTTATAAATTTATTTTGCAACTCGCTTCACACTAATCTATACGGAAGGTTCCATCTGACGAACTGTCAAATTTCCGCGCGTTGCATTTTAAAGTGTTGATTAGAGCTGATTTAAACTTAATTTCTTGTTAAAATGTTTGAACACGCAGATTACAGTGATTCTGAAAAGTTTTCTTTTAAATATATGTTTAAAATTCGCTATGACAATGTACAAGTTTATATAAAGTTTTATCTTGGTACATTGTGCATCTCATAAAAGCCAATATATAATATTTACAATAATAATGATCAGAATAATACTCCCAAAGATGATCATAGAGGCCCGAAAAGTGTTGATTCAATTCCTGCAGATCAAATAAAATTAGTGATGGAACATATTATCGTTGCTGGAAAGGCAAAGGGGTTTAAAGCGACAGTTTGGTCAAAAATGAGTTAAATATGCAGTTTTGATAAGTTTTTTTTTCTGCACCGAATGCTCTGACTCTCGTTTGATTTTGATGCTTTTGTGACCCTTTAGCCATCTAAAATATATTTACCATTTAGGAAAAGGTTCGACTTAAGCGACACAGGTTTGGAACTTTTTTTAGCTTTTTGTCGCTTCTATTATTACTATTAATTATTACCTATATTAGGTATATTGTACTTATCGTGTTTGCTGATTATTATTGAACATATTTAGTTGTTCACAATTATTATTATTAAGGGTCTTGTGTAATTATTTAGTTTTTTTTTAATTAAAAAAAATATATATATATATATATATAAATATATTAATTACCACACCTTTCTGAATATTTTTTCTGAGTATTGTTGAACATAGTTCTTCAATATTAATTTTATTGAGTGTCTTGTGTTATTAGTTTGGTTTTCTTTTGCTTCAGTATCGGTCGAGACTTAACTCTTTTTGTTTTCTGTGTCTTTTAATATATCATATTTCCTTCAAAATTATCTATTTTATTTCAATAACCATTATAATCATTTTACATTACGAAGTAAAATAAAGGCAAGTTTTTTACCAGCTGGTAATTTCTGACTTATCTAGATTCTTAGAAGGAGTAACAAATTAAAAGTTGAATCTTTTATCGCACGGTGTGATTTTAAATAAATTTGTGGGAATGAAAGAAGGTGATCTTCATATTAAGATAAATAAAAACAATTATTAAATAAGAGTAATTAATAAAATTATAAATTAATAGTTCTCTTTCAATTTTAAAGATGGCAGCACTTTTGTTTATAGCAAGAACGCGGATAATTTCATAAAATTCTTTGTACGGTAGACGTTTGACGGTATTAATACTTAGATTATGCATTGAATTTCTGCACGTAGGGATAGGGGAGAAAGGAAAGGGAAGTATTTAGAGATGGTCGATATCAGAATTGGGTGTACTTGCGGTTCCAGTTACCGGTGACCGGCGAGAAACCGGTTTTGTTTACAGTTATTTTTGGAACCGGTTCCTGGTGCCAGAAAAGTTTCACGAAGGATTTTTTTTATATTCAAATCGAAAAGTAATAGCATATCAACAAAAAATCCTCTCCAAAAAAAAGCACTAGTAGGTAGAGATTTGAAATCGAAAAGTTCTATCAAATCGACAAATTTCTTCCCCAAATAAAACACTAGCAAATCAACAAAAAAACCGGTTTCTTAAACAAATGATAACGATTTTTACTTGCCAAAAAAAATAAACCGGTTCTTAAGAGAAACAATATCAACCATTCCAGTGACCGGCTTGGAACCGGTTACTTTTAACCGGGACAGGAATATCGCCTTCTCTAGAAGTATTAAAGGTACGATTCATTTTTAAAAAAAATCTGGTATGAAGAGAAAACATATTTTGCAGTTGTTTGGCACATCATGAACATTTTCTTCATGTGGATATATACAAGAACGTTATTTTAATCTCCCCAACTTAACTGAGCGCACGTGTTATTTAATTCACCGCAATCATTCAACATTGTTATTACTTATCTCGACAGAACGAGCATGATTTTCGCGTAACTGAGTTTACTAACCATAAACGTTTTTTACTGTTTCGTACGTTTATTAGAGGTATATCTCAAATACTCTTTTAGTAGAAAACGTTTTAGGGTTACATTAACAACTTTAATAAAACATGTCACCCCAACATTTTTTTAAAAAAAAAATGCTACCGAGTTTGCGAGGCTGTATGTTTAAATTCTACGAACTTTGCACAAAGCAATCGATTTTCAGGTTTTTCATTTTATTTGAATAAGTAGATATCACATTGGTCGTCCTTATACTCCATTCGAAAAGTTTAATTAAAACGATTTAATATAAAAACCATTAGAAAAACGAATCCATTTTTTTTCTACTGCTGGAATTTGAACGCGTAAATCTTCTTCTTTCATTTTTACCGATAAGCTGGATGTTTATAAATGATTTGGTGTGAATACCGAACAAGAGTTCTAACTTTCCAGAGCCAGTGGGGCTATAGTATCCCCAATTTTAGTATCGTGAGACTAAAAGAAGTAGAGAGGGAAATTAAGGTGGGGAAAATGAAGGGTATGCGTATATGGTGGAAAATGAGTTAAATATGCAGTTTTGATCAGTTTTTGTTCTGCATCGAAAGCTCTGATTCTCGTTTGATTCTGAAAACTTTTGTGACCTTTATTTCAGCCATCAAAAATATATTTACCATTTGGGAGAAGGCTTGACTCAAGCAACAAAGGTTTAAGACTTTTTTTTGACCTTTTTTTTGCTTTGGGTGAGGGCATTGAGTTAGCTTTTTAGTCCAACCAGGTACTGAAGACTAACGAATTTTATTGTAAAACAAAAAAAACTTTAAAGTTCTCTGGTGTAAACTTTAGCCCCTTTGCCTTTCAGGTGACGATACGATAATTGCTATTCATTTAAAAATATTGTCATTTCTAATTTTGTAACTGTTAATTCATGGTGGAATTCCATTTTAATGATTAAATAAAAACAAATAACTTAACTTTATTCCACTTTTTTATTTTTTGACTAGACCGGTTTCAGCCTATAACGGCCATCTTCAGACAAGTACAGGTTGTTCTTATTCTATGGCTTATATACTATTATCATATATTATCATAGTATATAAGCCATAGAATAAGAACAACCTGTACTAGTCTGAAGATGGCCGTTATAGGCTGAAACCGCTCCAGTCAAAAAATAAAAGAGTGGAATAAAGTTATAAATTTGTTTTTCATTTAATCATTAAAAATATAGTCATTTAATTCATCATATAAGTAAATAAAGTGCTGAAATAATTTGGGTTAAAAATTGATAAAATAATGATGTTTGACTATGTGAGCGTCTCTAAAAAAAAAATATCCCTAAATTAGTAATTTCAATATTATTAAAAAAAAAGGTTTTATAAAATATATTTTTTAATGCGTTGTGTCTATGCGAAACAAAAAATATGGTCATTATACAAAATAAAATATTTTTGTTATATCCGAGTAGCGATTTATATGTTTTGTATTGCAACAATAAAATTAAGAAAAGACAATTTTTTTTCAAATAGTTTATCATTTTTCGAGTATTAAAAAACCGAAATGATAAATTGTTTTTTTTTTAACTGATTTTCTGCATCCTCTCCGACTGTATTATCAATAAAAAAAATACGACTCGCTTCTACATAATAAAAATAACAATCGTAAAAAATACGAATAAAAATGCTCATAAGTTGTACAGATGAAGTCAATAAATAAAATTCGTTTGCTAAAAAGCCGTTTATTACTTCTTAGGAACGCAATAAAATAAAAAGATAAAAGCTAGTACGAAATTAAAGTCGTAAGCTTCGCATCAAAGGACATTATTTTTTGTACGTGTACCAATTATTTACTAGGTTTTTATACTTTGCAGCCTATAAGAAAGTTAATCTTATTCAAGATTACGAACGGCAAAAAAATTATCAGCCCTACATGTGTATAAATAAATCAGGAATAAGTCATTGTCAGAATGCCTGTGGGATTTGAACCCAACAAGGTTGTGTGAACAATTTTCAAATAAAGTAGTACAGTTGATCGCCCAAGAAAAACCTTAATGTATAGTATGTTAGATGCATTGACTGTACAAAGAAAAACCTTAGGCCTTCTTTGAACTGAGACCACCGAGATAGAGCAAGTATAGGACGCTTTGTTATGCTATATCAGAGGGATACATATACCAGATAGCAAATGACCCACGGCCAAAAGATTATTCCTACGCATGGTACAAAACCCAAAGTTATAAGTTTTCATAACTTAAAAATAAAAAATAATTATTTATTTACAGTTTCTGTATTCAATTTGAAGAACCCCAGTTTATTTTTTTTAAATAATTAAATTTAACGATCACAAGAGTGAGCTATATTAGCGACCTTTAATTTTTGTAAAGTTTTTGCGTTCAATTTGTAGAACTATCTTTTAATAATATTAAATAAATTCAATTGAATTATATTTAAAAAATAAGTATTTTATGCCTATTATGTAAAACACTCTTCATAAAAAAATATCACCACACCGCTGTATATGAAACAAATTAATATTTATTATTTCGGAGTGGTAGATACTCTAAGTATCGCCCTGGTGAAAGACCAACCTTCCTCTTCCCTATCTCTTTCCCCTCCCCACTACCTTCAGCCTCACAACATACCATTTTTGGGGATGCCATAGTCTCGCTGGCTGGGGAGACGGTGGGGAGCAGTTGAGACTCTTGGGCGGTATTTATATAAAAAAGAATAATAAAAAATACATGCAAATTAAATATTAACATTCATTTTATGATTAAAGAAAATTTATTTTTAATTTTTATTTTTGATCGGACCGGTTTCGCATTGCGACAACCATTTTCAGATTTCACCACGAACTATCAGTTTCAAAATAAGGAATAATAATACTCAATAAACTTAACATTAATATTTTTTACCGGTCTATTGCACCATAAACAGATTTTCTGCTTTATGATTAATATATTCATATTTTATTAACACCACCATTTTAGTTTACCATAATGTACATCAGTTTAAAAGCCAGCTCATCTACAATTTATGAATGCATTGAAAATCATAATTATCTCCCAAATTCATCAGCAAAATGATAAAGTTTTCGATGTTTCCGTTTCCTATGAAATGAACAACAGCCACCCGATATTGACAGAAGCCCTTGGGTATTAAGTATCACTTCGTTTCGCACCACCGATATAGTATTAACAAGGAGGATTCACAGCTTGATGAAAAACAGTAAAATGTTATTTTATAACGCAATATTCCGAACGAGTATTATATTATATTTTGAATAGTGTAAAGTATTGACACAAAAAAAGTAACACATTTCCCCGCAGGGTTCGACAGACGTTGTACTGCCTTGTGTAGCGTTGTGCACCAAATGTAACCTAGCTTCTCTATTTCAGGAAGCGGGATCAACTTAATCATAAAAATGATCTTTTTTATTTTCGGTCCTTTTTAACGACGAAGAACGGCCGGGGTGTTAGGCAAAACACCTTTCTGGCGATGGTTATGCAGTATAACAGCTTGGCGGCCTGCTGCCTATGGCGTAGAATTATCCTGGTCGACCTGTGGTCCCTGGTGGTATTGCCGGTCATTTAAGCACTTTGGCGTCGTTTCGATTGTTAGTTTTTCCGAGAGAGAACACCTTTCTCTTTCTTAAGACTTCTTCCGAGAAATTTCAGGGATTCGATCCTTTGGATCGAACCTGTTAAGTTGTCCTCCCTCACCTTTGTGAGTTTGTCGGCAATCATTTACCCTGCGTGGAGAAAATCCAGACGACTACCGCTGTCAGTTGTTTTTGACAGGATTCTGTCTTTTGCGCCGCTTCTTACTAGTGATGTCCATGCGTAACAGCGTTGTACGTATTGTGTTACTATATAATAGTATACTATGCCACACAAACCATCTTTGCACACACCCTTTGTTTCTACCTTATTCAATATTTGTTTGACAAGATTAGAATAAAGAAGTTGAACGCGTTAATTGAAATAATTTTAGTTCCAAAAAGGTTCAAGCTCGCCAAAAATAACTTCCTTTCATTGCCATAAGTGCTCCGACGGTGCTAATGACGGCATCCATAGTCAAGTGGTAAGACGCTCGATTGCAAATCCAAAAATCCAACTTTTATTCTTAATAATATGTGTCGTGGCACATTTAATTCATATAAAAAAAGATTTATTTGCGGCACGTTCCAGAGTGGCAAATGCTTGCGATACCGCCCTGGTGAAAGACCGCCATTCAGAATCAAAACGTTGCTTGAAATGGATTTAGCCGTATTTGGTGACCAGATATGAATAGTCAGGTACTTTCTTACCTTTATCTTCCCCATCTCTTTCCCCTCCCTACTACCTTTAGCTTCACAACATATCCGAATTGGGGATGTCTTAGTCTCACTGGCTCTAGACGGTCAAACATCAGTTGGGACTCTTGTGCGGTACTATTAAAAAAAAAGTGTTAAACCTTTCTATTTTGACCTAAATCGATGCCTCACGCACTTCTGGCGTTTCGGTGAGTTTTCAACACCGTTTCACTGACGGGCGGTATATCATAACGGCTGGTAACGAGAGACTATGAGTGAAATATGAGCCGGCGGGTCGTTATCGCCTAACGACCGTTACAACTGTACGTATATAATTTGTACCGTCCGCAGATACTGCCTATTACGTTTCTTTCAACCGATTTTGACGATTGATGCGATAATCCTGAAAAAATCCTTGGTGCGTGAAGCAAAATAGCTATTAACAACAAATGGCGGAGCGCTTTGTGAGCTTTCGTGTTTCAAAACGCTGAAACTCCAGTAACAATGTTTTTTCAAGTAATTCAATGATATTTCTGTTGGGGAAAAGAAGTGTTTTTGAAAAATTATTTTTACTCTAGCAGATCCTAAGACATAATTTGTTTATGTGAATACCGCACAAGAGTCCTAACTTGTCGGAAACAGTGCGATTATGGCATTCTCAATCCTGGGTATGTTGTGAGGTTAAAGGGACTGTATATAGTAAAAAGACGGGAAAGAAGACGGTCGGGTACCTGGCTATTCATGTTTGGTTAGCACCTAAAAATCTATACTTTTTGGCTTTCTAGTACAAACAATACTACACATGGTAAATCTTTTAATTCTATACGGGTAGTTAGAAAAGTGTCTGATGTTTCCAGTGAATACAATTCCTAAACAGTAATATTTTAAATCTTCGTGAAGTGAACACTAGAATTTTAAGAAAGAAGTTCAAAAATGCCTTTGCTGTTTTTTTAACTGCATCATTTGTAGTAATGTTTGTATGAGAATGCTACAAAGTAACGCTTAGCGTCATTCTTAAGTGCTGACCTTTAAGAACGGCTAACACCACTTTTTTCAAGCAACGTTAGAATTGTGGTCTTTTACCAGGGCAATAATAAAAGCAACTGCAGAAATCAATTCGATTAGTCACAATCATCAACCAATTGATGATCTTAATTTATTGAAGAAAGTTGACAGCAAAACATAAATATTAAGAATTTCGTTTTCAAATGTACCTTCAAAAAAAAACTTTGTAAACAGCTAGACAGGAATCTTTGTTAAAAAACGTGTGTTTTTTGCAACCCACCATCTATAACAATGTATCTCTATTCTGATATTTTAAAATTCCTTCCCGAAAACAATCACAAAAATAGCAATAAATACTTTGAAAACTGTAATAAAATCGGATAAAAGTTTGTATTTATATTATTTCAATGAGTCAATGTTGATTTTACCCCCAAACCAAACTTTCGAAATATATTTTCAGTAAAACAGCTTTGAATAATATAAATATTTGATATCAAATCATTATATTATCAACAGCTGAGAGAAAAAAAGTCCATGCCTAGCAGCATCACGACTTTTCCGATAGTCTCTAATCTTGTCGACATATAATTACAAGTGAGTCTTTGGGGAAGGTGTTACGTCTGACTTTCAGTGTTGGCATAACTGTAGATACGTCATTTGAGTGAGTCGGTAAGGTTGGCACACTCGCGCGTTGGATAATCGGTCACTCATGTATTTATATACCGTCTGACATAGAAGTATTAAAGTCAATATTCTCTCTTATGATCCATAAAATATAATTTTCTCACAGAGGTATATATCTTTCTTATTGTATTCATTTTGAAAAATTATTAAATTAGTAAACAAAAATATGATTTACAAGCTTTATGTAAAGAGTTCGTTGACATTAATTATATATTATAAAAGTCCTACCAAAAAGTTTTTTTTTTTTCATTTCGACCTGTATTTTCCGTTCAGGGAAACAGTGTTTTGCTGATACAAGAACATTACGGGAGGTTGTGTCAGCAATATAAATAACGAAAAAACACCGATTTGGTCGACCGAACGAGTTTATGATCGATGTTACCTACGTATGAGTTTCAGGTTGGGGTATTTTTGGTGAAGGGTAACTTTTTTCACTTTTTAATTTTTTTGGAAGGAATTTAATCACTTCGTTGGATTTATAATATTAACGAGGTAGAGTAGATACATAAATATACGCGTTAAATAAAATTGCCCCCTTTGCCTGCCAGTCAAGCATCTTGTCTACTAAGCAAATACCCACCCCAATGAATCATAATATCTATCCATTCAGACACTTTCAGACTTTTAAAATGTTACCTTGAATGTCTAAAACCTGTACATTTTTTCTACTAAAACCTACAAAATGTGAAACTACCAAGTCGTTAAAATCGCATAGTTTTTCAAATCTGTAATTTTCAGGTCAACATTAACGGTTTTCTTCTTGAAACGACGACTACAATATGACCTATCGATCGTTGAAATACCAATTCACCGTCCAAGTATAAAACCAGGTAGGTACCATGTTGTGTAATCGATATTTGTTAATTGCTTAGTGAGATTTTTTTTCGAAACAATTTTTATTTTGTCTACATTATACATCATTTTTTTGTTTTGTTATGCATTTTTTTTTCATCTTTATAATTTGTTATTTTCTTTTTACTAAAACAAAATATTTTTTTTATTTTTTATTTATTTCAAATCAAATGTAGGATACTCCTTCTAGACTAAATTTATTTTCTTAGAACATCAAATTTAACTGAAATTTTGCTTTAAAACTAGATAAAAAGCTTCAGTAGTTTTATCGGTTTTCTGTTTGTTACAAAACTAATTGGCACTTTTAGGAATTACTTGATAGTTTTAAAACTACTTCAGTTAAGCGTTGCAATTCGATAAGTTTTTGATCCCCCGGAGCAGAAAACCTCCACTTTTCTTAAATAAACTTATTGCAGTTGTGATACGTGATATCAGATATTAAAAAAAGTGCAAGCCATTGCAAAATAAGAAAATTCAAGGAACGATACCTCTGTTAATAAAATAAAAACCGAAGAATGACTCTAAACTCATTTCTTCAGAAAATTGTTTTTGTTGGGAGATAATAAAGTTGATATACATAATGTAATTCCGTTTTGTTTTTTTCTTCCACTATTTATTGCCGTTTAAGATAATTTGCCTATTTATTTGACGTTAATTTTGAATGTATGTCTCATAAGTCTTAAACGTTATCATATTCCGTCAGATTACATAAAAATAATGTAAATACATGTTAAAAACCATGCCACGCTTAGTATACCACATGGTCGGATAGATTTTTCGGCACAATCCAAATACTAAGTTTGGATATCGCGCTTTCGGAGTTTCGGGGCGGAAGGCTTGGAATAAACTCTCTCCGGAACTAAAGATGTATTACGAGCCCAACAGAATTTCGGTCCTATGCCCTAAATCGGAAAAAAAAAAAAAAAATAAATAAAAGAATATTAAAATAAACATCATAATTTAAAGTTAATAATTGTGTCTATCTGATGGGACCTGCCAGGTAAGTATGTTCCTGCATATTTTCTTATTTAAACTAGGAATTAATATGTAACGATAGAAAGTAAGATCTGTACAGCGCCCTTGAGGTGATTTTTCACAAAAACGGCGCTATACAAATCGTCCAAATATTATTATTATTATAGCATAATAATAAGTATGATTCATCAGAATGAGTAATCTATAGAAATAGATAAATTTTCGTAGAAAACAATCATTTTGTGGTTAGACATATTCAATGAAAATTAAAAAATTACTTTGAATAACACTAAAATCTGTGGTCTTATACAGAGTCATTATTTTATGTTCTCTATATATGTATTTACTGATAAATTAGTAATGTTTCGTAAATTAAGTTAAGGAAATTAGTAAGACGTTTCACTACGAATCCAAAAGCCGCGGGTTGAAACCCTTTTCAAAAACTTCTATTTTATCAATATGTATCATAACACATTTAATTCATATAATATAATATAAAAATATATTTGCGGCACGTTCCAGAGTAATAGATGATCTAAGTATTGTCCTGGTGAAAGACCACCATTCAGAATCGAAAAGTTGCTTGAAATGGTTTTAGCCGTGTTTGGTGACCAGATCTGATTAGCCCAGTACTTCCCAACCTTCCTCTTCCCCATCTTCTTTTCATCCCCACTACCTTTTACCTCATAAAATACCTCAATTGGGGTTGCCATAGTCGCACTGGCTCTAGACGGTTTGGAGCAGTTTGGAACTCTTTTGCGGTGTTCACTATTGAAAATAAAATTAAACTGAAAATTTAAAAAGTTTTCTTGTTGTTTTTTTGCATTGTATTGTCATTGAAATCAAAGGGAAAAATTACTTTTGAGAAGTTTGCGTCAGAGCACCAGGGCCACAGAAGTCTTCAGAATCAAAGAGACTAGCAGCATTCGATACAGAACTGATCAAAACTGCATGTTTTACTCATTTTTTACCAAAAGTCCTTTTGATTTTCCAGCGACGAAATGTATGTTGTAAAGTGTAGATTGGTTTTGGCAATCCAGTTCTGACATCAAACTCTATGCAGAAATAGAGGCTCCGTATGATAGATTCCCTCTATCTTAACGAACGGGTTGCACTTTTACGAGCATATGTTAGACGGCAGGTAGGAACGCTGTCAGTATTATACTAGTGCTTTAATGGGAGGTGCTTCAAATACTAATTGTCATTGATCCCTTTGGCACCATTGCACAGCCAGTAAAACGTGTGCTCAACATTTGTACGCGATCAACTTTTGCCATATGAGAAGGCGTCGCTTTTACGATTCGTTTTCGTGTTCAACAGCTCGGATGTGAGATGACTTTTATGGTTTTTAATCTGAATACCACACAAGAGGTCCAAGTTGGACGATATAATCTCTATTTGGGGGTATGTTGTGAGGCTAAATAGAGTGGGAGGGAAAGGAGATAGGTATGCGGTTAGAATTTATGTACCTGACTATTCAAATTCAGTAACTAAGTCATTTTAGGAAATGTTTCGATGCTAAATGGTGGTTTTTAACCAGGGTGATACTGATATTATCTATTATGAACGAATTACATATATATTTAATATTTTTCACATTCAAAATCTCGGATATTGCAAAAAAAATTAATTAAAAAAATATTTGCGCACCCCGGGATTTGAGCTCGCGACCTCTGAATCGTTGTTGAGGATCTTAACCGCTTGACCACGGAGGTCGTAAATTCGCCGGCCTATTTATTCTTCCTACAACATGGATCCTAACAAGACCCAAAAAAATCCTCCATACAGCATATCCATAGATTACAAAGAAAATTATTTCCCTCAGTGCCTACAGTGTGGAGAAAAAAAATAAGAAAAAATCCGTTGACTTACTTTTCTTTAAATTTTCCGTGACAAGCGGTTGCATTTATCTATCAACTAAAGGAACATTGTTTTTTGTACACCGTTTTGCTTTATCACCGATGAAATAATCAAGACTTAAATAATATTTTTAATCCTATTTTAAATACTGTTGTGTTTGACACCTACTTTTGCGAAATTGCTCCCATTTTACAAAAGTGCTAAGTGAAAATTAGTAAAGAAATTTTACCATTTTTCGTGCTAGATAAAAACGTGGTTGACAAAAGCATAGATTTTTGAGATAGCCTAACTATGTGAATTTGTGGATTCCACAAATTCCTTTACGGCATTTTTATACATCCGGCTCCATCGATGTTCCTATAAAAGAGCGCAGGCATTTAGGACACAAAATACAACCTTGAAAGCGATGTCCTAGGCATTGATAGAACGTATCTCCGACCATGATAAGGGATGGTTAACCCATAGACTTTATACATAAAAGTGGTGGATTCTCTTAGTATCGCCCTGGTGCAAGATCACCATTCAGAATCGAAACGTTACTTGAAATGTTTTTAGGCGTGTTAAATTACTAGCCAGGTACGTCCCTCTCATTTCCTCTTCAGCCTCAACATATACTGATTGGAAATTAAGCAGTTCAAAAAATGCCGTACAAATAACATGTTTAGAACAGTAAAAAAGTTATTCGTAGTCCGTTAAATTTCGCCCACAAATATGGCGTCTGATACTTTTCCCTGTAAAAACCTAACGATATTATTTGTTCAATAATATTGCTTTGTAGAAATATTCTGGATAGGGCTGTACAAAGTGTAATCGCAGATAGGTGTAAAAAATATAAAACGATTGACGATTTAATTTGAAATAACAGATACATATTGAATCACCAAAAACGTCATTAAATAAAACAAAATTCGTCTTTACAAGAAACTGGAGTCCAGTAATATTTTCATAAAAAATATTTAAGGAAAAGCGTCCAAGATGGCCGCCCCACGCACCATTGAGACTTACCTCCAAGCTAGATACAAATTCAGTCTCACGATAATTAGGTTCCTACGTATATTCCATAAATGCGTATTGTTTATTGCTGTCTATCTGAAAATGAGAATAAGGGGCAAGAAACGTAATAAAATGCGACTCAACGTGGTTATAAAACGAGTTGTTTTGATATTTGTGGTCTACTCTATGTCACGACTTGTCTGTGGTTGTAAGATCGTAGGAGGAAGAAATTCGGCTCACTCAGCGATTTGTATCGCAAACCTAACCTCGGTTTTATTTTATTTTATTTAAGTAGGTAAACTCAGATACTGCTGAAATACGGGGAGCAAGCTTTAGTAAAAATAAACGTAAAAGATATGGGTTAAGCTGGTTAAGATTGATCTGGGATCTACCGCGTCATGTTTTATATCTAGTTATTTTTTCATAAAATGACAACCGCTCACAAATATTCTTTAGAAAATTGATCGTTGATCTTTAATCGTTGATCTTTAATCGTTAATCGTTGATCGTTGATCGTTAATCGTTGATCGTTGATAGTTGAGCGTTGATCGTTGATTCGATCTTTATTCGTTGATCGTTGATCGTTGATCGTTGATCGTTGATCGTTGATCGTTGATCGTTGATCGTTGATCGTTGATCGTTGATCGTTGATCGTTGATCGTTGATCGTTGATCGTTGATCGTTGATCGTTGATCGTTGATCGTTGATCGTTGATCGTTGATCGTTGATCGTTGATCGTTGATCGTTGATCGTTGATCGTAGATCGTTGATCGTTGATCCGCTTTTGTAATCGGTCTTATAAATTAAGAATGTTTGATTTTACGTTTCTTTTAACCCTTGACCAAAGAACTGTGATCTCCAATGATTTTAAGGTAAACTGATATGACAGCTTACAAAAGACCTTTGGACTCCAAGACCTCAGACAATGACAGTGATTACGCCTTCGAGAAATTCACCCATTCAAGAGTTAAGAAAAAATTACCTTACATGCACACACCACAATTCTATCGATTTATTTCTTCAGTGCTTTGACAAACCCGTTAAATATTAAAATTATGGCTAAACGAATAAATTTGAGAATAAACTTTAACAGTTCCCATTCAACATTGTTAATTTAACTAAATCTCTGACATTGATTGTTCTAAAAATTACTATTCACAACGATCAAAAGTAACAGAGGCAGTAAAATATGAAATGCCCCATACACCGGTCGTTAAAATAATAATGATTCATCTTCCATTCTGGTCATGTGACTTAACGGAGTACGTTCGGTCGTTAGCACGCGTGAAAATATCCGTTAAACTCCGCCGTTATTCCGTTATCATCGGTCAACGGAGCCACGACACATAGAATAACGAAACTCAAAGAGAGGTGTCCACTGTTCTTACGACTTCTGGGAAACAGTATTTTTTTATTGATTTACACAAAGTCGACAATAAGGATTAATGATTGAGATTTATTTATGTATTTGGTAAACCTGCTAATGAGGAAGATAAAAAAGTTATTTATTTCTCTTTAACGAGTTTTTCTACTCTCATTCCAATTGTTTTTTTTTTTAAATAAAGTTGTTATGTGTAGGTAATATGAACGGTAGTACTTAACTAACCATCACGCCGTTTCCCCGCAAGGGTAGGCAGAGAGGACGGACCGCCATACAACTCTGTCTTGGCACACACTTCTTGCTTCATTTACATTCATACATCGTCTCATACATACTCTTCTGTTATTCTGACTCTTCACACGACCCGATTCAAGTATTTGATTTACTTGATCGTGCCATGTCTTTCTCGGGCGTCCTCGACTTCTTCTTCCATTCACTTTCGCATCATATATTCTTTTCACACTCCTTTTTTCGTTCATTCGCTCTACGTGCCCAAACCATCTAAGCGTCCCTTTCTTAATCCTATCCATTACGCTCACATCAGCCTTGCATTCTTTCCGGATATCCACATTTGTAATACGGTCATACATGGTTTTACCGCACATCCGTCTCAAAGATCTCATTTCCACAGCATTCAGTCTACTTTCATCCTTCCTCTGCCAGTTCCATGCCTCACTGCCATACATCAGGGTTGGTATAAGCACTCCATTGTGGACTGCTAGCTTCGCTTCTTTGGACAATTTCTTATTTGCCCCAACAGCGTTCAGTCCTCCATTAATGGAGTTTCCTGCATTCACCCTTCTTTCAATATCCTTATCAGCCTTTCCGTCTCTTGTAAACATATTTCCTAAATACACGAACTCATCCACTTGCTCCAAGTATTCATCATTCACAACTATATTGCACGCTGTTCTCGTACTCTCTCTTTCAAACACCATCACTTTGGACTTACTTACATTCATCATCAACTCATTTTGCATACATACTTGGTTCATCCTAGACACGAGAAACTGTAGATCTTCCATACTGTCAGCAATCAGCACCGCATCATCCGCATACAATAGGCAACATACTTTCACATTGTTCATTTTCGCGCCCAAGCCCACACCTTTCAATTCTTGCATACAATTATCCATGTACAAATTGAACAACCACGGTGACATTACGCAGCCTTGTTTTACACCTTTTGTGATGTTAAACCACTTCGTAAAATCACTGTTCACTCTAACACATGCAACGCTTCCCTCGTACAAGGACGCGATTGCCTGTATAAGATTTGTGTTAACTCCATACATGGATAATACCTTCCACAATTTGTCCCTATCAACTCGATCATACGCCTTTTGCAAATCGACAAAAGCACAGAAAAGTTTCTGGTTTTTGCCAAAACTTCTCTGTAAGCATCCGCAATGAGAAAATTTGATCCATGCACCCCCTTCCACTCATGAAATCACCTTGAATGTCCCAAATTTTGTCTTTTGTTTTCATTCTTACCCTTTCAATCAATATTCTACCATACAGCTTGCCAACTGAACTTAGTAAGCTTATAGCCCTATGGTTCCCACATTCCATGCGTGACCCTTTACCTTTGTACAGAGGCATGATCACAGCCCTTCTCCAATCTAATGGCGTGTAACCCTCCTCTAAACACTGGTTAAAAAGTTTGCACACAGCCATGTGAGAACTACACGGCTATCTCCTTTAAAGTATTCAGCAGCGAGATTGTCGAATCCAACAGCTTTACCATTCTTCATGCATTTAATCGATCTTTTTATTTAATCCATGCTGATTTCGACAACATTCACTTCATCATCATTTATACCTGATTCGACATTGGGAACACTGTCGCTTGGGGTGCTTTCAAAAACCTCTTCGAAATATTTCATCCATCTTTCTTTTATTTCTTCCTCATTTGTTAACATTTTTCCATCTTTCGATTTTACAACTTTCACGCATCCGCTTTCTGGGCCGTTTCGGGACCTCTTGACCTCCTTCCAAAACAATTTAATGTTTTCTTGGAAGTGATTTGTCATTTTTATTCTCTCTTCTTCTTCCAGGCGTTTCTTTCGTTCTTTCACTCCAACACTTACTCTTTTCTTGCATTCCTTGTATACTTCTTTCGCTCGATCCCTCTCCGCGCTAGAAGCACTGCCAGTCGCTATCAGACATAACCATGCTTTCTTCTTCTCTGAGACCAGTGCTTTAATCTCGTCATCCCACCATGCGTCACCTTTCTTCCTACCTTGCGTGCTTATTCCGCAAACCTCTCTAGCAGATTCGCATAGACTCACTTTTATATGGTTCCATGTTTCCTCTATAGTACTTACTTACAGTTAGTGAAAAAGGAAAAAAAAGCATCAAAACGAGTAAGTTTTGGTTTATTCTTTAAAATAATGATTAAAGCTACAGGTCAATTTTTTTACTCATTAAACGTTATAAATTTATTTCCCTACTTATTAAAGCCATTATGCGGTTGAGAGTTTTTTTTCGATATTAACATAGGCATTGTTGTTAGCTTAGCAACTTTTTAAACTAAAAAAATAATAAAATGATAACTTTGTACAAGACCAGAGATTTTTGTTTATTAACGACTGGTTTCGCTTAGCTTAAGCATCATCAGGGTACAAAATTAAAGTTAACAAAAAATACAAAGCTTGCGGTGATATAAACATACATGGTGATAATACAATATAATTAAAATTAAAAATAAAAAAACAGTGAGCAAATAATAAAACAACATTTAAATTATAACAAAGGAACAGAGAGAAAGAGACAGATAATATGAAAAGAAAGAGGCAAAACGTCAACTGAAAAGGTGATTAAAGAATTATGAGAAATTTTATGAGTTTACGGAACATTTATCTAATATTGGACTACTGTAAAAATTTAACTGATTAATAATTAAAAAAATAAAACGAAGAAGTAAGGTGAAACCACAAAGTGATACATATACATGGCCCGTTCAAAAGAAAAGGCGAATTTTGAATTTTCGCGGGCTGTGTACATTCAATAATCGATTTTTTGTT
Source organism: Drusus annulatus (assembly GCA_022651775.1). NCBI lineage: Eukaryota > Metazoa > Arthropoda > Insecta > Trichoptera > Limnephilidae > Drusus > Drusus annulatus. The sequence continues at coordinate 651,635 of JAGWCC010000186.1, forward strand.
GTTGTTTTGTTGGTACATATATGTTTATCATATGTTAGCATTATCAGCCATTTTGGATTAGTGGTTTGTTTTTGACAACTGGAAAGGTAAGTCACGTTTTTGTGTGTTCTTCGATTTTTACTTTTAAAAAAATTGAACAAGGAATATGTATTAAATTTTGCGTTAAAAATGGAATGGATGGCTGATAATGCTAACATATGATAGACATATGAGTACCAACATAAAACAATAAAAAAACGATAGTCGAATGTACACGGCCCGCGAAAATTCAAAATTCACATTTTCTTTTGAACAGGCCTCGTATGTGCGCAGGTACACATGTTTATAAAAATCGTTATTTGGTGAAAGTATTTCTTGCAGCGCATAGTGCTATAGTAAATAAATAATATCATGTGCCTGCTTATTTTTTAAACAAAAATGTCAAAAAACTACTTTAAATTTAAATTAATAAAAAAAAACAAAAATCTACTTTTCTAACTAGATATCAAAATTACGAAAAAGTAAATAATTTTTAAGTAGAAACTTGGGAGTGTATTCAATCAATCACTATATTTATAAAAACAATTACTTATTCTGTGACTTACCGTGGAATTTCAAGGGTCCGTAGAAGGCTTTCTACGCCAATCTTTGCATTTCACCGTTCCGTGTCCCAGGAGGCTATAAAACCACTCTACGAGTATATCTAGTTGCCGTGCACTTCATGAAGGCTTTGCCGTCAGAATGTTGTTTTATTGCCGCTTTGCAGCGCAGAAGTGTTGCTGCTTTTATTTACCGATGGGAATAAAATATATTTCACGGGCGTTCTCTTATAAGGAGAGGTATGTTTATTCTTTGTTTAGGAACCGAGAGCTGCTGCTTGCGACGGGTTTTATAGTTACTCTGCACTTCTGCAGTAGCGATTAATAAAACAATACATTCATTGTGATGCAAAATGCAGGAAATTTGGTTATGATGGTGATTAAAAACACCTATTTTCGACGTTATTACTTATGTACTTAATATCTTGGAACGAAATTAATACATAAAATTTGATGATAAATAAAGCGGAGTTTTAAATACCATATCTGAAAATCTGGCCAGGAAAATCTGATAGGTCTTAAAAATGTATTTTTCATCCTACAAAAAAAACAGAATACTTAACAATTTTTTAAGATTTTTACAAATAGTCTATAGTATTTATGAGAATTAAGCTTAATTGCTTAGATGGTTTGGGCATGTAGAGTAAATGGACAAAGAAAGGAGTGTAAAAAGAATATATGATGCGAAAGGAAATGGAAAAAGGTCGAGACGCCCGAGGAAAACATGGCATGATCTAGTGAATCAAATACTTGGGTCGGGCCATGTGAAGAGTCAGAATAACAGAAGGGTATGTATGAGAGGATATACGAATGTTAATGAAGCAATGAGTGTGTACCTAGACAGAAATGTATGACGGTGTGTCTTCTCTGCCTACTGCTTTGGAAAACGGCCTGATGACTAGTTAGTTTACCTAAAAAAAAATTGATTATTAGGGGGGACTTTAAAAATTTTTAAATACACCTTTTTGTTAAGTGAGAGTATTTTTTTTATAGTGAATACCCCACAAGAGTCCCGACTGCTCTCAACCGGTGAGACTATGGCACCTTTCATTGGGGTATGTTGTGAGGCTGAAGGTAGTGGGCAGGTAAAATATATGGGGAAGAGGAAGGTTGGGAAGTACCTACGACATGTTATCGATATACATATCACCGATAGCGGAGTATAAATATAAGAGATTCTTTCATTAAAATAAACAAAAAACTATTTAAAATTGAGTTACCTTCTAAATTAAAGAAAAAATCTACAAAAAAAAAAACCTTCTTCTACCCGAGAGGATGCATCAAACAGTTGTTCTACTAAAAAAGTTGCTGACTGCCGTTTCAAACAAATTAAATTTTCTTGAAAAATATTTTCATATTTTATACCTTTTAGATTTATAGACTTCGGATAGCATCGTTAATTTTTTTCTGAATGTTTTTATAACTAATTTTGTTTTTAAATTACTAACATTGTTTCAATACACATTTTTTTATTTGTACCTTTAATACTTTAACGCCTAATTAACATTTATCCGTCTGACTAGTAGCTACCATTTTTACCACTATAATAATGTATATTTTTTAAATGGTTTACTTCGATAGCGCCGTTTTGGTGAGAAAACATCTCAAGGACGCTAATATTAAACACTTTTCTAGAAACAAAAACATTGATCACCAATTTCGTTGTTATTTCAAAATGATCAAGAATATAAAAGGCCGTTGACTGTACTGTACAGTCGACGGCCTTTAGTCTCAGTCTCTAGTGACTTAATCACCTCGCGGGTACTCTACATTAGTAATTGTAAGTAGCTTTTTCTATATAACGTGTATTTTAAAAAGAATTTTAACCTTAATGGGACTCCAAACTTCCTGACTTCTCCACAATAATGAAAATGAACAATTGAACATAACCGTTAGATATGTGGAGGATGGTGTGTTAACGGAAAACGAAAAAGTATAATTTACAACTTCTGATAATAGAAAGAGTACCCGGGTACCCTCATACGTTTTATATGATTTTTTTAAGCTTGTCCGTATTTATTAATCATTTTATCTTATTTTAAATGATAAACATGATTTACTGTTGTGTTCAAAGTACATCGCCTGTATCTTTAATACTATTTTTAATCACCGTTTTAATTAAAAACCCCAAGAAAATATGGGACTGGGTGAAATTGCTATCCACTTCCCCAAATATTGAACCGAGTCAAAATATGTTACGTCATAAAAGTGGTCCAGCAAACTTCAGCAAATGATATACTGTAAAAGAAACCTTCATTTCAATTTTTAAAAAGGTGTAATTTTCTTCAGTCACAAAAGGGTTAAATGAAAATCAAATAATAATTTTATAAAAGACACACATATTTTATTTTATTTTTTATGACCAACTGGTTCCCCTTAGCCGATGAATCATCAGGGTACAAAACGAAGATACAAAATTGTGGTAATATGTACTTAAAGAGGGAGAACACAATATAGAATAAAATAAGAGAAGAGTGAGAAAACAATAAAATAACATTTAAATTATAAAACAAAGGAATAGAAAAGAAAATGAGAGATATTTTGAAATGAAAGAGGCAAAACGTCAACTAAGATGGTAATTCGAATAATAAGAAATTGTATGAGTTTACGGGAAATATACCTAGTGCTGGATAAAGGTATCCGATTATTAAGAATATGACTATTCATTTTTATGGCTTTCTTTATTAGTGCTTCTAAATTATTTAATCTATTGCCATGACCATTTTCACGGAGAATATGAGGACCAGTGCTTTTATTGAAGGTAGGATGATTTTTAATAAGATTACTTCAATCTGTGGTCTTATACAAAGAAACTATTTCATTTTCATTAAATATGTATAACCATAAAGTGATAGCTTTCATCGAAAATATAAAAAAAAATAATTTTTAAAGTTTTCAACATGAACAAGAATTCAACCAGTCTTTATGACTTATCAGACTTCGCCGACCTGAGAGTGAGTTTTCTATGGGTAAGATTGTCTCTCACGCAGAGATAAGTCAAGTATTATGGTGCCAGTCCGTTCAATACTAATCCTTTCACACAAGAAGGCCAACTTTAAACTGAGCATTTACCCAGCTTTTACATTTATAACGAAGGCAAAATCAAAAACTTTCAGCGTACGTCGTTATCTATGTATAACCATTACCAGACACTGTGAATTTCCAAAAACAAACACGGGGAGGGTCGTTACAAATCATTCATAGACAATTTGTTTCGTTTACCGTACAACGCGAAATGGTTTGGAATGAAAAGAGCTAAACAACCGGCACCGGAACCTACCTCACCTTCCTAACCTTCCAGCCACCGGTGAAACATACAAAGCACAGATCCAAAACCAATTCGCTGATAAACTAGCCCCGAGCTTTCAGTGTTCAGAAATTTCTGAACAATTGAAGTTATCTTTTCCGTGCCTGAAAGAAAAAAAATCAAACGTACAAAAACGGGTTATGTAGGTGCACCACTTGACCTTGCTTATCAAAGCATTCATTCGTCCGAGGCACCATCTGATGTTTTACACACCGAAAGTCAGAACTTTCTCATACAAAATCACGTCAGTATATAAAGCGATGGAACTATTCAATGAAGCTGCATCTACCTTAGATATACTTAAATGAACATATATAGAGTTCTGTCATTATCTATTGATGTACGTACAAGAGTGACTGTTAGGTACATAACGATATACATACTTAAATAAAATATTTTTTGCACACATTTTTACACTTGCAAATTTAACGATTCTCTCATTAAATTTACCCAAGAGTGAACCTCTGTTAGAATTTTTTTTCATTTCTTACAATATTTGCGTTATTATATCATACATATTACGTCACACTACCTCAGTTTGTACTCATATAACTCCCTCGGTTATATAAAACCTTGTATTTATGTGGGGTGTAAATAAATGTTTAGTTTCTTATATTTTACTATGCATGTATCTACAATATTTTTAAATCATTCATCTCTTTACGTATTTGGTGAACAATTGTTTTTTTTTTAGATTTCTGTTAAATAAATACAATTTTATGACAAAATCTTAGTAAAAATGATTTTGGTATCACTTAGAGAAAAGTATATTCATTATATTTCAGTAATCCTTATCTAAGATATCGCACTTTGTTCAGGGTAAAATTAGAACCCCCTTTCGAAACGGGAGAGGTATACTGTAAATTATGTGTCAACAATAATATTGTTATTACCTTTAAATGGCCCCCTGTAGACAAGAGACCATTCAATATTATCCATTAACGATATATATTTAAGAATTTATGTTATTCACTTTAACCTCCGCCAACTCTCCCTTACCATACGAAAAAGAAAGAAATTTATTTAATCTTAGATTTCGGAAAAAAAAAACTGTGCATTTTTCACACTCGAACTTTTAATGCTTCAGGCAAAAAACCAAATCATTTTTCTAGAGTATTTGAAGGTTATTGAAGATATCTCGGTAAGCGGAATATCCTCGTTTTCAAAATCCAGTAGCTGCAATAACTCTTTTCTCGCATGCTTTACTTTCATCTCACCTCATCTTCTACTATTTATTCTATTTGGGTTGAAAACCTATTGATTCGACATGGCGCTTTCAGGCGTCCAAGCAATAATTTTTCTATTTTCTTAGAGAGCAACTACTTTGTGGTTTGATATATTTATTTTAGTAAAAAGATAACTTTTTTATGACCGATCGGTTTCGCTTAGTCTAAGCATCATCAAGGTACAAAATTAAACTTAAGAAAAAAAAATGCGGTTATATTTACATACATTTCCCAACCTACCACTTCCCCATATCCTTCTCCTTCCCACTACTTTCAGCCTCACAACATACCTCAATTAGAGATTCCATAATTCAACTGGCTCTAAACGGTTGTGAGCAGATGAGGACTCTTGTGCGGTATTCACTATAAAAAATAAAATAAAAACATTATCTATCTCTTTGTCTCTGTTCCTTTGTTATAATTTTAGTGTTATTCTATCGTTTTCTCATTGTTCTGTAATTTTATATTGTATTTTGGTCTCCCTCTGTATGTATTTATAACCGCACACTTGGTATTTTTTGTTAAATTAATTTTTTTATCCTAATGATGCTCAGACGAAGCGAAATCAGTCAGTTATAAAAAATAAAATAGTGTGCGTGGTCTTAAACAAAGTGATTTTTTACATTTAAAAAGAATAATTTTTCTACTTTAATTTTTACAAAAAAATCAGTTTGATACATAATCTAATCAATAAAATAAACTTATTTTTTAATATTCGTTTAAGACTCACGTTGATTATGAGAGGATATGTAAATGCGATCTCTCTATATTAAAACACAGTTATACTAGAAACGGCACGTTTATACAATCCACTGAATAATTGAAGCTCAATTCCAAATGTACGTATTTATTTTAAAGCTCTGCTGTATTTTGAGAGTTCGATGTAAATATTTAGAAATATATACTACGGAACGTAGAATTGCGGAACGAAAAGCAAAAGAAAATACAGTGTCGTACGATCAGACACATTTTAGTAATTATCAGCAAGTACTACCTGAAAAAAGTTTGAAATCCTAATCGACAAAAATGATTATTAAACTATCCAGTTTAATATTCTCAACCAGCCAACAGGATAATTTCTGACATATGAACCACATTGGAGTAAGAATATACGTGAAGAGAAAGCTAAATATTTTTACCCAACCAATAAAAATTGCAACCTTGAAGTATAATTTACACAATAATACTCTAGGTAGGTACTGTCATGTAACTGTCTTGCTAGAAATATAATAAAAATTAAATACAACAATTCTGAAGTATAAAACATTCACATTTATGACAAGTAAAATGCTACGTTCAGATATGAATTTATGATAAATTTGATGTACGAGTATAAAGTAGTTAGTTGTAATTAACATTCTCTAGGAATACCTATTGTAAAATTACATGAGTAAATTATGTGTCTTGTGAATTTAAGTTGGATTATTTTAATCGCGTGGTAATGAAGATTATAATTTGGAGACGAGCATTTAGAATTATTTATTTTATTGTATCCGCCCGAGAGAGCTTTTACATTAAAGGTTTACAATTGACAGCGAAACAATGAGAATTATATGCTCAAACAAAATGAAGAATAGTTTTAGAGTGGTAAATAATAGTGTTTAAATACATAAAAATATTATTGATTAAAGATTTATGATGTTATAACCTTCTTGTATCTACATTACGTGCAGTTAACTACATCAGCCACCTCTGCGTATGTATAACCAACTACATGCAATCTAGGCACAAGTGAGTATCTGAAAGATACTCACTTGTGCTGATATTATGGTTAAAATTATGTATAATTTTGATCAAGTAGTTCTCGTTGGTATATGAAAGGCAAGAAGGTTCAGTAAATTAGGGCTGTCTATAATACCATTGGCAATTTTATAAATAAAATTCAAGACAAAAATAATTCTAAGATCTGAAAGTTTTAATAAATGTTATTCTCTTATTAAGTTGTTAATTTAAGATGTTTTCAAGGCCAGATTAAGTTTATATTTTATATATCTAAGAAATTTATGTACAATTTATACTCGAAATAGTGACACACGCAATCTTTCATTAGTGTCAATTTTATTAATCTGACTAGATACTCTTTAAATAAAGTCCGATAATTTTCAAAGCTATGTTATTGACCCATATACGCCAGTCATTAGTTTCCAAGACACGAACTACATTTGTTTATGTTATGTGTTGAGGTGACAAGTATGAACATATCTTATTGACCTGAATGATTTCAGATCATCTGTAAACATTACGATTTGAAAGTTATTTAATAAATATAAAATACCATTAACAAACAACAAAAATAAAAAAAGACCTAAATGAAACAAAGAAAATGTTATTTAATAATCAATTGAATGAACTTTAAAGGTTACTTTTTATATAATTCAATTGAATTAAATTTAATATTATTATTATTGAGTTCTGCTATTTTAAGTTTTTTATTTTAGTTTTTAGTGACAGCTGTTTCGGCGTTTAAGGCCATTGTCAAACTGTGGTTAGGCCACATGGAAACGACTTATTTATACGATTTTGGTTTCTTATGTGATTACTAATTACGGTAAAAACCAAATTGATAATTACTGTATAAACCTAATTGTCTTGGATTATTCTGTGAGGTACTTAACTTAACAATCTGTTTTCCCATTTTATTTTAACGGCAGGTTTTTCTTTATTGTTTAATAATGTGATTGACCATTGGTTTTTTCATAAAAACTAAAATAAAAAACTTAAAATAGCAGAACTCAATAATAATAATATTAAATTTAATTCAATTGAATTATATAAAAATTAAAATGGAGTTCTACAAATTAAACACAAAAACTATAAATAAATTTAAAGGTTACATACATTGAGAAATTTTTACTGATAATTTTTTTTTTTTTAAACAAATATTTTCGGGCTGCGAATAGCGTGATAATTTTTTATACCACTAACCCGTTACGTTCGTATTGTGTGCTTCAAAAAATATTAATTAAAGAAAGCCATTAAAATTAATAGTCATATTCTTGTTAATCACTTAAATTTGTCCAGTAGTCCAATATTAGGTATATTTCACGTAAACTCATAAAATTTATCATTATTCTTTTATTTCCTTCTCAGTTGACGTTTTCCTCTTTTATTTCTTATTATCTGTTTCTTGCTCTCTGTTCCTTTGTTATAATGTAAATGTTATTTTTTTGTTTTCTTACTGTTCTCTTATTTTATTATAAATTGTGTTATTCTATTGTATGTACGAGTGTATATAACCACACACTTAAATACTTATACACGTATTTTTTGTTTAGTTTAATTTTGTGCCCCAATGATGCTTAGGCTTAGCGAAACCGGCCGGTCATAATTTTTTAATAAAATCTGTGGTATAATACAAAATTTTTATTTCATTTTAATTTTTGTTTTTTAAATGTGTACCCGACGTAACTCTTAGATTAAGGGAACAAATTTGTTATTAGATAAAATAAAAATACAACTACACCCAGTAATAGTGGTAGACGTAGAATTCCGTTACTATGGGCCGCACGCCACTGTGAAAACGTTTGTAGTAAAATACATTCCTGTGTCTGTCTGCATAATACGATATGTAAAATAGGCTCTGCCGCTAAAGGTTTATGCTATTTGTACCTATTGTTTGATTTGAGGATACCGGAAGACAGACTAAATAAGGGAAGGTATTAATGGGCTTTGTTATAAACTTGTGTCGTCATTATTCATGATTTCAATATTTTCACTCGAGTGAGTCTGAAGATGGTATAAATCATAACAACGGAATACTTTCTTTGCACTGAATTTGTTAACACAATATTTGCCATTTTGTTCAACCACACTTACTCGTATATAAAAAAAAAATATTGAAAATTCACGTGTTTCTTTATTGCGATTTTTGATCACATAGATTCATGTATATGTGATTTTTTCTTGTAAGACCTTTCAATTCGTATACAATAGGCATGTCAATAAAATTAATTATGTTTAAAAAAATAATTAATAATTTTGAAAATGTTCGATCAGTTTCACCGGAAGTAAGAAAAACATAAGCTTACGGCACACGAAGACGCCCACAACACCTTTATATCGATATATCGACGGTTTGTATGTTCGAGTGGTAAGACGCTTGACTACGAATCCAGAGGTCGCAAGCTCAAACCCGGCGTGCGCAAATAAATTTAATTTAATTAATATGTTTCATACCACATTTACTTCATTCAAAATTATATATAGAAAGGCTGATAAGGATATTGAAAGAAGGGTGAATGCAGGAAACTCCATTAATGGAGGACTGAACGCTGTTGGGGCAAATAAGAAATTGTCCAAAGAAGCGAAGCTAGCAGTCCACAATGGAGTGCTTCTACCAACCCTGATGTATGGTAGTGAGGCATGGAACTGGCAGAGGAAGGATGAAAGTAGACTGAATGCTGTGAGAAATGAGATCTTTGAGACGGATGTGCGGTAAAACCATGTATGACCGTATTACAAATGTGGATATCCGGAAAGAATGCAAGGCTGATATGAGCGTAATGGATAGGATTAAGAAAGGGACGCTTAGATGGTTTGGGCATGTAGAGCGAATGAACGAAGAAAAGAGTGTGAAAAGAATATATGATGCGAAAGTGAATGGAAGAAGAAGTCGAGGACGCCCGAGAAAGACATGGCACGATCAAGTAAATCAAATACTTGAATCGGGTCATGTGAAGAGTCAGAATAACAGAAGAATATGTATGAGACGATGTATGAATGTAAATGAAGCAAAAAGTGTGTGCCAAGACAGAGTTGTATGGCGGTCCGTCCTCTCTGCCTACCCCTGCGGGGAAACGGCGTGATGGTTAGTTAGATTTTTATTTTTTTTTAAATTATATATATGCCATATTGACTCATTTAATGAATGGTGTGAAACTAACTGGCCAGAATTAATCATTGATAAATGTAAGATCATGTTGTTTTATAGAACTCATAAACCGATCCTCTTCAATTATAAATTAATTAGTGTCTCCCCATCTACAGTCAGATCTATAAAAGATCTTGGTGTCACTCTAGACAATAACCTTTCTTTTCGTGACCACATTAATAATTCAGTTGATAAATCACTAAAACTTCTTGGCTTCATCAATAGAATTCCATGTGACTTTGAAAATATAAAGACCCTAAAAACCGTTTAGTGCTCATTAGTTCGCCCTCATCTAGTAGAATATGCTAGTGTAATTTGGTCCCCTTTCTATACCGTTCATATTGAATCCGTACAACATCGCTTCTTAGGCGGTATTGCATGGAGATTATGGCGAGAAAGAGGCGATTATTCATATAATGAAATAAGCGCAGGAAAGGCTTTGATTTAATTTTCATTCACAAAATTATTAATTGTTTTATTGACTCACCTTCTCTGTTGCTACTTAAACAGTTCAACATTCCTTGCCGTAGACTCAAAAACTATGAATTGCTGCTTCTCAATCATCACTTTACTAATAATGGGTATAATTCTTCAATGTCCAGAATGTCGAGACTTGTTTACTCAAGCCATGGTCTTGAAAGTTTTCGTGGCAGTCTAAATGATTTTCGTCATTCTTTGTGACTCTACCAAAACTTTGACTAGACCAAGGCTTGAATGTTCTCTCTTATGTTTATTTTGTCCTATTTTTGTCATCGCTTTTATTTATTATTGTGTATGTGCTATACTTTCTCTGTTGCTTTTTTTCTATTTCGTGTTTTATGTCTTTTTTATAATTGGACTTTAGTCCGTTAATTTATAAATAAATAAACAAATTCGTGGTACGTTCCAGAGTGGTTGATACTCAAAGTATCGCCCTGGTGAAAGACCACCATTCAAAATCGAAACGTTGTTTAAAATAGCTTTAGCCGTGTTTAGTGACCATATCTGAATAGCCAGGTACTTCCCGACCTTCCCTTTCCCCATATTTTTCCTCTTCCCACTACCTTCAACTTCACAACATACCCCGATTGAGTATGCCATAGTTACACTGGCTCTACATGGTTGGGAGCAGTGGGTCTTTTGTGTGGTACTTACAATAAAAATATATTTATTTATATATCTTCAGTGCTTGTCATATGAAGGACGGTTATCATTAGAAAAAAGAACAGATAACAAAAAAAGAAAAAGTAAATATCGCATAAAGTCCGTACATATCTGAATACTTGAAAGCATTCAGCTTTCATCTTCTCAGAGGTCTTCTTCATCCTCTGAAGGCTAAAACATAGAACTATTCACAATCCGCCTAAGTGAGTACGTAAGTTTCCAGAGCCTTTACAAGAGGAGAGATCTGCAAAACCGTATGTTGCACTCTTTGCATTTCATCTTATCTACGATTCCTTTTAGAAACCATCGTACTGGAGTCTGCCTCATAGCGTTATACTCGCTTTAAGTTCGTGCTCTGTACTGTTACCTCGAATTCCTTTCAAAGTGAATACATCGTCTGCATTTTAATAATAGATTTCTCACAAATAACACGCAATATGGATTTTACATGCACAACGGTATTTATTCATAATACAAATACGAATTATTCTCAAAACTGGACAAGATTCTTTTCTTTTGTAACGACAGAGAACAAAAAAAGTTTTAAATTCTTTAAAATAGAGCAATGAGAATTATACTTAGGCAAAATAAATACTCAAAAGTAACTAAAATTTCAGATAAACTAAATTGGCTAACACTAAAACAGACGCTCACTTTAAACACATTGATATTTTTACATAAATAAAAAACCAAAACAAACCAAACCTTCTTACCAAAATATTTTTCTAAAAAAATTATCTACAATGTTGATATTCACAAATATAATAAAAGGGCATGCAAAGAAATTGGGCTACAAAAAAATAATGAAGCCAACACACAAAAAAGCTTACTATATAGAGGGATGTAGTCTTATAATACGCTGCCGGAAACCATCGCAGTTTTGCCAGTCAATACATTCAAACTAGCGTGTAAAAACTATTTAAAATGCATGTAAATCAAAATAATAAGTATTATGGTAAAGTCAAAAAGGGAATGAAATAATTAGCTACTTGATAACTTGAATATAACGAGTAACTAATATAAAATAAATAAAAGTAAAAATTGTTAATGTGAGACATTATTGTGAATCAGACATTATTCTACCGATTTCGAGAGTAAATTCAGATTCAATTCAACGCCCACTTGCTAGCTCCAGTGGAATCTAAAAGCAATGGAAGATTGAAACCCATGGAAGAAGGAATCATTCTTCTCTCGTGAAATGAAGAAAGAGAGATCTCGGAATTTCAACGTGCACCGTTTCATCGAAACGTCTGTATTTTAAAGATTGCATTCCGTTCCTTAATGTAGAAGAATCTAACGGATTGCCCGTTTCGATCGTAAATTCTAAAATAGCTTGCACTATTGAGGTGTAAGCGGCGATCGAATTGATTTCAAACGCGATGACGGTGTTGGGGTTGCAATATTTCTACCAGAAGTGCCAATTCTCTAATCTGACAAACCTAAATACATTGCGTTGCGAGTGTTTCCAAACTAACCAACTAACCATCAAGCCGTTTTTCCGCACGGGTAGGCAGAGAGGATGGACTGCCATTTAACTCTGTCTTGACACACACTCCTTGCTTTATTCACATTCATATATCGTCTCATACATACTCTTCTGTTATTCTGATTCTTCACATGATCCGATTCAAGTATTTGATTTATTTGATCGTGCCATGTGTTTCTCGGGCGTTTTTGACTTCTTCTTCCATTCACTTTCGCATCGTACATTCTTTTCACACTCCTTTCTTCTTTAATTCGCTCTACATGCCCAAACCATCTAAGCGTACCTTTCTTGATCGTATTCATTACGCTCACATCAGCCTTGCATTCTTTCCGGATATCCACATTTTTAATACGGTCATACATGGTTTTACCGCACATACGTCTTAGAGATCTCATTTCCACAGCATTCAGTTTCCAAACGATTCAAATAAAGATCAATTGTTACATTCGAAATACTCGTTTGCGGAGGGTTGACTTGCACGATATACTGTATGTTTTTATTTATGTTAAAAAATAGTTATGAACATTAAAACACAGTTACCATATAATAAAAAAGAAGACAGTTACTTGGTAAACATAATTTTTAAATATAATAATAAGTAATGTAGACATACATGTTTAACAAATTAAATTGATCCGATTTAAAATGATTGATCACCAGTGAACATGTAATCTTTGGAATAGTGGACAGATTTACATTAGACTTTCGATTTCTATGTTTATGACAGTGAAATCGATTGATTCAATTGAATCAATCGAAGAATTATCTGTTGAAGATAGGTTTCTTCATCAAGGCACACGAACACGCCTACTGTGACTTTATCTTTTCAGTATTCATCACAGAATTATAACTTTCCAAAACAGAATATTTTCCAATGACGGCAAGCAATTTTCTGTCAATCAAGGCTTCCTTTGAATTTCACCAGTACCAAAATTTTTTTTTTTTCGCATTACTTACTTGAATCAATGAAATCGTAAAAGACATTGGAGTAACAAAATAACTATTTTCATAGAATAAAAATAAGGTTTACACAAATTGCAGTTTCAGCCAAAAAAAAATGCGTAAATCGTCTTTGAATTCTTATTTGTGCACAATTTCAGTTAAATACTTGTTTGCTTGCAACTTTGTTGACAAGGGTATGTAAAAATATGTAGCAAGTTTTATTTTTTATTTTTTATTCTCCCAATAAAATGAAACTATTTAAGGACATTTTTAAAGCAATACATTTTTTTAGGACGTTTCAGTTTTAAACAACAGCTTTTTGTTGTCAGAATCGTATTAATCATTATTACCAATAACTATTTTATTGCTTAAAAAGAAACTAAAAATTACTTTTTGTTTTGTTGAAAATTCTGCCTTTTTAAAAACAATAGTGGCTGCGTATAATGGTGCCTAGGTTAAATGGGTTTTATGAACCTAATAATGAAGAATAAACTTTGATTGACAAAATGATTGATTGGATGATTTTCTGTTGTTGATAAATTGGAATATACCTGCCTGCGGCTCAGATAGATGAGCTTATTGGGTTCATCGAAAATTGAACAAATAAAGCAATTAATTTCACTATCACGCTTTGTTTAAAATTGGACATCACCAATACAAAATTGTCTAAGAAGCCTAACTGTGGATTACAAAATGATGCATAAAATAAATAAATAAAAAAAGAATTTCGTTTGTGTAAAATTATTTTATCGATTGTAAAATAATAATAATAAGATTGTAATACTTAGTACGAAAAATTCCTAGATATTCAGGAGAAAAAAGTAGCGTTTTGTAAAGCCGCACAAAACAACAACAAAAAGTTGAAATGTTAATTAATATCTCAAACAGAAAATTAAAAATTAAAAAAAAGGATTTCAACTTGTTTTTGGATTTGAAATTGACAGTTTTAGTAATTGCACGAAGAAATTCTGATGAATTCCAAAAATACGAGTAATTTTTTGATAAAATCAACTCGAAAAATGAATAAAATGAACTCTTACAAAAAAAAACAAATGACGTAAACGCACCTACCTACAATCTTTTTTTTGTATAACCACACTTTACCGGTAGAAAATGCCTCCGTGGTCGAGTGGTAAGACACTCGACTACGAATCCAGAGGACGCGAGTTCAAACTCGGCGAGTACAATTAAATTTTATTTAGTTAGTTTGTGTCATAACCACGTCACAACACAAATAATTCATATAAAAATAATATAAATATATTTGCCGCACGTTTCAAGTTTTTAAGTATCGCCCTGGTGAAAGACTACCATTCAGAATCAAAACGTTGATTGAAATGGCTTCAGCCGTGTTTGTTGACCAGATCTGAATAGCCAGATACTTACCAACTTTCCATTTCCTCATCTCTTTCTTCTCCCCACTAATAATAATTGGCTGATTTATATAGCGCCGTTTTCGTGACAGAAATATCACCTTTCACCCTCACAACATACTTTAATTAGGGATGCCATAGTCACACCGGCTCTAGACAGTTGGGAGCAGTTAGAACTCTTGTGTGGTATTCACTGTAAAAAAAGTTTTAATTAAAAATTAAACATTTTCCAGTTCTTTATATAACAGAAGAGTATGTATGAGACGATGTATGAATGTGAATGAAGCAAGGAGTGCGTGCCAAGACATAATTATATGGCGGTCTGTCCTCTCTACCTACCCCTGCAAGGAAAAGGCATGATGGTTAGTTAGTTAGTTAGTCAGTTCTTATTATAAAAACACTTTCCCGTTTTATATTTGATGGTGATCTTTTTATAAAAATATATATATAATTTATTTATTTAGGAAACATTGAGTTTTATACATATTTTGATTAATAAGGACATAAGTGTGTTGAATTCACCAGTGAAATTTTCGCTTATACCCGTATATATTTTTAGACAAAATGGAAAGAAAAAAAAAGTTATAATAATATAAACAATTGTAATAATTTATAAACAAATATTGGAATTAAAGTATATATTTATAATCTAAAAATAATAAATATACCAGTTGGAAATTTTTAAAATAAACTTTGACGAAAGGGGCGTGGTACCTATTTAATATCAAGGTATAAATAATAAACGTTTTGTAAATCTCGTTTTAATAGCATTAAAGAAAAAGGAAGGTTTATTCCTGAGACGGTAACGCAATGAGAATACAGAAAAGCCAACATTAAAACAGAGATCTTCGACTTGAAGTTTACTCAAATGTAAAAGCAGCATATTTATTCGGTGTTGAACCTCGAACAGGGGGAGTTCGGGGAAACCATCCATCTTGGTTTGATGTTTGCGTTACTTTCCATGTGGAAATTTTTGGAAAACGTTGGAACGTGTAAAATACGGCTCCTCGTCGAAACTACGTGAGGAACTGTGGAATTGTGGAACTGTGGAACTGTACGCCGCGGGAAATCTAACGGGGAAATTGTTTTCTGAAGAAATCCCTGTTCGTGCGAAATGATATTTCGATACTAAATTGTTCGCTTGCATATTATTCCCGGATCTATCGAATGAAAATCTTCCCTTGGATATTATATTCGCACACGTTTTATCTTTCAAACGAAAATCTTCTTACTTAAACAGAAAAATAGCTCACTTACTGTGTGCTCTGGCATCATGAAATTTGAAAACATATCTTCAACTCAAGATGTCTTTTTTTTCATTTCCACTTTATTAAAAAAAATATTTAATTAATTCTTATCTCAACTACAATAACCTCCATGGTCGAGCGGTCGAGACACTCGACTATGAATCCAAAGGTCTTGAATTCAAACTTTTATTTAATTAATATGTGTGATAACACATTTAATTCATTTGAAATAATAAAATATTTCCAACACGTTCCAGAGTGGTAGATACTCTAAGTATCACCCTGGTTAAAGACCACCATTCAGAATCAAAACGTTGCTTGAAATGGCTTTAGGCGTGTTTGGTGACCAGATCTGAATAGCCAGGTACTTCCCAATCCTCCTGTTCCCCATCGCCTTCTCCTCCCCACTACATTCAGCCTCACAATATACCTCGATTGGGGACGCCATAGTATCACTGCCTCTAGACGATGGGAGCAGTTGGGACTCTAGTGCGGTATTCACTATAAAAAAAATTGAATATACATAAAACCCGGTTGTTTGTAGCTGTAAAAACGTCATTGCTGCTATTTTAACTCCACAAGGTCATTTTCATCAAACGATCTAGAATCTTCTAACTTTGACACGTACAATTATTAATATAACAATGCCTCAGTTACGACCTTCCATACAACATCCCCAAAGGTAACAGAAGCCCTGAGAGAAATAATTTTTCACAAGGCTTCCCGTGTGGAATAAAAAAAAATAGTTGATCCAATTTTTATTTTTTTCGTGAATGTCGTAAAACTTATTGTAATTTTGCTATGTGTGATAGAAATTTATAATACACAATGCATATTAAACTATTAAGGAGTTTATGTTGCTAAATTTGTTCTGTTGGTTCATGTTATTTCGTTTGAAGAATCGAAATAAATAAATAGATAAAAAATCGTTGTGCGAAATGTGTTTTTTTCAGCATTTAGTTTTATTTCATACTTCCTACTTCTATTTCAAAGCTCACTGCAGTTAACCATCATGGTTGGTGTAAAAAATCCATTATAAACTGCAAGTCTCGCTTAGCTTGACGACCTCGTATAATTAACTACCTCATGCAGTACTCTGGTCATTTTAATAGTATGTGTTGGATTTCGAAGAGATAGTTTCTTAGGTTCTTACCTTCCTGTTTTACAACCAGTTTCTACCTTACTCAACCATTTCACCATATTTGATTTCCGTATCCAACAACACCGAGTTTGAAAATAAGTGTCAACCAATAATTAAAAGAGAGTTATGTGAAAAAACGTAATCGTTCGCTGGTGTCTCGTTTGGTCGTTCGTTTTGTTATTCAAATAATATTGAACTAAGTATTTTTGTTGTGGTGTTCGTTAATAATACTTTGTGTAAAAATATTCAACAACTTAAACATCAATTTCATCGGTGCGTGAATTGGTTTCCTTACTTCTTTCTTTCCATAATCTCTCCACATCCATAAATCACATTTCCCTCAGGTATTAGTAGTTTATTGTTTTACGGTCCACTTTTTTCCAAATTAATCTGAAACTAAAAACAAATTCAGTGTTTTATCGCAGCTTTGGATCCAACAGTATGTATCTACTATCCTGAAAAGAGTTTAGTTTTTGCTACAAATAATAAAGGATTTACCGAGTAAAGTTACTTAAGGACTTGTTTCATTTTTAAATCTTAATCTCTTTGTTTAATTAAATTCTAAGGGAAATGAATGTATTCCAGTCTCAACTTAAATTAGTTTTATAATAGGGACAGATTTAATCTCCAAACAAAATTAAAACGCTGACATTTTAAACGTTGTCCGAGAAATTTCTACAGATTAATTAAATTACACAATGGCGATTCAAATTTACATGTTAATTTTTAAAACCTTTAATTAAAGACGTTTTTTTGTTTTATGAATGTTGTATTTTTTCTCAAAGCATCAACAAATTTTTTTATAAAAAGAGAAATAATGGTTAACAAAAATAATTGATAAGTGTTAAAATCATTAACTTTGTGGCTTCCCGTATTTATAAATAAAACAGATACAATTTATTTAAAACCACTTTAATTTCAATATTTTGTCGACCGGTTTCGGAAGCACCCTTCCAGAATACAGAATACCAAGATATATATTCATATTTAGGTGTTTGAATGGGAAGGAGAAGGGGTAATTGAGGGGATTATGGGAATAACAGAGCGGCTTCCTGGAAATATGTATAGGATAGAACTTGTGACAAATGTATTTGATTATTCAAAATACTACATTTATTTTTCAAAGGTTTTCTAATTTCTAATGCTTCTTAGTTATCTATTTTTTTTACCTTTTTTACTACTGTAAAGAACTTAAACCCCTTTATCCCTATTAAAATAATTATCAGTAGCAATGAGATGATCAGAGTTCGCCATCACCTCATTGTTACTGAAGTTTGTGAAATACATAATTAAAAAAAAAACATCACAGTATTTAATTAATTGTTATATTTATATTCTACTTATTTATGTATGACATATAAGCAGTATTTAGTTTTAAAATAATATTTATGTTACATGATTGGACATGAATTTATATTTGAGCTCTATGATTGTTTGAAAAAATATTATGAAGCTGTTAGGTGTTGGAGTAATTTTAATTACATGATAATTTATCATATTATTTGTTTTGAAAATGAAATAGTAACTTTTTTTATAAGACCACCGAGCTTATTTTATTTTTTATACCCGACCGGTTTTGCTTAGCCTAAGCATCATCAGGGTGCAAAATTCTTGTACACAAAAATACAGTGTGTTATATATACATACAGAAGGAGAATATAAAATTAAATCAAAAAAGAGAACAGTGGGAAAACAAAATAATAATACCTGAATTATAATAAAGGAACAGAGTTTTTTTGTTTTTGTTGAGTGAATACTAAACTAAGGAAAACCGGTCTATATCTCCGGCTAAGCAAAATAAAAAATAAAATGAAATGTGTGGTCACATACAAAGTAATTATTTCATTTTAATTAAATATGTCAAACCACAAAGTGATTGTTTTCTACGAAAATATATTATGTATTATTACTGAAAATAATTAGTAAGGTGTGTGAGTTAGCGATTGTTTTTGCTTTTCACGTGACGGTTAACAAAGATTTTTAAGACATTATTAAAGAGTAAAGGCTAGTTACATATAACGCGTCACAGCGGATTAAAAAACGAGAATACAATTTTCTTTTGTGAACTCAACCACGTGATAAATTATTTGTTCACATGAATACGTATTATACTTTATCTGGAATTAAACACAAGAAGGAATTTATGTTAGGGTGGGTCATTAAATCTTTTTTTTTTCGATTTTTGACCGGGCAAATTTGCTAGTTTTAATACTGAATAAAAGTCCCGTTTAACAAAATATTTCATACTACTTTTGACCCCGTACCAGAGTTCAATGTTTATATCACCATACATTTGTTTTACTACTGCAAGTTCAAAAACTGTTTATGAACGTTTATTACTATATTTTCGTAAAAAGCGATCACCTTGTGATTTGTCGTATTTAATGAAAATGAAAAGATAACTTATAATCAATGCTAAGGATAAAGGTGACAAACCAAGTCACTTAGGAATTTGTAGGTTGGATTGTGGTGATTGTTCTGCATTTTATATTGGTAAAACAACCCGTAATGTCAATGTTAGAATCAAAGAACATTTTAGATGTTTGAATAAACACAGTTTATTAGAACTCGACAATTGATTGAAAACATCTTATTGAAAAAAATCATACATTCAATTAAATCACCAGTGCTCATATTTTCCATAAAACTGGTCATGGCAACAGATTAAATAATGAAAAAGCACTAGAAATAAACATATGTGATAAGATAGTCATATTCAGATTAATCAGTTAAATTTGTCCATTAGTTTAATATTTGGTATATTTCCAGTACACACTTTAAATTACTCATTTTTTTATCATGTTTTCGGTTGAAGTTTTGCCTTTTTAATTTCATATTTCATGTATCTTTCTCTTTGTTCCTTTTGTTATAATTTAAATGTAATTATTTTGTTTCTTACTGTTCTTTTTTATATTTTACTTTAAATTGTGTTCTACATCTGTGTAAATGAGTATATAAAACCAAACACTACATATTTTTTGTTCAGTTCAATTTTTTACCCTGATAATGCTTAGGCTAAGCGAAACCGGTCGATCATGAATTTTTGTTTTTTAAATACCGTGGTCCTTTATACAAAGGTATTACACCATTTTCATTGTTTATCGTCTTCATTGTCATATCATGATTAACGTTTTTTAGTTTAACTTTTGATAACAGCTGGCAATTGTAAATTTTGAGCTAAACTTTTAAAAAATACGAGACGAACATATTGTCTTTCCCACTCGAGTCAAAAAACTGTTGAAAGAGTCAATTTAGTCAAATATTTTCTATTATTGATTATTTTTTGGAGCTCTTAAAGCTATCTGGTTTGCTTTATTTGAATTATGTGTCTTCTTGTCTGCAGATAACGCTTCCCTACATACATGATTCTTTTGAGACCCCTGTGAGAACATCAATTTTAAAAAAGTATTTTTTAAACTGAAGGCCCAGCCTAATGTACGTGTAGCCTTGTAATTTTGTAATCAGGAATCTAGAACAATTCGACTTGTTATTTCAATGCAACGAATTGATGATTGGATTGGCGCTGGCCAGGCGCTGGGAATAACCTTATTGAAGAGAACAGCCACAGTCGGACTACAAAGAACGTGGAATTAGCGAAATAAGTCCAATGTGGTTTTGTACGAGGAACAAACGTTTTCCATAAGCTTGCGTGCTTAAAATATATACACTTTCCTACAGATATGTTAAAGCTCCTCAGTAAAAAATATGAAATCAATAATGCAAGGTGTAAGAATTTATTTCGCGCATTTAAAATTTTGTAATTTTTAAATAATTTTTTTACATCAAGGTACTAATGCCATCTACCGTTGAAAGTCAGAATATCTTTCAATTCAAGTACCGTTGACTGTGTGCTTAGTTTCTGCACGAATTCAACCAAGCAGGTGTACATCGACCGACTGATAGAAAAAAAAATATGGTGTTTTTTGTTTACTATCTAAGTTTTGTATATAACACAAATATTTAAATGCCATAGATAATGTTACGTTGCTATTAATTAGATATGTCCTAGGAAGTAAAATTTGTACAGCGCCCTTTAAGTGATATTTCACAAAAACGATGGTATGAAAATTAATAATAGTTTTTATTACAAAGTATAATAATAATGATAATAGTTTTCGTATAAAGCAATCACTTTGTGCTTTGAAATTTTTAATGAAAATTGAATTATAACTTTGTATGGGACCACAGATTTTATTTTAATTTTTATGAAAGACCGGTTTCGCTTAAGAAAGATCATTCCTTCAATAAAAGCACCGGTACTCATATTCTTCTCACAAAAATGGTCATGGCAACATTTTAAATAATTAAGGAGCACTAAAAATAAAAAAGCCATTAAAATTAATAGCCAGATAAATTCATTCCTCAAAATCAGTTAAATTTGTCCACTAGTCCAATATTAGATATATTTCTTGTAAACTCATAAAATTTCTCATTATTTTTAATCACCTTCTCAGTTGATGTTTTGCCTCTTTCATGACATATTGTCTGTTTTTTTCTCTCTGTTTTTTTTTGTTATAACTTTATTTTACTGGTTTATTGCTGTTCTCTTGTTTTTTTTTATATTGTTTTCTCTCTCTGTATGTGTATTTAACCGCACACTTTGTATTTTTTGTTTAGTTTAATTGTGCACCTTGAAATTGCTTAGGCTAAGCGAAACCGGTCGGTCATAAATATTAAAATGATTTTCCTGGTCCCATACAAAGTTAAATTTTCATTTCTTTACATTTACATAAATGAATATGTGTCATAACACATTTAATTCATATGAAATAATATATAGTATATTTGCGGCACGTTCCAGAGTGGTAGATACTGTAACTAACTAACTAACAAACCATCACTTCGCTTTTTCCGCAGGGGTATGCAGAGAACAACACAGCACACACTGTCTCGGCACACACTCCTTGCTTCATTCGCATTCATACAACGTTTCATACATACTCTTCTATTATTCTGACTCTTGATTTGGCCACACTCAAGTATTTGACTCACTTGATCGTGAAATGTCTTCCTCGGGCGTCGCCGACTTCTCCTACCTTTCACTTCCGCGTCAAGTATCGCCCTGGTGAAACAACACCATTATTTTTCAACGAAGTCATTTTTATTTTAGCTAAATCGAAAACTGAAGATTTCACCGGTGTGTTTTTTTTTTATCTTAAGAAGTGTTTCAATGAAAAATGTTGGCATTTCCCGCTCTCTAGCCCTTGGAGAACTGCAGTGTCTTACATTTTACAATCCACAGCTTCCGTCACTGTACAAACAGAGGCAATTTTCCAGTCCACCGGTTGTTTGAGCGTAGAATAATGGACACAAATCATGCATGTAATGCGCACTGCGGGGACTTGGTCGGGAAGTATGCGCTTTGGTGAAGCAAGGTTTGAATATGACAATATGTAGGTTCATTGATTAAATTCATCATTATCAGAATACCTTACCATAGAAGTACGTTAGATGTAATACAAGCTACTTAAAAAGGTTTTTTGTATTATTTTTTTATTCAACACTATGCAAGACAATTTTACTGTAATATACAATGACGTTACATATATATATATAGACACGTTGTAAATCTCTCAAAGTGGCAAGCAATAATCACGCTAGTTGGTGTGATCGGTGTTTGAGCCGATTTAGTACTAAATGGTCACGCTTCGCTTGAGGTCGTTTCAAGTATGGAACGCGGTCCAAACTTCGGATCTGTTTCGTTTTTATACATATATTCTATGAATGTCTATCTTTGTCATGCACGATTGATATTTGAATGATGAATTTACTGGTAACGTGTGTGTTTTGCTTGCCATATTTTGTGTTATTATGCTAAGGCTATAACGTGTCTGTATATGTCACGTCATTGGTAATATATGACATTTTGTAATAAAGATGTGTTGAATAAAATATTATTTTATTCACAGTCCTTCTCACTAGGGATTTGTGTTCCGAGGGGGACTGTAGGTTTCTGCGTTGGTGTCACTGGTTCCATGTTGACTTCATAATCTTTATAATATCCTCGTCTTCATGAATATTTATCCACATTTTAATGTTGCTCTTGAATATTTGCATCCCCGTGGCATCTCTAATATAATTTGGGAAAGCATTTTATAATTTGGCAGCATGGAACTTGTGGTTTTTCTCCCGAAAGATGTGTTCAATCTTGGAATGTTGATTTTATTTAAAGTTTTTGTTCTTGTAGTGTGTGTGTTGGTCAGTAAGGTAATAATAAATAATTGACGGCCTCCATGGTCGAGTGGTAAGACGCTCGACTACGAATCCAAAGGTCGCGGGTTCAAACCCGGCGTGCGCCAATAACTTTCATTTAATCAATATGTGTCATAACGCATTTAATTCATATAAAAATAATAACAAGTATATTTGCGGCACGTTCCAGAGTGGTAGATACTCTATGGTCGCCCTGGTGAAAGACCACCATTCAGAATCGAAACGTTGCTTGAAATGGCTTTAGCCGTGTTTAGTGACCAGATCTGAATAGCCAGGTACTTCCCAACCTTCCTCTTCCCGATCTCCTTCCCCTCTCCACTACCTTCAGCCTCACAACATACCCAATTTGGGGATGCCATAGTCTCACTGGCTCCAGACGGTTGGGAGCAGTTGAGACTCTTGTGCGGTATTCATGTAAAAAAAAAAAAAATCTTTCTTTTAAAATTAAGTAGAGCGTTTTTGTGTATATTTTTGTAATGCTGAGAAGATTAAGGTTATTTTTAATTTCTTTTGACGGAGCTCTTATAGGTACCTGTTTAGTTGTTTTTTAAAACATTAATTGTTTTTTTAAATATTTTTGCTTTTATAGTTGATAGTTAGATTATTAAACGGCCTCCATGGTCGAGTGGTAAGACGCTCGACTACAAATCCAAAGGTCGCGGTTCAAACCCGGCGTACGCCAATAATTTTATTCAATAATATGTGTTATAACACATTTAATTAATATAAAAATAATAAAAAACATTTTTGCCGCACGTTCCAGAATGGTAGAAACTCTAAATATCGCCAGAGGTCACGGGTTCCGGCACGGCGGGCGCAAATATATATTTTTTAAAGATATGTGTCATAATACATTTAATTTATCTAAACTTATATAATTGTACTTGAACGGCACGTTCCAGAGTAGTAAATACTAAGTAACGCCTTGGTGACAGACCACCATTCAGAATCAAAATTTTGCTTGAAACGGCTTTAGCCGTGTTTGTTGACCAGATCTGTCTATACAGGTACTTTCCAACCATCTTCTTTCCCATCTCCATCCCCTTTCCACTAATTGACGGTCTCCGTGGTCAAGTGGTAAGATGCTCACTTATAAATCCCGAGGTGGCGGGTTTAGGCCTGGCATGCGCAAATAAATTTATTTGATCAATATGTGTCATAACACATTTAATTCAATCAAAATAATATATTGTATATTAACGGCACGTTCCAGAGTGGTAAATACTATAATAATAAGTATCGCCCTGGTGAAAGACCACCGTTCAGAATCGAAACGTTGTTTCAAATGGCTTGAGCCGTGTTTGGTGACCAGAATAGCCAGATACTTCTCAACTTCAACTTCTTTATCTATTTAGTTTTTCCACTACCTTCAACCTCACAACATCCCCTGATTGGGGATGCCATAGTCTCACTGGTTCTAGACTGTTGAGAGGATTTCTGACTCCTGTACCATATTTGCTTAAAAAAAAAATATATATATGTTCACCTAGTGAGTGTGTAGAATATTATCCGTTTTGATATAAAAGTAAGAATTCACCAGCTATTGTTCTAGCTTGGGTAAGGAAATATGCACGATAAAAAATTAGGACACAAAATGCAATTGGCCCAACCAATAACGTGTCTATATCATACTGATATCAATTCTAGCGTTGTCACCGCTCCGTACGAAGTACTACAAAGAACTACTTCATTTTGCGGCAGTTAATACTTCATCCATTTTTCATTAAACAAATACTCCAATTGAAATTAGATTACAAAGCTACAAAGAACTACTTTCTTTTGCGGCAGTTCAGTTACGAAGTTGAACATCAAAGTCTGCAAAGAAGTACTTTATTTTAAATACTTCAATTGAAGTTTAACTTCAAAGACTACAAAGAACTTCAGAACGCACACTTCAATTGAAGATCATTTTTGGGGAGGAATCTTTTTCAATTTGCTAGCACTTTTCGATCTCGAATCTCTACCGAGTAGTGATTTTTTTCGGGGAGGAACTTCTGTCGATTTGCTAGTACTTTTTGAAAAATTCCAGTTCCAAAACTAACTGGATAAATAACCGGTTTCTCGCCAGTTACCGGTAACTGGAGCCGCAAGTAACGATAACCAATTCTGATATCGACCATCTCTAGTACGTTTCGATTTCAAATCTCCTCTTGGCGAGTTCGACTTCAATTGAAGTGTTCACTGCGATGGGTTCATTTTAAAAGGTTATTTAAGTCTGTGAAGCATTCACAAGAGAATGTAGTTTTTCCCAACGCTAGTCAATCTATATTTCTTAAAATAATAAACTTCTTTATTAGTCTTCTGACATTCGAATTTGAACAGCCTTTCCAATTCTTAATAATAAACACCTTGGACTAAAAAAAATCACTAATTCAACTGCAAACTAACTAAAATGGTGGAGAAAAACTTAAAAATATCCTAAACAATAATATTATGGAGACAATGGAATGAATTATTTAATAAAACTTTTTTTCCGAATCAAGCCTTAATATTTAAAAAAGGTACCGAGCCAACTTGTAGAATACCTAAAATTATATGTAAAGTGTAAACATAAAATTCTAGTGATGTCGTAAAACTGGCACGGCCAATGAACAACTCTGCACAGTATAAAAACGTCCCCTACTAAACTTGAATCACCGATGGACAGGGCAATTTAATAAGGCTCGCTTTAATTTGCAACCCTTATCCAACTCGAGTGTCCAATTTAAAGATAAATAAACACATTTTTGTCACATTAACTCACCCCATCCCTTTTCACTCTCGGATAATACAATCGAGAAAACAGAAAAAAACTTTCAAAACCATATCCGCCTCGGGATGTTCAATATGTCTTTTATTTTATTTTTATTTAACTGCATATAACAGGCATGCTGCCCAAAACATATATATATATATATATATATATATATATATATATATATATATATATATATATATATATATATATATATATGTGTATATATATATACATATGAGGTGTTATTTAATTAGAATATTTAACAACAGTAAGTAATCAAGTGAAAACTTATAAAAAATGCAAAAGTAAATGAATAACAAACAAAATCAAAATAATAATATTATACAAAGTAGAACATTAAAAAATGGATTATTGGCACCTGTATAGAAGAGATGCCTATTAGCCGTTTGGTACTTGGTACTTCATATAACCAGTTTATAACTAAAGGGTACCATTACAATATCAGCTTGATATGATTGACAAATTATTATTTTTTAAATTGATTTATCGTGTCAATAAAAATGTCTACTTCATTGTTTGTGCAGTGAATTGTGTTTCTTAATGTCCTCGCCAAAATAGAGAAATATCCCGTATTTGTGTGGTAGGCTTTCTTAAAAATATCCTTTTTGTTGGTTTTTTTTTTTAATTGGTATGTTGATGTTAATTTGGGATAAAATATTTGTTGCATCAATTTATTGATGAATGCATAATTTTGTGTAAAGTTAATATATATCAGAAAGTTTACGTCTGGCTGACAGAGAGTGAAGTTTATAGTGCGAAATTCGTTCATTGTATGTTCCAAATTGATCAGATAAGCCTTCGCGATACGCAATTATACGAGTTAATTTTCTTTGAATGGATTCAATTCTATAGTTATGAATTAGGAGACTACATAGGGGATGCGTATTCTAGAATACTCCGCACAATCGATTGATAGAATGTTAAAGTTAATTCGGAACTTTTAAAACAACTTGTAGTTATTTATTCAATAAAAATATAAGATCGAATTAAAATAAGTCTGAAATAAGAATCTGGAAGAAATTAGACATAACAACCTTGTAAAATAAAAAAATTATAAAAAAACAACCACATTTTTTTAAAAGTGAATACCGCCCAAGAGTCCCAACTGTTCCAGTGAGACTGTGACCAGAGAGAGTACGGCATCCCCAATGGGGAGAAGTTGTGAGGTTCGAGGTAGTGAGGAAGAAAATGAGATGGATAAGAGGAAGGTTTTGAAGTACCTGGCTATTCAGATCTGGTCACCAAACACGGCTAAAGTCATTTTAAGCAACGTTTCGATTCTGAATGGTGGTCTTTCACCAGGGCGATACTAGGTGTATCTACCACTCTGGAACGTGCCGCAATATGCTTTTATTATTTTGTATGTATATAACACGTATTAATTGAGCACATGAGTTATTGGCGCACGCCGGGTTTGAACCCGTGACTTTTGATTCCGATTTGATTTTTGTGAATTTCGATTGGCCTTCAAAAGGGGAAAGACTAGACTTAAAAACCGAATTAAATAAACTACCCAGAAATTATAAAATAAACAACCTTAATTCAAAGTTTACCTTCGTATTCAGTTTATTCACTGGTAGATAGTATTATTTTTATTTTCAAATGATCCTTTATACAAATATGTACAGTAAAATTATGTCTGACAACTCTCAGTTTTAAATTAATAATTTATATATATAATAATATAGACAACAGATAGAGAGAAAGATTTATAGTACATGCATTATTCTGATTGTTCTTAGAAACGTTGCAAAAAAAACATATTTGGAACCTGTTAATGATAAATGATGAATGTAAGTAAGTCCAAAGTCATGTTATTTGAAAGAGAGAGTACGAGAACAGCGTACAATCTAGTTTAAATGATGAATACTTGGAGCAAGTGGATCAGTTTGTGTATTTGGGAAGTATGTTTACGAGTGGTGGAAAGGTTGATATTGAAATAAGAGTGAATGCAGGAAAACTCCATTAACAGAGAACTGAACAGTGTTAGCGCAAATGAAAATATTGTTCAAAGAAACGAAGCTAGCAGTTCACAATGGAGTGCTTATACCAACCCTGATGTATGATAGTGAATCATGATACTGGCAAAATAAGGATTGTAGTAGACTGATTGCTGTATAAATGAGATCTCTGAGGCGTATATGTGGTAAAACCATGTATGACCGTGTTGAAAATGTGGATATCCGGAACAAAACTGGTGTGAGCGTATTGAATAGGATTAGGAAGGGGACGCTTATATGGTATGGGTATGTAGGGCGAATGAACGAAGGAAGTAAATGGTAGAAGAAGTCGAATACGCTTAATTGAAGACATGGCACAATCAAATTGATTAAACTGGTTAGTAGCTGAGTGGATAAAGGTATTGGATTCTTAACCAGGCATAGTGGGTTCATTTCCTCTGCTAGCTTAGTCCTCCATCACTGCACAAGCAACATTTTCCGCTTATTATGATTGTAGTGGGAGTTTTTCAAATTTTGTCTGGTTATTCATAATGCGAGAATAATTGTCCCCTTTAAAAATATGTATATTAATATACTTATATATACCGGCCATGTCTTGCATATGCGACGGTCTATGAATGTGAATGAAGCAAGGAGTGTGTGTCAAGACAGACTCTCTGCCTTTTCCTGTAGAGAAACGGTGCGATGGTTAGTTAATTGTTAATTAGTTAGTGTCCACAATGATTTCTCTACACATTTGAAAATATAAGTACTATACCAAAGCTTGCACATTTCCAACATAAACAGTCTTAGATTTTCTAAGAACCCTTAAACATTTTCGCATACTAGTTAAGAGACGTTTATATAATATGGTATTGGAATATGTATAAATGAAAAAAAAAAACTTCATACTAAAGTAACACATCCGTTATATCCGTTAACAGTATCACATTTATTATTTCATCACTAGCATAACACGACATCTCTTTACCGGAATTAACATACCCAAGGCTTGTGTTTGAGACCCAAGTTTCACACAGCGGGCTTTTACGTATTAAATTACCACAAAAAGCTTATAAAAATGCTACCATTCCACAAAAGAGAGTTAATGCCTCATTTCAAATGTGAAACTCTCCGCTTTTTACTGGAAAAACTATTATTTTACGTGGTGTAAAAGCGCTCGTGCCATAATATATATCCTCAAAGAGTTTTCATGTGAATACTTTACTTGCAGAATTAATGACCAGCTCTTGCGTTCTGAACAAAATAAAAATAATATTGCTGTTTATTCCGGTTTGTTATAAATATTATTTTTTTCCGGAATTTGCAACGTGACGTACGTTTTTTGATAGCTTCACATTTATTGCGACGGACCAGCAGTGTAATGGTGCCAGGGTTTGCTATAAAAATTCACATTGTTTTTATGGGCTGAAGAATAAAGCACTACGTGTTAATATCTTGGTTATATGGCGAGAGTAAAATAATTCACATAGAAAAACCATTTTCAATCCTTCCAATTCGTTCTGAGAGCAAACATGGACCCTTTATCAAAAATTTTCTGACGAAAATAATGACCACGCAAAGAGCCGTGCTAGGTATCGCCTCATGAGAAAGAAAACCAAACAAGTCGATAAGAAGCAAGGCTAAGGTGACTGACATATCCACCTCAATCTCCAACCTCAAAAAGAACTGTGCTAGGCATGTGGTACGACCAACAGCTGAACGTCGGAACCATAGTACAATCGGTTTAACATCCTCGGTTTGTGCAATTAAGCAGAGGTTGCCCACAGATGAGATGAAGTGGAGATTTAATACTAACTGCAGGCTTAGGAAAGGTGAGAGCTTAGACGGCCCACTCGGTCGAGTGGTAAGACGCTCGACTACGAATCCAAAGGTCACGGCTTCAAGCTTGGCGTGCGCAAATACATTTTATTTAATTAATATGTGTCTTTACACCTTTGAGTCATAAAATAATATACAGTATATTTGCGACACATTCCAGAGTGGTAGATACTAGTATCGCCCTGGTGAAAGACCACTATTCAGAATCGAAACGTTGCTTGAAATGGCTTTGGCCGTGTTTGGTGACCAAATTTGATTAGTCAGGCACTTCTCAACCTTCCCCTCCCCACTACCTTCAACCTCAATACATACCCCAGTTAGGGATGCCATAGTCTCACTGGCTCTAGACGGTTGAGAGCAGTTGGGACTTTTGTGCGGCATTCAACATTAGAAAAAACGGTAAATCTGAAAAAAAAATTGAGGCAGGCCTAGGCCCAAAGTTGGTCGCCAGGGTTCGCCAAGGTATATAAAAATAAGAATTAGAAAAACTTTTAAAAGCCTTATTTTAATCACGTGTTTTTTTCAAGTACCAAGTTTTTGAATGAACTGTTTGAGTTTATGGTGTTAGGAAGAAGATATATTTTTTTGGAAGATCAGCACCTGCCCTGATATTGGGCACTGCAAGGTTGTCTAAAACTTCGTCTTTAGGAAGAATTGTAATATGACATAACTCCCTAAAAATCCACAAGTATAAGATTATATTTTAGTAGAAAGCAATCACTTTGTGGTCTGACATATTTAATGAAAATGAAATAATAACTTTGTATCAGACTACAGATGTTATTAATTATTTTATGACCGATAAGTTTCACTCAGCCTAAGCATGATCTGGGTACCGATCGATCAATGCATCAATCAAAAACTTTTTATTTTGATTAACAGCGGTGTTGAAATTATTTCACCAAGTATAAAATCTTTTATTTGGATAAAGCTCTGAAGTTTAGTACCAAACCATATGGAGGCACATTTCAAAATTAGATCAAAACAATTGTCCCTTAAACATTATAACTTAATTCCACTTGATTGGAAAGGACATAAAAATGTTTGAGTTTTTTTTTTTATCTCTGACTTAAATTTTTTATGTAAATATGTAATATAAGCATCATACACTACAATTTTGGTGTGAAAATTTTGAATCTTAAGTTACAATAAAACACAATCTTAAAGGCAGATCAATTTTGAAAAACTCGTATAAATTTGTCTTTATAATATTTTTTGCATGTTTTTAAGCTTTGTTATGCAATTAAATAACTTTATTGATTTTTACAGACAACCTTTAAACCACTTTCATTTGAGAGTAAACGCACATGGATGATTGTTTTCGGTTTTTGGTGATTATTTCGTATAACTTCAAAAATATATATATATTTTATAACAAAGCATAATTCATCTTCTAATTCGATAAATATTTGTTTTCTTGTAACCTCAACACTTCTTAACGAGGTTGATGAAGAAGAAGTGGGTACTTATGACAATTTAATGTGCTGGACGTGATACGTCTAATGCCCTTAGAGATTTTTGAACTGAGCCTTGTGACCAACTCAGAGTGTTATTCATAATAAATATTGATCCTTTGATGGCTGAAAGCATCCAGAGAGCAATGCTACCCTTTGTCAATTACAGCAACCGATCGCAGCTAAAATAATAGCGTCGATTAGCATAACACAGTTCAGATTATCTTAGCGTAAACGTTTAGACAGCATTTGCCAGGATCTTATTTATAATTATGTATATATGCCGGCTTAATTATTTGCCTACCGCAATGTCTAGGAGGCATGTTATTAATGGAAATTAATATTCCTCGTATTGAGTAACTTGTGTAGTCAATACAAAAATTTACTTGTTGGATGTTTCATCCAAAGCTCATCAAAAGCTCTTAAAATATTCACCCTTCTGCCTAGTGACATAAAAAAACCGTAACATAAGTTTTCTCTTATAAAACTCAAATCGTTGGATCCTGAAATTCGTAATTCACTTCAATCGTATTTCTCGAATATTCTACTGATGAATTGACCTGCCAGGTAGGTTTGCTTCCGTATATTATCTCTGAAAATAATATAAATAAATATTGTTAAGCTATTGATTACATATAATTAGTAATAAGATAGATCATATGAATTAAGGTGTGTACAGCGCCCTTGAGGAGATTTTAACACCTCAATCGCATTTTTCATAAACTTTTTAGGACCAATTTCGTCTTTCCACAGCTTTTAAATGTATCAATATTTCATTTACTTTTATTGTGCTCAACGGTTTTTTGCTTTGTTGCAAATATGTGTTTACAGTTTATTTATTTATTTTGCAATCGGATGATTTCCGAGTTATAAATAACAGATGATTCCCAAAATAATTTGTGAAAGTACGCTTAACCTATGTTCAAATATCATAGGATTGATTAGAGCACCTTTCAATAAACTACTTTTATAACTCAATTTACTAACTTTTTGTTTTTTACATTATTGTTTTACATTACCTACCTCCCTAGGTCACAAAAAAACTTGTTCTGAGGTAAGTCACAGTGAGTACAGGGGGAATAATTAAAAAAAAAAATGATGATATTTGTTACACAATGTTCTAGTTTGTCATGGTGAAGAACTTTAAGTGCTATTTTAGGAGGTCTTCAATTTCTTTGCGGTCCTTACTCATTGGCCATTTAGTAATGTTTTGATTAAAGAAATACATATTGGTGATCTACAGTCTGTGGTGGGAGTTTGTTGTAAGTGTGAGGCGCGATGTACATATGGTGTCTTTGTGCAAAAGCTGTATTGTATTTAGGCACTAAAAGTCTTTCTTGTTGTTTGGGCCTTGTATTTTTATTATGTGTGATAAACATTAATGATTTTGAAGAATATGTTATTTTTAACACTGGATTTAATCTTTAATGGATTGTAATCTTTAATTTTTGAACGCGGAATAAACAACTAGTTATGACAATGTAGCCAATCGTCATAAAATAATGGTCCTGTAACGGACTCTATAAAAAAAAAAAAATTATAAATTCATACTCTTCGGGTTGAAGAGGGCTAGTTTAAATTACAACGACCCAGTTATAAATAAAATCATTCTTACGTTTACAACAAAATTAAATGGCGTAAAATATTTCGTTGGAGTGTAAAACTATTTTCTCGTTCGCCCAACTTTTTTGTGGGGGATTTCGTGTACACGTGGGGGGCTCAGAGGTGAACAAAGGCAAGTTCGTTTCAGCAGTTTGAAATTATTTATTGATCGATCAAATATATGTACGTAGTCGTAAGGCCAGGTCACACGTCAGGATTTTTTCCGCGGTGACTCCGCAATTACGGCGGAGAATCCTATACGTTATATGGGGCGCTGCACACACCGTATGGTGCCACCTAAAGTATCCGCTGCAAATTGCGGAGCCGCAGCGGAAAATAACCCTGATGTGTGCAGCAGAGCTTAGTCTTAAGTCGTGCTTTATGAAATGGTTTGTACTTTAAGTCACGGTTTATAACATACTCGTATTTTTTTAGTAATTTGGCACAAAATGTTCCATTCCAAAATTTATCTTGTAATTTGAAAAGAAGTAGACATTTTTGTTACAGTTTCGTAACAAAAAAATCCAGGCGTTGCATAAACCAGAAAGTTTTGAGTAATTTTTGTGATAAGGTAAATTCAACAAATACCTTTTATAAAGCAATAGAAAATTGCAAAACCAAAATTCAATATTAACTTTATATTTTACATTATAAAGACGTATGCTTGGTAAGGTGGGTCAAAATTAACTGTATTTTTTTTTAATTCATCATAGTTTCATGATTCGTTTTGTGTTGAATCTCGTTAAAAAAATCAATTATGAGCAGTAAAAAATGTTCTTACATCATATAATATTAAATATTGGTAAAAGTGATAAATCTTTCACGGTACAAAGCTAGGATATGTATTAAATTGAAAATGTTCAATATTTTAAATATTTAGAGGATACGTCAAAAACATAATAAAATAATAAAACGATAGACAATTTTGTTAAACTTAATTAATTCTGTCTAGATTTTGGAGGCACTTATCGAAATTCTCTATTTCGCAAGACGTCATATCAGCAGTGCTTACGTATTTTTTCATACTATTTTGTACTTACGCCCTTGAGGTGATTTTCTTCCGAGCACGGCGCCATAAAAGTAATCTGTTTTTTATTTATTATTTAATTAGTATAAAAATCTTTAAAAAATAATTTGATCGGTTGACAACTAATGCTATAAACAAAGGATACCGATGAAGGCTGCATTTTCTTCTGGTACGGTCATTCCCTAACCTAAGTTTATAATTATTATAAAATAATTAAATCTGAACTAATAAATTAAAAACAAAATGTTTGTAAAAGTTAATTGTAATGTTTGTAACATATTATAGATAAACTTTCTTTTGCTCACAATTTATTTAAGTCATATTATGGAGCGAGTAACTACATACTCGTATGGGAATATTTCGAACTTTTGGTTTTTCTCAGCAAGAAAAAGGATTTCAAAAACATTTTGTTTAAGGTAAACAGCATTATGATATTGTTATTTTTATAAAATAGCGCATTGAAAATACGCCGTTTGTCTTCTCAAGATCTGATAAATAACACTACCTCATAGTAGCATCTACGTTGTACGTGGCACCATCACGTATGTGTGAGTCTCACATTCGTGTCTGAAAATCATTTATCTTCCAGTCCATTTGGGAATACAAGATAAACCCGGGATGAACCGGTTGGTTGGAAGGTTAACCTGAATTAAACGGAGCGATCCAACACAAGACGTCGCGGCGCCTTGTATGAGTAAGTAAGTAAGTACAGTTATGAGTCTGATACGCTTAAGATTTTAACACTATTTTATCTCAAATTTGAAAAGAAAACAAAGTTTTCACGTTTAGTTATTCTTATATAAATCAGAAAAAAATATAAGATTAACAATACCTGCTATTTATGAAGTATCCTATTTATTTGATCATCGATCGCGTATACAGTGTCTAATCTTATATAAAAACTGTCAAGTAGAAAGTTTGATGTTTGACAGGTCAGTGTAAAAATGATATTGACGGATGAAGAGAGTTGTGTTTATAACTAATTAAATTTTAGAGCTGTACAAATCTCGCAAAACTATAGAAAACCGTTCGAAATTTATTTGATGGATCAGTCAATACAAACAGATTTCATTTTCACGTATTGTCTTGTTTTGAATGCATCATTGTGATATCTTAATTAGTGTCTGTCGTTGCATATCCTCGTATACCAAATAATTCTACTAAGCAGCATCATTTCATTGCCATATATATAAATATATGTGTATATGGCAATATATACATAGATATATAATAGAGAAAACAGTAAAAAAATCACTGGAGATTTCGCCTGAATCCCATTTCTCACGGATTAACAATAATTGTTTTTCAACTACCCAAAACTGAATCGAGTTGAGTCTGTACAATATTTCAGAAATATGGTGCTTTTACCACTGTGTACAAATAATCTAAGCATTTTACATATTTTGAAAGAACGATTACTTATTAATTAGTTATGATGAATTTGGAAACAAATGTTAAATTTTTTCATTAACGTTTCTAGCGGAGTACAATGATAATTTGATTTTTAAATATATAAAAATACATTTCACTGAAAATAGCAAAAAATAACATTTAATTCAATGGCGTGGTCTTTTTTCGGTGTAGCTTTTACATTTTTATAGCAAATTCGTAAATTAAACGCATTTTTATAAATGATATTTTGTTGTTGTTGGAATTAAGTTATTT
Source organism: Drusus annulatus (assembly GCA_022651775.1). NCBI lineage: Eukaryota > Metazoa > Arthropoda > Insecta > Trichoptera > Limnephilidae > Drusus > Drusus annulatus. Next base: position 687,449 of record JAGWCC010000186.1, read on the forward strand.
CATGGTGTCAATAGTTTTCTCTAAGAATGTTTTGTTAATATACCTAATGTTATACTATCGCTTATTGCAATAAATTAAGCATAATATCATATTGGATAATTTATGCTAAAAATACGAAACAACCCTGCGTTAATTAAGCTTACGCTAAAAAAGAAGAAAAATGTTTATTTACAGACGTTTCTCGATTTGTTTCAATCCTCAAAACTTCACGACCAAAATATAATCCTAAAACAAAAAATATTATTGAATTATATGCACTGTTAAGCGTAACGACATCAAATAACATACTGCTTACAGTACCTACAACACAATGGATATATTATTAAAAATACATGAAACCAAACAGTCTGGATAACGAAATCATCGCATTGTAACTTTCCACCAAACTGATCATAATTAATTGAATTCCAAACTCTGAAATGTTTTCCTTTGAGCCTGTAAAAGAACCGTGCCGATTAAATTCAGCGTTAGCCTTTGTACCAGATGCCGTATCGTCTAGTAACGAATTTTCCGTTAGTATGCACCCCCAACCCGCCGTTATAACGACGATGACCTACCGGAAGAGGTCCGGCCCTTAGGGGTTGAAAATCGTTACAATGAGAAATGACCAGACCAGAAACTCGAACGGGGAATTTCGAATTTTCAGAAAATACTCGAATACTTTTGTATTTTGTAAGGAGGTCGTGTTTTGTTTTAAAGTGGTCTTTTATTGTTCAAACCGATAAGGTTGTTAGATATCCAAGCCAACGCGGAAAATAAAAACAAAATAAGAACAAAATGAGGAGATTTGAACATGGCCAAGTAATTGGCATTGAGTTATGTATTGTGTGCTTTCAACAAGAAAATGTAACATACGTACGAGTAAGTAGGTAACTACACAATAGTGTTGACATATTTACTGACACTATTTATGGAACATAGCCAGACTGTATTGACCGATACAAAAAGTGACTGCCCATATTAAATGAAATCGGGGAAAACTTTTTTTACTGTAATTTTGAAAGAAATGTGAGAAAAGACAAAAATGACGGTTTCTAAAAGGGTGTAATAGCTCAACCAGTTTGGCACATGTGCAACTTACCCAATGTGACTAAACATTCCTACCAATATCTTATTGTATCCTAATTGCATCCCTTAATTCCTTTTTGTCTAGTAAATTATATCCTAACACCGCTTTCTAAAATTCCTTTCAACGTTTATTATCCCATAGACCACATATTTGGACTATAACTCTCTTTGTTTGACCATGCACATATGTAATAAAGGGAAAAAATCAGAGCATTCTGTAAAGCACTATTCATTTTTCAAGCATTATTCATAAATAAAAATAAAAATAAATGTAAAAATCGGCTAAATGTAAAAGTCTTGTTGTTTTTAAAAAGAAAGACAAACATTCCCGGTTTAAGAATAACCTGCCAATATTTGAAAAACGCCTACCGCCATCATAAGAAGCGGAGGATGTTGTTTGTGCAATGATGGAGAACTTATAGATGAGAATTAAACGAATTAGACGCCCGGGTGAGAATCCGACGCGTTTGCAGCTACCGACCGGAATATAAGTTATTATGATATGGTGATTGTGTCCTGCCAGAAGTGACCTGCCAGGAAACATATGTTGCTGTATATTTATAAAAACTAGGAATTAACATTAAGTAGGAATTAAGATTTGTATAGCGCCCTTGAGGTGATTTTACAAAAACGGCGCTATACAAATATTATTATTATTACTATTCATTCCATTCCAGCAGTAAGCCATGTTCAGTTAAAGGTTTAATAATAATATTAAATACATTATTCTCACAAAAAGTATTCCAGAGAAAGTGATTATATTTTATTCAATATCCCCAAACAAAAGCGCGCCTTACTCAAGGAACATTCTGTCGGTCGCATCGGCGATCATTACAAAGGTTTCGGTAGCTCAATTGGTAGAAACATTATTCCCGGATAGAACAGAGGTTCTGAGTGCAAGTCTCAGTCACAAACTTATTTTATATGATTAATAACACGCAATGATGTGATCTTAACTTTCGATGAATACGTACATTTTAATAATAAACATTTTTTTTAATACAAGTGTACGTTTTTCGTCATATCTCATATTGTTGGTATTAATAATTAACATAATAAGTGGTAAAAGTTAAATTTTCAAACTTTGCAACTAAGCTTAGGTTTAAATTAAATGATTTCAATCTCCATCGGTCCTTCTTAGAGCTGTGTCAGTGGCGTGGTGGCAAGGGCGGTTAGCTAAACGCGGTGAGATACGGCTTGCGGCGCCACACAAGGGCGATCCATACGTTACCGTCCAGGTAAATTAGACAAGGCAAATCCCTCTGCGGGAAGCTGTACGGAGAGAATCGGGATCTTAAGACTAATAATGGTGTACGGGAAGGTGTGACAGCTTCAATTCTGGGAAGTGATTAATCTATCATAAAGTTATTTGATATGAACTAGCCGTCGGTTCACTTAGAAAGCTGAGAGGCTGCTAGGTTGAAATTTCGAAATGCACACAATCGGTGTTGTCAACCCTGCTAAGCCGAATTCTTGCTAAGTATTCCATACGATACGTGATTTGCGTTCTCCCTCTGTATGTATTTATAACCGCACACTTAGTATTTTTCGTTAAGTTTAATTTTGCACCCCAATTATCCATAGGCTAAGCAAAACCGGTTGGTTTTAAAAATTAAGATAAAATCTGTGGTCCTATACGAAGTTGTTGCTTTGTTTGTTGATTTTAATTACATATTTCAAACCACAAAGTGATTATTTTCTACGTAAATATAATATATATTATTTTATTCAAAGATTATTATCGTGAAGAATGACAAAAATCATTTAGATTAGTACCTACAATATCAAGACCGTGGCTTGAGTTAACAAGTATTGACATTCTGGACCAGGAAGAGTGAAATAATAATATCCGCAACGATAAGAACATTTTATTTCAGCGGAAGAGCGGTGGGTGCAATACTCTGTCTTTCATATAAATAATAAGCACTATCCCGTTATGATATGCAATAATTATATTAATAAGATGTCTTTAGTTGAACAGAAATAGAGGACGTCTACAGATATGATAACGATATACGATATACGATTTGAAGAGAACCGCGGGCTTTGGATGAATTGGGAACATTTTGAGGGAGGCTTATGTCGAAAGTTGGACGCCAAAAGGCTCATGAAAGATAAGAGGAATAATACGAATGTACGTTTTAATATGTTGAACTGCAAAAGCTTGCAATCAGTTAGTCGACCTCGATTGATCCATTGACAGATCAATCAAAAAATGTTCGTGAAATGGAACTTAGTTGGTAAATTTAAAAAAAATCTACGCTAAGTAATACATAATATGCATAAAATTATTATGCAATAAGCTTTAAATACTTGCTACTACGTTGGTATTGATTATTTAATTTTTCCTGTGACATTTCATTTCATTTTCATAAGGAAAATATTGTTTTGCAGACTTTGTTTGTACCAGTCATGAAGGTATGAAAATCGACGTCTCCATCCACTGCATCTTTCGTCAACAATTTCAAAGGATTCATAAATATTCATTCATTAAAAAAAAATTCTGTTTGTATGATTGTCTATGAGTTGATAACTTTATACTGTCAATGTTACTATATTTTATATTGTCTATTGAATATTTACCCCTTATTGCAACTGTCATTTGTTTACCTTCATTCGATCCAACAGGTCTAATGAACAACATTGTTTTAACAAACGTAAAAAAAAAAATAGTTTCAATTTTTTTTTCATCAATTAATTACAAAATGGTGAAAAATATTACAAGTCTCATTTGTTAAACAGAATTAAAAAGTGTTACATACTTGTTCTCTTTCTGTTTTTCTTTCATGTGTAGAAATGACTATAAATTATTTAATTTGTGAGTACGTACGAGTGTGAACTTAAATTATTACATAAAAAAAATAAACCTTTGAAGTACCTACCTATCTATAGTGTATTTTAGCAGACATTATTTTATATTTGAAATGGGTGAATTAAAGAAAATAACATACTTTATTGGCTAGTCAAGTTACATCCCGTATTTTTTTCAGAGTTACACCAAATACAAAAGTGAGTTACTTAGAACGTAAAAGTATTATGATGCTAACAAAAATTTAACCCTTAGATGGTGTACACGGGTCTAAAAAGACCCAGAATAACCCTCAATCCATTACAAGTAAATAGCCGTTCAATATTCGCACAACTCGCCCGCGGTGATCCCCGGTCGCGCAAAACCCCGCAACATAAGTCAACACGGGTCTGGTTTGAGAAGGAATTTTCGGAGTTACGAGAACGTACGTGCCCTCTCGGGTCAGATTTGACCCATGTCCACCTTAAGTGCAACTTTTGCGGGGGTGAATTTTGAAAACGGCTTGGTTGAGCAGGAAAGATTGGTGCGATGGCTTGCAGAGGGTGACACTAAAACGCAAAATGTGTTTGTAGCATTTTTTATTTAGTTTTTCTCCTCTTATTCCAATACTTTTTATTTTTAAGTAAATATCACAAAAGAGTTCCAACTGCTCCCAAATATCTAGAGCCAGTGAGACAATGGCATCCCCAATCGGTGTATATTGTTTTTTTTTTTTTTTTTAGTTTTATTTATTTTATATTAGTTACTTTGTACATTCAAGTTTATAAGTAGCTTATTATTTCATTTTCTTTTTATCTTTACAATATTTTAACTTATATACTGCTTTTTATTTTGATCAATATGCATTTTTAATAATTTTTACAGGCTATTTTGAATTTATTGATAGGCATAATTCTGATGGTTTCCGGCAGAGCATTATAAGATTTCATCCCTCTATATAGTAAGTTATTTTGTGTGTTAGCTTTTTTTTTCTGGTAGTCTAATTTCTTTGAATGCCCTTGTATTATGTTTGTGAAAATCAACATTGTAGATAATTTTATCAGAAAAACATTTTGGTTACAAGTTGTTCTTCATGTTATGGATTAGCATCTGTTTTACTGTTAGCCAATTTAGTTCATCTGACATTTTAGTTACTTTTGAGTATCTATTTCGCCTAAGTTTAATTTTCGTTGCTCTATTTTGGAGAATTTGAAACTTGTTTTGTTTTTTGTGAGGCTAAAGGTAGTAGGGAAGGTAAGGGGTTGAAGAAGAAGAGGGTTGGGAAATACCTGGTCATTCAGATCTGGTCACCAAATACGGCTAAAGCCATTTAAAGAAACGTTTCGATTCTGAATGGTGGTCTTTCACCAGGGCGATACTTAGAGTATCCACCACTCTGGAACGTGTCGCAAATCTACTTTATTTTATTTTATGCGAATCAAATGTGTTATGACACATATTATTTAAATAAAAGTTATTTGCGCACGCCAGGCTGGAACCCGCGAACTTTGGATTCACAGTCGAGCCTCTTACCATTCGACCATGGAGGTCGTCATTAAATAAAAGTTATTTCAGTACACTGGGCTTGAACCCGCGACCTTTGAATTGGAATACAAAACCTATGTTTCCGATAACCGCGTTAATACTGACATTATGTAATAAAATTAAAAGAGCGAAGAAAAGTGTTATATTAATTCATTTTAATTAATTCATACTTTTCATCTAGATTTTCATACCCTAAGCTTCTAGTAAATTGTATTTTTAAAATCTTTTGTAGTACACATGCGCTGTTATAACATACTTGAATCTTTTCTCTCAAATTTTTTTATAACGATTATGATTTTAGATGGTTTTAATTTGTAAACATTTTATATTTCATTTTATCTTTGTTACTTAGTCTTTTTGGCTTAATTAATTTGGTATGAAGCGCACTTAAAGTGAAATATTACAAAAGTGTTCTATATAAGTTCACTCTTATTAAAATAACCAAGACTTTACAAGTCTTCTGATGTTCGCCACAAACCGACTGCAATAAATAAACCAAAACCTCTTTGCAAGGCGTTTCTTAGAATAATAGTAAGCATTTGCTATCATTAAATAATACTCTTACTGAGACCTTTGAACTTTGGTGTTGACTAAAGCAACCTTTGAGTCTTGTTCGGAAAATCTTCAAAGCAATGGCGTAGATCATTTTATAAATTGAGGATCCGGGCCTCTTCAGGGAATATTTTATACTTCATGCATTTCAATCAAAAGTTGAAGTGAGAAAGGGTTCTTCAGAGCTTTACCGTACTCTTATGAAAACAGCTGTTTGTAAAAAATATTGGCCACCAAAATAGAATTTTTCTTACTTTAGAGGTAGAAATATATTATAAAAAATATAAGTTAAGAACAAGCAATGAATTATTATTTGAAAAGGGTAATTAATTTTTTCCTGTTACAATCCATATTTTATCAAAACACACATTAAAGACTCGCATACGGTTCGAACCCCTGAATAACCTAGAAAGTATTCAAAATCATAAGCTTATTTACAAAGCAAGTAGAACTATTAATAGGACCTGACCACCTCAGGAGACACCTGATTCATGCAGTTGTTAGGGGTGAAGAATAATCGTATGTAAGGAAGATGATGAAACACCCATTTATACAACTCATCCAGTTTGACATTTCTTGCCGTAAACTCAGAAACCATGAATTGCTGTTCCTCAATCATCACTCTATTAACTATAGGTATTATTTATTGGTACTAATTATGGGTAGTTCATTTTAAATCTGCTCCCATGCCCTAAAATCAGAAAAAAAAATAATAATTTTAAGTAAGTGAGTGTGTCTATCTGAGGGGGCCTGTCAGGTAAGTATGTTCCTGTTTATTTTCTCCTTAAACAAGGAATTGATATCAACTAGACAGTAAGATCTATACCGTCCTTGAGGTGATTTTTCACAAAAACGGCGCTATATAAATCACTGTCACAGATTATTCACCGTCCATATTATCAAGACTTGTTAACTCAAGCCATGATCTTGAAATTTTTGGTACTAGTCTAAATAATTTTTGTCATTTTTTACGACTCTACCATGACTTTGACTAGACCTTGGCTTTGACTCGAATGTTCTTTCTAATGTTTATTTTGTACTATTTTTGTCATTGTTTCTTTATAATATTATGTATATGCTGTTGTTCCTCTGTTGATTTTTTTCCTATTTCATGATACTTTTTTTTGTAATTGGACAATAATCCGTTAGTTTATAAATAAATAAATACTTAATGATATGGATATTCAGAATATCAGAATAACAGAAAAGTATGTATGAGACGATGTATGAATGTAAATGAAGCAAGAAGTTTGTGCCAAGACAGAGTTGTATGGCGGTCCGTCCTATCTGCCTACCCCTGCGGAGAAACGGCGTGATGGTTAGTTAGTTAGTTAGTTAGATATTCTGTTTTGGCACAGAAAGCTCCTTAAAAATGCGGTGGAGCCAGGGCACATCACCAAATACCTAAATACTATTAAGGGACACCATTACACCTTGAATGTCACTAAATACCCAACGACTCGTAAAAAGTCTGGACTTCCATCAAAGTCATGACACAATTTTATGAAAAAAATGTCCACTTTTCGTATATAAAATAATATTCCACATGTGAAAAATCAGAACTGTTGTTAAAAATCCTTCAAACTTTGACTTCCTTCTAGATTGTATTACATTTTTTTAAAGTCTTTCAAACTTTAATCTCCTTCTAGATTGTTAGATATTAAAAAAAACAACCTGTCGAAAAAATCCCACCAGGACAATTTTTAAAATTAAAGTTTTATTTTTACTAAACAGATTTGCATAGCCGGGTACTTACTTATCCCCCTTTTTTTCTCCTGTTTTCATCTGCCGCACATTTATCCCTAAATAAGGGTTGTTTCAGTTCCACCGGCAACGGGGTCAAATTTGCGGTATCTCATAATAAAAATAACGTTTTTTTAATAGACGTGTTACTACCAAAATTGTTTTAAGACATGTGCCACGTGCAAACAAGGCAAATCCGGAAACTATACTCTAAAGAGAGGAAGGAAAGTGGAGAAAAAAGCACTCACCACGACTTAAGGGAGTGCGCAAAGTGGTTGTAAGAATATAATTTTTTTAAGGCTGAGTATGAGTATATTTTACGAACCTTCCGATCGCCAGTTTTTAAGGCTTGATGGGTATTGATATTTACAAATTTCTCTTGTGAATATATGTTATTAAGTAATGTTATATTTAAAACTCAGAAAAATAATAATTCAGCCATTTTTTATGAAAAATCTCTTTTAACCTCCAGTGTGCCGGCGTGTCCTTGGAGACCCGCGCATTCAACATTATTTTTTCAGGATATTTTAGGTTTTAAAACTTTTTGTTCGCACATTTCAAAGAATTGTAATTGATTTTCAACAAAATAATCAATCCAAAGAGATTTTTATCTTTGCGTTAAATTCAGTACAAGCAGTGTAAAAAAAATTTTGAGTTTATTTTATTTTATTTGATTTGTCAGTGCGGGAGAAGGAAAACCATTTTCAAAGTGAAATTATTGTTTGTATTTATAGAAAAAAACTATACAGATTTATTTTTATTTAGAAAGTAATTTATTCAACACTACGAAAATGTAAAAAATGACAAAAAAATCTTTAAATTTCTTAACCAAACTTTTTTGAATGACATAATATAGAAAAAATTGATTCTCCGAATATAAATAGCTATCCCAGAAAAACCACCACAACATTAACATACAGTTTTAAAAAATACATAAACTCATTATCTAAAAACATAGCGCAATCGACAAAAACATAAATTTGTAAGACACAAGTGAGTTATTACGAAATCACAGTTAGCAAAGTACGACGGAAATCGTAACTTGGAGGAGTTCGGCACACCAGAGGTTAAAATTGCTTTTCAATAAATGAATAAAATGACCTAAAGCATCTGACAGTTTACAACTAATCTTCAATCTTATATAAAACCACACATATCTTGCTCTTTCAACAAGTAATTTACAACTTTAATATACCTATGTCTTAAGTTTAGGTCAGTATTCTTATATTTTGGGTAAATATCCTGTGATGTCTTATGCAACTTGTACTTATACTTTTTTTTAACAGACTCACAAAAATTGTATCTTCTCGTGGTTTCAAATATTACATGACTGGTACGAGTGCATTTCTGTATATTTGTTTTTAGGAACGGTATACGAAGTGAAAATTGGCCCAAAAAAATAATGTGTATTATTTATTTATTATGTTTATTTCCACAACATTTACTCCTCTCCAACTATTGACATACGAGTACGTGGTTCAATTATAAATCAATTAATATTGAATGTAGCTGTATTCAGATAGCTATTATTACATAAACACGCAAGGCTGCGAGTAATCATTGTACGACAAATAAACAATTTTATTTTTGAATATTCATCATCGAAATTTATGATTTTGAATCAGATGACGTCATCAAAATTGTAAATCTTTCTTCTTTGCAACTTTTCCGCAATGGCGGCCCATCAGGATATAATGACATCAGCGGCGTTTATTTTTCAAAATCAATTTAACGATTTTAGGAATAACCATATGCATAAAGACTTAAATATAATAATACTAATAATAAAAACAGTGAACTTATATTGCGCAATTTTGTGATATTTCACCTCAAGTGCGCTTCATACTAAATTAAAATAAGATTAACTACCAAGGAGAAAAAATATGTACAATATATTTACAAATTAAATCTAAAATCATATTATCATAAATCATAAGAGAAAAAGGTTGAGATATTGAAAAACCAGAGCATGTGTACATCAACAGATTTAAAACAAAAAAAAACAATTCACCAGAATCTAAGGGTATACATAACCAGATGAAACGTAAGAATTCATAACAACATAGTTTTTAAAACAAAGAGAAGATGTTGGTACTAAAAAACATTAATACTCAAGTATTATAAGTAAACGATTCTAAAAATGCAAACAGTGTAAATATATTAAGTAACAAAATAACAATAAATATCCAACGAGTTTATGGTTTTCAGTAAACAGTGAGGACATTTAGTTGAAAGGATACAAGAAGGAGAAAACCGAAACAAAGCAAATTAAGGACGTTTTTAAAAAAATTAATTTTAATTATAAAATAACAAATAATGTGAACGTGATTGTTTTAGTTTTATTAAAATAACAAATAATGTGAACGTGATTGTATTAGTTTTATTAAGGCGCAAATGATAGCAAATTTTTTTATAATTAAAGGCAAAATGACATGACAAAAAGGTCATGATTTTTTAATTAAAATTAGTATCAATAAATACAACATGGTATTATCTTACAATAATCCCGTAAGAAAAATTAATAATTTATTAACTTTTCAAAGATCATACAAATCTAATATTAATTTCCTTACAGAAGATTTTTATTTTATTTCGCGTTTCATCTTAATGAAGTAATTAATATGCTTTTCTATTGTACTTTATTAAAAACCACTTTACTGGGAAAATAATTAAGATAGCTTTGTCTCAGAGGTAACTAATTTATTCAAAAAATAATTGAATGATCAATTAAATTACCAATTATATTTGCAATTATCCGAGAAAGCTTTTCATTCGTAATCATTGTCAATGGAGAAAATATTTTACTGTTTTATTTTTATAATCGAATTGAAAAAAAGAGGCTTTTATTTTTCAATTTGTTTTACCTACTTTTTCAAGACAGTGAAACATTAATTCATATTTAAGTATTTGTAGAAAATTATATCTACTGACAAAATCCGTGGCGGAGTGATAGATTATTTGACTGCGGATACAGAGCCTCAAAACTAGGCGTAGACAATTAAACTAACCATTTAAAATGAAAATAAGGATTGAAAGTTTGCACAATGTTACAAAGTGGAAGACACTCTCAGTATTGCCTTGGTGAAAAATCACAGAAATGAATTTAGTTGTATAACCAAATCTGAATAGCTAGGTACTATGCAAACTTTCTCTTCTCAATTTGTTTACGTCTCCACTTCTCTCAACCTCTTAGGGATGTCATTATCCTACTAGTTCCAAGCAGATAAGACTCATAAAGCAAATTATTATAGATTTATTTTTACCGTTTATTAATTAGAAAAATGACACAACTACTAAAAAATAATGTGTTGAATCTCAATCAAAGCCGGGTAGTAATGAAAAAGTATTTTTTTTAATGTTACAACTCATTAGATTTTTCCAGACATTGCTTTACTCAAACTAGCTTTAAAAAACAGACAAACGTAGTTGAATGCATACTACCGTAAATCATTTTTAATTACACTTATTCACTCAGTTTTCTAAAGATAGTCAGTCACAAGTGAAATATTTCTCCCCAGCGTAAGGGCGTATTACTCAGAGCGCGGACCCAGGGGAGGCTTTGAGTTTCAACCCTTACCCCTTACCTCTAACCTCGTACTTCCCGTAACACTCTTCCACCCCTTGGAGACCAAAGTAGTTTATTAAAGTCTTCCGTCTGCCCCATAGTAAATATTTAACTGGAAAAAATCTTCTTGGTTTAAAACTCTTCTCCATTCAGAAAATACGTTTTAGACAGGGGCGGTTTTCGATTATATTACTTTTCACATTTTAAAGTTATAAAATACTGCTTCAATCTTAAATCATCAAAATGACAAATAAAGTACGTAAAATGTGTTGCGAAAATCGGTTTTGTATATTGTTTATGATCCTAATTCATTCGATTTTATCTATGGCATAGTCTGTAAATACGAAATTATCATACTAAAAAACCCTCCTATTTCTTATCTTCTTTCTTATTCCATTTATTATGGAAAAAAATAAACCTTACATTGTGAATGCCACAGCCCCACTGGCTCTAGGCAGTTCGACCTCTTGTAATGATAAAAAAAAGAGCGATGGTAAAATTTATAATTTTTTTTTAAATTCAATTTCTAATTCAGAGTGGTAGATATTTTAAGTATTGCCCTGGTGAAAGACCACCATTCAGAATCGAAACGTTGCTTGAAATGGTCTAAGCCGTGTTCGGTGACCAGCTCTGAATAGCCAGGTACTTCCCAACCTTCCTCTTCCCCATATCCTTCACTTCCCCACTACCTTCAGCCTCACAACATACCCATTTGGGGATGCCATAGTCTCACTGGCTTTAGATAATTGGGAGCAGTTGGGACTCTTGTGCGGTTTTCACTATAAAAAAGAAAGAAATAAAAGCAATTAGCATTAATGTTTACATTTGTGGTATTTGAATTCAAGATAAATAATTTAGTTATTATGTGTATTTTAAATGTTACGTTAATTTCATTATAAAGTTGAATTAATAATTCAGTGGAAAATTGGTTGAAGGCGTAGCAAAGAAAGTCGCCGCACTTGAAGGGTTTAAAATCTATATGACTCATAAGAGTCAAGTTTCGTAGAGTTCTTCCATGCTGCAGCCTGTAGGGTATTTCTTGATGATAGCCAACCTCCGAAAGAATATGTGAAAAAGATAATCTAGAGTGATACCTTACAAAAGCAGCATTTGGTTTTATATAATATAATAATTGTAAGCAAAACGGATGATTTTTTTTTTAATAAGAAACGATTTTAGACGCCATATGAAAATTTTAGGTTAGTATTTGTTAATAAAATGTTTGAAGAACAATCAATAAATTATAAGCTTATTTAATTTATTAAAAAATATTACAATTTCTATTTACATGTCTCAGAATCAGTGTAATTAAAGCCTTTTTGCATGGTTATTCAGTCAAGTAAAGTTTATGTTTTAGCTATCGGATTATGCACTAATTACAATTTAGCATTTAACATGATACAAATGACAAGATAATTGTTAGAAAATCAATATTAATTCATAAAAATTGATAGAACTACAGCAATAATAAAAATATGAATTGAAATTATCATATCATCGCTGGAAAGGCAAAGTGCTTAATCGACACTTGGGTCAAAAATGAGTTGAATTAGCAATTTTGATCAGATTTTTTTTCTGCATCGAATGCTTTATCGTTTGATTCTGAAGAATTTTGTGGTGCTTTAGCCATTTAAAATATATTTTCCATTTGAAAGAAGATTTTACTCAAACGACACAAAATTTGAACTTTTTTATAAGGTAACTCAGTGAGAGCAAAAAAAACAGCAAACTTTTTCTGTAATAAAAATAAAATTAAGTGCTTCGGTGAAGGCTTCCCAAAATGGCGCTTCAGCCCTTTTGCCTTTCCGGCGACGGTATGAAGTCAAAGCCCGACAAAGATTTCGACAGAGTTCACGATTACTGTTATTAAATATTACTGAAAAATTTACTTTATATGTTATATGTATTTATTTTTTATGAATTTCGTCCCAAAATATAACAACTTATTTCTTCGGAGTTTAGCACAAAATACGAACCTTCACAGATCTCTTTTGACGGAAAGTCCTGAAACTACCTTCGGTACACACTGTTCGCTTTCAGTCAGGGGTCAAGTACCTACTTGGCAAACTGAAAGAATTCTCATGATTTAAAATACCGTACGTTTCAATGAAATGTGAACTTTCTTTGGTCAAAACGTGTTGGGGAGCTAAACAGACAGTGAAAAAAATGAAAAGTTCTCTTCATTAACATCATTTGGGCATTTGAAATAAAACTGGAATGTTTCCGGAAAGTAAAATTCAAAGGATTTTAACTTAATTAAGTGAAATCACTCACGACGATATAATTTGTATTTTTAAAAGGGAATTCAAAAAAGAATCTGACTAGACTTACTAAGTGGTCAATTAAATTACAAAGTGAGTGGTTTAAATGGAAAACAAATGTTAAGAATTCCACCGTTCTTTGTGAAAAAATTCCAGAGTGGTAGATACTCTAAGTCTACTTGCCCTGTTGAAAGACCACCACTCAAAATCTGAAACTCTGCTTGAAATGCCTATAGCTGTGTTTGGTGACTAGATTTCAATAGCCAAGTACTTCCCAACCTTCCTCTTCCCCATTTCCTCACCCCACTGCCTTCAGCCTCACAACAGTGTCCGATTTGGGATACCATAGTTTCACTAGTTCTAGACAGTTGGGAACAATAATTGGGACTCTTGTACGGTATTCACTATAAAAATAAAACTACATTTTAAAATTATTAATGAAATCAATTATTGAAAGTAGCAAACACGTACATTTTTTTAAATAACAATACCACACAAAAATACCGACTGCCCAGAGCTAGTGGAACTATGATATCCCAAAATGGGATATGTTACAAGGCTAGGAGTGGAGAGGGGAAAGATGTGAGGACGAGGAAGGTTGGCGAGAATTATTACATAGTGTTATTTTATAAAATAAATAATTCAAAATAATAAGTTACACCTGATATTCAGAGTTACGCTCGTGATGACTGTTTGATACAAAAAATCATTTTGTATAGGGATTGAATGACTATTGAATAGAATAGAATAGAATAGAATAACTTACTAAGCCGAATGATTTAAAACAAAACAAAAGTGAGTTTTTTTTATGTAAGTTTGTTAATAGGTTATGTAAGATACAACTAGTTTGGCCTTTGGTTTTAACTTTTAACATATCTCAATAAAAACAATTGTCCGGCAATTAATTTAAAATGTAAAGATGACAGTTATGATTGAAGATATTTTTGGGAAAACTCTCTATTCAATCATTATTCTCTCAATTTCGGAAATATGAAGAAATTTGATGTAAAGTGTAAAAATAAAATAAAGGGACTGAATTATTAGCTGAACACAGTTTCAGCTTCAAGCTGCAACTAATTATCGTATTGTGGCTCGACGGACTAAAAAAATATCATGAAGGCACCATAAATTTGATTTCAAAGAAACGGTCTAACTGGGCTAAATGAAAAAAATCAGGTGAAATTCAATTAGCCGACATGATTTTTGTTTCTGAAAAGCAATCATATCCACTGATTCGAATGATGGAAACGTTGAATCAGCCATGACTATCAGAAAACGTATTATTGGGTAAGCGGAACAACATAATACGGGCGCCTCATTTTCCATTCCGATTTCAACTGTTCTAATCAATTTGTGAGTTGACATGCCAAAATATCCGATTGTATTTTTGATGGAAATCAAATTGCACAAACTCTTTCAACACGGTTCGATTATAAATGTAAAATGGTTAATAGCTATTACTATTGAAAGTCCAACAATATGGGAATGCTAATAATCATAAATAATAACGGAAAACTTACTCCGAAATGTAAATAAAGACATTGGTAATATAAAAATAATTTGTCCAAAGCTTTTCCTTACATGTATCTAGATACCCGTATGATATGATAGTTTGTCTGTATGTGGCTTCTTTTGCAGTTTGACAGTACATTTGGAAGGCGAAACAGCTGTCACGCATACAAATAATTACATAAGAGAACATTTTTAATGAAACGAATCGTTTTTTTTATAAAATAACTCTTATAAATATAATCATAATAATTATCTTTATTTTTTTCTATGTATTATTTAGAACTTATGGGATCGCACTACCTTCCTTGAGATCTGGAATAAAAAATACAAAATGATAAAAAATAACAAAAAAAATAAATCGAGTTCAACAAAATAAATTTTAAGACAATGAGTATTGAAATATCTTTATTCGCTTTACTTTTATATATTTTATATTAAACAATTGGTAATTTCAGAGCGGTAGATACTCCAGAGTGGTAGATACTCACAGTATCGCCATGATGAATGACCACCAATCAGAATCGAAACGTTGCTTGAAAGGGCTTTAGCCGTGTTTGGTGACCAGATCTGAATATCTAGGTACTTCCCAACCTTCCTCTTTCCTATATTATTTCTCTCTCCACTACATTTAGCCTCACAACATACCCCAATTAGGGATGCTTCAGTCCCACTGGCTCTAGACGGTTGGGAGCAGTTGGGACTCTTGTACAGTATTCACTGTAAAAAAATAAATAGTAATTTGAAAGTATTAATGATAAAATCAACTATTACTTCTATGCACTAAAGCCAATGCTTTTTAGAGAAGAGTTGTATAATATCTGCTTTGCACAAATTATTATTTTATGGTACAACAAATGTTTGTTTTTAATTTATTTAAAAAAAAACATTGTTGTTGTAAATACACTTATGTTTATATTAAACTATCCATTACACAAAAACTCGCTCAAAATGAAACACTTAAATATACTACAATTTAAATCATCCAATAGGATGAGAAATTATTTTTACAAGGTTCTATTTCGTATAAGGCGCAATGAATATGGGTCTTGAAATTGACTAGAAATATAAAAAAAATATTATGAAACCCATGAATTCACCATAATACAGGGACATCTCTGGTAAATAGTCACATTCCAAAAAAAAAGAGCGCATTACTCCAATAAATGTATAGTTTATACCTTAAAGATCAAAACTATGTAATTTTTAATTATATTTCTTTATACCATTTTTTATAACTTAAAATAGTTCTTGGCATTAGAAAAAAAACCCTTATATATTCTAACGAACTATATCAAGCAACTCGTTATATGCAGGTACAATTTGTCAATAATAAGTCCTACTTTTCTGAGAAAAAATATAATCAAACCTTTTGACTAAAATAATTATCGAAACTGATGATTTTATTAAAACTTAATTAGACTGTCAATCATAAAAAATAAATACTAGATTCGATCCAAAATTCTTTCTGTCTTTGATATTTTTAACAGCTTTGTAGAAGCTTTCTATCATACTGGAATTCAATTTATTGATTTTAAATTATAATATATGGGTCGACATTGAATTTTTACTTAAAAGAAAACAAATTGATATTATATCAACAAATTTCACAAAAAGATTATTTGATTGCCTTATTATATCATAGAGAGAATTACATAAGAACCATTTATTTTTATTAAACTGGCTTGGGTGATTCTACACTGCGCCAATAGAGGTGTGAATGAATTGTGAGAATTTATACACAAGGTAATATTTTTCAGTTGTTCATCGCAAGAATATCCACAAATTATATCTTTATTTTACTATTTTAGAAGTGTACGTGATACATCTTTTAAAAATCACTACTTTATTAAAAACGTTTTTTTTTTTGTTCTAAATATAATAATCGACAACATTGCTAACTGCCTGGAGGCATTGGGCCTATGGCATTTTCAAATATCATGAGGATGAAATAAGAGTTGGGAAAAGAGAAAGAAAGTGGTTCAAAATACCTAAATATTCACATCTTATCACATAACATAGCTAAAGCTACTATCATAAATGTTTTTGGTTTTCGAATGGTGGTCTCTCACCAGAATTTTAAGAGTATTTTCCACTCTGAAATGAGGTTCAAATATAAAGCATTGAAAAAAATTATATTCGTCGATAAAATCATATAATTGAAATTACGTTTTAATTGATTTCGCCGAGTTTCTAGTGCCCGACCTTGTGATTTATTTTGTCAAGGAGTTTAGCGCTCTTCCAAAGAGGCTCTTCATTTTTCAACGGACTAAGAAATTTAAATGTAAATCTGAAAATAAAAAATGTTAAAAATAACTATGATTTTAAAAATTGATAAACAATTTAAACACATTCCTTTAAAGATAAAATCAGTTTCTGTATGCCATCGTTTGCAGAAATGTCTACAGAAATGTGTGCATAGACGGGAAAGGGGAACCTGCCAAAACACTGAACACTGGCAAGTAGTTACCTGCATTGAAATTCTAGCATTTGAAGTACGTCATTTGGTCAACAGGCGGTGTAGTGATCGCCTGAGTGCCCATTAGCCGGAACCCGAACCTTTGCGCTCAGAGCGACCTCTGTGAATGAATCTGTGCACTGTGCAACACAAATTCTTGTGGTAATAAATAAATTACAATTCTTTTACGCTACTATTTCATATTGTAGGTATTAGGTATATTTCATATTGCATAAGGCTGTAGGTAGAAAAATATATTTTTTTTTTTTCGAAGGAAGCAAAAACTTGGGGGTGTGACATTGTATATTAAATAAAACAATAAACTTTGTAAAACACCACTTTATTAGAGTTAATCACCAACCAGGTTTCGCTTTTCTCAAGCTTTTTCAGGGCTTTTACATCAACTAAACAACATTACATACAGACAGGATATATATAGGAAAGTGATGAAAGAGAGAGATACAAGACATAGTAGAGAGAGACACCATTACATATAGAGAGGTACATATAAGACAGTAATGAATGGCAGAGAGAGATACGAGATATAGTAGAGTGAGACAGAGAGATATAGGTATAATAATACTCGTACTCCTGTACTCGTTCCACCTCTAATTACCTTTAATGTTGTTGTTTTCAACCAAAAGAATTATAGAGAAGATAGAAAATCCACCCAAATAATACTTTTCATTTATCGGTTGTTTCGTTTTACGAATTCAGTGAAATTGATTGGCGAGTTGCGGTAGCTTTTCACGGTTTTTCGGACCCTTCAGTTAATAATTAAATCGGTATTTTCGGGCTCAAATTCAAATTTCGAATCAATCTCTGTTACACGCACGAGACGCTTAATGGTCGTTGAATTTTAATCCCCGTTTAAATTTTCAGGCATTTTGTAGGGTCATCGTCGGCCTTCTTTTATGATATTTTGTTGTTTTTCATTCCGAATACATTTACATTTAACTTAAAACCTTTTTATTTTATTTAAGTTAGTTTAAATTTTGCCTAAGGGGGGATATTTTTACAAATCTGTGTCAACCATAAATATATAATTTTTAAATATTTCACTAAATTGTTGATTCGCAGAATCAACTTTACGGTATGGTTTCTAATTTTGAAACTGTTTATTCGAGGTGGAACTCAATATGAATAATTTTTATAATAAATATAACTAACTAACCATCACGCCGATTCCCCGCAGGGGTAGGCAGAGAAGACGGACTGCCATAAAACTCTGTCTTGGCACACACTCCTTGCTTCATTCACATTTATACATCGTCTCATACATACTCTTCTGTTATTCTGACTCTTCATACGACCCGATTCAAGTATTTGATCTTGATTAGTACTTGATCGTGCCACATCTTTCTCGGAGGTCGTCGACTTTTCTCTCCATTCACATTTGCATAATTTATTCTTTTCACACTTCTTTCTTTCTTCATTCGCTCTACATGCCCAAACCATCTAAGCGTCCCATTTTAATACTACCAATTTTTTAACTTTATTCTACTATTTTTTATTTAAGACCTGACCGGTTTCAACTTATGACGGGCATCTTCAGACTGATACAGAGTGGTAGATACTTTAAGTATCGCCCAGGTGAAAGACCACCATTCAGAATCTTAAAGTTGCTTGAAATGGCTTAAGCCGTGTTTGGTGACCAGATTTGGATAGCCAGGTACTTCCCCACCTTCATTTTTCCCATCTCTTTTCCATCCCTACTACCTTCAGCCTTATAAAATACCTCGATTGGGGATGCCATAGTCTCACTGGCTCTTATAGACGGTTGGGAACAGTTTGAGACTATTGTGCGGTCAAAAGTCACTCTTAGCATACAAAATAGAAGCAATATTTGCACTGAACGTGTCCAAATATGTAGAAATTGTGGCAAGAAATACACCTTTTTTACCATGGGTGTTGATTTTGGATGGTTAAACAACATTAAAATATACGTAAAAGCTATGATCTGTTGGGGAAAAAGTGAATTTTTACCACCTTACATATTTTATATTTTACCAACAAAAATACATATTTTCCCAACGCATTATGTTTTTAACATTAACTCCACATAAGAGGCCTTGAGGGAAATATTTTTTCTTGAGACCTGTGTCATCTTTGCGGATGCATTGTGGAGGATCTTAAAATAAAAAAAGTTAAGTGAATGCAATGAAAAAAGTGAAAATTATGAGAAGTACTTCGCGTGAATAATAGGGTAGATTTTAAATTAACACTGATTTAATTCTGGAACATAAATTAAAAAAAAACTCTTGAATTAAAGATACCTTTAGAGAAGCACAAACATATATATTTTATACATTAAGAATCTAAAAAATGTTTACCGTGATAGAACAAAGAAGCACAAAGTTCCTGAAATGTTTGATGCGTAGAACACATAAAAACGAGCCATTCACTTAAAAAATAAACGCAAAAGTCAGTCATTCTACCTCCGTATAACACGGAAACTAATATGTACATCCCTACGTACTAATTAAATGTTAAAAATATAATATAATCAATGCAATAAAAAAAAAATATTTTTTTTCTTTTTTTAAATAAAGATAAATATCCCCTGGTTACGAATAGCCTGACAACATTTGAAAACTCCTACTAACATCATAATAAGCGGAAAATGTTTCTTGTGCAATGATGGAGGACTTAGCTAGCATAGGAACTATACTCGCGACGCCCGGGTGGGAATCCGCCGCGTTTGTCCACTCAGCTACTAACCGGTCGAAATAAATAATTTCTAACAACAAACTGATTACTTAGTTTTGTAAGAATTTAACCTGAAATGTATTAATTGATATAGCTAGAGATTTTACAAACATTCAAATCGCATTTAAGTCAGAAAGTTATATTTCATTCCGTCATTCTCAATTAATCGAATAAACGAGACGGTTGTCGACGTTCGCGTTACATTCAGATCACTAAAGTCAGTTTTTCATTTGCAAATTGCCTCACCCACCGACGCATAAAACGGGATTTTTTTCAAAATCACGCTCTCAATGTACGAGTATAACGGGGTGAAAAGCTCCAGGAATAATTCATCAAACATCCCTTGCCATTTGGCCGCAGAGTCGACCCTTCACGCCGCATTGTGGCCGGGCGATTTTTTAATGCGATTTCCAGCGCGCAGTGTAATTCTTCAACCCTTTCATCGCACCCCGTGACGTCACTCATAAATTAGATAAGTGACAGGCCATTTTACCTGTCACGTGGTCTTCCAGATATTCCCGGAAGCGGAAAAATGGCCACCGCGAAATTAATGATGGCGGCGATAGGCACGTGGCATATAAATAATATTAATTACCCCCGCTATTTATTTGCCCCTTCAAGGGGTGAAATGAGATTGTGTTATGTCTAATGAGTTGTTCATTATCACTGCAATTTAAAAAACACGTTGGTTGTATAAACATAATCTGTCTTTTTTCAAAGATTTTTCTTGTGTTAAATTGTTAACTAAGTATTGAAATAATATCAATAATCTTCAACGCAGATATGAAACAATTAAAAAAATAACGGTGCGACCGAGACTCGAACTGCGAACCCCTACTCTACACGGAAGTAATGATGCTGCCAATTGAGCTACCAAAACCTTTTAGAAACCAGCATCTTAAATCGATCTCATACTTTATTTGAAAATTATTAATATCATTTTTTTCATTTTTTCTTCCGATTTGGCTGCCATCTTTACATGATATACAAAACTCTACCCGAGTACATATTATATACTTAGATGGTATCTTTGATAAACCATTCGTTTATATTTTACGGAAGATCTTGGACTCCTTACACAGTTGAGAATTAATATTAAATAATAATTTACTTAAAGCTTTTATGATTGTTATTTTTATATTTATTAAAAATTATAAACATAAACATTTAAAAAAAATAATAAAAGTTTATTCTAATTTAATGTTAAATATGTACATTCTTATTATTTTCCTTCTGTTTTTAAGCTTTAAGTAACTGACCAACTAATCGTTACTTTTTTTTCGCAGGGAGCAAAATTGGATAAGGAAGACACAGTAAAAAGGTAATAAAAATACACATTTATGTAACTTATTAAAAATCTATTGTTTACTTCTATTGGTTTTTGTTTTTTAAATGCTCTATGTCTATTCATACATATGTTTATATTGTTGATTATAACCTATAAAAAACTTAAATCCGTATATGCACATACTCATGTTTATATATTTGTTCATTTGTTTTGCTTTAACATCTCTATACGAGTATATTTAAAAAAAATAATGTTTGTCTGTTTGTCTGTTCGTCTTTTTATCGGTTGGTTTTCGATTTTCTCGAAAATTGTTCGACCAATTTAGCTGTAAATAGCACAGTCTGTTTTTATTAGTGACGGCAAGGTTTGAAGAGTAGTTTGAATGAAAAACATACAAAATTTTTGCTACGTGAGTTTTAAAATTAGTATGAAAAACATTGAAAATATAATTTTCTATTGAGGTTAGCCCACAGATATACCGTTCTGATTAGCCACATATGGAATAGCCAATTAAGTACCTACTTAAGTTTCTATTTTAATTTTTATATTTCTTCGTGCATTTCCCATCAGACATTCATGGTAAATTGTTGTTGAGTAAGCCACAAGGACCATGAATTATATTTTTAGTGACGACTTCAAATAAGTGTTGATCAATGTCGATATCTGGTATGTCTGCCGAGGTAACTTTTTCAATTTGATCTGTTGTGACTTTTTCGATCAACAAAATTTAAATGTGTGCATGTGGCAATTCAATGGAATACATCAAACAGCGTGTTTCTCCAAAAACATGATGCTTGACAATAAAATCTATTGAAGATATTTTGTTCGAACACACTCACAAAAATATCAGTGCGATCTGATGATGGATGATACAAAAGCAATTCAATATAAACGATTTAAAAATATATATCTCTCTTTGCGTGCCGTTGCAAAGCATACCAGCTACTCGCTAGTTATCAATATGTATATGCACTTACTTTTACCTACCTCAGAACAGGTTCAAATAACCTAGTGAGGTAGGTAATGTAAAAAAAACGTAAGAAAAAAAAAGTTAATACATTATAATAATAACTAGATTATTTTTGTTGCTTAAGCAGTATCAAGATCTTCGTTTATAACCGAAACGTTGCTTGAAATCTGAATTAGTAAGTACTTACAAACCTTCATCTCCCTATCTCCTTCGTCTCTCCGCTCTCTTCAGCCTTAAAACGCACCTGTATTTTGGAAGCTTATAACTGGCTTTGGGCAGTTTAGGATTCACTTGCATTCAATCACAGAAAGATTTTATTAATTTTATGAAACTGTTGAAATGCAATAAAGTGGAAAAAAAATTAGTTCATTTTGTTTTTGTGAATTCCATTTTCATCGGGATATTGATTGGGTCAATTGTTTTTTTTTTCTCTAGATAATATTGTTTTTATTATGTTATATTGAGTTACATTTTTCATGAATATTTCGTACTATGTAAATAAATATTTTGAAAATATTTGGCAACGATATAACAAACACAAAATCAGTTTTTGTATGGGATGAAATTTTATATCATATGGCACTCGTTAAGTGACGTCGTGAAGCAGGTTTAGGGAAGTAAGGGCTACAGGCAGATATTTGTTATTTTGGGCTTCAAAAATGCCTGGAGAAAATAATGAAACATTAATGCCGGAAGTTTGTTTCACAAACGTATGATTTAAATGATTAAAATTTTTGAAAAACGACTAATTCTCTTACTGCCAACATCAATGTGAGTTGTCAATGGGTGTTCCATAGTACGTGATATTTTTATGGCCATCGAGCTTTTCGCTTGACCACCGATGCACAGAGGACTAATGTTGATAGTTTTTCCGAGCAGGCTTCAATGAAATACACTCAACACAGACACACCTTACCTATTATTTGACCGCATGCATATAAGATAATTAATAAAAAAATAAGGTACTGTTGCACGGGGAATATATTCGATTTAAATACATTAAATAAAAAAGAAATAATAACTTTGCGACCACAGATTTGTGGTTTTATACAAAGTTGTAATTACATTTTCATTAAATTTGTCAAATCACAAAATATCAATACTATTAGTTTCTCACCACAAATATCAATTGATAGCTTTTATTTCATCAATGGAAGGTCATTTAAACCCGTATTTCATTAGTTTATCATAAATAACTACCTAATCGAAATTCGCCAACTCAATTCAATAAGCTCAGAAAATTTATTTATTAATTGGTTCCCCAAGTTTCTCCTCGTTTATCTCAGTGTTCAATGCCAAATGATTCATTCAAGTTTACTTTCTGAAAGCTCAGCCAGCATTTACTATATCAATGGTACTAAGGTACTTAAGAATTCCTTCTATTAATAAATCATCAATAAGTGGTTCTACATTCTATTGATAGAGGTACTTAATTGAATTTGAATAGGTAATTTAATTTATTTCAGAAATACCTTAGGACAATATTTCATTAATTAAGTGCCGAACAATCACACGAATAACTTTTGATAGGTAGGTAGGTACAGTAATCTAAAAAGTTAGCTGTCAAAACATTAGGCTTAATTTGTGATTCACTTATTTAATACGAGCGCACAAGTTTGATGTCTATTTAAAGTGTCAGATATCATTCTTAATTCCACTCGTAATTTATTAATAGCGCATAAAAAATCTTGACTCACAATGCAAAACACTTTAATTAAATATTTTCTTCACTTTTATTTATACATTTGTTTACAACCTCTTTAGGTTTGTCTTTACAAATTGAAATCCAAAAGATATTCTTGATTTTCAAAAAACATCTTCATATTTTTTTCACAAAAAACATGATCTTTTGGAAGCAATTTTAATGTTGCTAGGAAATATTTCTATTGTTTCTAATTTTGTTACTGTTAATTCATGGTGGAATTCCATTTTAATGATTTTATAAAACAAATTTATAGCTTTATTCCACTTTTTTTATTTTTTGACTGGACCGATTTCAGACTATAACGGCCATCTTCAGACTAGTACAGGTTGTTCTTATTTTATGGCTTATATACTATTTTCGGGACGTCAGGGGCAGTAAATCATGATTTTGCTTTAATTATATTAATCAGTATTACTGCATGATTTTACTAGTTACAAGTTACTTTTAGTTTATTATTTTAAATATCTATCTGGTTTGGATTTTCATTTAAGATGGGTTACAGTTGTATTTCTCTTAATATGATTTTACGATGTATTTATAAAATGCAAGGTTGGTGAATACTGATCGCCCTTGAAGTGATTTTTCGCAAAAACGGCGCTATACAAATTATCCAAATATTATTATTATTAATATAAATATTTCTACTTAAATAAAACCGACAAAAATAATCATTTTACTGTAGATGTGTTATTTATTTTTTCATTTATCCCACGGTGGGATTTGGCCTCAACAAAAGAAATGCTGTCCTCTGTTTCCGGTTCCTCGCTATTCACCTTCAGTTCTCAGGTGTTCCTTTCCTACACCAATCTTTTTCTAGGCTGTCTAGCGTTGGGAAAAACTTCAAAGATTTGTGAATACTTTGCGAACTGATAGTTCTTAAAAATGAAATCTTAGAAGTAAACGCTTCAATTTAAGTTGAACTCGCCACAAAATAGTACTAGTCGGCAGAGATCTCAAATCAAAAAGGACTACCAAATCAACAAAAAAATGGACCTGGGGAGGAACCAGTTCCTCGCCAAATATTTGTAGTCGACCATTAATTTAAGTGTGCGCTGCCGCAAAATGCAGTAGTTCATTGTAGCTTTGTAGTCTAACTTCAATTGAAGTATTCGCACAGTGAAAAGTAAATGAAGTTTGAACTACCGCAAAATGAAGTAGTTCTTTGTAGTAGTTCGCACAGAGCGGTCAGTACGGGCTGTCAGTCCACCTTTTCCTCGGCCTGCTTCTAGGTCACTTCTAATTGGGCACCCACACGATCATGTTTGTTGATACCCTGTTATCTGGTGTTCTTTCTAGGACATGTCCAGTCCATCGCTGTATTTGGAACCTAAAGAACTTGTTCACGTTTCATTTTATTTTTGAATGATTCATTTTCCAGTGTAGCTGCGAAGGCTTAAACATTTTTAATGCAATTAGCTCTTTAAAACTTCTAGTTGGTACTTATAAATAAAATATGCCAAAAACTTGGTATTTATTTATGAAGGTTAAGGTGTTACGACTCCTCTCAGGAAATCGAGAAATTTATCGAGCATTTTTTCTGACATAATAAACTACAGCGCAACGAGTACACATTCATATGTAAATCATTATGTACAAGTTGTTCTGCAAATTAATCCCTCTACAATATCATGCACGAGATAATCCTTGGTTATAGAACTGCAGAGGATAAGATTCATTGAAAAAAATATCTACTTAACGTTTTTCATAAGCCAGCTCTACTAGCTTATTTGTATTAAAATATTAATTATTTATTTATTTTTATACGCCCTCATGGGCTTTTACATAACATAGGTATAAAATAAAATAACAGTGACATAAAAAATAACAATGACATAAAAAATAACAATGCGCCCAAAAACATTTGATGCGACGATTTGATTACGCCCAAGAAAATTAACACTAGTATTTTAGAAAGAGGTATGTTATTATAGCCTTCTTGTAACTAGATTCAGTGCAGTTGAATATATCTACTATAATTAATGACTTATATTATAACTTCATAGATAAATATAAAATATTTTTAGATATTTTAATAAGAAATTCAAACTGCTCATTGACACATACACTAAAACTATTTGATGAAAGAATTAAACCTATTATTACTTTCAGATCGAGGAATTATTTTCGAATTTACTTTTATTTTCAAATTGACAATGGTATTGTAGACAGATCTGATTTACTGAATATTTTTGCCTTTCATATATTACAAGAGAGGCTAAAGAATCATTAATATTCTTCAATTAGTATTAATATAATGAAATCAAACAAAATACAATACATGGAATACTTATGTTTACTACTCGTGCTTATTTGCGGATGAGAAAATAATTTTCAATTATATCACTATTAAATGTATATTTAGGTGTAAAAGATTTCCAAAAAGAACTAAAACGCTAGGCTAATATTATGTGGGTTAACAGAAAAAATAATGATTTGATATGTTGGTTAATGTCGATTGCGATCTTGAATACGGTTATGTTGAATTATTAAAATTTGAACATATTAATCAACATATCCAAATCAAAAGCATTACACCTAGTTTAAAAAACTACCACAAGCTACAATGACGAAGCTTTCAAAACTTTGTCACTGTTTTTTGGAAATTTTGTCAAAACCACGACTATTGGTTGGCTTAAGGTCAAAAATTAGATCAAAAAACCTGACGTAAGCTGCTAATAGGCACGACCAAAAACCTTCGGTTGACGATGTCAAACAAGCAAATGGTTCGAGAACTTGAAATAACAATATATGGAGGGAGAACTAATTATTTTTACCCAACCTACACAAACTTGCGATAAATCACTTTCTCCGGGTTTGTACGTCGTACACCATGAGAGAGAAAGAGACAACAATAGACCGCTTCTATATACTCTAAGGATGATCTTAAGGTCCTGGTTTACGGTGGGACTCCGCCCACATTTTTTATTATGCCACCAAACTTGACACAAATAAACGGTTTTTAAGTTATATGCTATATTTTTGTTGATAAAAATACTGTGAAAAAGTGGCTTTACGAATAAACCAAAAACATTGTGTCGATATGTGATATGAATGGATGTATAAATACCATAGCCTTAGTCTTAGCCACGCCCAAGGGCGCCGAGTCAGTTAAAAATCATCAAAAACAAGTCAAAAACTGACTTCACTGCCTTGGATAGATACTACTCTCCAACTCTATGTTCGAGAACAGAGTAAAATGAAAGGACCGTAGAAACAATGAGGAGGTCTATGCCCAACACTGCACCCAAAATCGCTAACAATGACGTTACAAAGAGATTTTAGATCTGTTTAGATCTGATCTGTGACATGTATTTTTTTTTAGTATCTTATTACTAAATGTAACGCATCTTCGAAAGCTTAAGATCATTGGAAGTAAGCGAATTCACTAACAGAAAGTCGTAAATCAGGGCGAAATGTTTTGTCTTTCTACAAGTTTGGCATTACTCCTGCACAGGGTTGCCAGAAATACTTAACTGCTATTGAACGGAATTTGCTACATCTCTTATGTAATCCGTATAACTTACTATTTGCAAGTAATTATGGTGAGGTGGAGAAAGTTCAACATTGATTGTTGGGATCATTCATGGGGTTAATAAGATACCTGCAAAAATATTTTTTAAACATTATAAAAATTTATGAAAATAATGTTTATATCATATAAACATACAAAAAAGTAGTATTAAATTACTTTTTCAGGTTTTATTGTGTTTATATAATGAAATTTACGGAGAGGGGTTGGAAAAAAATAAAAAAAATTGTAATTTCAAATGTTTATTGTAGGAACCGCTATATAAAATTTATAATCGAAGCAAATTCCATAGCGGTAAATATATAAACGGCATTTTTTATACTATTGTACCTTTGACTGTCTGTTTTGACTATCGATAAAACTTTAGGTAGTTTAAAATAATCCTTGCAGCATAAACATCCTTTATCTTATTTATTTATTCTTCCTTTATGCAACTAGTCAATTACACACGTAATATTTTGTTCATAATAGTTTTGTGAACCATTAACACAACATGAAAATCTAAAATATGTCAATACGTATGTCTTTATTCCCAGATATTTGCATTGGAAATAATCTCGCAATTAATAAATTTGAGGAAAAGAATACAAGAATCAAATTTTATAGCCAATATGCGGTTAAAAAAGTGTTCTAATACAAACCAAAAATTAACATTCAAAGAAATAGATTCAAGTGGTTTTAAACAAGAAAACAATATATTTTAAAATTAATATTTTTAAAAATAAAGCATGAAGTTTTACTAAGTTCATTATAATTTTAATATTTATTTACCTTTAAACTTTAAACGAAATACCAAACAGGAGAAAAAAAATTTAAAAAAAATTAGGTTGCGACTGAGACATGAACTTGGAACCTCTACTTTGTCCGGGAGTAACGTTTTTGTCAATTAAGCTACCAATGAGCTTATTATTTTTTTTTATTAAGTGACCGGTTAGTATCTGAGCGGGCGTCGTGGGTTCAATTCCTCTACTAGCCCAGTCCTCCATCATTACACAAAAAAATATTTTCCTCTTATTATGATGGCAGTAAAAGTTATTTGAATTTTGCCAGGTTATGAGTATCGGTGTAACCCGTGAATGTTTATCTTTCTTAAAAAAAAAATGTAAAAAATATTCATTTTTCGGAAGAAATATGTGGCAACCCTGAAATAGGGCTATGCGTGTTCCAGCCACTCGTGTCACTAAATTACTGAAACATGTTTCAAGAGCTCAAAACAAATTGTACGCCCAGAAGCAAGACAATACTACCTTACTACACTGCCAGCCTGGGCTGCCTTTATGGGAGGTCCTTAAGGGCTATAGGTTTAGGGAACACGGAGGAAACAATGTTTAATTAGTGCCTCCAGTTATCCGAATAAGATACGCAAGCGAAGAGTCTAAATAAAAGGCTTTATTTTTATTGCAAAGGCACGTGCAAGGAGTTCTTTCGCAATGGTTCAAAAATACTTTTAATGAAATACACGAAAATAATCTTATCGTTTTTTGTTGTAAACGTCTTAACATCAAGTTTGAAAACTTTAATAATACGACAGTTGTAGATATTTAAGAATTCGAGTTATTAAAAAAAATAATCTAAAAAGTTATCAAATAAATACGAAGATACAGAATTGTTGAAATAAAAATACTTGAACCACGAGAGCGTGTAGTCATCCCAGCGAATGATAAATGCTCCTAGTTTCATTCCCTCGAGTAATATTGGTAAATGTATAGGTGTTATCTCTGTCTTACCTTCGTGTCAATATTTTAAAACTATCGCATTACTCTTAGCATGCACTTGCAAGAAAATAATAATATTGAAATGTTACAAAATTTTAAAATGTTCGATCAAACATTTTTTTTACTTTTAATTTTTTTAACGAAACGTAATATAACTGTGTATAAGAGCACTAGATTTATTTAAATTTTCATGACCGAACGGTTTCGCTTCGCCTAAGAATCATCAGCATGCAAAATTAAACTACACGAAAAACACAAAGTGTGCGGTTAATAACGAAAACGAAATAAAATAATAATAACGAAACTGTTATATAAGTTATAAAAATGTTATATATTATAAAAAAAAGTGAGAACAAAATTTTAAAATAAATTGACAGAACAATCAGAAAAATTAATTTAACAATAACAATAAAAAGAAAAAATTTTTCTGATTCTTCGGTTATTTTGTTTTATATTTTGTTCTCCCTCTGTGTGTATTTTTTGTGTAGTTTATTTTGTACCTTTTTTATGTTTAGCTTTAAGCGAAACCAGTCATTCATAAAAAAATATATATCCGTGGTCTTGTACAAAGTTTTTTTAAATTTTTTTAAATATGTCAAACCACATAATGATTGCTTTCTACGAAAATATTCATTTTTTTCTAAAATTCAAATTGTAAAAATGTCGATTTCCGTCTTGATCAGGGGGAAGTTAACTTTATTTGTCTTTCCAGAACATCCTTGACTTTTTTTTCCAAGTACCTACACTGCATACATTCGGTGTGATGGATACAAAGCAATACACATCTCTTGCAAGAGAAAAAGTGGAAGAGACTTCTATGGAAATTATTTTGTAAATATTTACAATGAATGTTTTCTGATTTCTTTAATAATTGATTGAAGGAGCTTTATTTCAGCAAAGTTACACAAAAATTAATAGACATTACACCGCGTGAAACTCAACACGAGTTCCGCATAATGTACCACTAAGCCATCGGCGGATAACGTAAGCTACGTGTACGTGACTTTATAATTATTAGCTCGGTTCCTATGAGCTTTCATAATTCAGCTTTATCAAAGGCTTTGCATACTAAATCAACCATCCAAGCTGTCCCGTCATCCGATACGCGCGGCAGAGGGAATGTGGCTTCAGGTATGAAATATGGGAGAATTTCAGCATTAAATTTCAGCAGAAAAATATTTTATTAAATCTACTAAACGCGTGTCGTAGGCTTTGAGTACTGACTCTTAAATTATAGAATTTTATTTTTATTCAAAATTTAACCACGTTTATACTAATAAGCGTGTGGCAGCCTATAAATATTTCGTGACGGTCCATTTTATGTTCTTTTCGCTTTTCTATTTAAATTTTTCTTCTCCATGAGCTCACCCAGAGTGGTAGATGCTCTAAGTATCGCCCTGGTGAAAGACCACCATTCAGAATCGAAACGTTGCTTAAAATTGCTTTTAGCCGTGTTTGGTGACCAGATCTTAATAGCCAGGTACTTCCCAACGTTCCTTTTCCCCATCTCCTTCCCGTCTCCACTATCTTCAGCTTCACAACATACCCTAATTGGGGATGTCATAGTCTCACCAGCTCTAGACGGCTTAGAGCAATTGGTACTCTCGTGCGATATTCACTATTAAAAAAATCATCTCATAAGTGGGTACCTTATGTTTCTATTACCTTTCTCGTTATTATGGTAGAATAAATAAATATTTTTGTTTTTCATATTTCCCCAAGAAACTATTTAAATGCAATTGATATTTATTTTAAAACAAATTATTTTTAATCAATACTTACCGTTTGAAGGAAACGCTTCTCATTTTTATTTATTTATAATAATATTAAAATGTATAATCTTGTGTTTTGTCATCTTTTTGATTAATACTTTGTATCAAAAGTAACACTGATATAAAGATACGTTTTTTGTTAAATTTGAAAATATCTTATTAATTTATCGTTTTTTTTTTAATTTACATTAATTTTATAAAATTTTACAAAGTCATTTTTAGGTCCGGCTGGTCTTGAGTTTTTATTTTTACTGTGATAACTGTCAAGCTCTGGCTTCATGCAATACCGCGTAAAAAGCGATGTACGTATTAAATATGATGAATATGAAAGGTATAGAAAGGGGACAGAATTACACTAGCATATTCTAGATGACGGCGAACTAATGAGCAGTAAAGGTTTTTTAGGGTCTTTATATTCTTAAAGTAACATGCAATTCTATTGATGAAGCCAAGAAGTCTTACTGATTTATTACCTACATTATCAATGTGGTCACGAAAAAAACAATTATAGTCTCGAGTGACACCAAGATATTTTATAGATCTGACGGTAGATAGGGAGACACTATTTAATTTATGATTGAAGTGGATCGGCTTATGAATTCTATTAAATGACATAATTATTGTAACTGTAAAAAAATGGCTAATCAGCAATCGCACAGATTAATGATAAAAAATATACGTTTCATCAAATAGCAAATGTAATAAAATAACTCAATTATTTACCTTCCCTTAATAATTTATAGAATTTTCGGGATGAATAGCGAAAATGAGGTATATTGATTGTGTATACATTTTATGAACGCGAGTTTTCCTATTTTCGTGATTTTGGCTAAAACCCTATTTTTCAGAACAAGGATTTTTCGGTGAAGTTGGGGTCCTTTCAAAAAATTATAATCGTAAATGTAACTACGATACGTGGAAGCAATTTTTTACTGTTTTCAATGTAAACCCAAGTATTTGCTGTGGAAAAACGTGAAATCAGGTACTGTTTCAAAAACCGAATCAATTTGAAAACCTTTTTTTTCTGCCTCTGTATTGGTGAATCGAATTGTTGCCGATATAACTCAATGAGCAACCTAGTTTTCCTACTGCATATGATAATACATAATAATAAAAATATTTGGATAATTTGTATAGCGCAGTTATTGTGAAAAATCACCTCAAGGGCGCACGTGTTAATGTTTAATGCAGATGACAGCGATTGTAGAAATGATATTTCAAATCTAGAGTATGTTGAAACAAAAAAAAAACAGAAACTAAAAAGCACAATGGTCATGACCGGGGTAGAGTAGAGGTTCCGAGTTCGAGTCTCGGTCATGACCATTGTTCTTTTGAGTTTCTGTTTCATATTTGTGTTTCAGATTATTCATATTATTTATTTACAATTTTAATTACTTATTCATTCTAATACTGTTGTTTATTATTTGTGTAGATCAGCCCACTGTACCTACGTATTTTAATTATGTTATTATTTAGACTCCCGTTTTGAAGGGTGGTCCTAATGTCACTCCAAACGAGAATTTTGGGCGATATATTAGATAAAGATTACTGAAATATTATGAATTATTACCAAAAACAAATTACCCAAGATTATGTCATGAAAACTCTTGAATAAGCAGAGTCAAATAGGGCAACTACATCTCCTCCTTTAGATCGTACGTTTGATTCTTGCCTTCAGGTACAGAAAGATTAACTACGCACGGAGTCAACAGTTGCATAGCAGTAAAGTTGTTACTAAAAAAACGTGTGTTTATGTGAGGAACAAAGAGAATGGCAAATATTATTTTTTTCAAATATGTAACATGTGCTTAAATATCAAGTACCTACCTAGCTATTACAGCGAGCTGCAGTAAAACTTAAGAGCTTTTTCATTTAAAAAAAAAACATAAAAACCCTTGACTCAGTGTAGAAACGGGCGGTCCGTTTGATGGATGTTCCTATACAACAAATGGATTGCAATCTTTGGAGCACAGATGTCAGGTGGGAATGCTGTCCTTGTTCTACAGGTATTTCAATTGAAGATGCTCCGAGGAACTTGCGTCATTGATCCCTTCGACACCGGTGCATAGTCGGGAAACTCACCAAACCCGCGCCCAACATTTGTACACGGTCGACATTCGGTACAAGAGAACGGGTCGCTTTTACGACTCGTTCTTATGTTTAACAGCTCGGCCATGGAACGATTTGCCAGCCTCTGTGTTTCCTCCCTCTTCAACATGGACCTCGTCAGGACTCAGGTTCACTCCTTCCTTTCCTCAAAAAGACCCTCCACATAGCATCCCCAAAGATGGCAAAGACCCTGAGGGAAATTACTTCCCTCAAGGCCTCCTGTGTGGAGTTTCTGTAAAAAAATATCATATTAATTCTAAGTTTGAGCAAATACTCCCTTCCGCCTCTTTACCGTGAAAATGATATATAATATTACGAGATGTATAAGCACACAAGCTTTATTTAGCCTTCTGTGTAGGCTTATCGAATGATATATTCACAACGGGGGAAAATATTTAGTTTTTTTCTTCCTTAGATGGTGGAATATCCTTGCTTTTATTTTTTATTCTTATTATTAATAAGAGAGGGTGACGGATAAGGACCCTCAAGGGTTTCGGAGAAAACAACAAAACAAAAATTTCATTAGACGAACCCGGAGCTATCAGTCAAAAGATTAAAAAGACATTTATAGTAAGCGATAAAACTCCGTACAAATTTGTCCACTGACTTTTTTTATTAGGGAGCTCTCTTGTTATATAAATAAATGCTGCTTCTCAGATTCGTTCTCACCAATGAATTAGGTTTATGAAAGTAAAATTACGTTAGTGACTTTACAAAGAAACATCGTAAAATTAAAATCTGTATTGTTTTTTATTATTTACTTTTGCTACAGATTTTGACATTGAATGAGCAAACTAATTTACAGTTATAGATAAGATAAGCTGTACAATATGCAAATAACAAAGCGTTAACTTTAAATAGTTATATATTTGTAAAAAGCATTAACTTTGTGGCTTGCCATTTCTATAAATAATATTGAAAAAAATGTTTAAAACCACTTAATTATTCATATTTTGTCGACCAGTTTCAAAAGCACCCTTCCATCTTTAGGACAATATTAATTATTTTATTTTTATTAAAAATAAAATTTTATTCCAGAAGGTATACAGGAGTAGTGCAATACAATACCTTCCATAGTTGATAGTAATAAATAGTCACAATAATAATAAAATACAAGTTGTAATACACACAATAATAGTAAATAAAATAAACCTAAAATCGTAAGAACAAAATAAATAAATTTAAATATTAAATTGAAATATTAATGGTGGATATAAGGTCTCATTTCTGCAAAACGCCATCAAGAGGAAATATATTGAACACATTATTTTATATATTTTTTTAACATTGTCTTGAAGATGGAAGGGTGTATCCGAAACCGGTTGACAAAATATTAATAATAATGTGGTTTTAAATAAATATTATATGTTTTCTTTATACTATTTCTTACTTTAAATCTGTTGATTCGCGGTGAAATTGAATTGTATTTTGTGTTTGTGAAACCTTTGTAACTAAGTTTCACTTATTTATTTAAGACCAAACTGTTTTCACCCTGCAACGGGCATTTTGTGTGATTACACAGTTGCAAAATTGCGTCACGAATTAAGCAAATATGAAAAATAATAAAGTTAGTGAACCAAGAATGCGTGGACGAATAGAGTCCAATTTTATTTAAATGGATTATTCAACACAAAGTGTAAAAAAAAAAAATACGTGTGGGATTTACTTGACGTGCCCATATTAATGTTATTAGCATTGTCAATGTTCACCCATCTGTATTATGAAATCGAAGATTCAAAGCAGTTAATTATAATTGATTTAATTCTGACTTAATTAGAATTTGATTGTGTAACTAAATCTAGCTTGTTTGATATTCGTATCACGAGATAACCATTCAGAATCAAAACATCACTTGATATGACTTTTGTTAAATTAAGTGATCAGATCTGAATAGCTGGGCACTTCCCAACCTTTGTCATTCTTTTCTCCTTGCTTTATTTCACTTCTTTCAGACTCACAACACTCCCAATACTCTGATTAAATAGTTTTACTGACTTTAAACATTTATAACCCCTGTGTTGAGAAATACATTTGAAATGAGATTTGTTAACAAAAAAATACAATATTAGGATATAAGTATTTGATAGAGATCGATGACTTTCTTCCATATGAATCACCCATTTTACAGGGTAAATAATTCGTATCATCATTTGAGTATAAACGACAAGGTTGGTTCACACTGTCAAGTCAATTGATATTAGATACATTTAAAAACTCATTTTTTATACACAGTGTACGAAAACTCATGGTACAGCAGAAAAACGTCATAATCTGCAGCACATAGACAACCGAAAATAAGTTATTTCAATTTGACTATTTTTACTTTAAAAACTTTTTTCAATTTTCATCGTCATATATAAGCTTGTTATATACGAGTATACTATGAAATAGAATAAAAGAAGAAAAAAGATACGGAATAAAAAAATATAAAAAAGGACTTAAAAATCACTCGCCAAGAGTTTAAACTCTACACTGTATCTTTATTACAGCATTATAACATAATATTTCTATGATAAATAGTCGTTTTATGTATTCAAACACTATTTTCTACTACTCGACAACCGTTCCTAATTTTGTTTGTGCATATACTTCTCATTTTTTCACTGTCAATTGCAAAACTTTTTATGTAAAAGTCCTCTCGGGCGTATACAAGAAAATAAATTAATAAATGATTAATTATAAATAATTTCCGTTGTTAGTACGTACGACCGTAAAAGTGTGAACTTTTCAAATTTGGAACGGATGTTAATTGAAATAATCAATCTTTAAAAAAACCTTTCAAACCTCTACTTATCCATTGAAGTACCTACCTATATTGTAGTAAAGCAAACATTATTCTATATTTAAAATTGGCGAATCAAAGCAAATAATATTTTCTTTGGGAAGTCAAGTTACATCCCGTGATTTTTTGCGGGTATTAAGTAGCGGTTAGTTCTATAAATAATAAAAGAAAGGTCCCTGTTAATTAGATCCGGAAACCTAAAATGTTTAATTTCAGGTTGGGCTGACGAGCAGTGACTGGGTGGAGTCGGGGGGGGGTGTAACGTATGGGAGATGGTTTGTCTCGATCGTAACGGTGACAATGCCGTTACCGCCCCGCTAACGGTTTAAGTCCACAGTACAGTGGAATACGTAGAATGGATACAAAAAAAGCACATTGTCAGCAAAAGTGGTAAAATTTATCCAAAAGCTTTATGTTTTTGTTGAAGTTTATGGGTTATTACTAGGACTTGGATTCCTATCGCATAAATAAGGGCTAACTTTCATTTTTTTTTAATGCATGTTAAATACTACTTTAAACAAATTCAACCTAAATACTAGATTTTTTTAAATACTAACCCAGCGCTAATGACGTGAACCTAACCTTACTTAACCCGGTGCCAATGACGTGCAGATAATAACGCGGACGATCACTCCGGGTCATTATGACCTAAATTTCATCACTAAATTTTCACAAACTAAAAGTCGACTACTCAATTTTAATAAATATTTAATAAAAATGTTTTTTTTTGCGTACAAGATAAAATAATAAAAACTCCATTCAACTTCTTTAAACTTTCCAGGTTTGTTCCGTCCTTTTCTCATAAAGGCCCTCCATGCAGCATTGACACATGCAAAATTAACTTTAAAAACACAAGCCGCGTATTTATTTTCTATTTTATGTGGAGTATTCTATGTTTCAACACGAATTAATAATTGTATGGACTGAAAAAGATATCACGCAAATATTTAATAATAAAAATAATATCAAATCAGTCTTCAGTTTCCTCATTCAGAGGCTAGAAACTAGTGCAATTTTCGCAATACAGAATCAAATGCTCTGAACATATGTACACTGGTATGCATTACAAGTATGAGCTGTATTTTTATCATTTGGTTAGGAAAAAGGGGGGCGCTTAGGCTTTATATCTAGCTACACAAATGTTCAATTGTAAGGTGGCCGTAAAAAAAACAGTTTGAATTCACCTCGGGTCAATATATGGTAAATCTCAGGGTTTAGAGCTTTTAACGGGACATACAAGTCCAACTGAAAACGAGGGTTTTTATATTTCTCAAACACCATGTACTAATCTTAGAAAAGTGAAAAAAAAACTTTAATCAGAGATTCTTTACTAGCGATAACAGTTTGGCTCTTGGTTATTTCCAATAAAATATTATAAAAATAATTAAATTAAAACATAACTTATTTAAAAACATTCTTCCTGTCTTACTTACTAACCTCATTTTTTTCCGCACAGCATCTCTGGGCCCTTTTGGGGTCTCTTATTATAAAAAATACACTTTAAAAATAAATAAAATCACACAATTGTGTTCTGGCATTCTTCACACGTCTTCTATGAATATTTTTTATAATATCGACTATTTACATGACGCAAATTATTTGATTAACGTATATCGTACCACGTCTTTCCGGGACCTGAAAATTTCATCCACACACTTGCGTTGTTTTCTGATGAAATTGTTGTTGAATTTTATAGTGAGGAATTGTTGGGTTCTTACCGTCATGTTTATTATCCAAATCCCTACCAATCTAACCATTTTCACCATTTCATCATTTTAAATTAAACGGCGACTACTTGAAATAGTTGACAATCGAACAGAAGATTTTTTGTATGTAAAACGTGGTTACTCGTTCGTTTCGCTAGTTCGTCGGTTTGTTATTTGATCTTCTAAAAATATAAAATCAAGTGATAATTCGTGAATTAGAAGAAAAACACATGTGTGGTGTATCAGTGATTCTTTTCGTTAGTATAATGCGGGGGTTTAGGAACATAAGGGCGAATCTACAAAAACACAGTTTGGAGATATACGATTAAACTATTGGAAAAAGCTCTCTTTCAGAGGTTTTATATTTGAGTAAAATAAATATAGTTTACATAGTATAGTAGTTTTATATTTCTGTCACTAATAAAATATATTTTTCAATGTCAGATTATTACCTACTTAACTCAAAACACCAATTTCTGTAGATTTGACCTAATATTCCTAAGCCCCCAAATTGTGTTCAATCAAAAACTTCAACTTCATCGGTGAGTGAATGGTTTCCCATTGTTTCGTTCCTTATTCCATAAATCGTTACACATCCATTATTAGGCACTTCCATTGAGTAGTAAAGTTAACCGTTTAAGTCCACTATTAAAAAAATAAATCTTTTGAAGCAGGAAACACATTCGGTGTTTCGTCGAAGCTTCGGCTTCAATATCAATCGTAGTTCCATAATGCACGGTTTTACAACATAAAAATTTCTTAATAATCACATGTCTGCTTTTATCCTTCATCTGTTTATAATACAATGCCCTAGAGACCTATGATACCCATATCAGGAATAACATGTTATTTTATTGTGATCTGACAACTTTGCTACCGTCGGTTCATCCTTTTACATGCGACAGCAAAATTTTAACTATGTCATAATAGAAGGAAAACAAAATAAAAACAAATAAAAGAAATCTGCCGCAAATAATAAAATATAAAACTAAATGCGCTTTTGACAGGCATACCGGTTATTATAAGAATTATAAATTTTTCGAATCCCTCAATGACTGAACAGGCAAATGAAAATTTCAGTAAAACAAACTAAATACATAATCTTTTATTTTCATCATTTGATAATAATAATATTTGGATAATTTGTACAGCGCCGTTTTTGTGAAAAATCACCTGAAAGGCGCTGTACAAATTTTAATTTCTACTTAATATCAATTCTTAGTTATTATAAATATTCAGCAACATACTTACCTGGCAGGTCACTTCTGGCAGGACACAATCACCATACCATAAAAACTTAAAATTCAGCTGATTCTTACATAATTTTTTTATTATTTTTTTTTTTTCATTTTAAGGGAATGAGAGTAAATTTAAAATATAGTATGTGGGAGGTATTTTTTATTATTTTTTCAAACAGATAATGGTGAAAATCTTCTAAATTTTTTTCTCGAATTTAAGGAATGAGAGTCTGAAAAGTTTTCTTGGCTTGAACAGAAATTCTATTGAGCTTATTACATCTTGATTATGGATATGATTTTCTGAAAAAATGGGTTTTGAGTTTGGGTCTGAACTCTGTCGAATCTTTTATTACTCTCAGAGAAATTCCTTTTTTATTCACAAAATAGAAAATAAAATCACTTTAAGTACCTTGAATAGATACAACAAAGTTAGATTTTTTTAGGCACTGTTGCTTCACACACAGACAGGGTGGGAATGGCGTGAATCGTTTAGAGCATAGGTTCACAACGTGGGCGATAACGCCACCTTGTGAGCGTTTGAGACTTTCAGGGGGACAGTAGAAGACCCAGAGAAAATTAAGAGACGTTGGAGACTTACAAGAGGGCAGTAGAAGACCGATGGAAAATAAGGAGGCGTTGGATACTTTCAGGGGGGCAGTAGATGACCCAGAGAAAATAAAGGGGCGTTGGATACTTTCAGGGAGGCAGTAGAAGACCCAGAGAAAATTAAGGGGCATTTGAGACTTTCAGGAGGGGCAGTATAAGACCTAAAGAAAATTAGGGGGGCGTTGGAAAAAATACGTTGAAAATAATAGCCGGTCACTGGAACGGTCGATATCCTTTGTTCGTTCTTTTCGTGTTTTTTAATCTCTACTGACTAGTACTTTTTTTTGGCAAGGATCTTTTTATCGATTTGCTAGTCCTTTTCGAAAAAACACCAGGAACCGGTTCCAAAAAGAACTTAATAAATAACTGGTTCATCGGTAGTCACCGGTAACTGAAACCGCGAACGCGACAAATGGAGAGTAAAAAAATAGGGGGGGGGGGGCTCTAGAAAAAAAAATCATTCCTAAAGTGGGCGGTGGGCAAAAGAAGGTTGAGAATCTATGGCTTAGAATAAAGTAGCATCAAATACTTGTAGTTTCCTCACTTGTCTTTTTGTCACTTGCGTTTATTCCTACTCTTTTTTGTCTACGCAGCTGTCACTCGGCGAGAGTGCGTCGCGAAAACGAAAAAGTTTTTGTTTTCTTACAATTTGCAATTACCACTTTTACATTTTTGAGATTAGCCATTCTGTGGTCGCGCAAGTATGGCCGTTATCACAAGTTAGTGCTCCCATGCGTCGGTAACGGGTCTCGTTACTTTTCAGAGAAGTTAGTCGGCGTAAATTCGCCCAATAATAGAACGAAGAAATCATTAGATCTGTCTTAGGTTTTTTTTATGTGAATACCGCACAAGTGTCTCAACTGATCCCAACTGTTCAGAACCAGTGGTGCTATGTCATTTTTGATCAAAATATGTTGTGAGATTGAAAGGAGATGGGGAAATAAGTACTGGCTATTCCGATTTGATCACTAAACACGGATAA
Source organism: Drusus annulatus (assembly GCA_022651775.1). Classification (NCBI taxonomy): domain Eukaryota; kingdom Metazoa; phylum Arthropoda; class Insecta; order Trichoptera; family Limnephilidae; genus Drusus; species Drusus annulatus. The sequence goes on from JAGWCC010000186.1 coordinate 728,049, forward strand.
AGCCATTTCAAGCAACGTTTCGATTCTGATGTTGATCTTTCACCAGGGCGATATTGAAAGTATTTACCACTCCGTAACGTGTCGCAAATATGCTGTAAGTATATATCTGTACATCGATAAAATTAGTTACTAAATAACTTAATTTCTTTCAGTTTTTTTGGTTTATAATATTAATTTCATAAACCAATTTTCGCCAGTGAAGACTTATAAATTTTATTGGAAATAATTTTTTTTTTAATTAAGTGCTCTAGTATAAGCTTCCCGAAATGGCGCTTCAGCCCTTTTGCCTTTTCGGCGACGATTTTATGTCACTGTATGATGTATGCGCCCTTGAGGTGATTTTTCACAAAAACGGCGCCATACAAATTATCCAAATATTATTATGCTTTGAATACTTTTAGAAAGTCCATTATATTCTTTGCTTGTGATATTGTGGGTGTAAAACAGAACACATTAAAATAATGACTATCTTGAAAGCATTACACAAAAACGTAACAAAGTTAAGCTTGTTCAGATATATTTTTTAAATTTAAAACTTGAAAGGTATTTGCTACTGGATTACAATAATTAGGGTTCTAAAACTGTTTTTTTTTTACTTTTTATCGATTGAAGTTCGAGAATTATGTCTAATCTATGTGTGACTAATTTTATGTTAACTGCAGGGTTCACTTACTAACAGGGAAAACACAAAATATTTTTTTTGATGAATAATTTGAACCAGGCTTCACACCCCTTTAATCTTACTGTTTGCTACTTCAATGTCTGATTCGTACATCTCTTCGTCTGAAACAAAGCAAAATATAAGTTATTATTACACATCCTTGAATACCATCTTAAACAGTAGGGTGGTCCGTTAAAAATAATTTCGAATCTGTGTGCTCAGGGGCTCTAGCACAAAACATGGATATAGGTTTTATCGACAATGTCGGTAATTTGAAATCGTTTCCGAGCCTGACTGCAGATCATCAATGATGAAACGAGAACTCACGTCAACTAAACGTGCTTAATGAAAACGATGTAAACTTTCGTTTATTCGTTGGCAATCTGCAGTCGGGCTCGAAAACGATTCCAAATCACCGACATTGTTGATAAAATCCATATCTATGTTTCATGCTAGGGCCCCAAGAGTTTCAAAAAGTATGCATTGAAATGGTGATAACAATATTGAAAATAATAATCGTATTTCTTTCGGCGTTGTAATAGAAACACTATTTTTACGAAAAAATGTTTTTTTTTTCAAATTTGAGCCAACGTATATTCATGGCGTACGAAGCTAGCTGTCTGCAGTGGAGTGGTGATACCAATCCTTATATTTGGTAGTGAGGCATGAAACTGCCAGAGGGAGGGTTAAAGTGGACTAAAAGCTGTAGAAATGAGATCCCCGTGTGAGGGCTGATGTAAGCGTAATCAGCAAGATTAATTAATTAAGGAACACTTAGATGGTTTGAGCATGCAGAGCGGATGAACGAAGAAAGGAGTGTAAGAAAAATAGGCGACACGAATGTAAATGGTATAAGAAGCCAGAGATGTCTGAGGAAGACAAAGCATGACGAAGTGAATCAAATACTTTAGTTGTATCATGTCGAGAGTCAGAATAATAGAATAGTATGAATGAGTCGATACATGCATGTGAAAGAAGCAAGAATGTTTTTTTTTCTTCATATTTTATGTATTGTTTGAAGAACTTTTCATTTCAGTTTGATTTTGTTGGCTCTACGTTAATATCCACAGAGTCCATAAAGATGAAAATAGCTTGGAAGAGAATCATCTAAACGTACATCTTTCTTATGTGTCTTCAACTCCACATTCTATCTCTGCAAGGAAATAGAATAAGTAATGGGAAATGAAAGGAAACATTTCCATCATGAATTTGCTATTTTTATGTTGAGTTTCTTGAGCCGTATACAGATGGCTAAAGAAACGTATACACAAAGATAAACAGTAAATAGAATATAGTTGATTTAATTGATTGGCATCGGCCCCAACCATATTATCCTCGCAGAAGTAAGTAGCTCTATAGTCCAACTGACCGGAACAAATTAACATTAAAATGGACCTATATTTACTGATGTTATTACGCCCCATTAAGTTTTATTTATCTTTTTTATGGCTGTTCTGCGACTTGGTTTATTGAACAGAACACACTGACCGAGCAGAAAATTTGACTTTAATCATGAAAATGTATTTTTTGTATATTTTTGGTAAACGTCGAAAACAGTTGAGTTGGGACGAATCAATTAACCATTTTTATCTATTAAATTATTTAACTACGCTATTTTTATTTACACAAATAACATTCTTGGTAAATCTTTAGTGAGTGATTAATTATCTATTCGTAAATATCATTTACTTTGTGGCTCGCTATATTTAAAAATAAATAAAACATTTAAACTTTGTTTTTAACCACTTTTATTATTCAATATTATGTCTTCCGGTTTCGGAAGTACCTTTTCACCATCAGGACAATATTAAAATTAACCTAAAATACAAATGTTGAGATATATATACATATTTAGAAATTGGAATGGGAAGGAGAAGGGGTAATTGAGAGGATTATGGGAATAACACAGCGGCTTACTGGAAATTATCTGCTCTAGTCTGATTGAATTATCTGGTCAATATTAGTTCCCATCACTTTTAATTTGCTTTGTTTCGGTTTTCCCTTTCTTTTATCATTATAACTCAATGTCCTAACTATCTACTGAAAACCATAAACTCATTGTCATAAAATATTTATTTTCTTTTGTTACTTGCTATATTTACACTGTTTGCATTTTTAGAATCTTTTACTTACAATACTTGAATATTAATGTTTTAAGTGCCAACACATTAACTGTCCTTAATCATATTTCCTTTTCTTTGATTTGACAAATGTGTTAATATGAATTAATTTGTTTCATCTGAATTTTTATACCCTTAGCTCCTTGTAAATTGTTTTTTTAATCTGTTGATTTACACATACACTGTTATATCCATATCTGAACCTTTTCTCTCGTGATTTATGATAACGATCATTATTTTAGATAGTTTTAATTTGTATACATATTATGTATTATTTTCTCCTTGTTTGTTAATCTTATTAGCATAATTAATTTAGCATGAAGCGCACTTGAGGTGAAATATCACAAAACTGCGCTATATAAGTTCACTGTTATTATTATTATCACTTAGGACGTATGTCATTTTTACACTCTCTCGTTTAAATTATAAAAATTGAAACGCAAGAAACACAATTAATAGTTCTTTCCTCGTTCCATTTTTTAAAAAAAATTATATTTGTCTTTTTAAATTATATATAATAATAATTATAATAATAAATCTTTATTTAAATACAGTTTACAGTAATAACAGCAAAATAATAAAAATAAAAGCAGAATAATCATATAAAATACATAGGGTGTATAAAGGTGTAGGTACATTTATATATTTTAACAAGAGATCTTTACATTGTAAACAGTAAATATGTATATTTTACATAAACATTAATTAAATAAAAATGTAGATCATTATTCGTATTTGCTTAAATACATATAAACTTAGTTTTCGAATATTTGTATACAGTTATTACTTTTGTTTTCTCGTAATCTGCCTCAAATATTGGTTTTAATTGTAGGTTTTATTCATTTATATAAAATTTGATATTTTATTCATGATACTACGTACACAACTGTGCTTGGGTTGTATTTTGCATACCACTACAAAGATGGCTGCTTGTATCCGAAAAAAACAAGAAAAAAATAATATTTATAATTTTTCATTGTTCCATGGTTTCTAAAAAGGTTTCAGTATCTCAACTGAGAGAAGCGTTACTCTCAAATAGAGTAGAGGATTCGAGTGAGTTTGACTCTTAGTCGCGACGATTTTGTGTATTTTTTAGTTTGATATTACGTTGAAATTTATTGGTATTATTTTTAAAATTAACATTGATTATTTTTTACCAAAGCGTTTTTTTAGTCAAATAGCTCCACCAAAATATTTCAAATGCACTATTTTTTGCTGGAATAAAAACATAGAAAAACCTTTCCATACAACATTATAATACGTAGAATTTTTAAACTGTTTTCAATAAGTATATCTGAATAACTAGCCGAATTTTCGTCAGTGGCATAACTTTTTCTAAATAAAGGAACTGTTTTCTCAATTGTTACGAACATTATAATGATTTTTGTTTGCTAAAACTAACGTATAAATATGTTTTATTTTCATCTCACCACACTTTTACGTTTACGTTACATAAAGTTCCTTGATAATTTTGAAAATAATGAAAGATTTTCTTTCCATTTTATTTTTCAACTGACAATAATCATTACTGACTTAAAGTGAATTTTGTGTAAGAAAAATATTGCATAAAATTAACTCTCTGTACAAATAATAATACTTCTCTGATCTATTCTTATTTTAAACGTGTGGTTTACTATAACAAAAATAATCAACAGTTCAATTCTCATAATTCGTAGGCCGCAGCGGAATGCCCAACCGTGGAAAAATCAGATTAACCAAATAAATAAAGCAGCCTATTGTTAAAATGAAATTAAGTTGTTAGTAATCTTCTCACTGCGGGTCATTTATCCACACGTGTGGAGGAGTGAGTCTGCCATTTCTTAACTGTATCATTTAACTGCACTGGATAAAGCATGAGAATGAAGATATAATACAATTTTGTATTGGTACCAAAACAATAACCTAAAAAACACAACTTTAATTTCATTCAAAAAATTTCGATTCTCAGTTTTGGTTTAAATGCAGCTAGAAGGACCACGGCAGCATCGTTATATTTGTTAATAAACAGCTGAAACAATTAATTTGGATTAAAAAAAGCGTTGGCTTCAAGGAACAAGTTTAAAATATGGGATCGATTCCATGAAAAATAAAATGGAAACTGGTAACCTCTGATGGATATGACAAAGAAGCTATTCTACGTACAAGAATCGACTCTTCTTGCCACCTCTTTGCATTTTCTAGTGAGCTTGCGAATTATTCATCTACAGTATTCCACACATGCTTCGGGGTTCACGAACAAACAAACTCCGTAAAACTGTCCCGAAAAAAACTTACACTCGCAAGTCAACTAAGTACCATAATGACGTCTAAGAATTTACACTTTTTCTAGAATTCTATCATACAAAGGTCGCAATACATAATTTGTTTTTTTCATACTTTCCAAGATAACGATAATAAATTTCAACTGTAAACGTTGTGAATATTGGCGTAGAGGAGCCAAGAATCACACAGAGTATTGCAAATTCTCCAAGATTTTCGCCAGCACCTATTTTATTTGATGATTTTGACTTACAAATGTCACCACTTGCTAAGGCAATGGAGGGGACGGTGCGTACCCCGCGGATTGCATCTTCCCTTTTCGACGGCATCGAGAACTAAGGAACGGTGCGTAACACGTGGTATGCACGGTCCTAACCAAGGTCCTAGTCAGTAGCAAATGTTAGAGCAAAATGGCATCTACCTTTTTACTCCAAATAAGCTTTATCGTCGTTGGAAAGGCAAAAGTCTTTAGGGGCGACACTTTGGTTAAAAATGATGGTTAGAAATGATTTAAATATGCAGTTTAAAAAAAATAAAATTTTGAGCAACATATCGTCCCTAGAAAGGCAAAAAGGCTTAAGTGACACTTTCCTCAAAAACGAGTTAAATATGCAGTTTTGATCAAATGTTATTTTAAGCAACATATCGTCACTAAAAGGCAAAAGGGCTTAAGGGACACTGCTAAAAAACGAGTTTAATATTCAGTTTTGATCTTGTTTTTTCTGGATCGAATTTTTTGACTCTCGTTTGATTCTGAGAACTTTTGTGGCTCTTTAAGCGACACAAGTTTCAAACTTTTTGTATTTTCGGGTAACTCAGTGAGAGTATTGAGTTACCAGGGTTTTTTTTTTCAAAATCCAACTAGGTACTGAAGAGTTATTGATTTTATTGTAAAACAAAAAAAAAACCTTAAAGTGCGCCGGAGTAAATTTATCAAAATGGCGCTTCAGACCTTTCGCCTTTCCGGCGACGATGTTGTTGCTATCATGTAACTTTTGCTAAACTTCACTTTAACGATTGACAATTTTGAAGGCAGTGAATAACGTATCCACATCAATTCTTCTTATAAAGCTGACTAGCAGCGGCTACTACCACCCCCAGTGTCAGTGTTAGTGAGGTTGCCTTTTCACTAAAATGTTCTTTATTGTGCGATAAAACTTCATTCACCCTCCCTTAACAAGGTCACGGCGAGGCCGGCGCAGACTTGTTCGGGACGATTACCTCTCTTATTTATTCTGGCACTTAGTTATTTGTGACGGAGGCTCGGCTTGTTTGCGACGCCAGCGAGGTGAGTTCAAGTAAAACTAAATTGACCTATTGGAGTGATCGAGGCGATTTTTTTATTGTTTTCAAGAAAATAAATTTTTATTTGGTGTTAATGACACTGTGTGCGACTATGGCATTCGCAAAAGAGATGTGGAAGAGGACGACTTGACTTGCTTATATAAAATTATAAATTCAATGATTGACAGCCCTGAACTAATGCACTTAATTGCATTTAATGTTCCTGGCAGGACGGTTACAAGGCAAAACCTGCCACACTATTGTAACAATACTGCTTCAACCTTACAATTTAACACTTATATGCGGCAGATTCAACATCTGGGAAAACAAATACTCCGATGTCGTTGATATATTTAGCACGTCAATATGACAATATAAGTATAACTTAGTAATTATTTATAGTTTTTGTGTTCAATTTGTAGAACTCCATTTTAATTTTTATAAAATTTAATTGAATTAAATTTAATATAATTACTCTTAATAAAAACGCGTATAAAGAAGAAAAAGAAACTATAAAACAATCGCGGTCAATAACGGCTATGGGGCAAGTGATATTGATAAAATTATAAAAAATAAAAGTTATAAAAATAAAATCAATCTTATATATCCAACAAATAATACGAAAAAAGATAAATTTGCATGTTTGGAATTTTTCGGTCCAATATCCTTAAAAATAGCGAAAGAAATTAAAAAGTGTGGTTTAAATATAGCTTTTCGAACTAATAATAATATCGGAACCAACCTAAAAAACTCAAAAAGTAGAATACCTAAACTTCAAAACAGTGGAATCTATGAATTAAAATGCAGCCACACAGAATGTAATGCCACATACATTGGACAAACTGGAAGGGCTTTTTTAACTAGATTCATTGAACATGCGTTGCTTTAAAAATAATAATGTAGAATCCAAATTTGCAGCTCATCTCTTAGAGAAAAACCACGTCCCTCTTGCTAATAACGAGCCAACGCCTTTACACATTGAAAGTAAAGGTTTTAGATTAAATTTACTTGAACAATTAGAAATAAACAAAAGAATGAATCATCCAAATATAACATTAATCAACAATCAAACAAAAATAATTTCATCTCCACTCCTTAATATGTTCAAGAAAATAAAAATACCTAATAATAATAATATCATTTCTTCAAATAATACAATGAATGATTAAGCAAGGTACTTAACAAATAGATTGATACAATTCATTTCAAAAATCAATGGTCAATCACATTATTAAACAATAAAGAAAAACCTGTCGTTAAAATAAAATGGGGAAAACAGATTGTTAAGTTAAGCACCTCACAGAATAATTCAAGACAATTGGGTTTATACCGTAATTATCAATTTGTTTTTTACCGTAATTGGTAATCACATAAGAAACAAAAATCATATAAATAAGTCGTTTCCATGTGGCCTAACCACAGTTTGACAATGGCCTTAAACGCCGAAACAGCTGTCACTAAAAATAAAAAAAACTGAAAATAGTAGAATTCAATAATAATTATATTAAATTTAATTCAATTAAATTATATAAAAATTATAACTTAGTACAGTTTTTTTTCTTCTGGTAGAGCTTAACTAATTGTTGAAACTCTTAACTTGTTGTTCAATTTTATTTTTTCTTGTCTTTTACAATATTTTTGAACCTGTTATTTAATTTTTTTCTTTTCTTGTACAATATTTTTGAGCCTGCTATTCAAAAATTTTTTTTTTCTCTCCTTCAATATTTTCGAACCTGTTATTTGTGCAATATTTTTTGTTTGTTACACAAACAATATTTTTGAACCCGTTTATGAGTTTATTGTTTGACAATTTTTTTTTTTAAATATTTTTGTAAAAAGCCTTTGACGGGCGTCAATAAATAAATAGTTAATTTAATAACAAAATATATTTATTGGGTACAATTTATTCGTACATCGACCACGGAGGCCTCCAAACCGTTATTGAGTAAACAATTCGTTTTAGATTATAGTTATGCCATGCAATCGTATCAACGCATATCATAATGAACTGATCAAAAAAGCAATTCACTTGCTTTATTGTACACTACAAAAGGTACAATTTTAACTTTGTTTGCTAACTAGTAAAAGCTTTCTTTTTTTAAGTTTGGTTCGTTACATGGATGGAGAACTGATTTAAATAGTCATTCATTTGTATACCTCTGTTGAAAAATACAGGAAGGTTAAATAATTTATACGGTTCCTGTTTAAATTATTTCCATACAAAAAAATGCCAGAAAGTGACTGATGATAGAGAAGAGAAAGGGAAAAAAACAAAAAAAATACAGAAATGAAGAATATTTTACAGCGTTAGAAATTGCATTGTCTTCCTCCAAAAAGCATTTTTTAATAGTTACATCATACACAATATTGTCGTACTTTGAATTGTGTCATTACCTGGTTGATATGCGATTTCGTTAGTTTACCCGAATAATTTAACTGACTACCCTCGGTCCCGATAATCCTGATAATCGACGCTATACTGGATCAAAAAAAACTTACTAAACTAACTAACCTTCATGCTGTTTCCCCGCAGTTAGACAAAGAGGACGGACCGCCATACAACTCTGTCTTGGTACACCCTTCTTGCTTCTTTCACATTCATACATCCTCTCATACATGCTCTTCTGTTATTCATACTCTTGTTATTGACTTATTATTCCATTTACATTCGCATCATATATTCTTCTCAGACTCCTTTCTTTGTTTATTCGCTCTACATTCCCAAACCATCTAAGCGTTTATTTCTCGATCCTATTCATTACGCTTACATTAGCTGTGCATTCTTTCTGGATTTCCACATTTTTAACACGGTCATACATGGTTTTACTGCACATACGCCTAAGGGATTTAAATTTCCGTAAGTTAACTTACACGTGCTAATGCCATTTTACTGACGTGCTCCAAGATGTAAAAAATACATCAAATAAAGGAAAAAAGATTTAATTTTGCAAAAAGACAAATAAAAATGTATCATTTGATAAACTGACGCTACCCGTCTAGTAAATGTATATTTTTACAGTTTTGTTAATCCTATGATAACAGTTAGTCCAAGTTTAGTCAGTAGTGGTGAAATATCTCTTCAAAATAGTTAAGCACGCATGTGATAAATGAGTTTTTTTTAAAATTATCATCTTGATACAGTTTTCGTAGTATTCATTTCACAGTGGAGGGGTATTTCGCTATCTTTACTTAACTGCCGACTAGCGTATATAATATGTTTCACGATCTCCGACTAACGCTACCCGTCTAGCAAATATCTGTTTTTACACCTGTGTTAATTCTATGATTACTTGTAGTTAATATAAAATTAGTAATTCAACAACTTACTCATAGGTGGAAAAATACTTCCTTATTTTCAATTTAACAAATTTCTAGGTTTCGTAGTTTCCATGTGCGCACAATGCAACTGAAAATCAATAATTTGTCTCAATGTAGGTTTCATGCATTTTGTAGATGCTATAGCGTTATTCCAAGTTTCTTTTTTCCCAACTTTGCCGATCTTAACCTTTTGATATCCAGTACTGTTTAGAAATAAAACATTTTATTTTATAAAAAAATATATATTAATATTCAAAATAACGTAAAATTTTAGAGTTGTAGATTTTTATCTACCTTTAATATTGTAGTTTTTTTTTAAATGTCTAAATGTCGCGGTTGCACGTCGATAACAATTGATATCGAAAATTTCAATACAGTAATGATTAGTGTAAGATTTTGTTTTGTGGTGTTCAATTTTAGCAACAAACTAAACTTTTGGTCAAAATATTGACATAAAATCATTTATGTATTATTTTGAGAAAAACCAAAGTTCATCCATTATTAATGAAAATGAAATAATAACTTTGTATTAGACCACAGATTTTATTTTATTTTTTTCACCGATCGGTTTCGCTTAGCCTAAGCATCATCAGGGTACAAAATTAAACTTAACAAAACAAACGTAGTGTGTGGTTATATTTACTTGTCCGTACAGAGAGAGAACACAATATAAAAAAAAATAATAGAACTGTGAGAAAAAAAATAATAACATTTAAATTATAACAAAGGAACAGAGAGAGAGAGAGAGACCATATGAAATTAAAGAGGCAAAACGTCAACTGAGAAGGTGATAAAAGAAAAATAAAATTTTATTAGTTTACTGGAAATATACATAATATTGGACCACTGGACAAATTTTCCTGATTATTTTTTTAGTATTTTTTTTTTAGATATTTATTAAATAAAAAATAAATATTTATAAAAAATATTTTTTCACACATCTAGTAAGCAGATAAAAAAAAAAACATTTTTTACAAAAAAAAAAAAAAACGTTTTTGACTACTACATTATCAATCATGACGTTTTGAAACACTAAAAGTCACGAGCCGTCACTGGAGGTGTACATTCTTAGTTTATTATGATATGGTGATTCTATCCTGCCAGGTAAGTATGTTGCTGTAGGTATATTTATATGAACTAAGAATTAATATTAAGAAATTAAGATTTGTACAGCGCCCTTGAGGTGATTTTCCACAAAACAGCATATAAAAATCATCAAAATATTATTATTATTAAGGTTGCTACTATACAGTAGATATTAATTGAAAACTTAGTAATCTTAAGAATCATAGATTTTTTTCAACATATTCGGCACAAATCCTACGAAAAGTGCCAAGACTTGAGGCTTCTTTTAAGGTATTTTGGAAGACTATTAAAAAGTTTTTGACCTTTGTAAAACACGCTGTTTTAAGTACACACAAGATTCGTTTTGGGAAGCCTAAAATAATGACAACATCTCGTAGGATGATTGTGAACATTTGCACTATATATATATATTTGATATTTTTTTGCGATATTTAGAGAGCATGTTATTTTTAAGCTTGTAAATCATCGCTTAAGTTTTATGTATTATATGTTGTTTAGGTGTCATCAAACGTAAATTTTGTAACATAATTCTAACTCTAGTAAACATATTACATTTAAAAATCATCCTCTTTCTCCTATTTTATATAACCTGCAGTTTGTTATTTTGGGCTTCGTTACATAATAATAAAACACTAGAACAAAAATTTAAATGCGGAGAATATGACTATTCATTTAAGTGTTTTTTTTTAAAATTTTATTTCTATTGCTCTTAAATTATTTCATCTGTTGCCCCGACCATTTTTATGAAAAATATGATCACCAGTGTTTTCATTGCTTTTATTCTTATCCTATGATGAAAACAACAAATCAAGTGGCCGAAATTCAGTGATAAAAAAATAAATTTCCTGATTTCTTAGTATAAGGGTTCGTGATAGAAATACACTAAATTATGTCAATACTAAAGATGAATAAGAATGAAAAAGCTAGTTTTATTATCAAGAAGACATTAAAAAAAAAATCATCACTGAACGTGAAGTTTTATTTAGTTTAAGCTGGGGTTCAAAGAGTTAAGCTTTCCATAGTCATTTCATCACCAACCCGTGCACTCCTTTCCCATAAATTTAAATAATAATTTCTTTAAATGTGTTGCACATGTTGCAGCAATCGTCGTGGGGGGTTGGTGTTAAACGCGTCCGTTTAGTCGCTTATTTTCATCTCCCAACGTTTCTGCAACCCTGGCTCCTGTTATTGGTAGGGCGCATATTTTTCTACCCTTACGGCTTAAACCCACGAAAACAGTTTAAAATATTATTAAATGTAGGAAAACAGTCAGTCGTTTCAATAAACTTCTCTTCAAATTATTAAACTTAACTTACTGGAATGGTTAATATTCCACAACTGCAATTATAAATCGTACGTATTTTTTAGTTTTTTATTGATATTTAACGATGGTTTTCACCCACAAAAAATGAACAAAAACACTTTGTTGAAAAATGGGAAAATTTCATCTGGTAATGATTTCTTTGTGAGCCAATGGAAATATTTTTTCTTTTACGTGTCTAGACTTCTAAACATATCGACTGTTAACGGATTTACCACAGAAGAAAATTATTGAAGCCGAAACAGCTGTCACTCTTTACAATAACTATTTGTAAATAGCAGAGCTTTTGAAAAATATCAAAAAAATATTCTTATTATAATTGCTCAAATATAAAATAAAATAGTTTATAGGCTTCCCCTTTAAATATGTGAGTACGTATTTTAACTTGATTATCACAATATAAGATATTTTGCTGAAGAATTCCATGTTAAATAGACAATTTACAGAATCGAAACCCTTACGCACATATTGTAAAACAATTTAATCTTGGAATCCATATTATCATGTTCTGGTTAAATTTTTAATTAGTTTTTCATTGCAAATGTCAGAAAAACATGTTAAGAATGATAATAAAACATAAATTTGCCAAGCCTTGCAAAGATTGTACATGTATGTTATATAATTTATTTTAACAAAGAAAGAAAATACAGCCAATTGGAAGAAATGCATTTTTATTTAAAACAAAAGCTTTTCCAGCACCCTAAGTAGGTGTTTTATGACAATTTATTAAAACTGTTATCCATTCTCCATTTCACTTCCCTTGGGGTAGGGTGGTTTTCTTACAAGACAGCTGTGAACGGATTTTCTAATATCGGTTATCGGCTCAATGCAAAGCTTATTTTGAAAGGAATAAGCTTTGCCTGGTACCTATGGTGTGTTCGATAAAATAGAATATTCTGAAAAACGGCAAGGTTATGTTATTTTATATTCACAGTATTTTATTTTTTTTTTCCTTTTTTTTCCCCACTGACTTCAGCCCTACAACATACCCCAAATAAGGATGCCATAGTTCTACTGGCTCTAGACGGTTGGGAGCAAATAAGACTCTTGTGCGGTATTAACTTTTTTTTTTAAAATAGATTGTTAAGATTTCGCAAATACGGACTCAAAGTATTGTTAGTCTTGAGGATTTTGGTTTTTTTAATGTGAAGTTAATTCCATTTCAATAACAATCAACTCATAAAAACTTAACCCTTCATTGTGATATTTAATAATTGGGACAATATACAGAAATAAGACATAAAAACTAAAGTTGAGGCCCTGAGTTCGAGTCTCGATTGCAACTTTATCTTTTTTTCTGTGTATTCTTCGTATTTTTTCTAGTCTTTATTCTTGTAAAAATATTAATATTTTCGTTGAACGCAATCACTCCTTGGCTTGAAATATTTAATTAAATGAAATTATAACTTTCCACAACACTATGGATTTTATTTGTTTTTTTTTTATGACCGATAGGTATCGCTTAGCCTAAGCATCATCAGGGTACAAAATTGCTCCCCTGATGATGCTTAAGCTAAGCGAAATCAATCAGTCATTAAAAAATCAAATAATATCAGTGGTTTTATACAAAGTTATAATTCATTTTCATTAAAAATATGAGGTTAAGAATCGAACTCGGGACGTGTACTTTTTCCCGGATTGACGCATTAACAAACTGTATTATCAAAATCTTAAAAAAAATAAAATCAACTATTTAAAGCTATTCGATTTATATCATTAAATAATTATCGAATAGTAAAAATTATCAAGTATATTAAAGATAAAGAAAGATTGTGTAAAAAACAAGAAAATTTCATGAAATTGGTATTTTTTAATGCACGAGCCAAATATTTTCAATGCCCAGAACTAATGACGGGGAAAACGATGTACCTTACTTAACTTAACTTTTTATGTTTTTTTATTTGATCTTCACGAAGCCAGTTTCTGACCCCAAACTATATTATGGCAAGTCATTCTAAGAACACGGGCTCAGAACATTAAATTACCTTTCTACAAGCTTTCATTCAAGAGGGTAAACCAATCTCTTTCACGCATTAGACTAAGGCGACCTGAGTATACAATATATGTTTCTGAGTAAGATTTGCCTTTACGCTGAGATCAGCATTTATTGTATTTATTATTATTCCAAACACCCTTTTAGCTGTCCTTTCTTTAGATCACAACATTTTGCTCGATGTTATTAACGTAATGAAACGAAAGCTTCGGACCGGAAAAGCTTTGATATTCATGTGTACGAACCTTTCGATAAGAATCAGCCAACTTATCACCGTTTACGAAGCAGCATTCCAGAAACGGAATCCGATTTCAATTCCGTTGCAACCAGTGGCTTTGAATAACGAAAAAGCAAAGATAAGAAATAATATTTAAGATAAACGTAGATCGTACTTTCTTCAAAGGTAAATTGAAATTGTAAAATTATATCAAGGGCAATGTACAAAGCAAAACTAAACACAATAAATAACTTAACCTTGAAAGTACTTGGCCATTAATTTCATTTACCTGTCTCAGAACAGGCATTGTCTACTGAGGTAGGTAACTTTAATAATTAATTTAAAATAATTTTCTTTGTGAGTACTTGCATCCGTACGAGTATAATTTTTTTCGAATAATCTTTTCAAATTCCTACCTATCTAACAAAGTACCTGCCTGTAATGTATTTAAGCAGACATTTTATTATACTATATTTGAAATGCGTGGATTAAAGCAATTCATATTTTTTCTCGATAAGTCAAGATACGTCTCGTGATTTCGTATGGAAAGCAACTTTTATAAAATACTAGCGTATAAATGTAATGATATTATAATTCATTTGTTAGCCTTCAAAACTTAATATTTGCAACCTTATTTTAAGATAGAATATTAAAATTAAATTTGTATTTAAAAAAATAAAAGCCGGTTTTAATTTTTTTCATTACCACGTCCAAAATAATCGTACCCATGGAAGACAACTTTGCTGACCATTACATCACCGAATATTGTGAGAACGGCAGCATACATTCACTATGTGTACCTAAAAAAAAAATATTGTTATTTTTTTTTTTGAGTATTAGAATGTTACGTGCTCACATCACGACTGAAATTGTATTGTTTTATGTGTTATAATTATAAAAAACTTTTATGTTATGAACGCCCCAGTTGCCGGTAGTGAAATTAAATTTGCAATTCTTTTTAACAACATCGAATCATTATTATTATTTATTGATCTAAAAGTTTTGAGTTGTAGAGCGGCACATACTCCCAGTATCATCCCGTATCGAAAAAGTAACATTTATAATTAAAACGTTGCTTGAAATAACTAGATCTGAATAATAATAAATAATATCCAAGTTCTGCTCAACCTTTCTCTTTTCCATCTCCTCTCCCTTCCTATTTGCTTCAGCCAAACATCATATCGCAAATTCAGGATGCCAAAGTCCCACTAGATTTCTTTTTTTGTTTAAATGCCAATTAACAAGAGTGCCCCTGTCTGTATCACCATCCAGTAGGGCAACGTTATGAGGCGGGTCAAGAAAGGGGCTATGGGAAGGACTTTTTAAATGCAGACTTTGAAGAATCCTGGATTAAATGAAGGACAAAATACAAATGCCGATAGCTCATTTCACATACGAGCCGATTTATGATCCGGATACTTATGACTTATGTGTGAAAAGCGATAATGCATTTTAAAAGTTTATTTTCATATGACATACTTGTGCTGTATTCTTAACAATTTTATTGTTTTTCCGAAAGGCAATCAAGTTGTATAGCCTCCAAAGTGCGTATTTGTCAAGTTTTATTAGCTTTTGAAATTGGCGTGATTCTTCGGAACAGATAAATTAATTGTGCTTTATGAGACGTCTTTGAAATAATCAAATCAATTATTCAGATACGACAATCAGAATCCTCGGAATTCGAACATTCAATTTGTTTACTTCCTTCCGATAATTATTATTGATTGTAAACGAACTAATTGTTTTTCGATAACCGACAAAAATTAACCGCCTTTATCTAAGTGCCGATGTAGGGTTGTTTTACTCGAGTAATTGAGTTTAATGTCTAGATCGAACCGTTCGAAAACACTTATTAGTTGGTAATGTCATGTTGGTGTATTTACAACTTTCGTCAAATTTGACATAGTCACAACCTTGAAGTAACAAAATATGAAGGCAGAGCTAATTATTTTTACCCAACCCATACAAAGTTGCGATAAATCATTTTCTCCGGGTTTTGACGTCGTACACCATGAGAGAGAAAGAGACAACAAATTTCATAGACCGCTTATTTATACTGCCGCAATGATCTTAAGCTCCTGGGTCACCGCAGGACTCCGCCCACATTTTTTATTATGCCACTAAACTTGACACAACTAACCGGTTTTTAGGTTATATGCTACATTATTGTTGATAAAAGTACTGTTAAAAAGTGGCCATACGAATAAACAAAAACATTACGTCGATATGTGATATGAATGGATGTATAAATACCCCAACCTTAGTCTTAGCCACGCCCAGGTGCGCCGAGTCAGGTTAAAACTTGGTTAAAATCATCAAAAACTGACTTCACTGCCTTGGATAGATACTACTCTATGTATTCTAAGGTCATAACTCAACTGACGGTCTTCATGGTCGAGTGGTAAGACGCCTGACTATCAATCCAGAGGTTGCGATTCAAACCTGGTGTGCTCAAATAATTTTATTTAAATAATATTAATAATCTAAAACACAAATATGAAACAGAAAAAAGTCAGAAACTAAAAAGAATAATGGTCATGACTGAAACTCGAGCTCGGAATCCCTACTCTATCCGGGTGTAACACTCTATCAGTTAAGCCATCAAAACCTCATTAGAAAACGAAATGGTAAAATGATCTCATACATCTATTGAAAATTATCAATATTCGATATTTCTGCTGGTTTTAGGCGGCCATCTTTTGACGATATATCATGACCATTGTTTTTTTTTTTTTTCTGGCTTTTTCTGTTCCATGCTGATTTTGTTGTAGTTGATTTTGGGTTGGGTATTACTACATTTATTGTGAGTTAGGATATGCTAAAAGGCTGTAGTTAAATCAGATGATGAAAACATGGATAACGATCTTCCACAACATTGGAAACTTTGTAGGCTTTAGATAAGTTTTCTATTTACCCAGTTATCAAATTACAAATTACTTTGCCTCAAAGTTCAATAGACTTTCGATTCCGTATAAATTTTATATTACTCGAGTATTTCCGTATTCCATTTATTGAAAAGAATATCTGAAAATCCATACAAACGGCTTGTGCGTATTAACGACGCATACGTGAGGCAACTTTTCATACAAATTTTCTTTAAATATTTATTTCCAATCGCGTGCGTAGAATCAGAGATAATTCGTTCGATAAACGATTTTCGTGCGTGAGTTCTGATATCTAAATATTTTCCATATTTGATGATAAACGCCTCGTTAATCTCGTATGAGTTGCGATACTCAAGGTTAAATAAATAATAGCATAATTATTACTTCTGGATAAAACACAAATAATTGACTCCCCGGAGCCAGCAGAATTTTGGCGCCTTCAATAATAATCAAGGAATGTTTAGAAACGAAAATAAATGTGAAAAGAAAGGTTTCAGTCTATTTCCACCTAGTTGGTAACTACAAAGAATAGCTTAATTTTTCCCAACCAACATTTTAATTCCTGATGATTATCTCTCGTTAAGACGAAAGTTTCTCACACATT
Organism: Drusus annulatus; assembly: GCA_022651775.1. NCBI lineage: Eukaryota > Metazoa > Arthropoda > Insecta > Trichoptera > Limnephilidae > Drusus > Drusus annulatus. The sequence goes on from JAGWCC010000186.1 coordinate 745,797, forward strand.
TATTCAAAATACAAACAAAGTATTTGAGTTAATTTCGATTGCATGTGTGAATAAACCTTACTATTTTCAAACACATGGAATAAGAATTAAGGATCTTGCAGCTCTTCCATAGAAATCGTAGCGTTAAAAGGAAAAAAAAGCTAATTGTTAAGGTTTTTTTGTTATAGTGAATAGCGCACAAGTGTCCCAGTTACTCCCAACCGTCTAGAGCTAGTGAGACTATGGCATCCCCAATTGGTGTATGTTGTGAGGTTGAAGGTAGTGGGGAGGAGAAGGAAGGTTGGGAAGTACCTGGCTATTCAGATCTAGTCACTAAACACGGGTAAAGCCATTTCAAGCAACGTTTTAATTCTGAATGATGGTCTTTCACCAGGGCGATAACATGGGTATCTTACACTCTAGAACGTGGCGCAAACATACTATATATTATTTTATATGAATTAAAATGTGTTATCACACATATTGATATTTTAAAATTTGTATGCGCACGCCGGGCTTGAAACTACGACCTCTGGATTTGTAGTCAAGCGTCTTATCACTCTGACCACGCTGGCCGTCAGGTTAGGTTTATTTAAAATAATGATTTATAACTTGACTAAGAATAATTTATTTCAACCATAAATGTTAAAAAAAAATTGTTTGATGCATAATATCCTTGACGCTAAGAGCTTACTTGTGTTCTGGAGAATTAACATGAGTTTATTTAAAACGAATGGTTTTTACATGAAAAAAATGTCTCAACGTCCCAACCTCTAAGCCGGATTCTGTATTTTTTACCCAAATCGGAGTGTGAGGGCTGAAGGTAGAAAAAGTCGAATAGAATCTGTAACATCATGTTTACATTTACTTTTTTTTTTAAATCAGGCCACCCCAACCCAACACGGCTTACACAGCAATTTAAGCAAATTTCGATTTAAAATGGTGGTTTTCACCAGTATCCGTTTTTTTTATTATCTACCACTCTGGAACGTCCCAAATGCTCCCAATTATTTTTATATGTATTAAATTAATTTACTAAATTAATTAAATTAGTTTACTTAATGAATGAAAATTTTGAATCTTACCTGCCTCTAAAACGGATTCTGTATTTTTTACCCAAATCGGAGTGTGAGAAATTCAATCTGAAAAAGTCGAATAGAATCTGTAACATCATGTTTATATTTACTTTTTTTTTTAAATCTGGTAACGGCAACCTTGTTTTCTCTAGGGCACAGCAAATTAAGTGAATAACGTTTAACCACTCTGAATGTGGAACATTAGCTAGTCATTCTTGCGCAGGGATCGTGCTTATCTTCTTCGTTCTATTCGTTAATTTCTATGGTCTCAAATGTCGCTGTGCAGCATCTTAATACAACCAAATGTACCTACTTCAAAATTTTTGTCTCTAAAAACTGGATGAGTAGTTAGAAAAACATCTAAAGTTTCTAAAGAATAATACATTTATGAAAAACATACTAAAATGTCAGTAAAAGGTGCAGTTTTAAACGGTTTAAAACGTTAAACCTAAAATTATAGTGTGTATTTGATACACAATTTATAAGATTACTGCCTAAGAAATGTATTCACTGGAAACTTTAGACATGTTTTAACTACCCGTAAAAAATTAATAGATTCATCATTTGTAAAATTACTTGCATAAGAAAGCCGAAAATGTGCATTTTCTGGTGCTGACCCTTACACAAATAAAATTCATTAGTTATTTCTTCCTGAAAATAACACTTTTTCTCTCTGTGATCGTCTGAAATTTTCTACCTCCTACACAAATAAATAAGAGTAAATCTCCAAAAAGATACTTTGAATAGTTTTCCTGTAGTTAACATCGACATTTACAGCCATAAAATTGGGCCAAAACCAGAACAACATTTAAACTACCCATTCGTTCCCCTTAATAGCCAAAGTCACTCTATTTGATATCATACACCTGCCCATTCTTGCACGCTTTTACTTTGTTATTTTCCTTAAGCGGTTTTGTTCTCCAAAATCGTTTTTATAAGGTCAAAGAATGTACATTATTACGAAAGTTTTTGAATTTTCAATATGTTTGTACGAGTTGAAGTGAGGTGGATGAACCCAAAACATGTTGCCTGATTGATCATGTTTACGGCCTGGATACTTGACGTAAAAACAGGGACCTACCTTTGGAAAAAAAATAATTGAGTTCTTTTATAAATTGTTTTTATTCGTTTCAAACCCTTTTTTAGATTAGTTCCTGCTGATTAAGAAATACTTGATAAAATTATCTACAGTGTTAATATTCACAAACATATTATGAAGACATACGAAAAAATCAGACGTCCAAATAAATAATAAAACCAATTCACAAAACAGCTTACTTTACAAAGAGATGAAATGTTTTAATGCTCTGCTGTGGAAACCATTATAATTATTCTAATTAATAAATTCAAAATAATGATTTGAATAATACATTTTTTTTAACATTGTTCAAAGTTTTTTTTTATTTGAGACCTGATCAGTTTCGCCTTGTGACAGGTATCTTCAGACTGGACCAGTACTTAGACCAGCTTAAAGATGCCCGTCATAAAGTGAAACCAATCAGGTCTGAAATAAAAAAAGTGGAAAATTAGAAATAAAACATTTAAAATAACCTGTAAGAACCATAATATATTAGTATGACCGGGTAGTTTAAAAGTTATAATGTTATTATTAAGTCCAAAATTATATTAAATAGCATCTTTATATATATAAAATAAATATATAAAATATATATATATATATACATATATATATAAATATATTTTTATGAATATTATATATTTAAGGTATCTAATTATGTATATATACATAATTAGATACCTTGTAAACTTTGATGTACACGTCACTAATATAAAATAATTAAAACTTAAACTAAACTGAGCATTTACAAGACTGATGTAAGCGTAATGAATATAATTAAGAGAGGGACTGTTAGATAATAAAGAAAGGATTGTGAGAAGAATAAATGACGTAAAAGTGAATGGAAGAAAAATTCGGGGACGCCCGTGAAATACATGACACAATCAACGGAACAAATATAATTTGTTTTCAACATTAAATAAATTTATTTGCGCAAGCCGGGTTTTGCACCCCGACCTCTGTCCTAAACAAGGATCTACGCCGTTCGGCCACGGGGGTCGTCAAAATACGGAGAGCTTAAAAAAGGTTCCAGGGATAAAGTTTTCATATATTTTTTTTATATTTTCCCCCTTTTTTAATGAATTATTATTCTAGCATCTAATTATTCCGCCAGATGGTGTCAAAAGATTTTGCATAACAATATTCAAATGCCCCTCAATGGCGTCTGCCGCACACAATTAGTTTGTACCAACCTTAAATTTAATCAAATAGACCTTCACCTCGGCCCAAGTGTCCTAATTAGAACTATCGGAGGACGCCCATATATATCTCCCGGTCTGCCGCCCTCCAATACTCGAATTGGTACCATCATAATTCCAACCCTAATAAAATTACATGTCCTTGAATCCTGAAATTTCCAAGCCACTGTACAGTCAAATCAACTAAGTAACAAAGTAAAAGCGTTTGTATCAAATAACTATGTAAAAATTATTTGGATCAATCAAAGCTTTGATCCTTTCTATTTGTATTGTAAATGAAATCGGACACAACCTTCGATGATAATTAATATCGAAAAGTTCATATATCCTTGTTTTGAACAATGAACAAATAATAATACCAAAAAGTGTGTTTTGTATCGATTTGAATATATATATATATATAACAAACAAAACTGACTATCACGGCGTTTTGCCGCAGACGTAGGCAGAAAGGATGAATCGCCATACAACTCTGTCTTGGCACATGTATATATATCTCAGAATTTTGTATTTTAGGTTAATTTTTATATTGTCTTGATGATGGAAGGGTACTTCCGAAACCGGTAGACATAATATTGAATAATAAAGTGGTTATAAACAAAGTTTATCAGTTTTATTTATAAATATGGCAAGCCACAAAGTAAATGCTTTTTACAAATATGTATATTTATACACTCTTTTAATTTTATTTAAAAAACAACAACTCAATAAAAATGATTGTCTTTTTTTTTTTTTAGGTTTTTTAATTTTTTTAAACATAATAAAAAATAAAATAATAATAATTAATTTTGTTTAAATAAAATTAAAATGGAGTTCTACAAAATAAACTTTTAAACCATAAATAAAAATGATTATCATTTCAAGAAAAAAAATTGTTATTTGAAATTTTTTGATTAATTTCACCAGAAGCAAGAAAAAATTGAGCTTACTCCTGGAACACAAACACGTTTAAAAAACACTTCTACGATTTTACATCCTCAGTGGCTTAGAAGTACTTAATCATTTCACGGTTCGTTGGATTCCGATTTCGACTAGTAAATTTGATGGGGTATTTTTCAAAGTGTCGAAGTTATTTGTTATCTATTGATTTAACGTCATTATTGTACTTTGAATAATTCAGAACCGAAATCACTTCCAATCAGTGATTTATTGAGTCTAAGTTTTAGCTTTTGAAACTGCCTCTCTAAATTTATCAAAGGAATGTATTTATTCATTGAAAATTTTAATGAGCTCCAGAGAAAGCGGAATATTGTGGCGAGTAAAATATAAACACAAGTTGGCCACTAGTACTTACTGTGAAACAATATTATTTCAAGGAATTTGGAAAATTATTCCATGAACAAAAACGCCCCATTTAAAATTAAACACCTCGATTTAAATTTTACAAAATCCTTGACAATAAAAACAACCCAACCTAACCTTACCTCTGTGGGGTTATTGTCCAGGGAGTTATATTGTCGGATCACTTATTTTATATGAATCTACGTTTAGCATACAATACCACATTATTGAATTTCAAGACATATTCAACTATTTTAAGCTCGTAACGTAATTTTCGTAAACAACTACGAAGTTAAGAACGATGTTTGTTCTTCCACATTTTCCAATTTTAAAGTAGGTCGGCAAGTAGTTACTAATAACTGCTAGTCAGCATATTAAAATTTAAAAAAAAAACCCTAGTGGCAGAATCTCCCCTTTGATCAGAGGGATACTGGAAAAATATTACTGACACCCGCAAATGTACTGTAGTAAGTAAAAAATTGTTTCATTAGGAAGTTTTGTATCTTCACTATGTGATATACTCAGTATAGCCCTGATCAAATACCATTATTCAAATTTTAAATATAGCTGTAAATTGTTTTAGCTATGTTCGGTGACTAGATTTGAATAGCCAGGTACCTTCCCATCTTCTTCTGCATCGCATTGACAGCCTCCATGATCGAGTGGTAAGACGCTTGACTATGAATCTCAAGGTAGCGGGATCAAACCTGGCGTGCGCCAATGACTTTTGTTTAATTAATATGTTTCATAACAAATTTCATTCATATAAAAACAATAAAAAGTATATTTGCGGCACGTTCCAGGATGGTGGATACTCTAAGTATCGCCCCGGTGAAAGACCACCATTCAGAATTGAAACGTTGCTTGAAATGGCTTTAACCGTGTTTGGTGACCAGATTTGAATAACCAGTTACTTCTCAACCTTCATCTTTCCCATCTCCTTCCTCTCCCCACTACCTACAATCTCACAACATACCCCAATTGGGGATGCCATAGTCTTAATGGCTCTAAACGGTTGGGAGCAGTTGAGACTCTTATGCGGTATTCACTGTAAAAAAAAACCTTTTCGTTGCAAGGCTGAAGTAAGCCTTGCAACTTACCCCAAGCTTGGAATTTTTTATATATTTTATAGGGAATACAACACAGGAGTCCCAACTGCTCTCTACCGTCTAAACTCTAGAGCCAGTGAGACTATAGCATTGAGAAGAAGTCATGATTTTAGGCTTCCCAAAACGAATCTTGTGTGTACTCAAAACAGCGTGTTTTATAAAGGCCAAAAACTTTTTAATAGTCTTCCAAATGCCTTAAAAGAAGCCTCAAGGCTTGGCACTTTTCGGAGGATTTGTGCTAAATATGTAAAAAAAAATGTATGATATTATGCTTTGTTCTATAATTGTGAAATGTAAAAATGTTTTTTCTTACTAGATGTGTGAAAAAAAAATATGCATACATCTAAATAAAAATACAAAAACAAAAAAAACAGGTTGTGTGGAGGAGAAGGAGATATAAAAGAGGAAGGTTAGAAAGAACCTGGCTATTTAGATCTAATCACCAAACACAGCTAAAGACATTTTCACGTTTGAATTCTGAATGGCGGTCTTTCACCAGTTCGTTATTTGGAGTATCTACCACCCTGGAACGTACCGAAAATATGCCATATATTATTTTGTATTAATTAAATGTGTTATGACACATATTAACCAAACAAATTTATTTACGAACGCCAGGATCGAACCCACGACCTTCGATCGTCTTACCGCTCGACTACGCAAGCCGTCGAATGGGATGTCATAAATCTAATTGTCTCAGACGGTCAGGAGCAGTTGAGACACTTCTGCGGTGTTCTCAAGATTTTTGTTCTTAATACAACTTGAAAGTACTAATAGAAATTTACTTTTTAAACTTTTTTAAATAGCCGTGTTCTATGACAGCTTGACGGAATTCAAACAAAACTTTATTCAATAATTTGATTAATGAAAGGAACTAGTGTAAAAGGTATTCTAGCCAACTAACAAACCATTCTGTCAACGTTTCATCCCCAAAGACACGGGAGACATATCGACCTAACGACTTCACCTACCCTTCAACCCCGTGGACTGGTTTCGGCAGATCGAAGGCTTTCAGGGAGTTTTAGGCTCCCCTCCAAACTAGAGTGCTCCTTTCAAACACAAAATGGAAATGGTTCCGCCACATTTTTCATCACCTGTAAAATAGGGTTAGCTTGGCAGGTGAAAAGGTTAAAACAGATTATTTACTTTAATTAATATTGACTGATTGGGCTGTCTGTTTGTTTCGTTATTTACTACTTTGGAGTTTTTTACTGGTTCGACTCGAGAAGAGGAATTTCGCAATAGATGGAAATAGGTAAGACTGCTTAGAACATTGGCCACATAAGTTACTTCTCAATACAAGAATTATTTTTGTAAATAACTAACAAGGGTTTTACCATTGATAAATGGTTTGAGGCATAAATAAATATAAGAGAAGAAAAAAACAGTTGAAAAAATATATTTATTTGAATACCGCACGAGAGTCTCTATTGCTCCCAACTTTCTCGAACCAGTGAGGGTGCATCATTCCTATTAAGGGTATGTTGTGAGACTGAAGTGAGCGAGAAAGAAAATGAGATGGAGAAGATGAAGGTCTGGAATTAACTTTTCATTCAGATCTGGTCACCAAACACGGATAAAATCATTTCAAACAATATTTTGATTCTGAATTGTGGTCTTTCACCTGAGCGATACTAAGAGTATTTACCACTGTAGAATGTGCCACAAATAAATTTCATTTTATTTTAAATTAAATAAATCTTAAGTAACACATGTTATTTAAATACAGTTATTTGTGCATGGCAAGATTTGAACCTGGAACCTCTAAATTCGTAGTCATGAATCTTGACCACAGAGGTCATGAAGCGAATGGTGTACATATAGAACAAGCTACAGAGTACAATTTTCCAACAGCATTTGAAAGTAAATTTCCAACAATCTCTCCCTTAACCCGCTTCAGAGTGTAGTTCAACCGAGTGGTGATAAAGACTTCAAAGAATGCACAAGGGAGCTCGTGTCACGTGTCACAAAAAATAAGAAAATTAAGTACCTACCGGCCATTCAGATCAGGTTATTATACTAAGTTAAAGTCATATTAAGAGACAACATATTCTGTGATAGAATGAATATAATATTTTATGTACATGAGTTAGGTTAAGGAAATTATTTTTAAAAATCTACAAATTTTTTTTAGTTCCATTGAGGTACAAACGAATTTATTTAAAATTTGTGTTTTTCACTAAAATAAAAATTCTTATTGCATTGAACAGGAATCATTTGATTAGTTGTTCTTTTTTTTAAATTTCTTACTTAATCTTTATTCAATTGAAAAATAAATAAATTTTGTTATCCAAATACAATATCCTTGAGAACGGGTTGTTATGTATGACGGCTTCTGTGTTCCCTTCTTCTTACAACGTAAGCCTCTTTAAGACCAAGGCTTGCTCCTTCCTTTCCTTAAAAAAACCCTTCACACAGCATTCTCAAAGACGACAAAGGCCCTGACGGAAATATTTTCTCTAAGGGCCTTCTGTGTGTAAATAGAAATGTGCCGTATTTTTCTCTTGTATTTACTTTGCCTCATCAAACAAACATCCAACCTTGTTGGAATAGATTTCATTACCTGAAATGAAATCATTCGGAATTCGATTTGAAATTGTGCTTCGGTGCAGCAAAATAATCTCCAGTTAGTGATATCGACGGTGAATCGCAACATACCAACACATCAATACATCCAGGCCTAAGGGTGGATTTGGTGTCGAATGGTATTTTCTGGCCCAGGGACTTGCAAAAATTTGCTTGCATTTCTGATTATTAACACAAAATTAACTTTCTCACAAAAGAGCCAAACGATTTATTTTGTAAAAAACAGTCTGTCTATTGCGCCTCTTTAATTTATTGTTCAAAAAAGCAAAGCAGTCCACAACGGAGTACTTATATCAACCCTGGTGTATGGCATCGAGACATGGAACTGACAGAGGAGGGATGAAGGTAGACTGAATGCTATGGAAATGAGTCTCTAAGGTGTATGTGCAATAAACCATGTATGACCGTGTTAAAAATGTGAATATCCGGAAAAAATGCAAGATGAGATGTAAGCGTAATGAATAGAATTAAGAAAGAGATGCTTAGATGGTTTGGGCATGTTGATTGAATGGACAAAGAAAAAAGTGTGAAAAGAATATTTGATGCGAAAATGAATTGAAGAATACGTCAGGGACGCCCGAAGAAGACATGACACGATCAAGTGAATCAAATACTTGAAACGGGCCACGTGAAGAGTCAACATAACAGAAGATTATGTATGAGACGGTGTATGAATGTGAATGAGGCAAGGAGTGTGTGCCAAGACAGATCTTTATGGCGGTCTGTTTTCTCTGCCTGCTCCTGCGGAAAGACGGCGTGATGGTTAGATAGTTAAAATTATTTTTAGCGGTTGTTATGAAGCACTTTCGCAACGCACGTATTTTGAATTCACGTACCGTTTCTAGCGTCATTTTTGTTAATTGGTCACCCTGAAAAAGAATCGTTGAGTTTTTAAGCGCAAACTCCGTGGAACCTTATGGCGTCAGTTCCTGACCATCTTGAGCGTTCGTAGGTCGTGTCCTTGACCTAATGACGTTTTGCTGTTACATTATTGAAACTAAATTGATCCCGCGATAATGGAGTCTGTTTCCAAGGCCAGGGAGAAATACCATAATTGTTAACTGCACACAAAGTTTAAGATCGTTTCACATATGTGGTTTTTAACCTGTGCGTGTTGTACCGCAGTGTTCGTTATTAAATTGACCGCTATTGGAATTTAAATCTCCGATATGGTGGAAATAATCAGAGGGCTCCCCTCGTGCAGGGCGCAGTATGTCATCACCAGCACAGCAGATACCGATAGCCGGATTTGCCCGATTTTCTGGCTTCACGAATCGCAGCTGATCCGACAGGACACGCGGTCCCCACGTCCGATTCATTCGTGATGAATTAACATTAGTTTAATTAATTATTAATTTCCACCAATTCACATTAAGATTCGAGACATGGTCCACCGAGTAAAAGCTTTTCCTGATGGCGTAAATTTATATGTCCTAAATATAGCCTTCCTATAGAAAGTTAGTTACAGAGCATCATGAGAGTGTTTTCATTTAAATGAGCTGCTCTCTACTTTATTTAGGTTAATCTGTAATACTCTGCAGCGATAAAGAAGATTCTCACTCGACTCGTCATGATTCGAACTTCAGACACGATATCCCATTTCTGCAGCTGAGCTAGTTGGGGTAACAACCCACTTCCATGAAATTACCCTCATTATTCGAGTGTATTTTTGTTTAAAATAATAGCGAGATACTCGTATGCTAACACGGTCTATCACTTAAGAGACTAGGAGCTCAATAAACCGCATTTAGTGGAATTCGGTCGCTGTGCGCATTAGTCTTTTTGTTTCTGATGACTACTTCTTGGTAATGGCCTACTGGTGTGAAGAAGTTCTTATCAATAATAATAATATTTAGAAGATTTGTATAGCGCCGTTTTTGTGAAAAATCGCCTCAAGGGCGCTGTACAGATCTTATTTTCTATTATACGATATTAATTCCTAGTTAAAATAAGAAAATACATAGGAACATATTTACCTGGAAGGTCCCATCAGATAGACACACTTATTAATTTAAAATTATAATTATGATTTTTATTTTTTATTTCATTTCTTTTTTTCGCATGGGAGCAAAATTTAAAAAAAAAATGGACTTCTAAGTTTGTCGTACAGTACAGGATTTGGTTAAAACTTGAATATCTAAAGGTGATTCGTCGAGAGACAGATTATGTTGAGATTCTTTTAATGAATTTAAGGATATGAGAGTCTGAAAAGGTAAGTTTTCAGTTTGGACCAAAATTCTGTTGGGCTCGTTATATATATTAGTTCCAGAAGGAGTTTAATATTGTTTCTGGACAAAATCTCTTCCGATATTGATATTGAAAATTTCTACGCAAGTGATGGGAGATTAAATTTATTTAATGACCCAATCTTTACCAATGCGTTTTTTCCTATTTTTTTCTTGTAGTTCTATGTAGGTACCTTAATTGTTAGTATTTTTCATGAAAATCTGATTTATTATACGTATTAAGTAAAAAGCAATTTTCCATGTGTGAACAAAAGTAATAGCCAGTAAAAAATTGAATTGCTTGAATGTTGAGATCAGCACACTACAGAACATATTATGTCATAGATAGTGAATGTTCGCTCCACAAGTTCACCGAAGGCACATCTGTGCTTAATCGGATGAATAACCTTATCAGCCTAATATGACTTCCGCAACTCTCTTCAACCGTGCAAATAAAAAAAATGTTTTACAAAAGTTTTTGCTAAGCTTTTTTGTTGATATCTACTCGTCTGCTCTAATATATAAGTTTATTTTTTAAAGAAAGACAAACATTCCCGGATTACGAATAACCTAACAATATTCTTCAAGCTCTTACTGCCATTATTATAAGCGGAAGATGTTGCTTGTGCAATGATGGAGGACTTAGCTGGCAGAGAAACTGAACCCACGACGCGCGACGCCTGGATCCGACGCGTTTTTACACTCAGCTACTAATCGGCCATGCATATGCATGTCTTTGTTTTTATTTGTATGTTTTAAAGTATATGTATAAATTTATTTAATCATATACGCCTTAATGGGGTTTTATATGACTGTCTCATAGATGATGTGAAATATTAGTGACCTAAAAATAACAAGGAGTAAATGATTCGCACCCAAAAACATATTTTAAATGAAATATTGTTTTGCAATAAATTAACAGTTGAATATATCTACCACTAAGCGAAAGAACTACCCACTAAATGCAATCTAGGTGTAAGCGAGTATCTAAATGATTCAGTCCTGATATTATTGTTACATTTAAAAATACATTTCAGAAACGAGTGGTTATGTAAGTTACATGGAAGGTAATAACCTTTACGTAACTGAAAGGGTACCCGGGTACCCTTTTCGGTTTTCAACATATATTTTTTAATGTTCCAATAAGTCTGATTGGTCGAAACTTTCTGAATCCTCCAAAGTAGTGAAAATTATCAATCGAACATAACCGTTGGATATGTGGATGGTGGTATGCTATCGGATAACGCTTAAATATAATTTACACCTTCTGATGACTGAAAGAGTACCCGGGTACCTTCGTGTGTTTTATATTGTATTTGAAGCTTGTCCGTATTTATTAATCATTTTATCTTATTTTAAATGATAAATATGATATACTTTTGTGTCCAAAGAACATCACCTGTATCCTTTATACTATTGCTTATCACCTACTTAATTAAAAACCCCAAGAAAATATAGTACTGGGAGAAATTCCTATCCACTTCCCCGAGTATTGAATTAAGTCGAGATATATAACGCCATAAAAGTGGTCCAGCAAACTTCAGCAAATGATACTGTACAAAAACCTTTATATCAATTTTAAAAAGATGTAGTTTTCTTCAGTCACATTAGAGTTAAGCTATGCAAATCAGGGCTGTCCACAATACCATATTTTGAATATATCTAAATAATATTGATAATATAATATTAATAATTTTAAGTCATTGAATAAACCTCAAGTGCTTTCACGACCTTTGTGTACCTTCATCAACTCTAATAATAATAGTAAGTAGTTAAAACAATACGAATTTGTCAGTATTTATTTAGAACCCCTGCTTCCAGTGGCAGCTTGTTATCGGATATTGGTGTGACTGTGCCAATACTGTCAACTAAAAATACAATGAGTCGTTTGCCGATAACTCACCACCCGCCGCCGCTGTCGTCGAATGGAGTACTCATTGTTAGCTATAATGAAAGACTCCGCTAATGCCACAGTTATTGGGAAATACCAGACGCGGGAATTGGAAGTAAATAAGTGTTAAGAACTTGAAATGACAGAATCTAAAAATAATGAGAAAGTGACGGTTTGGGGATCGACTGCTTTTGACACCAAGGAGAGTTCTTAATATACTCGTATGTCACTTATTCCTATAATCGTGTACTAAGAAGAAAACAAAACTTAAATTAGAATTAACTTTGAAGCTTTTATGCTTATTATTTTTGTGCTATGTGAAATCACAATGTGAAATTTAATCTGAATTTTTCGTCGTAGACATCTAAGAGGAAATCTACAAAAGATAATACCCTGTGTACCTATATTATGATATTTACCAAACCACCGATGTAAATATACCTTCTGCAAAACACATTAACGAATCAGAGACGGGAAAATCAAAGAGTAAATTAAAAAATAGCCAACAGATAAAAATAAAGTTGAAAATTATAGATATTATATTACTTTTAAATTTATTTTAAACCTACAAACGCATGCCGTGTAACCCGTCTCCCAGAAGGTAATAAAAATACCTGAATTTTTTTTTAATGTTATGGTAAAGCCACCTCTGTCAGCAATAAAACAAAACCTTAAGTGACAGATGTTCACTATGATCCTCAATAAACGTCCATTCTGAACCTAAAAGTATTTATGCCACAGACTTACTTAAAGCTGTACTCATCTGAAGATGCCCGTCATAAAGTGAAACCGGTCAGGTCTTAAATAAAAAAATTGTGGAATAAATTAAAAAATTTTGTATTATTAAAATTAATTAAAAAATGTAATAAAATCAATAATTTTCAACGTGAATATGAAACAGAGAAAATATAACGGTCGCGACTGAGACTCGAACTCGGAACCTCTTCTCTATCTGGGAGTAACGCCTCTGCCAATTTAGCCACTGATACCTTATTGGAAACCGACATTTTAATAATGTAGACATAATTGGAAAAGAGATGTTAAATTGTCTGACAATGCAAAAAAATATTATTAAAAAAATACGAAAATATTGCAGCCTTAGAGAGAATATTAAACTTCCATAAAATTTACTTTATTTTAACTTGAATTAAAATTTAAACAACGTAATTTCTTGCTACTTACTATTCAAGGCAAACTAAATTTTCTAAAAAAAAGTAAATGGTTCATTTTCGTTTTTGACAACGTAACGTTTAAAAGGGCGAAAACCTATCAATAATAATACTGACAAGAAAAAAATATATAAATAATTTCGTACGAAAACAATTTCTGTCTATTTCATTAATTTGCACGAAGTTATGCAATGAGAAAATATAACCAACATAAAGCTTTGTTACAGCTCTACAAAACCGGTGAAAAAAACTTTAAATTCCTCTTTTTCACTTATTTATTCGATGATTTTAATTGCGTAAAGGGATTAGCATAAGCCTTGTTAAACTGCTTATAAATTATTGTGTACTTTCAAAAGCTTTCGAATGTTTAGGCAAACTACCATTCCGGCACCTTAACTAGCTAGTACAACTTTGTGCAAGAAAGCCAGCTGGCTTCAGTGACTCTGGTAAGGTTCTAATTTCCCTTAAAATTCCCTCAGCTTGCGGTGGTTGAAATGTGAGATTCTTATAGAATGCTTTATATAAAAATACAGTTTGTTAGAACTATTTCTTTTACAATAACTCCACACAGGAGGCCTTAAGAGAAAAACAACTTCCCTCAGGGCCTATGTCATCTTTGGAGATGCTGTGTGGAGAGTTATTTTGAGGAAAGGAATGAGTGAACCTGGGTCTTGAAGAGGCCCATACTGAAGGAGGGAGGAAACACAGAGGCCGGCAAATACATAGCCGAGTTGTTGAACATTAGAACGATTCGTCAAGTGACCCGTTCTCGTTGAATGCAAGCCGTGTACACATGTTGGGTGCGCGATTAGTGAGTTTCTCGACTATGCACCGGCGTCGAAGGGATTAATGACGCAAGTTTCGCGGAACATCTTCCATTGAAATACCCATAGAACCAGGACAGCAATCCCACCTGACGTCTGTGCTCCAAAGATTGCAATCCGTTTGTTAAGATAGGAGAATCTATCAAACGGACCGCCCGTTTCTGCACAGGGTCAATTGTTTTTTTCAGGTATTCTGGGGCTTCAAACTAGAGGTGACTGCCAAATTCAACAGTGGGGCGCACTCAGTTGTATACTATTGAAGTATCTGCGGGCCCTGTACGATACGCCTAACTTCTGAGAGGTTACATTTATTCTGGCTTCGATGGAGCCCCGGTGCCTTAACTGGTCACTTGGGGTTGCAAAATAAATGGAGGAATTTATTTTTTCTTGGATTCTTGGACGAACACTCTTACAACGAAATACCCAAGCAACCATCTAATAAGACCACCGTGGTACCTTAATACGTGAAACTTGGATGGTCAAAATAGGATACATACATAGATCTGTTTAAGTGTTATTTTGGGCAATTCATTATTATACTTTTGAAGAAAACACTCTCTTTATGGTGATTGTTTTGAATATTATATTGGTAAAACAACCCGTTATGTCAATGTTAGAACCAATAAACATCTTACGTGTTTTAATAACCGGTTATTCAGAAATAAATAACGGTTATTCAGAATTCGCCAAACTTCTTATTGATAAAGATTATACCTTCAAT
Organism: Drusus annulatus; assembly: GCA_022651775.1. Taxonomy (NCBI): domain Eukaryota; kingdom Metazoa; phylum Arthropoda; class Insecta; order Trichoptera; family Limnephilidae; genus Drusus; species Drusus annulatus. The sequence goes on from JAGWCC010000186.1 coordinate 760,935, forward strand.
AAAAGCACTGGTGCTCATATTCTCCATAAAATGGTCAAGGCAACAGAATAAATAATTTATAAGCACAAGAAATAAAAAAAGCCAGAACAATTAATAATCATATTAACAATCAGTTAAATTTGTCCAGTAGTCCAATATCAGGTATGTTTCCTGTAAGTTCACAAATTTATCGTTATTCATTTAGCATCATCTTCTCAGTTGACGTTCCTTTGTTATAATTTGAATGTTTTCATAAAAAGAACATATATACTTTGTTTTTAACCACTTTTTTATTTAATATTTTTATACCATTTAGGAGTTGGAAGGAGAAGGGGTAATTATAGTCCTATCCTAAATATTTTTCCAATAAACCGCTCTGTTATTCCCATAATTTCATCAATTACTCCTTCTCCTTCCAACTCCTCAATATGTATATTTATCTCAGTATTTTGTATTTCAGATTAATTTAATATTGTCCTGATGATGGAAGGGTAGTAGACAAAATATTAAATAAAAAAGTGGTTAAAAACAAAGTATATATGTTCTATTTATAAATATGGCAAGCCACAAAGTTAATGCTTTTTACGAATATATGAATGTTTTTTTTTTGTTTTCTCAATGTTCTCTTATTTTATTTTGTGTTCTTCTTCTAAATGTACGAGTATATTTAATAACATACTAGGTATTTTTTCGTTTAGTTTAATATTGTACCCTGATGATGCTTAAGCTAAGCGAAGCCGGTCGATCATAAAAAAATTAAATAAAACCCCTGGTCTTTTGCAAAGTAATTATTAAATTTTCATTAATTTCAAATGATTTATTTTACAAGATTTCTGTAAGAAAAAATAATAAGCGAGAGACAAGGAATGCACGAGCTCATACACTAATTCAACGGTTGCGGCGAACCAATTTAAGGCATTGCATGGCGTACATTGAATTTAATCCTTATGTTCACAAATAACTACTTTCGACAACGTCCGATAATACCTATTCATTTGTTCTTCAAAGTTCACGGAAATATTTGTTAAAAGATAACACTGAAAGAAAGAAGCATGAACTGGGTAGATTCGCTACCGGAGAGAAAGGGTTGATCATTCACAGCAACAGCATAAAAATAATTGTCATTTTCGTCAAAACAATTTTTAGGCCGTTTTCTTAATCAGAATAAGGGAGAGTAGATACTAAGTATCGCCCTGGTGAACGACCATCATTCAGAATCAAAACGTTGCTTGAAATGGCTTAAGCCGTGGTTTGTGACCAGATCTGAATAACCAGGTAATTCCCAACCCTTCTCTTTCCCATCTTATTTCTTTACCCACTGCCTTCAGCCTTACAACATTTTATGACTGGAGATGCCATAGTCTCACTGGCTCTAGACGATTAAGAGCAGTTGGGACTCTTGTGCAGTATTATTTATAAAAAAACCTTTATTTCTAAGCATATCTTTCTAGAACTTCTACTATACTTTCAATCATCAGACTCATTCAGTGCGATTGTTTATCCCAAATTGACGCTTAAAATCTTTGGGAAATGGTGTAATGATTTCTTATTATCTTTAATAATACGTAATCTGCGTGTACTTACGAACAGAATATTATATAGGCTTTTACTAGTGTTTGCAGGGTAAAGGAAACAATTTCTCGTCACACACGAGGGCACTTTGGCGCTTGTTTGTGCAATTCTTTTAAATAGAGTATATGACCTCAAGCGGACGCGTGACAGCTTAATATTAAATCAGCTAAATCAAAAGTACGGCAATTAACGTATCTTTTGCTATCCACTTTGAGAGTTCTATCTGTCATTGCCTCTACCAGTCTTTATTAATTTTCTAAGCCACTCGAGTATTCTTAGGAGATTACAAAATGTTAACCAAGAAGTCAAAAAATGCAAAAATACTCCTCTCACAAGAAAAAATCCCTTGATAAGTTTTAAATTTGGATAGCTGCCATGTAAATTACCAAATTATGTCGTGTGTGATAAAACAAAAAGTGTATTAAGAAAAAACCATTTTTCATCTTTGTTATTCGAGAGACATTGTACCGCCTTACTTTTTACGTATGGTGAATAAAATTATCGGAGATTTGTTCCCTTTATCTGCACAGAAGTTCTGAGAAATAATTTATGTTCTGCACACTCGCGCGCAACCACTACATCTGTAAATTGGCATAAAAAGGCCATTCCGTGAAGTGTTTAATATGCGAACTACATTTTATGATTAAAGTTTAAATGCTTTGGCTGGCTAGAGGATGCGATCTGCTGAAAGCGGAATGTCGGGCCATAAAACAGACAATGTTTTTCGCAGACGTTGTAAAAAATCTATTACAGAGGATAAAACATTCATAAATGTATGTATCGAGACATACGGATAAAAATACGACGTGTTTTTTTGTAGGTTTTTTTTAAACATTTTTTGGTTTAATACGGAGTTGGACAGAACAGATAAATTATTTGTGACAAGGCTTAACATATGACAAAAAAGTAAAAATATTTAACAATGTTTTATAAAATGGCAACATTAACTGAATCAGGAGAGAAAATAAAATCTCCACAAATTGTAGATATACACTAAGGGTCAACACCCAAAAAAAAACACTTTGGCTTTCTAGTACAAGCAAAACCACAAATTATATACGAGTAGTAAAATAAATGTCTAAGGTTTCCGTGAAAAAAAATCTTTAGCAGTTACCTTTTAATACCTCTTTGAAACGTTAAATAATGTATCTGCTCGTCTTAAAACTGAACATTTTATTAACATTTCATAATGTTTTTCATAGAATTTAGAGGATTACAGTAAAACAACTGTATTCACTGAAAAAAAAACATTTGTTAACTACCCATAGGCAATTTGCAGATACATCGTTTTTGGTATTGCTTGTATAAGAATGCTGAAAAGTGACATTTAGCGTCATTCTTGAGTGCTGACTCTTAATTGCAACTTCAAAATGGTGGTAAATAATTATTTTGAACAGGTTTCATCAAATATTTTTGGTTGTTTGACATTAATGTCTTGATAATGACGCAATTGTCAATAAACGCCTTGGTAAAAATGTTAATATTGTTTGGAAATAATACCACATAGTTTAAAAAAAAAACTGAATCTTTCTTCTTCGAACCTAAATAATGTTTAGGTTGGCAAACAAAAAGGAGACCGCTCCAACCTAGTCAACTATTGCCCCAAAATGACCACATCCATTCTGTTCGAGGTGGATTATTGAGTGATCAACGGCAAAAAAATTCTTTACCTGAGTTACTTTATAAATAATTAATGTAATCAAACATTAAATGGATTAGAGAAACATTCTAGATCAGCGGATACTCTTCGTATCGTCTAAGTGATTATAATTAAAAATCGTTGTATCGTCGCCGGAAGGGCAAAAAGATTGAATCGTCATCTTAAGAAGCTAACACCAGCACACTTTAAAGTTTTTTTCGTTGTACAATACAATTCATAAGTCTTTAGTACCTGGTTGGATTTTGAATAAAAAGTTTGCCTAGATAACTCAATGTTTTCACTGAGTTACTTGACGCGATAAAAAGCTGAAAAAGCCCCAAACTTGTATCGCTTAAGTCAAGCCTTCCCTCAAATGGTAAATATATTTCAGATGGCTGGAGGGCCATAAAAGTTCTCAAAATCAAACAAGAGTCAAAGCATTCGATGCAAAAATAAAATCTTAAGAAAACTGTATATTTAACTGATGTTTGTCCAAAGTGTTGCTAAAGCCCTTTTGCTGTTCCAACGACGACATATTGCTCTAAATAACATAAGCCGTATTTAGAGAGCAGATTTTCAAAAGCCAGGTATTTAAAAACCTTCATTCTCCGCTCCGAAAATATCTCATTCCATTCCCCGCTACCTTTGAACCTCACAACATGCCTCAATTTAGGAAATAGTTCTACTGGCATTACATCTATATGCATTCGCTACTTTATACTCTTTAAATTATAACACTATCATGTTCCGAAGTCTATTCATCGACTATTCATTTCGTTACATTTCTAAGTACATAGCACCTTCGATCGATCGCCGTCAATAAATTTCGGCCCTGTTCTGTAAAGCCTTCCGAGCTAAGGAGTGCTGACGAACAGCCCGTGAATACAAATCAGGCTCTATCCGGAGGTGACGGTGGCAGCACGCCACCCTGAATTTTCCGTTAAGGACACCCGGAATACAGGAGAGGGTCGTTTCTAAATTATATTAGTTTGACCAAACTATATATTACCAATCAATATTCTGTAGATACTGGTGAGAAATTATAATCTGCGAGATTTAAATAGGTTTTTTATTGAACTATTGTATCCCGATTTACGAAAATTTCGTGGCTTAACGATGTAAGGGAAGATATTGAAAACAGAGTGCTTAGGGAACACCTAAGTGTTAAGATCTGTTCACTTAACATAACTTAGGCCGTTTTGAGTAATTTTTAGATTCAGAATAATAGCATCTCTCAAGGGAAGACGCCAACAATATTTCCGCGCTAAAACGTGAAAACTCTTTGATATTATTTTATTTAAAATCCTTATAGAAATAAGTATATCAATGAAGAAAATAAAATTACCTGCGTCACGAAATTTGTGATTTGTTAAAAAGTGAAAGTTCGTGAAAAAGTTGTCCCCTTTCAGAGGGTCAATCGATTTTTTTTTTGCCTTTTCCTTGTACACCAATCACACCACGATAAATAAAGACTACTGGAAGAAATAAGATCACTAAGGCGTTGTTGTGGTTTGATAAAAAATTTCAGGTTGCGAATAACTTAACGATATTTAAATTGTTTATGTAAGATATTAATACAAATTATACGAATGGAATTTGGGGTGTGTACACAGACAGAGTTGTGGGGATTTTATTCTCTCGGCCCACCCCTGCGGGTAAGTGAAGTGACAGTTGATATTAGTTGTCTATGCGCCAAGTAGCTACATGAAATTTTTTTATGCCTCATAGTGTTTTTTAGTTTTTATGAAGATATGCGTAAACTATTGCATTGTTTCTACAAATAATTTATGAAGTGTTTCTGAAAGTTATAACTTCTATGAACTTTTTACAGATATACCGTACATTTTAATGATTTTACTATTACAATAATTTGAATGGAACTATTCTGTAGTGATACAATTATTTCAAATACAAATCTACTCATCTGTAGCAGCCAAAAATTTCAAATAGTATGCTTTGATGACATTAAAATTTCGAATTTCAGATCAAATTTTATCATTTAACAACGTGTCGTTGACATCCAAAGCTATTTTATCTATTAGTTAAACTGTAGAAAAGAAAAAATGTTACATTTTTGCTTAATGTTGTGCAATTGTTATATAAATAAATGTATTTTTTTCAAATGTATGGAACCATGGAGAAAGCCGGGTAGTAATTCTGATATCGTAATAATAATATTTTCATAATTTATATAGGGCCGTTTTTGTGAAAAATTATCTCAGGAACGCTGTAAGGTATATACGATTACGCTTATGGTTGCTTTAAAAACTGTTTAAAAAAAATAGAAAAACCGCAATTATTTAATGTGGATTGATTTGTGTTTGGTTCAGCAATAATTAACAGTGAGTTTTTTCTGTAAATTTTGGGCTTTAAGGTTAAGAAAATATTTATATAAAAATAATAAAATTGGAATCTTTTCAGCAATCTCGCATAGTTGAATATTTTATTTGAGAATTTAAACTCAACTGGATAAATAAAATTACTTTCCGTTGTTCCGAATTCTGGAAACCATCAAAGTTTTGAACTATTCAAACATATAAAATCAGAGGATTTCAATTTTATTTGACGGTAAATTTCGAGTAGATATAAATCATTTTACTGAATGCAGTTTTTATCATTTTGAAGGACAAATCCTTTAACAAAACTTTAGAATATATTTCACCCCAAATTGTAACGAATTTTGTGGAATAAACGAATGCTATTGAATAAGGTAGATATGGTGTGTAAAGCCCTAAAGTTAAATACTTATGAAAATAAAAGGTCATGAACACAAAACTAACGGACGGATAACCTAATTTTTATGTGGTTTCGAAGCTTGATAATTATTTTTTGATAAAAATGAACGATATCAATAAACGTCATATTGCAGGCTGCATCGCAAAACTTCAGAAGGTAATAATTATTCATGATTTTACAAAATAAACCCTAACCAAATATTTCAAACAGAGCAGACTTCTCCACAAAATATTAACACGCTTTGTTCGAAAGTTGACGAAAACATGTATTGTGATCGTAGCTTTACAATAGATTAATCGTTTATCACGTCATCGCTAGTATCTGGTGGGAGTATGTAACTGCTCATTCGCATAGGTGGGTGTGTGCATGACTAACTAGTCGTCAGGATACGGTTGGTCAAACAGATTTCGCATTTAGTGAGCTAGTAGTGGTAGATTACCGTTTTTAGTGGGCGGTAAAATCGCGGTAAAAAGCGGTTTTCCGGCCCTGATTTTATCATATACAAAAAAATAATTACATTTTTGGGCCTTAACGAAAATAAAATATGTTTTTTCGTTTAGATTTTTGGTCACAGGTGTTACGAGAACTATTCAAATTGTAAATTTGTTATTTCTAATTTTGAGTTAGTTAGTTAGTTGATTAGTCAAAATAATAAAAGTGGAATAAAGTTACAAATTTGTTTTATTAAATCATGTAAATTTGTTAATTAAAGGTTATATCGTGAACAATGCATCTCAATATCGATGCATTCTTCAAGTCTCGTCGGTAAAGAGGCAAGCGCAATACTGCACAAGAGTTCTAGCTGCTCGGAGCCAGGGAGATTATGACATCCCCAATCAAAAAACGTGGTGAAGTTTAATGGGGTGACATGAAACATATATCGGAAGAGGAAGGTTGGGAAGTGCATTAGTCAGATTTAGTTATTAAGGTGTATGTTGTGAGACTAAAGAAAACTTAGCTATTCTGATCTGGTCAAAAGCACGGCTTTAGCCATTTTAAGCAATGCATATTAAGAGTATCCTAAAAAAGATACTTTTTTGACAGTTTGTGTGGTCGAACTGTTAAGATCCTTTACTGCGAATCCAAAGGTCGGTTCAAATCCCGCCATCCACAAAAATAATTCGTGAATGTTAATTCACACTCAGTATACGCATCGTGTCAGCCAGTAAAGCCGTCGTATATAGGTAGACGTCAGGTAGGAATGCTGTCTTAGTTTTACCGGTATTTCAATGGAAGATTCTCCGAGGAATATGCGTCATTGATCCCTTCGGCACCAGTGCATAGTCGGAAACTCACCAAACGCGCGCCCAACATTTGCGCCCAAGATCTGAATAGCCAGGTACTACCCTAACTTTTTACTCCCCGTATCCTTTCCATCTCTACTGTTTTCAGCATAGAATAAATTCTGTGATTTCTAACCTCAAATATACCTCAATTGGGAATGTCATAGTTCCACTGGCTCCACACTGTTGGGGCAGTTGGGACTCTTGTGTGATATTCACATAAAATAATATAATGAAAATAAAACCATATTAGACATAAGTCGAAAACATTCACCTCGTTATGAAAATCGAAGAAATTATGAGAATCCGTTTTTTTCTCACAGTTCGATAAACAATTGATACGCTAGATTACGTTATTTTTTTAAGGCTTCGCCTTGTTCCGCGCCCCTCACCTCACCGACGGTCTGAATAAAGTCGTTGTGAGAGCTACGAATCTCTTTTCTTGGTGCTCTTGCTTACAATACAATTATCGTTTTACGTTTCGACATAGCGATGAGTGGTTTTATAAAACAATATTGATGAATACAAAAATAGAAGGTTACTGTAATGCAAATTTTTTTTTTTTTTCTCGTTTACAAATGTATTTGTGACGTTGTGTTTATGCGTCAATTAATCATTTATTTTCAGCTTAAGCTTTAAAAAAAAAGTGTAAGTATTTGTGTCGGGCTTTGTCAAGATTTAAGTTTGTTTTTGCTATTCCAAAAACATTTTTCAAATTAAAATTGTTATTACGCTGATAATGTTGTTTATATACATGTAGGTACACCGTTTGTAAAGTTTGAACAACAAAGTATAGTTTAATAATGTGTTTGGTGATTTTTTTTTAAAACACCTATTTAACAAACGCTTGAAAAAATTGTCTATGTGGCACCCCTCTCCATTTTTAAATAATTTTCACTTTTTTGTTAAATAGAAAAATCTATAAATTTAAGCTTCGAAAACCCTACAAAATAATTTTATCAAAAAATCTGTTATAAATTCTTCTGTGTGCAGCATTTTTTTAATTAAAAATGGCGTTTTTTTCTAGGGCGATACTAAGAGTAGCTAACACTCTGGAACATACCGCAAAAACATGATTTTTGATTACATTTGAATTATTTGATAATATTTTTCTTAAATTTTAATTAAATTTACTTTCATCCGCCGGTGACCAAACCCGAAGATCTTAACCGCTCGGCTACAGAGGTCGTCAACGATGCGTATCATCTCTATAATACGCAATCATTTTTGTTAATTATTTCGCCAAAGGCGAAGTACGCATAAATCAGATTTCATATAAAATCCCCAAGACAATTTAATATTTCCATTAAAATTAATTAGGCTGAAAAACACACAATTTATGATCCCTAAGATTAGCCTTTAATACAAGTATCATTAATTATATATAGATGGCTGCGTCGATAAATAAAGGCAAAATTAAATATATCAAAGGTATGGCGTTGAAACTTAACGATCTGGAACCTTAAAAGATGTTGAGAATAATATTGACGGAGCAAATTTCAAACATTTTAACGTTTGGGCTATTTGAATTTCAGGCACCTGTTTTCAGACCATAATACGACGAATAAATAAACCGTTTTGAGCATGGCAAACACCTTTTCTGTTGAATTATATGTTTTTCTCTCTTGACAAAAGTTTTTACTTTCGTATAATTTAAAAAAAAAAACATGATTAAATTTACCTCATTTAAAATAGTTTGCTTTGAATTTTTCGGAGAATTTCAACGCGAAAATTATTTAAGAGATTCATTTAAATTGATGTTTGTGTTTAAAAAAGTCACAGTGGCTCAATTAAAGTAATTTAAAAAAATACTTTCCCTTTACATTTTTTTTTCAAACATTCAAATTATATTAATAATAAAATAATACTTTGTTTTAAAACTACAGAATTGTTTGTTTTTGGAATTCTGTGGTTTTAAAACAAAGTATTCTTTTACTATTAATATAATGTCCATCCACCATGTGATTACTTCTTAATTCGAATAATGTTTTTGTAGAAAGCAATCACTTTGTGGTTTATATATTTAAAGAAAAGAAAAGAAAACTTAACTTCACTTTATAATATAACTTGAAATGAGTCGTCATTTTCTTAACCTTTATGTGACTGAAAATGTACCCGGGAACCCCTTTTGGGTTTCAATCTTTTTTATATTCCAGTAAGTCTAACCGGCTGAAACTTCCTGACTTCTCCACAAAAGTGTAAATGGACAATTGAACATAACCGTTGGATATGTAGTATATATATGTCTTAACCTAAATATGACTGAAAAGGTACCCGGGTACCCCTTTCGGTTTTCAACATTTTTTTTTAATGTTTCAGTAAGTCTAACCGGCTGAAACTTCCTGATTTCTCCACAATAGTGAAAATGAACAATTAAACATAACCGTTGGATTTTGTGGAGGGTGGTATGTAAGCGGAAAATGCTTGAGTAAAATTCACACCTTCTGATGACTGAAAGGGTATCCGGGTACCCTCATGTATTCTATATGGAAATTTAAAATTGTCCATATTTATGAATCATTTTATCTTATTTTAAATTTTAAATATGATGTACTGTTGTGTTCAAAGTACGTCGCCTGTATCCTTAATACTGTTTTTAATCACCTACTGAATTAAAAACTTCAAAAAAAGATGATACTGGGTGAAATTCATATTCACTTCCTCAAGTGTTGAAGTGAGTCGAAATATATTACATCATAAAAGTGTTCCAGCAAACTTCAGCAAATGATGTACTGTTAAATAAGCCACACAATTTTAAAAAGGTGTAATTTTCTTTAGTCGCATAAGGGTTAATAATCAGGTAAATTTGTCCAGTAGACAAATATTAGGTTTATTTCCGGTACCCTCATATAATTTATCATTGTAATTTGATCACCTTCTCGGTTGACGTTTTGTCTCTTTCAATTCACATTATCTGTCTCTTTCTCTCTGTTCCTTTGCTGTAGTATAAATGTTTTCTCTATTGTTTTCTCAATGTTCTGTTATTTTGTTTTATATTTTATTCTCCCTTTGTATGTAAATATATAACCGCACACTTTGTATATTTTGTTAAGTTTAGTTTTTTACCCTGACAATGTTTAGGAAGCTTGGCAAAACCGGTCGCTAATAAAAATTTAAATAAAATCTATGGTCTTATACAAAGTAATTCTTTCATTTTCATTATTAATTTACTACATACAAATAGGCGTACACTAATGCCTCTACACTGATATGACGTACATTGTACTCCGCGCGTAATCCAATATAATTTCTGTAGGAACAAGCCAGGGCAGATATAACATGAATTTATCATCCCACCCACTTATGTTTACTAGCTCCAGTGCTATCTTAAATCAATAATAACCATGTATTGAACTCGGGCTCATGGAGTTGTAACTCTATCTGTGTTGGCTTAGGCCATGGCTCGTATCAGTTTTTCTGATGCTTCAATATTTGTTTTAATTGGTTTATTTATTTTCTACCCCTAAAATTACATTACGGCGTCCATGGTCGAGTGGTTAAGGACGCTCGAGTGTGAATCATCGGGTCTCGGTTTCAAATCCCAACACGTGTATATCATAAAAGCTTATTTATTTATTCATAAACTGGCGGACTATTGTCCAATTACAAAAAAAAATACACAACACGACATGGGAAAAAAGAACGACTGAGAAAAAACAGTACATACATTATGTTATAATGAATCAATGACGAAATGAGAACAAAATATACATTTAGAAAGAACATTCAAATCAAAACTAAGGTCAAGTCAAGTTTTAGTCAACTCGTAAAGAATGACAATGACTTAATGACATAAATTATTAATAGTAAATACGTGTTATTTTACGCTCAAATTATTAATTATGCAAATATACTTTATATTGCTGTTCTTTTTGTACAATAAAACAAAGTCTTTTGTATTTGCAAATAAACTTTATATTTTTGTAAATATACAATGCTATAAACTGAATATATTTACTGCGTAATGTCACCGTGTTTGTTCAATTTGTACATGGATAATTGCGAATAAAATAATTGAAAGGTGTGGGCTTGGGCGCGAAAATGAACAATCTCAAAGTATGTTGCCTATTGTATGCGGACGATGTGGTTCTGATTGCTGACAGTATGAAAGATCTACAGTTTCTCGTATCTAGGATGAATCAAGTTTGTATGCAGAATGAGTTGATGATGAATGTAAGTAAGTCCAAAGCTATGATGTTTGAAAGAGAGAGTACGAGAACAGCGTGCAATATAGCTGTGAATGATAAATACTTGGAGCAAGTGGGTGATTTTGTGAATTTAGGAAGTATGTTTACGAAATACGGAAAGGCTGATAAGAATATTGAAAGAAGGGTGAATGCAGGAAACTCCATAAATGGAGGACTAAACGCTGTTAGCGCAAAAAAGAATTTATCAAAAAAACAAAGATAGCAGTCCACAGTGGAGTACTTATACCAACCCTGATGTATGGCAGTGAGGCATGGAACTGGCAGAAGAAGGATGGAAGTAGACTAAATGCTGTGGAAATGAGATCCTTGAGACGTATGTGCAATAAAACCATGTATGACCGTATTAAAAATGTGGGTATCCGGAAAGAATGAGCAAATGAACAAAGAAAGGAGTGTGAAAAGAATACATGATGTGAAAGTGAATAGAAGAAGAAGTCGAGGACGCCCGAGAAAGACATGGCACGATCAAGTAAATCAAATACTTGAATCGGGTCATATGAAGAGTCAGAATAACAGAAGAGTATGTATGAGACGACGTATGAATGTGAATGAAGCAAGGAGTGTGGGCCAAGACAGAGTTGTATGGTGGTCCGTCCTCTCTGCCTACCTCTGCGGGGAAACGGCGTGATGGTTAGTTAGTTTTATATTTCGGCAAGTTCCATAGTGGTAGATACTAATATCTTAGTATCGCCCTGGAGAAAGACCACCGTTCAGAATCAAAACGTTGCTTGAAATGGCTTTAGCCGTGTTTGGTGACCAGATCCGAATAACTAGATACAACCTAACATTCCTCTACTCCATATCGTTCTCCTCCCCATTACTTTCAGCCTCACAACATACCCTGATTGGAGATGCCATAGTCTCACTGTTTTCATATGGTTGGAAATCTTGGGTGGTATTTACAAAAAAACATTTGAAAAACTCCAACTGTCGATTCTCTCCCCACAAATAAAAACTATTTGCACACGCTGGGATAAGAACCTGTGACTGTAACAACTACATAAATAATTTTTTTATCGTGAGCCTTTTTTTGCTTCTTCTCTGTATGTTTTCGTTCAAAACTTGATTCAAACTTAATTTTTGGTTTTCAAAATAGTAACTTTCAAATACTCAACAGATTATTTATTCACATGGTGATGTCATATCAATTATATTTTGTTATTGATTCGAAGAAATCATCTCTTTACAGCTCTTTTATGCAAAGATTGGATAGGTTTGGTGTATACAAGAAATTAATCGACTAATGGAAGTCCGAATGCCAACCAGGAATAAATAAGACGTTGTCCCAGTGGTTTACAATAAAGTACAGATGCCAATAATGATTAATGGCTGCAAGACACGAAAGGAGCAAAATTACTATGGTTGACTTAATATAGTTGAATCGATATCCTGAGACTACACGTGACATTACCACGAATGACCAAAATTAAAATGAGGAGATCCGACTTACACCAAATTTGATATTAGTGTTATGAATGAGATTAAAGAGGGTGATATATACTCGTACGAATATAATTTGGACAAGCGCGGAGAATGGACATATTTAATAAAGGAGCGTAAGGAAAACATTTTTTTAGGATCGATAACGTATCAGGATACGTAAAACGTAGAGATGGTCGATATTTCTGTTTAAAACTAGAACCGTCAATATTATTTCTCCGTGGAACCGGTTCCTAATTTTTGGAAATAAAAATATCCTTTGTCCGTTCTTTTTCATTTTTTTGGTGAGGAACCGGTTTCCAGTTAAATATTTTTTTGGCGAGGAATCAGTTCTAGTTCATTTCATCAAAGGTTCTTTCTTCCACCATGTAATTATTTTTTTTGAGGATTTTTTCTGGCACCAGGAACCGGTTCCTAAAATAACTCGATAAATAACCGGTTCCTCGCCGGTCGCCGGTTGCCGGTAACTGGAACCGCAGGTACATCCGATTCGATACCCAATTAGATATCGACCATCTATAGGAAAATGATCAATTTAATTAAGGAAAAAACAATTTGAGGGGATTAAGAATAAAAGCTATTTTAATAGAAGAAAAAAAAATGTACAATATATTTTTTTTTATTTCAGATGTTCAGGTAACCACAGTTTTTTAGTATTCGCCAATCGTCTTATTGAAAAAGATTATACCTTCAATAAAAATACTTGTGATTATATTCTTCACGGAAATAATCATGGCAACATATTGTCTAATTTAGAAGCACTAGAAATAATGAAAGCCATTTAAATTAATAGTCGGATTCTAAATAATCAGTTAACTTTATCCATTAGTCCAATATTAGGTATATTTCTTGTAAACTCATAAACTTTCTCATTATTCTTTTATCATCTTCTCAGTTGACGTCTTGTCTCTATCAATTGATATTATTTGTTTTTTCTATTCCTTTGTCACAATTCTGTTACAAGGTGTTATTCTTTTGTTTTCTCACTGTTCTCTTATTTCATTTTATATTGTGTTCTCCCTCTGTATGTATATATAACCGTACACTGTGTATTTTTTGTTTAGTTCAATTCTATACCCTGATGATACTTAGGCTAAGCGAAACGGGTCGGTTGGTCATAAAAAAAAAGAAAATCTGTCTTCTTATAAAAAAATATTTTTTCATTTCATTAAATATCTCAAACCACCAAGTAATTGCTTCCAACATTTTTCATTTCAGAAAATAATTTATTTGTTTAATACAATTTAGTTGAAATTCATCGTATTTTTGTGCTGCTTGATTATTGTTTTTGGGTGACTCAAACTGAAAAATGACAACACCGTAAAAATAAAAGTTCTAGAGCATAGATCAAGTAAAAAATCTGTTATTTAATAATTTTTATTAAATTCATTTTCTTCAATTGAAGTCCTTACGATAATTTTCAACTAAGCCAGATAATTTCCTACTTATTTATACCTCATCATCATGCCATTGCTTAATCATAAATATGAAAAAAAGCTGATCTCACCAACCAATGAAATCAACATAATTACACTCGTTAAATTCATCTGTCGTTTATCTCCCTTTCTCTACCCCTCGTCGTATTTAATTTGGGTGCGCTGACAAAGTAGTTGGGGTAAATCAAGTCGGTTTACGTGATCTCAGATGTTTAGGAATTCAAGCATCTTTTTAATCAAAATAGTGAATGACGTAAAATTGCTTATTTGCTTTATCTTATCTCTGTAAGCTCACATAACACAAACCAAATTCTAACTGTTTGACATTAAAAAATAAATTATTACTTATCAAATAATTTTATAACGTCTTTATATTTGTGATCATAACCGTATAAAAAGTCAAAGAAAACTGATATACATGTGACAGAAATACAATTCGGAGGCCATATAGTTTTATTATTTTTATTATGTCAATTTATTATAGACGACCTGCGGTGGTCGAGTGGTAACATGCTTTACTACAAATGCAGAGATCACGAGTACCAACCCGACATGCGCAAATAGATTCAATTTATATAATATGTGTCATAACACATTAAATTCATATTCAATAATATAAAGTATATTTGCGGCTCGTTCCAGAGTGGTAGATACTCTAAGTATCGCACTGATAAAAGATTACCATTCAAAATCGAAACGTTGGTTGAAATGGCTTTAGCCGTGTTTCGTGACCATATCGGAATAGCCAGGTACTTTCCAACCTTCATCTTACTCATCTCCTACCCTCTCCACTACTTTCAGTCTCACAACATACCTCAATTAGGGATGCCATAGTCTCACTGGCTCTAGATGGTTGGGAACAGTTGGGACTCTTGTGCGGTATTCACGTAAATAAAATAATACATGTATTAGGATCTGCTAGTTTTTAGTTTTTATGTAGTAACCCGCGTTAAAGTTGTGGAAATAAAACCTTTTTAAATGACCTTCCTACAATTCAAAAGTGGTTTTGAAGAGCGAAACAGCTCTCGCACAAAAATTACTTTAAACTATCAGAAATGAAAAACATAATCACCATTCAATTTATATATTTTTTTAAATATGTACGAATGTTCTACAAATTGAATACAAAAACTACAAATAAAACAAATAAATTGCATTTACACACAACTAAAATATTGGGTTGAGTGTTCGTTTATAATATTTTCTTGGTTAGTTTATGTGGTGCAATTTTTGTGAAATATTACCTCATGAGAGCTTACATTTATGTGTTAAAATGAAGAAAAAAAATCGTAACTTTACCACAGTGAAATTTGTACATAGTTCATGAATTTCGGTAATACTAGCGAATCATCTCGGGTTTGAATGGAAGTTTTTGAACATGATAACGGGAGTGTTAAGTTTTTGAACAAATATAAAAAAGAAAGAAGAAAAGGAAAATTAAAGGCTATTATACAAATATAAGAATGGTTGTGTAACACAATTACATAAACATAAAATCCATTTAAATTCCTGAAAAATACATAAACAGATTCTTGTATCGCCATTTATAAAATTTATTCAGCATTATATTAATAAATGTAGGTTCCGCTTACATCAGTCAGCAGGCGACAGAAACAATATGCGATGTGATAAATATATGGCTTTCTCCAATTCTTGGTAGGAATGCTCTTAATACCGACAAATGGGCATGGCTAGTGAAAGTTTTATTAAAAATTCCTATCAGACGTCCCAGCATACAGGGTGCTTCATAAGAATAGAAATCCCTTTTCTTTTCTGAATACTTATCAAAATTTTAATATTTTACATGTGATATTAATAAATTCCTTTCAAAATATCTTTAAGAGTTTATTGGATTTTTTAATAATAAAAGTTAATTCCACTATCCTCAGAAATATCGTATTAGGTAAGAAATGTTATTTCGTTTAATAAAGACGTAAGATTTGGCCTTTTTTTATGAAACACACCAACAACCAATAAAAGGTTCATACAATATAAAAATCACTATATACACTTCTGAGTAGCGCGTAATTCAGATATTCTTATTTTGTTCATGATTGTGTTGGTAGTAGAATTGATACAATTATACACACACAAGATTTATATTTTCTCAGCCACTTTTTGTTTTGTCTATTTTATTAGATAACTTGTAACACAATAACTGTTAACACAATATATGTTTTTGTTGCAATGTTTTCCTCATCGGGATTACCCGTACTGGAGAAAATATTGAAAATTAATTGAGATATAAAATATGAGGTAAAAATTAATCTTTTTTTGATCAAGGTTGGCTATTCCATATTCGGTTATTCTTTTTTTTCATTAATATTTTTTGCGTCCTAAATCCAATTCAAAAGCTAAAATAATAGTTGTGAAAAAGTGTTCTACGGGTCATCATTTAATTTAAAAAGGCGTTGTTTTTGTGAGACACACCCATGTTATTTTGTTTTTTTGTCTCTGTCTCTCTGTTCCTTTGTTGTTATTCAAATGTTATTATTTTGTTTGCACATTTTTGTGTTATTTTATTTTATATTTTATTCTCCCTCTGCATGTATATACTCGTATATAACCACACACTTTTTATTTTTTGTAAAGTTTAATTTTGTACCGTGATGATGATTAGGATGAACGAAACCGGTCCATCATAATAAATGAAATAAGATCCGTAGTATTGTGCAAAGCTTTTTTTTCATTTCTTTTAAAGATATTATTATTGAGTTACTCCAATGTGTTTTTTTTTAGTAACTTGCTGACAGAAAAATGTAAGCATTGGAAACAATGCATTATAATGTTAGTGAGACAAGCAGTATTTGGCTAACCATATAGAGAAATGAGTTAGTTGGTTAGTGAAGTATGCCATGTCAATATACCAATGAAACTTTAAAAATATAAAAAACGTTTTTGTAAAAATCTTAACTCCTTATTGTGATCTATAACATATTAGGTGTACCTACAACTTTGCTTTCACCGTTTAAATTCGAGGTTTTGTTATAAACAACTGGTTACACATTCATGATTTAAAGTAGTGTCCATCGCTGGCCACTACTTTCTCCCATCTTTCGAGCAGCGTACGAATCTCGTGCTGAAAAAAACCGCTCATCTTTTGAAGCGATCCACGAATCAATCCAATTTTTTACTTCTTCGAAAAATCGGAAGTGCTGTTCAGCCAAGTCGTGAACCATTGATCGAAACAAGTGACAGTCAGAGGGAGCAACGTCTGGAAGATACAACGGGTGGGGTAAAACTTCCCAATACACGAAGCAATATTAAATCATGTGACAATAGTTGGAGGGTTTTCGGTTGGACTCTCTTATAAGATAAATTAGATGAGTTATTATGACAGATTAACATTTTAAATATCGTCATAAAACATATTGAAAAAATACTGATATTTTAAACTTGCTGGCTAAATTTATTTCGTTGAAAAAACAGTGACACAATTCACGTGTGTAATTATTTTCGATCCAGTGATTGGTGAATATACCTACAAATTATTTAAATAAAAACACGATATAATTTATAGCATGTTAAAAACCCTTAATATAAAAAATGCTTTTTTAAAATAGAGTAAAATCGTAATATATTCATTACGAAAAAAATCATTTTCTTGATGGTAATTTTTTTACTCAATCTATTAACTCAAATTGTAACAAAATGATGTTTTATTTATTGAACTATTATTAGTGAGCTTTTTGAGGTTATTGGGGTTTGTATAGATTTACAACCCGATTTCAAGCAATAATGCATTTTTTTTCCTTCTGTAGGTTTCAACACTTTTTGACGATTTTGTTTTTTAGTTCATTAATGGGATTCAGTAAGTAAAAGTTCTAAAACTTATGATAAAAATAATACTGCTAGCTTAAACGTTTTACGTTGATATAGATTCCATATGTAATCACAGCTACTAATATGACAGTTTCCAACTTTATAGCTTGTATCCAGCTTATAAAAGTGTTTGAAAAAGAAAAATATTTTGTTACAAAATAAAACACCATCTAGTGCATATTTGTAAGTCCAAACCAACCCTCGGTTCAACTTCCTTACACATTGTCTTTTATCACTACCCTCTACTGCTTCTGCCGACCCAATAGAAATTCCTCTGAATTTGACGGCATCTTACAAGGCAAAAACAATATGCCGTTCCCCGCACAAGACTGCAAAAAACTAGAATTTATCAAAAGCTGTTCCAAGAAGAGATGGCGAATCGGTAATCTAATTTCATTTGAAACTTAATAAAGAAGCAGAATGAGATTTTTTTTAACAAAATATTTTGGAAATTTTGACAGAATATTAATTGTGTAGTTATCAATGGAGTTATCGAGAAGTATGTTTACGAGAGACGGAAAGGCTGATAAGGATATTTAAAGAAGGGTGAATGCAGGAAACTCTATTAATGGAGGACTGAAAGCTGTTAAAGCAAATATCAAAAGAAGCTAGCAGTTCACAATGAAGTGCTTATACCAACCCTGATATATAGAAGTGAGGCATCGAACTGGCAGAGGAAGGATGAAAGCTGTGGAAATGAGATCCCTGAGACGTATGTGCGGTAAAAATCATATATGACCGTGTTAAAAATGTGGATATCCGGAAAGAATGCTATGCTGATCTAAGCGCAATGAATAGGATCAAAAAAGAGACGCTTAGATGGTTTGGGCATGTAGAGCGAATAAACAAAGAAAAAAATGTGGAAAAGCGAATGAAAGAAGAAGTCAAAGACGCCCGAGGAAGATGTGTAAATCAAATACTTGGATTGGGTCACGCGAAGAGTCAGAATAACAGAAGAAACGTATGTATGAGATATTGTATGAATGTGAATGAAGTAAGGAGTGTGTGCCAAGACAGAGTTGTATGACGGTCCATCCTCTCTGCGAGGAAACGGCGTGAGGGTTAGTTAGTTAGTTATCAGTGAATCGATCCACCCTTACAAATGATCATCAAATCAAGATTACGAACAAGGGAGTGGCCTAGTGTTCGAGCAGCGGAAATGGAATTTTTGAGAGAGTGGCAGGTGTCACAAAATGGAATTGAGTGATAAACTTGACTACTCGAGATGTTCTTAGAATCTAACCTCGCTACTTTTCTTAGAAAGATGAAAAAATAAGGTCGGTTGAACATCTACTGAGAATGCCCCAGAAGACCGACTTTGGTAAAAAATACCGGTGGGAAGTCTAGGTGAAAGACGTCCAAGCAACTTGAGATACCGTGTTAGGAGAGATTGTGCCTACAACAGAAGAAGTAGCTCAGCACAGCGTAGCCTGGAGGTGTATCTTTTTGGAGTGATAGGTCCTTAACCCGATAAGAACAAGGGAAAGAAAAACATTATCTGAGTTATTAAGCCTCAGCACTCAAAAATTGTGGTAATTTTCGCTTTGTAGCATTCTGATACAAGTAATACTACACACGAGTTATCTATAAATTCTACACGAGTAGTTAGAAAAATGAAGTTGTGTTTTTTAAATTCTACGAAAAACATAATGAAATGTTTGTAGCATGCGCAGTTTTAAAACCAGCTAAGTCATTTCAAGCGTTTTACTTTAAATTATATTTTGCATTTCACATACAATTTAAAAGATCACAGTAAATTTATTTTAATCACTAAAAATCTTAGACATTTTCCTAAGTGCCCATGTAAAATTTAGAAATAAATCATTAATAGTAGTTCTTGTAATAAAAAACCAAAAAGTGTTTATTTTGAAGTACTGACGCGGTTAGTATAAATCTCGAAGTTTATCAAATCAAATAATTGTATAGATGAAAACTTGCTCTATAGCTATCATTTTATA
Source organism: Drusus annulatus (assembly GCA_022651775.1). Lineage (NCBI taxonomy): Eukaryota > Metazoa > Arthropoda > Insecta > Trichoptera > Limnephilidae > Drusus > Drusus annulatus. Next base: position 781,008 of record JAGWCC010000186.1, read on the forward strand.
CTTGTTTTTTTCTAATGAAATTAATACCCAATAAAAACACGGTTTCCACCTCAAATAAGTATAGATAGCATACCACTGGATTACTACAGCTATAACTATTGTACCATGCCTTTTATTTTTTTTTCAATAATTAATTTATATTAAGTGTGGTGTGGTACTACGTATTATCAATCTGAAGAATTTAACTCTAACTACCATCATAATGAGCGAAAGATGTTGCTTGTACAATGATGGAGGACCTAGCTTGCAGAGGAATTGAACCCACGACGGCCTTTATTTGCCGGGTGGAAATCCGACGCGTTAGTTCACTCAGCTAATAACCGATCAAATAGATGTTTAAATATAGGTTAAGAATTCAAATACCAGCGGATTTTATCTAACTATAAAATAAAAGAACACTGTGTCAATAGCCAATAAAAACTCTAGAAAGCGATACTATAAGAAAGTGAAAAATAAATATATTAAGGTGATTTTCCCACGAAAACGGCGCTTTAAAAGTTATCCATTTATTATTTTTATTATTATAAAAACGTTTTATATTATGTCGATGCTTCAATGTTCAGCTCACAACTTCATTACCACCACAATATTTGGAACTTTCATGTAGTTCCCAAATGTCGAAGCAAGACACTTTTTTTTTATATATTTTAATTGTTAATAAGAAAAAAATATTTCCGTAAACAGTGTTGACATCTTAGGAAAAGTCGAGTAGTAAACCTATTGATGGAAGCACAGGTTTGATCATTTTACTTGAAAAAAATAAAATGTACCTACCAACATTGTTTCTTTTGGTAAAGTTTTGTTTTTTTCTTACGTTTCAACAAATAAAGAATTTGTAAAGATATTCACATGAACGTACCTATCTAGGTTACTATTTTTTACAACACAAAGTAACAATTTTTTATAAATCTGCCGAAAATTCTTATTTTCCCTATATTTTTGTAACAAGCTTGAGCCCTAAAGGTAAAATACAAATATTTTTTCTGGTTGCTTTGAAAAATCGTAAGACCTTATGAAAAATAAAAAATATAACCTAAAACTTTGACTTTAATGTTGAGAATATATCAGAAAAAATCATCTCTTAAAGCGTGTTTGGAAGTACGTAGCTACCGGTTTTTTAAAGCAAATTTAATATTAGCGGCCTTTGTTTTTCAGGCAACATTTTAATTAGCGTTTTCGGGAAGGCTTTGAATATTTCCTTTACGGTAAATTCCTCGGCTTTAAAGCCGCAATTATTACAGCGGGCAAAGGCGTATTTCCGCTGATTTTCCTCCCGGGCGCAAGTGCCCGAAGTGGCGGGGAACTTATTAAATTAGACGGTGTAATTAAATGACATTCTCAAAACGCTGCGGCTGTTCTTATATAATTATGAGCGTGTGCGGTTTACTATAGGTAGGAGGTTTACGTTGAAGAAATAAGCGTTCACACGAGCTACTAAAGTTAGAATTCAACGGTTCTCCACAATAACGAAAAAATTCTTGGATTTTTTTACGGAATATAGGATTCATTCAACGTCTAAGTTAAATATAGAGAAAGCGTTTCTGGATATGAACGATTAATCATTTGTGATGCCGCACAAATTTCCTATCGAAAGTAGCTATGTCTTTGTTTAGTGACCAGATTTGAAAACAGAGGATCCTTACTTTTCTCCTTAAATTACACTTCCTTTATTTATTTATTTTAATTTTTTACGTGAATACCGCACAAGAGTCTCAACTGCTCCCAACGGTCTAGGCCAGTGAGACTATGGCATCCCCAATAGGGGTATGTTGTGAGGCTGAATGTAGTGGGGAGGGGGAGGAGATGAGGACGGGTAAGGTTGGAAAGTACCTGTCTATTCAGATCTGGTCACCAAACAAAGCTAAAGCCATTTCAAGCAACGTTTCGATTCTGAATGGTGGTCTTTCACCAGGGTGACACTTGGAGTATCTACCACTCTGGGAGTCTTTGAAGTCACAAAAAAAAATAATGAACTTAGTTTGTCTGCAAGTCTTGGTTTTTATTTATGTCCAATTTATTATTTATTAATTAAGTATTATTATTTAGGTCCATCATTAATTATTTCGTTTGACGTACCCGTACTTCAAATGAAATTGTTAAAAAAATATCTTCATTTTGAAAAGTGTAATATTTTTATTCACGAATAGATCAGTTTGAGTAGAGCCATCACTACCATTGAATTCATCTTGTTGAGATTTAAGTATTTTCATAAGAAAATATCTTTTATACAATAATTCGCCGGGATATTGCAGAATTGTCTTTAAAGAATCTAAAAAAAATTACTACAAATGTTGGTTTGAGAAGGGAAAAATATAAATTCATTTCTATAAAATTGTTTATCAAAGACAGCATTGAAGTACGCTTATCGTATGCTTATGATTTTTTTAACGTTTTTATTCCCTCTGATTCAACTCATCAAATCGTGAATAACTCAATATAACGATATTTTATGACAAAACGGAGTAAATAGTTGTATTTAGTAGATGGTGGAATATTATTGTCAACTTTAAATGTTGTGATACCCAACTGTAGAATGAAGGTGCTATGTTTAAATATATTTTTAAATACTTTTTTATATTTTTGTAGAAGCAATTATTTAGCGGTTTGACATATTTAATGATTTGAAAAAATAACTTTGCAAAAGACCACATTTTGTATTTTAATTTTTACTACCGACCGGTTTCACTTGGTCTAAGCATAATCAGGGTGAAACAATAAACAGTTTAATGTTTCACCCTGACTATGCTTAGACTAAGCGAAACCGTCGGTGATTAAAATAAAAATAAAATCTGTGGTCTTATCCAAAGTTATTTTTTTCATTACATTGCTTTTATTATGATGCGAAAGTGAATGGAAAAAGAAGTCGGAGACGCCTAAAGAAGACGTCCCATGATCAAGTGCATCAAGTACTGGAATCGAGCCATGTGAAAATAACAGAAGAGTATGTATGAGACGATGTGTAAATGTGAATGAAGAAAGAAGTGTGTGTCAAAAAGGAATTGAATGGTGGTCGGTCCTCTCTGACTACCCCTGCGGAAAAACGGCTTGATGGTTAGTTAGTCAGTTAGTTAGTTACTTTTATTATTGTTTTTTTTTCTCTCCATATTATAATGATTTGTATTTGAAAGTGAAGCTGCTCATTTCGACACAAGATGACCCTAGTGAGATGAGCGCTCATGTTTTGCATTTGTATTATAATATATTTGACGGCATCCATGGTCGAGTGGTAAGACGTTCGACTACGAATCCAAAGGTTGCGGGATCAAACCCGGCGTGCGCAAATAAATGTTTTTTAATTGATATGTGTCATAACACATTTAATTAATATAAAATAGTAAAAAGTTTATTTTCGGCACCTTCCAGAGTGGTAGATACTCTAAGTATCGCCCTGGTGAAAGACCGCCATTCAGAATCAAAATGTTGCTTGAAATGGCTTTAGCCGTGTTTGGTGACCAGATCTGAATAGCCAGATACTTACCAAGCTTCCATTTAATCATCTCTTTCTTCTCCCCACTAATAATCAAAATAATAATTGGCTGATTATATAGCGCCGTTTTCAACCTTACTCTTCCCAATCTCCTTCCCCTATCAACTACCTTCAGTTTCAAAACATACCCCATAGGATGTCATAGCCTCACTTTTTCTTGATGGTCGGGAGCAGTTAAGACTCTTGTGCGGTATTCATATAATAATTTAAAAAAATGAATGTAAATAAATTCAAAGTTGTAAATATTTTTATTTTTTTAAATATATTTTTATTACAAACCCCATTTGCAGTAGCAACAATTGTAGTGACTACCTCACTTGTTATATAAACTTAATTCAAAGGGGTAATACATAAAGAGATCAGCTTGGTATCTCACTCCAAACCTCCTAACACTTAATTAAAGCTAGCAGGGGTCCATAGGTATCACCTGCGGGATTAAGTTAACAATATTACCTGTAACCCAGCCGTCAGCTTAACCAATTAATACCATTCATGAATATTCCTCAGCCAGTCGGCTCTAGGTAAGCGGCCAGCCGTATCATTAGGGCGCGCTGGGACCGATATATTATTACCTGAGCGGTTACACGTGCAAGTAATGTGGATTGTGAATTACTTAATGTGTGCTGATCGAACGTGGTGCTATAAACGCTTCAAGTTCTTCTCCATTGAGGCGCAGCGGGTTTCTGAGGCGAGATGTTGGGTCAATATACCTATAATACGTTCTCAGAAAAGCAAAATTAAACGATGTTATACATTATTTATGAAACATGCGCAGCCAGTGGAAAAGCTTATTTGATGTGTGAAACTTTTTGAACAGCATCCTGTTTTTTCGTAATGATTTTAAATAAGTATTCAAAGCTATATTATTATAAAACATGTCAAAACTAAGTTTTTTACTGTAGTGTTAACGGCCTTACAAATTAAGGAACGAGTGTTTATAAAATTATTACCCAATCTATAATAACATTCGATGAGCCTATAGTGGTCAAGTGGTGAGACATTCAACTTTGAATCCAGAGATTGTGGGGTCAAACCTTTTTGAACAGCACCCGTTTTTTTTTTTAATTTTTTTAAATAAGTATTCAAAGGTAGTGTTAACGGCCTTACAAATTACGGAACAGTTTATAAAATTATTACGTAAAAATCTATAATAAAATTCGATGATACTAAAAAATTCAAGTGGTGAGACATTCAACTTTGAATAAAAGTAAAAAAACCTAAAAATTAAAATGGAGTTCTACAAAACAAACTTTAAAACCATAAATAAATCCAATGTATTTATACTAGGTTTTAACAGATGATCTCACTTACGTATAAAACACTTCAGTTATAAAAACTAAGTTAGTGCACAATAATTTTTGAAGAAAAATTACAAATACAAAGGACACATCAAATATACAATTAAAAAAATTGAATCAATAATAATAATAATATTTGAATAATTAGTGTAGCGACGTTTTTGGGAAATTTACCACAAGGGCGCTGTACATATTTTAATTTCTACTTAATACTAATTCCTGGTTTATATAAATATACAGCAACATACTTACCTGGCAGGTCACTTCTGGCAGGACACAATCACCATATCATAATAACTTTATAATCAATGTTATCAAGGATGAATAATACAAAACAAAAGTAACAATAATAACAAAAGATAGACAGCAAAGAAATACAATATATTTATATAACTAACCCAAAAAATATTGCATATCTTAAAGCAATAGCGGGACATTTTTTTAAGAAACTTCATAAGTTATCGACAAAAATATCTACCTATTATATTAGTATATTCTACTATACAGTTGGCACATTTGAGTCAGAGAGCTAAAGTAGGCAATATTATCTATGAAGTACTAATATATTTAATTAAAATAAAATAATAAATAGTAGATTTGAGGCACGTTCCAGAGTGCTAGATTGGTAGCTTGGTAAAAGACCACCATTAAGAATTGAAACGTTGCTTGAAATGACTTTATTCGTGTTTGGTGACCAGATCTGAACAACCAGATACTTACCAACATTTATCTTCCCCATCTCCATCTCCTCCCCACTAGCTAAAATCCCATAACATACCTTAATAGGGGATTCCAGTCTCACTGGCTCTAAACGGTTGGGAGCCGTTGGGACTCTTGTGCGGTATTCACCATAAAAAAATACATATTAAAAAAAATACACACTCGTATATTTACATTTTATAGATATACGGCATTTTTTTGTTTTATTTTAATCATGGATTTTAAACTAAGAAATATACTAGGTGTTGGTTTTCAATTTTCATAATATTAAATTTTTTAAGTATATTTAAAAAAAAATTAAATACACTCATTCTTCCTTCGCTTTTAACACTTTCAGGAATCTCACCATACATTTTCAGTCCTATGTACATTGGACAGTTTTATTCCGTTACTTGAAACTTTTTTTTGATATAAAAGTGAGCACATCGTAGAGTTTTCTCGTTTTTATTGGGATCCAATTTAATTATTCTCTTTGAATAACTTGTAGCTGGTTCTGGTTTTCTTCATTGGCCAAATATAATATCGTAGAGCAGTAGTGTAAATGCGGTACCACTTTAGTTTAATAAATTAGCTCAGCAGTGTACATATTTTACTATCAATTTCCATGTTTCAATTTCCAATTCGTGTTTGCTAAATACCTCATACATAATGAACAGGCTAACATTTACCTGATTTAGTCTGTTGAGATGTTTAGAATAAGATATTTAGCGAATATTAATTTCAAATTAAATCGGGGAAACCCTCAGAGCAATAATATAGAACATTTCGACAGTGTTATTGTTTATTTGTAAAACCACTTTTTCACAGTATTGTTATAAACAAAAAATATAACATGTAACCTTAAATACCGTCGAGTTATGTCCAGTTATGTCCAGTTATGTCGCATATCTAAACGTAGTGGACGGAGTCGCCGGAGACACGGGAGACGGAGAACATGCTTACATACCAAATGGTGGTGCTATATTATGTGAGAACTTGTCTTGTCTCTTTCTCTCTCACGGTTTACGACGTAAAAACCCGGCGAAAGTGATTTATCGTAAATTTGTATAGTTTGAGAAAGAATATTTAGGTATCTCTTCATATATTCTTGCTCTGAAGGGAAACCAAAAAAAAACCTATGTAAGTGATGATTATATTGTCCACATTATAATACATCATGGCTTATGATTCAAATTTAATTTATTTTCTAATATCATAATTTAATGAACGTTAAGACCAGACCGTTTAATATTTTGAGCCTTTGATTGAAATATCATAATTCAATCGCTTTATTAACCGACCTTTCAATATAATATTTAAATTATAATCAACTCATTAAGGCTCTACGACTTATCATGGTATTCTTTTTGAAACATTATCAATAAAATATGAAACAAAAAAGAAATAAACATTTTTGTACTATTAACATTCAAAAAAGCACTACCAGCAAAGTTATGGGCTTATTTAATAAATTTGTCGGGCTTTTACCTAGACGTCGTAGCTTCAATTATTGCCCTGTTAACTAAATCCTATATCATTGCACGAGTAACTTTATCGTCTATAATGATGGTAGAAGGAGTTTTTCAATTATTGTCTGATTATTCGTAACCCGGGAGTGTTCACCTTTCTTTAAAAAAACGTTTGAGAAAACTTATTTGCATGGCTCGAAAAACGAAAAGGGGATTAAGGGTCACAACTCCTAAAAAAGGTTTAGAATTTTTCAACGTTAAATAAATAACATCACACTAAAAATCGTCCAACTTAACAGTACGACGGTCTGCGTGGTCAAGTGGTAAGGCGCTCGATTACAAATCTAGAGGTTGCGGGTTCAAACTTGGCGTGTGCACATAAATTTTATTTAATTAAAATGTGCCATAACACATTTAATTCATATTGAATAATGTAAAGTATATTTGCAGCACGTTTCAAAGTGGTAGAAACTCTAAGTATCGCCCTGGTGAAAGACCACAATTCAGAATTGAAACGATACTTGAAATAACTTTATTCGTGTTTTGTGAACATATCTGAATAGCCAGGTACTTCTTAACTTTTCTCTTCCCAATCACCTTTCCCTTTTTTATACCTTCAGCCTCACAACACGCCCCAATGAGGATGCCAGTCACACTGAAACATTTTTTTTTTATAGTGAATATCGCACAATTTCCCAAGTGCTTTCAACCGTCTGGAGCCAGTGGGACTATGGCATCCCCAATCGGGTTATTTTGTCAGGTTGAGGGTAGTGGGGAGGGAAATGAGATGGAGAAGAGCAATGTTGGGAAGTACCTGGCTATTCAGATCTGGTAACGAAGGGCTAAAGCCATTTCAATCAAGCAACGTTTCGATTCTGTACGGTGGTCTTTCACCAGGGCGTTACTGAGGGTATCTCCCACCTTGGAACGTACCGCAAATAAACTTTAAAGTATTTTTTTATATGAATTAAATGTGTAATGACAAATATTAATTAAGTAAAAGTTATGTGCGCACGCCGAGTTTGAACCCGCGACCTTTGGATTCGTAGTCTAGTGCCAGACGGTTGGGAGCATTTGGGACTCTCGTGCGGTGTTCAGTATAAAAAATAATAAAAAGTACGGTGAAATGAAATATTGCAAAGCTTCAAGCTAGTTGTCTCAAGTTCCTGGCTAATGTTTTTATTTGTAAAGTACAAGGCAGTCGCATTCAGGAGATCTTAAATCCATCTCCTTGGAAGAATGCTCTCAGGACGAAGAAAATCCAATTTGGTAGTTGCTTATTGCATTTGCTTCCTGCATTTACGCTTTTCAAAATCTGTTGCAACAACATTGTTACTTGGTATACTCTTTTTGATTGAAATCTCGATGCTCGATATCAATCTGGAAATGATTAAACTCGTTGTTTGCGTTTTATCTGCTTTATTGCATTCGTTTGATTTGTGAACGGATAAACTTCTAATGAGAATTGGATTTAAAATGGTTTACCAGGAATGATTGAATGGTGAGAAGACTTATGAGGATTACCTTACTTTTAAGTGGAATCAGTGCTGATTTCTGACAGTAAAGATTATCTTTAGTTTCTCTTGTCTAGGATGAACCTAGTATAATTGCAGAATGAGTTGATGATGAATTTAAGTAAATCCAAAGTCATGGTGTTTGAAAGAAAGAGTACGAGAACAGCGTGCAATATAGTTTTAAATGATGATTACTTAAATCAAGTGGATAAGTTTGTGTATTTAGGATGTTTGTATATTTATAACTGATGGAGTAAATAGTAAATTAAATGAGAAAAAATCCATGTCGTAAATAATGATATTTATGTCATATTAATATTTGAAAATTATTTTAATCAAATATCCAGTAGCCTTATCACATTTCGACAAAAGCAAAACAATTAATAAAAATCTTCCATGTTTTTATACAATTTTTTCTATTGGGTTCACATTACCCTTTTTTCCGAAAACTATTTATATTTTTTTAAGCCAGATGAAATATTTTTAATTAACTAGATCTCAATCTATTTATTTTTTTTTACTTTCAACTGATATTTTCCTAAGAACGCCTTTAATTTTAAATTTAATTAAATACTTTTGTAAGCCTATAAAAATAGCATTATTACAAAATTTACCACAAATCTCTCAACATAAAATACTACTAAAACAATGAGGTAATCTTAACCTTACCATAGGCATTAGAATAAAATATATTTTCATAAGGCTTATAAACGAGTGCCAAAACATTTTTTAAACACAAAAGTTTTGAAAATCTATCCGCGCTTAGCGAAAGTCGAACAAAGGTAAATTCAAAGCCTTCGTCAAAAGCTCGCTTGCTTCTATTATTCGTTGAAAGCTTTCTCAAACTTAGTTAATTTTCCTAACGCGTAAAGTTAATAACACGACTATTATTCCAAGTTCAAAGCCGCAGTCACAGTCAGGCAGAGCAGGCAATTACACGAATCAACTTGTCAAATCTAATTAGGATATCTCACGGCGTCGACTCAAGACATTCATGAAGGGATATGGGTCGCAAGTGCCTGGCGAACAGACACACATCATATTATGCTGGGAATATTAATTATTATTGTATTATGTCATCACTGTAGAGAAAATTTTTCTCGTTTTTAAGAAGGATATGAAAGCGGTAGATCCTCTGAGTAAATCAACCTGGTGAAAGACTACCATTAAGAATCATATCGTTGCTTGAAATGGTATTAACACTTTTTGGTGACCATGTATAAAGAACTAAATACTTTCTAGCCATCCTCTTCCCCGTCATCCTTCACTCCCAATCCTTCACAAAACAGGCTTCGAGCAGTTGGAACTCTTGTGCGGTATTCACACAAAAACGAGGGAATATTAATACTCGTACTAGCAGATAAAAACCCGCTCCCGCGGGTTTTTGCCGATAAACCCTGCGGGCAGCTTTTGGTTGGGCTGCGCCCAATTCAAGTGTTGGCGACCATTTATAAGGTTTAGCCCTATTGTAAGACAATAACAACTACAACAGTAACTACTGCCAATGCATGATATAGCATGCTTACTTCAAATATTTGAGCATATAAAAAAAATATTCTTGTAATTAACATTCTAAATTCATTATTTTGAACACCGCAGACAATGAGAGGAACACCCTTCACTCCAACTTAAATCTCGTTCATCCATGACAACGCAAAGAATAAATTGTATTTTCTTAGTAATTAATGAAAGAGAAAATGCTTTCTCTCTCTCCCATAGAATTTAATAATTCAACAGGAAAATGAAGTTGCTCATTATCATCTAAAAATATTTAAATAATTTAGAGATTTTTTTGGAACATTTACCCTGTCATACGTACTTTGGATTAAGTTAAAATAATAATGTGATACAAAACAGAATTCCTCGGATCGGGTAGCTCTGCAGACACGGCATTATCAATATCAAAAGTACTATACAACTTATCCTGGTTGCAAAGTGTAAACACACCGTGTAAATGAGAGAGTCCTCGCTTTTGCTGTTCAATTGTATACAACCAACAAATTACCTTTCCAAAAACATGTTTCTCCGTCATATCATGAATGAATTCCTTGACGTTTAGCTGGAAGACCCTCGCCACTACATCAGGCCTGTCCGTAGCCGTTTGATAAGTTTCCAATTCATTTTGTATCTCTGACCATTTGGGATTGCATGTAAAAGTAATTAATAAATTAGGACGACCAAACTTACGTACTATTGTCGTTGAATCATGATAAAGTTTATTTATGTGGCGTGGTCCATGAGAAAGTGAAGATGGTAGAATGACTACATTACCTGCTCGTACTCCTCTGTCCGTGGCTAAATTTCTTACGTAGTCTTGCAAACCTTGGTAGCATTCCACTCTGAGGTGTCGTTGGTTATGTGTAATCTAGGCGACTGGACTTAAAAGAGTACTGTTGGAAAAGTTTACCTGCCTTTTAATCCCGGGTTTCATTATTCAAAGTATTTAAATTCGACATAAATTTCACTAAAAGATTGGAAAGTCATGAACTTCACCTGATGGCAAGTATCGAAGTAAGCAATATTATTTTTAATGATGAACTGGTACATAAAAAAAATAAATTATTAATCGAAGTTTATTTCTGCTTACAAACCTATCCAGCAACGGTCTAAAGTTAATTGTATAGGGTCTCGGAGTTTAAGATTATTCTTTAGAATCCAACAAATTTTAAATCTAACCTCGAATGTCATAACTGTTAAAAAAACATATTAAAAAGATGTCGTTATTATACTAAAGGGTATGTAGTAAGGTAATAAACTGATTTAAAACAGCAACAAACACAACCCGCAAACAATGTAGTGATACAAATAATAGCACACTGTCCTTTAAAACGTTTGTTTTCCACCTGCTTTCGTTTTTAACCTATTTATTGGGAAGAACCAGTAAACTGTCAAATCTTACGTATTGACGCCATTGCGTTTAGTACAGATAAAGTAGGAATCTTCTTTCAAACAGCGTTAATTACTGGTTTAGTTGCGACACTCATCAAAAGGAACATATTGTGAGTATGTCGTCTAAGATCGTAAACGGAAGAAAATTTCAAACTTTTTTATGCATGAACTATATTTTATCTATATTCTATGTCGCATTGGTCTATTCGATCTTGACGGTGTGTAGATATAAAGGAGGCTAGAATCTGTTTTAGTAACGACACTCAACAAAAGAAACATAGTGAGCATATCGTATCACAGACGTAATCGGAAGAAAATTTGAAACTTTTGTATGCGTCGGCAATATTTTATCGGACGTGTGCAGAAGATTTTTTAACGTAATAATATAATCAGATACTATATTATTCGGTGCTTTTAGGAACGCAAAGTCACACTCAACATAAATCGATCTAGGGATTTTTGTTAATTATTGAATCAATGAATTAATTCATAATAAATTTGTTTATTATTTTGGGCATATATCCGTAAGACATAGCTTTTTACGTGGAATTGAATGGAAATGAGGGCGAGAAAAGAGCGATTATTCATATGATGAAATTGAACAAACATCAAAAATCTCTTCATAAGTAAAGCGTAGGAAAGACTTTGATTTAATTTGCATTTTTAAAATTATCAGTTGTATTATTGACTTACCTTCTTTGTTGCGACTAATCCACTTCAACGTTCCTTTGCCGTATAATTAGAAACAATGAATTGCTGTTCCTCAATCATCACTTAACTAATTATGGGTATCATTCTTCACCGTCCAGAATGTCGAGACTTATTAACTCAAGACATGGTCTTGACATTTTTGGTACCAGCCCAAATGATTATTGTCATTCTTTACGACTCTACCAAAACCTTGATGAAACTTTACTTGAATGTTCTTTCAAAATTATTTTCTTGTCATTGTTTCATTATGTATGTGTTGTTTTTTCTCTGTTACTCTTTTTTCTTATTTCGTGTTTTGTATTTTTTTTTGTTATGTGACAGTGGTCCGTTAATAAATAAATAAATTAAATAAATACTTTTTATTCTGCTGTCACAATGTGTGAGCTAGTCTTTAATCAACACCATGCCCTATTGCACAATTATTGTAATTATTTGTTCAAGGGATCATTAACTCCATCTTGATTCTGATTGTGCTAAAGGGACTCATTGATGAACGCGTGTTGATATCAGATCTACTTTCTAATATCTCCTCAGCTCATCTCAAAATAACCACATGGAATGGATTAAATAAAAGCATTACGTATTCCAAAGGTTGGATTTTCCCCGCGGTGTTAGGTGGATGAATTTAGTTTTGGATATTTGAAGTAGGATTAGTTTGAATTCAATGTTGAATATAGCTGCGTTTAATTAAGTTTTGTACGAGGATACTTCCCTAAATAATACCGAGAATGATTTTATAGTACACCTAAGTAATGTTTTTTTAATAATTTTTAGCTTACAACATATTTTTTTTATTATTTTTTTTTAAATAATTTTATTTTATGCATATAGCACATTTCTTAATATATTTACTTTATACAAAAAAACAAAGACCTCAGTGTCTAAGTAGTATATTTACATAAAGTCTATCCTTTATTTTTTCCGAAAATAAATTAAGTAAAGAAGTATGTGCATTTTTAAATTTTTAAACTGGTAGAATTCTATTTTAATGATTTAATTAAACCAAATTTCATTAAAAAATAGTGGAATAGTCGCGTAGAGATAAAAAAATGGTATCATTAGATCAGTATCTTTTGTTGTTGTTAACACAACTGATATAATATGTACATTTAAAAAATAAAGTTACGGTCACCCTCAAGGGCGCTGCATTAACTATAAATATATACGAAGAAGTCAATAATATGTATATATATTTAAAAAATTATGAATACCGTACAAGTGTCTCAACTTCTCCCAACCGTCTAGAGCCAGTGAGACTATGGCATCCCCAATGGGGGTATGTTGGGAAGCTGAAGGTATTAGGGACGAGAAGGAGATAGAAAAGAGGAAGGTTGGAAAGTACCTTGCTATTAAAATCTGGTTACCAAACACGGCTAAAGCCATTTCAAGCAACGCTTCGATTCTGAATGGTGGTCTTTCACCAGGGCGATACTTAGAGTATCTACCACTCTGGAACGTGCCGCAAATATACTTTTATTATTTTTTATATGAATTAAATGTGTTATGACACAAATTAAAAAGTAAAAGCTATTGGCGCACGCCGGATTTGAACCCGCGATCTTTGGATTCGTTGTCGAGCGTCTTATCACTCGACCATGGAGGCCGTCAGACGAATGTCAGAATGACACGATAATTCGAATAAATACTCATTAATTAACACCACTGGATAACAAACTTCAGAATCACATCTTTAAGCTGTACCACAAGTTTTAAAACATGGTTTATATATTTATTTATTTATTTATTTTATATTTGCAAAAACAGTTTTACACCAAAACATTGCAAAAAACACAAAACATGGTAATCATAATTACACAAAGATTAAAGTAAAAAGAAGTTTAAAAACAAAAAAAATAGTTTTCAAGAAGTACATAATATTGTTAGAACTTAATAGCTAGTTCTTGCTTAAACTTGTTATGGCTCGTGTGAAAAATATCCAAATTTCCTGCGAGGCAGTTAATTAACCTAGTTAGTCTTCCCAGGGGCATCACCATTGGTAAGTTGGTTCTACACCTGGGAAGAAACAGAAGCCTGTGTTGGCGGCCACGCGTGAAATTATCAGGGACATAAAATCCAATTTCCGCCAGGATGTCAGGTATTAATAATACACCGTTCAGGAGTTTATGAGCAAAAAGCAGTAATGCTATATCCCTCCTCGAACTAAGGCTGCAGATACCCAGCATTCCCGAGATAAACGCTGTTGGAAACAGCCATGGGTAAAAACCAAACTCTCTCATGTAGAGAAACCGTAAAAATTTCTTTTGAATTTTCTCGACCATTAGTACATAGGCGGTGTCCTCTGGCCCCCATACCTGAGATCCACTCTCGAGAATGCTACGCACTAAGCTAAAGTAAAACAGCCTTATCACTGCAAGATTTGTCAACTCTCTTGAATTGTGAAGGACAAAACCCAACATTTTTGTGGCTGATTTGCAGATCTTTTCGATGTGATTATGAAACGTTAAACGAGCGTCAAATACTGTTCCCAAGTCCTTACAAGTAGCCGTATGCTTCAGAGACGTATCTTTCATTTTGTAATTGAAATATATGGTCTTGTGTGACCTCGTAAAGCACATGACGGAACATTTTCGGAAGTTAAAACTGAGTTTATTAGCAATACTCCAGTCAATAATTGTATTAATATCTTCCTGAAGATGCCTACAGTCTTCCAATGATCTTATTCGAATAAATAATTTTATGTCATCAGCAAAAAGTAAAAAACGAGCGTATTTAATATTATTTCTAATGTTATTTATAAAGATTAAAAATAATAAGGGTCCCAAATTGGATCCTTGTGGCACACCAGAGTTTGTAGGATACGCGTCGGAGTTGTATGAACCGTAAGATACGAATTGTTCTCTTCCGTTCAAATAGTTACAAAAAAGTTTCATTAAATTTACAGATAATCCAATTTCCTCAAGTCTACTTAGGAGAACTAGGTGATCAACCTTATCGAAAGCTTTCGCAAAATCGTGGTATGATGTGTCAACTTGCTCGTTATTATCTAGTGCTCTAGATACGTAATCTGTAAATATCATCAAATTTGTAGTGGTTGATCGGCCGCGTCTAAATCCGTGTTGCTGTTCGAACAAAAACGGTTCGACTTTGGCGTATAAATATTTATGCAAAATTATTTCCAGTAATTTTGCAGGTGCGGAAAGTATTGCTACAGGCCTGTGGTTATTAGCGTGACACTTGTCGCCATCTTTTTGTAAAGGTGTGACTTTTGACAGTTTCCATAGTTTAGGAAAAATTCCATTTTGAATCGTGGTATTATATATATGCAACAGTGGTTTAGACAATGGTTCGGAACATCCCTTGATAAAAAAGGGTGGAATTAAGTCAGGACCAAACGATGTTTTTGGTTTCAGTGTTTTAACTGCCAAACAGAAATCCGCGGTATCGATGTTATCAATCGAAATATTTTGCGCAAATGTTGATCCAGCCAGCCCTGGTACGTAAGATTCAAAATCGACCTTTTCCTGATTATATACAGATTTAAAGTACTTTGCGAAAGCTTCCGGTATGTCGGCTCCTTCGTATGTGCAATCATTGAAGGTAATGTGATTTAAAAAACCTCCGTTACATTTTTTGTCGGAAATATATTTCCAGAAGGATTTAGGATCGTGTTTGACATTGTTTTCTACGTTCAAGATATAGTTATTATGTGCAATTGAAATGTTACGTTTAATTTTTGTACGATAAAATTTGAACAATTCGTGTTCACTTTCCAAAGCTGATCGTTTCCACCGCC
Source organism: Drusus annulatus (assembly GCA_022651775.1). Classification (NCBI taxonomy): domain Eukaryota; kingdom Metazoa; phylum Arthropoda; class Insecta; order Trichoptera; family Limnephilidae; genus Drusus; species Drusus annulatus. Next base: position 796,829 of record JAGWCC010000186.1, read on the forward strand.
GATGATGTATGAATTTCATCTTTATGTCCTTGATAATATAAATAATATAATATATATAAAACGTCGTAATGGCATTATTCGATAATTAGGCTTTTTACCAATAACTAAATAAATAAATTCTTACGTTGAAGAGAACCCAGTTTTTTCGACAAAATTCCCAACGTTTAACCGTAATCTCGAAGATTTGTAATAGCCACATACATCTCTTCACCATGGACATATCATCTGCGCCCTTCCAATATAACAGTTGGGTGAGACGCTGTCGGGGAAGACCGCGCGTCGCGTGACTCGGCGGTCGGGCGCGACGCGCGGTCACTGCGGCCTGCCCAACAGCGCTGTGCGGTCACCGCACGGGCGAAGACAGCGCTGCGGGCGGCCCTGATGCCCTAATCCTATATGCCCACAGTTTTCTTAATATGCAGATCATGTAAATGTGTTTAAATACTAAGATTAGGATACGATAAGTTAAAATGCGGTGCACCAATTAATTGCAATTGTAAGTGAGACCTAATATTATATCTCACCCCCGGAACTACACTCGACTGCCATCTGGCAATAAATATCGAACTTAAATAGTGGACTTCAATGTTTTGTATAACCACTGTGTGTATATATCATCGAATGAAAAGAAAAAGGATTAAGCGACACTGGTAAAAAATGAGTTGAATATGCAGTTTTGATCAGTTTTTTTTCTGTATCGAATGCTCTGACTCTCGTTTGATTCTTTGGACTTTTGTGGCGCTTCAGCCATCTAAAATATATTTGCCATTTGGGAAAATACTTGACTCAAGCGACACAACTGAAGAAACAAACTTTAAAGTGCTCCGGTGGAATCTTCCCAAAATGGCGCTTCGGGCCTTTTGCCTTGCAGAAACGAAATGTTGCTTTAAATATGTCAGACCGTGTTTGGTGACCAGATTTGAATAGCCAGATTCTTCTCAACCTTCCTCTTTCTCATCTCATTCCCCTCCCCAATACCTGAAGTTTAAAAAAAAAACAATTAAAGATGTATCTACATACACTCACTCACTGGCTCTAGACATTTGGGACTCTTGTGCGGTATTCACTATAAATATGTTCTTTTAAATCTGAGAAGAATTTATTCAAAATATGTGTTTTTTTAAGCACTTACCCATAGCGCAATTCAAACGAATGTTTTGTATAATTTCTTAATGAGATGAAGGATTCTACCACTTTACTCGGCTTTCCTAGGTCATCCGAGTAAAAGTCACATCTTGTTCGCTGATCTAAATTGATTATTTTTCCCATTTCTTGAAAGGAAAAAGGAAGAAAGCCAAGAATATTCCGAAAGAAAAAAATAAGGCTCCTAACTGTGTTTCGGAACTAGTGAAGAAAAACTACCGCCATCTGACGAAACGAGAAATAATGTGCGGACATATTTCTTCAAAACTAACTTAGTTCCAATTAGGAATTACTGGAAGAGCGAAAAGCTTGGGAAAAATAATTACGCTCTAAAAATGATGTTGTCGTTGGAGATTAAATTTATGATTTTTTTTACAGATTAAGGTTTTTTAGAAAATAAGAAACTAACCATCACGTCGTTACGTCGTTCTTACGGACCGCCATACAACTCTGTCTTGGCACTAAATATTTGCTTCATTCACATTCATACAACGTCTTCTGTTATTCTGACTCTTCACATGGCCTTCATAGTCGAGTGGTAAGACGCTCGACTACGAAGCTAAAGGTCGCGGGTTCAAGCCCGGCGTGCGCCAATAACTTTTATTTTTATCAATATGTGTCATAACATAACACATTAAATTCATATAAAAAAATGTACTTCCGCCTCGTTCCAGAGTGGTAGATACTTCAAGTATCGCCTTGGTGAAAGCGTGCTTTTTTGATTTTATCCACTACGCTTACATCGGCTTTGCATTTTTTCCGAATTTCTACATTTTAAACACGATCATAGGTGGTTTTATGGATCTCATTTCTATTTCATTCAGTCTAATGTCATGCTTTGTCTGCCAGATGCACGCCTCACTGCCATAAACTAGGTTTGGTAAAAGCCCTCCATTGTGGTCTGACAGCTTCACTTCTTTGGGTGTTTTTTTTTATTTGCGTCATCTTCGATCATTACATTTTCATTTTTTATTTTTTTTAAAAGAAAGAAAAATATTTCTGGGTTACAAATAACCTGAAAATATTTGAAAAACTCCTACTGCCATCATAAGAAGCGGAAGTTGTTGCTTGTGCAATCATGGAGGACTTAGCCAGCAGAGGAATTGAACGCACGACGCCTGGGTGGGAATCCGACGTCTTTGTCCACTCAGCTACCGACCCTACATTCATTTAATAATGCTCTGTTAAGTCTTCCATATATTTATGTATTTAAAACTAACGGATTCAACTCAAAGTTTTGGTAAAGTCGTAAAGAATGACAAAAAACATTATGACTGGCACCAAAAATTTCAAGATCCTGGCTTGTGTTAACAAGTGTCGACATTCTGGACAGTGGAGAATGATTCCCATAATTAGTAGAATTATGATTGCGGAACAGCAATTCATTGTTTGTTGATTGAGTCTAAAATAGACAGTGACGTTACAAATATATCGACACGTTGAAGCGCTATCAAAGTGGCAAGCAAAAACCACGCTAGTTGGTGTGCTCGGTGCTTAGCTGGTTTATTACTAAGTTGTCACGCGTCGCTTGAGGTATTTTACTATATCTAATCAAATTACAAAAATAAGTGCCGAAATGCCCTCGTTTGGGATGAAAAAATATTTTAATTACACTGCAAATACTACTAAAAGCCAAAGAATAATATTTCATTTCTAAGTACGCGCAAATAACTGCAAATTACTTATTATTTTAGACAACACAAGTATCTCCATTGCTGACCAACATAATGACATCTTTGCGTTGGCGAGTAAGCGAAGAGCAATCTCATTCTGTCCGATCGTATATCTGTTCCGTTTATACACACATATTCTATGAATGCCTATCTTTATCATACATGATTACACATGGCCGATATTTGAATGATAAATTTACTGGTAGCATAAATGTGTTTGTTACTTGCCACATTTTGTGTTAATATTCTAATGCTATAACGTATCTATATATTTGTAACATCATTGAAAACAGAGGTATCTGATAGTATTAATACGCTGAGCCGTCTTCTGTTCATGATCTTTAGATCGCCGATTGGGGCGCTAACGTCTGCAAAAACAATACTGATAATTTTCGCTCATACCTACCAAGTCTGAAATTTTATTCCAAAAACGCTACTTCAGGATTCACTCACTATGTCCCTTTTGGTGTGCGTATCAAGACTGAACTCATTTTATTTAATATCCTCCCTCGGCTAGGATGACCATAGTTCCACAAATCTGCGGTCCCCCAGTGCCCTCGTCCCATAACTCCCAGATGTATGGACCTAGTACCTGCCGGCCACCCAATAATGTACTGCACAACAATGGCTGTCGCGTTGCAACACGTTCCACCTTTTTTCATTTTCCGATTTTAAAATTCCGTACCACTGGCTTCGGTCGCCGTGTGTTGAATGATAAAATAAATCCGACAATGTTTTCAAGGTCTATTTATTTCACTGTTATTGTTGTTGGAACCGTATTACTGGAAAAAATATATGTTTTTGTTTCATGGCTATACACACCACCCACCCTGTAGCAGTAGAGATATGGCACTCATGATAAGGAATCCTGTTAAGAATGAAAAGTAACAGACAACTTTTTAGTTTTATTATTGTAAAATATCATACCTGCAATAAAGCACCGGTGTTCATATTCTCCATAAAAATGGTCATGGCAACATATTAAATAATTTAGACGCACAAGAAATAAAGAAAGCCATTATAATTAATAGTCATATTCTTTATAATCAGTTGAATTTGTCCAGCAGTCTAATATTAGATATATTTCCTGTATACTCATAAAATTTCTCATAATTCTCAGTTGACGTTCCGCCTTTCTCTCTGTTCCTTTGTGATGATTCAAATGTTATTGTATTGTTTTCTCACTGTTCTCTTATTTTATCTTATATTGTGTTCTCCCTCTGTATGTATTTATAACCGCACTATTTGTATTTTTTGTTTAGTTTAATTTTGTACCCTGACGATGTTTAGGCTAAGCGAAACCGGTCGGTCATAAAAAAATAAACCAAATCTGTATTCTTATACGAAGTTATTTTTTAATTTCATTAAATTGAATTAAATATTCTTTGTGTTATTTCACCTTTAATTAATCTAAATTACTATCTCGAATAGAAATTTATGATTTTAAAACCTTTCAAACTTATTTTCAATTAGATGTTTTTTTTATGTATTTTAATTTGCGGCAAGTTCCAGAGTGGAAACCAACTCTCAATATTGCCTTGGTAAAATACCACTATTCAAAATCGATACATTGCTTGAAATGGCTTTAGCCGTGCTTGACGATTTAATCTGAACAGCCGGTAACTTTATAGCGTTTCTATTCTCTATCTGCATCCCTTCATCACTCCCTTCAGCTTCACAACATACCTAAATTAGGGATTTTATAGTCCCACTGGCTCCAGACAATTGGAAACAGTTGGGATTTTTATACGGGATTTACATTAAAAAAAGTTAATTATTATATTATAATAATTTACTGGTTATTATTTTAGTTCTTGTGATTCAATCATGTACTGCATATATTAAAAAGCTTTACTTAAGTCACGATTCAGAGCTGACTGCATTTTCCATGAATCTAGAATTTAAATGGTAAACTCATGACCGTATTACAAAGCAGAATCAGAACAAGGAGAGAATTTGATAGGAGGAAAAATAAAAGAATTATTAAAATGGAAGAATCAAATGTTACGCTCAGTTGCCGGAACCGCCGCCATGTTAGATCTTAGGTAAAGGAACACTGGCCTGAAGGCGTGAAATTGGACAGGTGATTCAGTGAATTCGGAGAGAGGACTGTTTGGTTGGAATACGTATCCAATGTGTCCATATCGCAATGTATACGTTAGTTATAAAATTTTTAAGATAGCCCGACTTTATTTTTCTAACATATTGTCGAAGGAAAGACAAAAAAGCTGTAGCGCCGTTTTGAGAAGTGTACACCAGAGCACATTACAGTTTTTTTGTTTTGTTTTGTAATAAAATTCATAAGTCTTCTGTACCTGGTTGGATTTTGCAAAAAGAAGTTAACTCAGGTGACTCGATGCTTTCACTGAGTTACCTAAAGCAATAAGAAGTTTTAAAAAATCAGAACTTGTGTCGCTTCTTGACTCAAGCCTTCTCCCAAACGGTAAATATAATTGAGTTGGCTGAGGGCCCACAAAAGTTTCCAGAATCAAACGAGAGTCAAGGAATTTGATGCAGACAAAAAAAACTGATTAAAACTGCATATTTAACTATTTTTCAGCCAAAGTGTTGCTTAAGCCCTTTTGCCTTTCCAGCGACGACATTATGAAATAATTAAACAATTTTTTTTACTATGCAACCATCAAAAAATTTTATAAGAATCCAAGAGAAATGAAACAGATATGTTTAAATCCAAAGTAGGCAGCCTTGCAAGCAATATTTAACACATCAATATTATTTTGATTCTTATTTCTCGAATCAAACAAGAGTCAAGGCATTCGATGCAGATAAAAAAAACTGATCAAAACTGCATATTTAACTCATTTTTGACCAAAGTGTCACTTATTGAGCAAATTAAAAAAAAAACTGAATGGTACAATATGCCTTCTTGTCAGAAGTAAGATGAATTTGTTTTTCATAACGCCATAGCTAATTTTTTGTAATATTTTACATAGTTTTGAGTACTCAGCGAAAATCGTCAGATTATTTTTTCATGTTTTATCAACTTTTTTTGAAGCCCTTGTAAATGTAAATGTACCAACAAGTTGAAAGTGCAAAGAAATATCGTTTACTGTTTGTACGAGGCCTGTTCAAAAGAAAATGTGAATTTTGAATTTTTCGCGGGCTGCGGACATTCGATTATCTTTTTTTTGTTTTGTTGTTATGTTGGTACACATATGTTTATCATGTGTTAGCATTATCAGCCATTTTGGATTAGTGGTTTGTTTTTGACAACTGAAAAGGTAAGTCACGTTTTTGTGTGTTCTTCGATTTTTCACTTTTAAAAAATAGATCAAAGAATATGTATTAAATTTTGCGTCAAAAATGGAATAAAGTGCTCCAACGCACTTAAATGTTGACTGTGGCATTTGGTGAGTCTTCTCAAAAAAGTGTTTATAAGTGGTACAAGCGCTTTACAGAAGGCCGAGAGGATGTTAATGGCAATGAGCATCCTGGAGTTGTGGAAAAACAAATCATGGATTTTATTATTTGATCCTTTTTTTTCAAAGTAAAAAATCGAAAAACACACAAAAACGTGACTAACCTTTCCAGTTGTCAAAAACAAACCACTAATCCAAAATGGCTGATAATGCTAACATATGATAAACATATGTGTACCAACATAACGTTATAAAAATCGATAATCGAACGTACACAGCCCGCGAAAATCAAAATTCACCTTTTCTTTTGAACAGGCCATGTATAAGATAACTCTTTAAGAATGAAAATTCAAGAAAAGATAATATTATGCAGAGGAAATTTTACCTCGATTCAAATCTCTAAGACGAATCGCTATCTTCCGCAACCGTCTTTTCTTCAGTCTCAGCTCTGACTATTACAGAGTATTACACGTGTGTTGGCTAAAACAAATATGCCTCACGTTTCGGAAGCGGAAATTACGGCAACGGAGCACGAACTCGGAGAAAGTCCCCAACTTCTCACCGAAACTCGATCTCAAAGAAAATCGCGAAAATTTATGACCCGGCTTTAACATACGAATTTTAACAAGAAACGTTTGATTATCAGATTTCCAAGTACTAGAGATTTCTCTCGAAGTTTTTCCCGTGACTATTCTAGCACGCGTAATGCTTAAACGAATTGGATGCGTGTCCGTTTATTAAGATCGATGGTCGTTTTCGATGGCTACGAAATAACGAACTTGGCTCCAGGGAAAATAGATAATTAGGTGACGGATCTCTTGTAGGTCAATTTGATTTACTGAATCGGGGTCGAATCAATACGGACGGAACGTAACTTTACTTGCTTTTATATCGTACTACTGATTTCATTGACTCTTTCAGCTTTCCTCGAGGTTGTTGATTCTTTTTAATGAAATAATTGTGTTTTAATTCATTTATACAAACTCATACATAACTTACTAACTAATAATAATACTTAGATGATTTGTATAGCGCCGTTTTTTTGTGAAAAAATACCTGAAGGACGCTGTACCGACTCATTTTCTATTATAAGATGTTAATTCCTAGTTTAAATGAGAAAATATACGGAAACATACCAACCTGGCAGGTCACATCAGGTAGACATACTTATTATCTTAAAATTATAATTATGATTTTTAATTAGATTTGTTTTTTTTTTATTTTTTTCGATTTAGGGCATGGGAGCTTTGGAAAATGGACTTTGAAATGGAAATTAAAAAATGAAAACTAATTAACCATCACGCTGTTCCCCGCAGGAGTAGGTAGAGATGACAAACCGCCATACAACTCTACCTTGGCACACACTTCTTGCTTCATTCATATTTATACATCGTCTCATACATACTCTTCTGTTATTCTGACTATTCACATGACTCGATTCAAGTATTTGATTGACTCGATCGTGCCATGTCTTGCTCGGGCGTCCTCGACTTCTTCTTCTATTCACTTTTGCACCATATATTCTTTTCACACTCTTTTCTTCGTTCCTTCACTCTACATGGTTAAACCATCTAAGCATCCCTTTCTTGATTCTATTCATTACGCTTACATCAGCCTTGCATTCTTTCCGGATGTCCACATTTTTAATACGGTCATACATTGTTTTACCGCACATCCGTCTCAGGGATCTCGTTTCCACAACATTCAGTCTACTTTCATCCTTCCTCTGCCAGTTCCACGCCTTGTTCTCATATATCAGGGTTGGTATATGCACTCTATTGTGGACTGCTTAATTCGCTTTCTTGGACAATTTACACACATCCTACAAATAACATTTTTCTATTCATCTATTTCTTTTGTGTGCATAAATAATAAATGTGGATGACAAATAGTTCAAATAACAGTGGCGCATTTTGGTTTTTGCTTTAAGCAGCAAACTTGACAGTAATAAAAGTGAAAAATAATATTTATCAAGACCAAATAAATAAACCAAGTGTAATTTTTTTAGCCGTTATAAACTAACAACGAAACAAAAAACTCAAAGTGTCTACTCGAACATACATGTTTTTGATCAATAATAAATTTTTCATTATAAATATACGTTTTAGGTTTTTTAACGACCCTTTAATATAGATATTAAATTCTTGTCTAATATTTTTAAATTTCTAACATACAACTCCGTATTGGCACTAACTCATTGATTCAGTAACATTACTATTGTTATTCTAACTCTTGACATGGCCCGACTCAATTACTTGATTCACTTGATCGTGCCGTGTCTTCCTCGGGCGTCCCCGATTTCTTTTTCCATTCACTTTCACGTTATATATTCTTCTCACACTCTTTTCTTCGTTCATTCGCTTTTCATTCCCAAACCACCTCAACGTCCCTTTCTTGATTCTCCTAGAGGATTTTACGAATAGGTGATACTATTTATTATGCCTTGCATTATTTCCGATGGAGTAAAACAGAGTTATCCGTGGCGTCAAATGAGGGTTAAATCCTTTTGTACACTTGTTTATTTACCATTTCTTTGTAATATATACTCGTATGTAGTACTTTCAATTGTTGCTCCCCTCTACAATTGATTCTCTCTCCTTCTTTATTGTAGTACATACTGTCTCACTCTTTTTTTTTTTTTTGCCTTTGTATACCTGGTTACTCTGTATTATTCCTTAGTTATTATATGTGCCCTGACGAAGGTTGATCTAAGCGAAACCGGTTGACGTCGAAACATAATAAATTAGGAGTTTAAAACCGTGTTCTAATATTTCACATAACCTCAAACCACAAATTGATTGCTTTTCATAAAAAAAGTATAAATATTTAAAGAAATGAAAAAATAACTTTGTGTAAGACCATGGAATTTCTTAAGACTAACCGCTTTCACTAAGCCACTTTCTCTCTGTACCCTTGCAATAGTTAAATGTTATTCTATTGTTCTGTTAGTTTTTTGTATATTTTTTTTCCCTCTGTATGTTTATATAACCACACGCTTTGTTTTTTTTTAGTTTAATTTTGTATCCCGATGATGCCTAGGCCAAGCAAAACCGGCCAGTCATACAAAAATAAAATAATATCCGTGGTCTCATACAAAGTTATTTTTTCGTTTTTTCAAATATGTCAAACCACAATGTGATAGCTTTCTACAAAAGTATTTAAAAAAATATGTTTAAATATTTGTGTGATCCTATCAGCGTAATAGTATTAGTATTATCTAAATACATAACACATGTTGAAATTGTGCGTAAAATTCTTGTTCAAGATTCACGAGGCAGTACTTTCATTGCCCTTCAGCGTCAAGCATATATATTTTAAAGTATATATATCATCTTACTCCGTACCACTAAGGGCACCCGCAGGGACTGTATAAAATGTTCGTATTTTGTCTAAAGGATATTTGATCGGATTTCGAGTCAAGGCCTGAGATAGACACAATGCCAAATGTTACCTTCATATTCAGCATATTCACTGGTAGATATTGTTATTTTTGTTTTCATACAATCATTTGTACAAATATGTACACTTAAATTATGTCCGAAGACTCATAGTTTTTCATTAAAACAAATATAACGTACGCAACAGATAGAAAAAAAAGATTCTGATTTTTTTCAGAAACGTCTTAAAAAATAAACAATGATATATCCAATTTGTTGATAATGAATGATGAATTTACGTAGGTCCAAAGTCATGGTGTTTGAAAAAGAGAGTACGAGAACAGCGTGCTATATGGTTGAGAATTATGAATACTTGAAGCAAGTGGATGAGTTTGTGTATTTAGGAAGTATGTTAACGAGAGATGGAAAGGCCGATTAGGATATTGAAAGAAGAGTTAATGAAGGAAACTCCATTAACGGAGGACTGAACACTGTTGACGCAAATAAAACATTGTTCAAAGAAGCAAAGCTAGCAGTCAATGAGGTGCTTATATTAATCCTGATGTATTGCAGTGCGGCATGAAACTGGCAGAGGAAGGATGAAAATAGACCTAATACTGTAAAAAAATGATCCCTGGGGCGTATGTGCGGTAAAACCGTATATGAGCACGTTTAAAATGTAGTAAACGTAATAAATATGATTAAGAAAGGGACGCTTAGATTGTTTGGGCATGTAGAACGAATGAACGAAAAAAAGAGTTCGAAAAGAAAATATGGTATAAAAGTGAATGAAAAAAGAAGTCCAGACGCCCGAGGAAGACATGACACGATCAAATTAATCAAATGCTTGAGTTGGGCCATCTGAAGAGCCAGAATAACAGACAAGTATGTATTAGAGAATATATGTGGATGAAGTAAGGAGTGCGTGTCATGACAGAATATATGACGGTAGATCCTCTCCGCTTACCATTGCAGAGAAACGGCGAGATGGTTGGTTAGTTTATTAGCTATCGTTAGTTTATATAGTATCTAGGCAAATCAAAATGGGAAAAAAGTATTAGACAAAGAGATACAATTTCCTCGAAATCATTTACGTTAGCCTTGGAAAACGCATTAAAGAATCTATACTAGCGATACAATGTGTCTTCTGGCGGGCGGCCTTCTGCTACTGTAGGCCTTTTTAAATATACAAATGTTTATAGTGAAATTTTTAGACTGTTTTTTGTGGTTATAGCAATCATTTATTTAAGCCCACTCACCGAGGTTAGGGAGGGAATACAAAGGAATTTAGACATTGACGAAGGGGGTCGGTACTGGGAGTCTAGCGGCTGAGGTTAGAGATGGAAGGAGTAGAGTTTGATTTCAATTTGGAGTAAAAGGTTTTAACTAAATTTATAATATGTTTTTGGAGTAGAAGAATTTTCTAACCCGTTTTAAAAATGCTATTGCTGACGAATCAGTGACGTGAATATTTTATGGTGAATGCCGTACAAGAGTCCCAACTGCTACCAATCGTCTAAAATTAGTGAGACTATGGCATCCCCAATTAGAGTATGTTATGAGGCTGAAAGTAGTAAAGAGGAGTAGGAGATGCAGAAGATGAAGGTCGAGAAGTACCTGGCTATTCAGATCTTGTCACCAAACACGGCTATAGCCATTTAAAGCAGCGTTTCAATTCTGAATGGTGGTCTTTCGCCAGAGCGATACTTAGAGTATTTACCACTCTGGAACGTGCCGCAAATACACTATATTATATTTTATATCAATTAAATGTGTTATGACACATATTAATTTAATACATTTTTTTTGCGCACGCCGGGTTCGAACCCGTGACCTCTGGATTCGTGGTCAAGCGTCTAACCACTCGACTATGGAGGCCGTCAAAGTTCAATAAAAATCTTGAGTTTTTTTTTAGATCAATCGGTTCGTGTTGAACCGCATAACCTCCCCTCATACAATATGTTCCCACGATCACACACAAATAAAACATTCATCACGTTATGAACTGTGAACCTCCGTATTAATATAGCATCCCCAGCCGCTATTAAACTACCTATTCGAGTCACGTCCCCCAGTGTGTGAAAGTTGTGTGAACGTAGCCCGACCTCCTTCCTCTCCCCATTCTGGTAGCGAGCACTAGCAGAGGCCCGACAATATTTTGAAACACCGCTCGGGCACCTTCGGGGTTAAAGTCGAATGTTTCTCGAGTGTCGGACATTTGTTGTGCTGTGGGCCATAGAAGGGGTTGAACGTGTTAACATTAATGACTACTTTAAACGTACCAAAACAACAAGATAAAAAATAAATTTTGAAATTCCTGTGTTTGTTATTATCATCAATTTTAAAGCCTTATATTGAAAACTATTATTTTCTTAGTTCTAATATGACACGACAAGAATTTAACTACAAGTATACATTTTTAAATATTTTTCTATTTGAATTCGGAAAAGGTACATTTGACATATTGTCGATGGAAAGGCAAAGGGCCTTAAGCGACACTTTGGTCAAAAATAAGTTAAACGTGCAGTTTTGTTCAGAGTTTCTTTTCTGGATCTAATGCTCTGACTCTCTTTTTATTCTGAAAACTTCTATGGAGCTTTAGCCATCTAAAATATATTTACTTAATTATTTGGAAGAAGGCTTGACTCAAGCGAGACAAGTTTGGTACTTTTTTTAAAACTTTTTGTTGCTTCAGGTAACTAAGTGAGAGCATTGAATTACCCGATTTATTTGTTTTTTCAAAATTCCACCAGATACTGAAGCCTTATAAATTTTATTGAAAAAAAAAACTGTAAAGTGCTCTGGTTTTAACTTCCCAAAGTAGCATTTCAGCCCTTTTGCCTTTTCGGCGACGATATTAAAATGATCCTACTCGTAGTCTTAATATCTGTGCAAAGGAATATAGAAGAAAAGAAACCTCTTTATTTGTTGGCTATGTTTCCCTCCCACATGATGTTTTTGACGAATAGTCTTTAACGAACTTCAATCTTAAATTCTAGCATTTTCATTTTCGTCTTTGTTTTCAGAGAGCAATTTTGAAGGATGTCTTAAATGTTTTATTTTTTTCTACTGAATGGCCTTCCGAAGGTTTTTTGCCTCAATTGGCCTTGATATGTTTTCGGTGGAACATTCATAGATGGTACTGTATTGTTGGTAGTCCAGTCTTGGTACAATTTAAATAATCATTTGAGACTCATTATCTCAGAAGTTATTTATCTATTGGTTGTTTAACCTTTGGAATGCTAAATTCCCGCAAGTTACTAATTCCGTCATATTTTTTTGACTGTAATTTTGTAATAATTCACTTGTTTTTGAGAAAAAAAATATTTTTTTAAATTATGCTATTTTCTGAGATAATGTGTTTGTGTATTTTTTTCAAATTGTATATTAATGGTATAAGTGGTTTATATGGAATAGCTTCTTTTATTCGGAGAGTTGGTTAATTCTCTCTTATGTCACCAAGAAAAGTTTGATTAAGAAATGTGAAGAATTTTTTTAATTGTTTTGTTGTATTTTCGAATGAATGAATACATTTTCTTCCAAATAAAAATTGAATTGTATGAGGTTTTCCTGTAAATGCAAACAGTAATTTTACTTTTAAAATAGATATCTTTCAGCCGTACTGACGTAAGTGAACTTCAAATGTTTATTACTCAACTTGTACCGAATTTAACTCATTGAAAAATATCTCTTTGGATTGATTTTTTTTATTAACTTGCGATTGTAGTTTATTTAAATATGCAAACAACAGGTCTTAAAATATAAAAGACTCCTGAAAAGATAATGACGAATGCCCAAGATTTATAGGACCCTCCGGCACACTAGAAGTTAATCGAAATTTTTTTATTAAAGTCGGACTCATCTCTTAAGTTTTTGAATGTCAATCTTAATAATGATCAAATCTCTCAGAAATGGAATTGCGTCAATTTTATCGAACGCGACGGTCGTGGTTTATTAATATTCAAACTGAGTTTGGAGAACATTGATTTTGTCAGTTTTTTTTATGATATCAGTAAAGATTTGTTTCTTCTTATCTTCAGTGACTGTTGGACCCAAAGCTGCGATAAAATACAGAATGTGTTTTCAGCTTCAGATGAATTTGGAGAATAGTGGACTGTAAAAACTATAAACTATACTACTTGATGGAAGTGTCTAATTGTAGCTTGTGGAGAATTAAGGAATGAAAGGAAAAATGGTAAACCATTTAATCACCGAAGAAGTTATCTGTTCATAAATTATTCTCACACAATTGTATTATGAACAAAAACGAGTAAACTACACTGATTGAAAGTTTTCTTTGTTACAAAAACCACCTTTATTTTATATTATTTTGAGAACAAAAAACCGACGAACAAGCGAAAAACCAACGAGCAACACGTTTTTTCACATCAAAACTATTCTGTTTGATTTTCAATTGTTTTAGAACAAGGCGTTGTTAAATACATACATCGAATCTTGCGAAATAGTTGGTTAAGTAGGTACTGGAACACGAAGGTAAGAACCCAACAAATTTTCACTTAAAATCCAACACCGACTCTCCCGGCAAAAGTTCTTCCTGGAACGCATTTATCCAAAACACTCGATATTTACTTCCTTCAGTGTTTATTTTATAAATTGTTTGCATTGTTTATTTGTCCATCTTTTGTTGGATGAACGCAATAATCTCGTTGATGACAATCCCTCACGGGCTCCGCTATAAGATATTTTCGGTAATTGTCCGCATTATTGTTACTTTTGATTCGCAATATACGGAATGGTGTTGTTATCGCAATGGTACCTAGCGATTTATGAAATTAGCTTTATTAAATGTGCGAGGTGATTATTCTTCATCGTTATAAAAACCAAGTCGTAAAAATAGATTTCTTGAGGACATTCTGTATCGGAAGATTTCAGATTTGTGAAAATGATTTAATCACCCTTTACGGAACTAAACCAAGTGAAGCGATTCAACATTGGAAGAACTTTCACGTGCAAACGTTTCGGCAGAAATAATGTAAATAGCTAATTTGCATGGTGAATATTATAACTATTATTTACTTAACCCGTTTGCTGCCTCAGGTCTTGGTTGGGACCTAACTAACCATCACGCTGTTTTTCCGCAGGGGTAGGCAGGGAGGACAGACCGCCATACAACTATATCTTAGCACATACTCCTTGCTTCATTCATATTCATACATTGTCTTTTACATATTATTCTATTATTCTTACTCTTTACATGACCTGACTCGAGTTTTTGACTCAATTTATCTTGCCATTTCTTCCTCGGGAGTCCACGACTTCTTCTTCCATTCACTTTCGTATCATATATTTTTTAACACTCCTTTTTTGGTCCATTTGCTTTACACGCCCACACCGTCTAAGCCTTCTTTTCTTGATCCTGTTTATTTCACTTACTCATCAGCCCTACATTCTTTCCGGATTTTCACATTTTTAACACGGTCATGCATGGTTTTACCACACATACGCCTCAGGTATCTAATTTCCACAGCATTCAGTCTACTGCCTCACTGCTATTCATCAGGGTTGGTATAAGCACTACATTGCGGACTGCTAGCTTCACTTTTTCGGACAATGTTATATTTGCGCCAACAGCGTTCAGTCCTCCATTAATGGAGTTTTTTGAAGAACGTTTGGGTCAATTCGTATACGTCCTTAAATTTTAGTGACAGTAAACCTTCTAAACACAAAAACATTATCTAAAAAGCAAGCTATTACAAATAAAAACCTGATGCCTAAATTTTTCCGATGACATTCGTTTATGGAGATAGGCTTTCAATAAGTTTGTATAAATAAACGAGCAAATAGCGGCAAAACACAACTAAGAGCGATTCTAACAAGGTGAATTCTAACAGTAAACCGAGTGACTAGAGGCCTATTGTAATTAGAAAGATGGCGTATTAAAAATTTAAGCTATTAAGGAAAGCAATCTTTTTACAGCTTGACATTTTAATAAATAGAATATATTATATTTTCGTAGAATGCACTTATTTTGTTGTTTCACATATCCTAAGGAATGAAAAATAACTTTGTGTGATACCACGGATATTATTTAATTTTTTACTACCGACCGATTTAACTTAGGCTAGGCATCATCATGATACAAATTTAAACTAAACAAAAAATACAAATACGTATTATCAGAGATACATAAAATAAATATTTTTTGTCTCTTTCTCGCTGTTCCTTTGTTATAATTTAAATGTAATTCTATTGTTTTCTCATTGTTTTGTTATTTTATTTTGTATTTTGTTCTCCCTCTGTATGTATATATAACCGCACACTTTGTATTTTTTGTTTGGTTTAATTTTGTACCCTGATTATGCTTAGCCTATGCAAAACCGGTCGCTCATAAAAATTAAAATAATATCCGTAATCTTATACAAAGTTTTTTTTTTTTTCATTTCTTAAAATATATTTTATGTTTATAATAATACTGTTTTGAAGAAGGTTAAGAGATAACTGTAACTAGATGACGAACCGTATTCAGTCTGACAAAGTATTTTTTTAAATTAATTAAACTTTGTTTCCGAGGTAATGAGAATGTTCGTAGCAAATATGTGAAGTATAAAAAAGGTTTATAACGTAACGTAAATTAAAAAAAGCACCTTCTTGAAACCACTTTGGTCACAAGAAACACTGGGTGTACGTGATTTTTAATAACTTAAAATTACACGTACAAATTAAAAACTTAAATTTAATTAACAAGTTTATGTTTTTGTATAATTATCAATGTGTGTATCTAATAAAAATAACAAATTAATGAATTTGGCGCTAGATCAGTATTAATAATAATAATATTTGGATAATTTCTACAGCGCCGTTTTTGCAAAAAAAATTATCTCAAAGGTGCTTAAATATTGTTCCTTTGACCTAAGACAATATAGGTCCGTTTTACTCAAGCCTGTTTTAAAATGAATAAATGATTTGATGACCGCGATGTATTTCTGCTGCAACCTAATCAAACCAAATTTTGCAAAAAAATATCAAGGTACGTTTTTGGTTATTCAATTATTTTCGACCGTTCGTATTAACGGAAACCATTAAAAATATGACGTGTCTGATTTCAGTGTTTGGCAGAAAAATATAACAGCATGGCAATCTGATGTTTTTCAATTTGGAGTTCTCGGAAACTTTGTTTATGAATTTCCACGCACCGTCTCAGTTTAGGCTTGATGAACTCACTTTTAAAATTTTAAGGGCGTGACTAGTAAAAAAAATCTACATAAAAATGCTTTTATCGAAGAACATTACCCAGCGAACCGAGACATCAACCACTATAGCGCAGACGACAAAACACCATCTGGGGGCTTTATTAACAACTTATTCTTTTTTTTCGTACATAAAAATATAATAATATGAGGAGGCCATGGAATAGGGATTTTTTCTTTAATAAATCCTTTCTGGACATCATTACGTTTTCCTTTGCAATCTATTGTTCCTTCTTATATTCTTTTCCTTCCCGTTAATGCAAATAAAAGGGGGGAGACCCTTAAGGACGCCGTGATGACTTTTTTCCTTTTATGAAATAAAAGTCCTTCATATTCAGGCCACATACAAACACCGCAGGCTTTGTTTAAGGGTGACCATAAAAAGCCTCTTTCTGAAAATAGGTGGTCTTTTCGTAGAAAAAAAACTTCATTTAGTTAGGTAAACAACCCTTTTTGGTCACGATACATTTAAAGTTGAGTGAAACGCTAATTAAAAGCATGTTTTATAAAGAGAAATTATACGTATTTCTAGTTTCATATTTACCCTAATGTGTGTGAAATTTTTAATGAAAGAGCAGAATATAAAAACATAAAATTATAAAACGAATCATTCAAATACAGACAACCGGTAAAGTACTAACCTCAGATCACGAATATTTATGAAGAGAGAGCTAAATAGTTTTATCCAACCATTACAAATTTATGATAAATCGTATTCTCCCGGTTTTTACGTCGTAAACCGTGAGAGACAAAGAGACAAGACAAGTTGTCACATAGTATCGCACCACTTTTAGCTATGTGAGCATGTTTTCCGTCTCCCGCCTCTTCGGCGATTCCGCTCACTACGTTTTGTTATGCGACACGGTTTTTAAGGTAAAATCCTATATTTTTGTTGATAACAATACTGTGAAAAAGTGGTTTTACAAATAAATAAAACATTATGCCAACACGTGCTATGAATGGATGTGAAAAAAGTGTGTCCATGAAAACCCTAGCCACGCCCGAGTCAGGAAAAAATCAACAATCCTGAATACACTGTTTTGCAAAGCTATCCATATTTGAAATATTCATTCATATGGCTCACCCTTTCAGGCCATTTTTCAACAAGCCGAGTCATTGACAAGATTAAAAAAATATATTTTATTATATAAGTTAGACTTATATTTAGAAAATCAAAGTTTGTACAAACTTAATTGGTAACGTTTATGTTAATAACTTTTCAGGTGCTTATCTTTCGAAATATCTCAAATTTCAATGATAACAAAAGACTATTCAAAGTTTTAAATAGACTAAAACAAACTTCAGAATTTTAACTTCTCACCTCAAAAAATTACAAAATCTTTAAGAAACTGGAAAAATCTTCACTCTCCCCGTGATTTTTTTCTGTTAACAAATATCTAGAAATTAAGATGGACAAAATAAACAATTATTTAATTTATTCTGAATAAAATAAATTACTTACTTCTCATCTTAGAAAGTCAAGTTATAAACTAGTTGTATTATATACAGACACAAGTATTTGTATAAATATATTTGTAGTTTCTCCCCAAGGGTAGGCAGGGAAGAAAAACCACCATTCAACTCTTTCTTAGCACATACTCCTTGCTTCATTCACATTTATAAATCGTCTCATACATACCCTTCTGCTATTCTGACTCTTCACATGGTCCGACTCAAGTATTTGATTCACTTGATCGTGCCATGTCTTCCTAGGGCGTCCCCAATTTTACTTCATTCGCCTTAGCGTCATTTATTCTTGTCATTCTTATTTCTTCGTTCATTCGCTTTACCAACCCAAACCATCTAAGCGTCCCTTTCTCAAGAAAAGGTCTCGTTAAACTGTGTGAAATCTGGTAGGCTATTTACGTAATAATTCATGAATTGCCAAGTGTTTTATTTTATTAAGTTAAGTTTTGTGTTTCCACAAAGCAGTTTGCTATTTTCTGAGCGCATTGATGTTTTTTTCTTATTACTTTTGTAATAACTATAATGAAGTAAATAAATTGCAGCAAACTGAAACAGTCATAATAATGAAATCAAAAGTATTCTGTGAAGATTTTCTTTATATTTACAGAAATAATAAAAAATAGGAAATATCTACAGCCAATACTGCATATTAAATCAAATAAAGTGTGATAGTGTGTGTATCTAAATATATAGTGGTAGATACTTTAAGTATCGCCCTGGTGAAATACCACCATTCAGAATGAAAACGTTGTTTGAAATGGTTTTAGCCGTGTTTGGTGACCAAATTTGAATAACCAGGTACTTCCCAACCTTCCTCTTTGCCATCTCTTTCTCCTCCCCACTACCTTCAGCCTCACAACATACCCCAGTTGGGGATGCCATAGTCTCTTTGGCTCTAAACAGTTGGGAGAAGTTGGGACTCTTGTGCAGTATTCACTATGAAAAATCTTTTTTTAATTATTGTGACAAATATCAACATTTATTTAATGTTTTACTTCTAAAAAACTGTTTTCGTTAAATTTTATGCAATTACGTAGACTTCACTAGTTTATCTTATTTCCGATCCCTTCAAAGTCTAAAATCTTTTTTTGTCAAAGCTGTTTTATTCTTTGTTAGGTATTACTTGTGCTGTTCAGAAGTTTCAAAGCTTATAAATTAAATACCGTATTTCATTTTCAGCTGAAAATTATACAAAATAATAAACACTTATTATTTTTGTTTTTAATTTGTAAATATTATATTCAGGGTTGTTATAATTCAAAATTAATAATGTCTTTATATAGTTCTGCTAGTTTTTATTTAAAACAGAACTTCAAATGACTATTATTAAATTTGACTATTTGAAATTAAAATTGTACATAAAATACAAAACAATTTGAATTTATTCTTGAATGGATGTCAAACAGTTCTAGCGAATTGAGTCAAATTATAAATAAATGGTTGAAATCTAATGTTAAACAATTATTTGAAAGAAAAATTATATTCATATAAAATAATTGTATTAAATCGAATGGAAGCGTTAGATGTGGGGTTGGGTAAGGTTAGTTTAAAAAAAAATTGTATATCTGATACAATTTCTTTTTCTTCACATTTTTCAATCTCAAAAATACCCACTTATGGGAATGCCATACTCTCACCGGCTCTGAGCAGTTGCAACTCTTGTGCGATAATCACAAAAAATAACCTTAATATTTTCTCAACTTTGTAAGAAGCCAAAAGAAATAAATAAATGAAATAAAAATGGATGTTTTATCCAAGACACCTTCTAGGTATACAATATGTGCACGGGTAAACCTTTGTATACCATTACAAAGATGGCAGCCTATCTCGGAAGTAATTAAAAAATAATATTAATAATTTTCAATAAAGTATGAGATCGATTAAAATGCCGGTGTTTTAAATGGTCTCGGTAGCGCAATTGACAGAGACGGTACTTCCAGATAAAGTAGAGGTTCCAATTCGAGTCTCGGTCACGATTGTTATTTTTTTTGTTTCTGTTTCATATTTGAAAATTATTGATATTTTTTCAATAATGAATACAAAAAAAACAAAACAAAAAATACTTTCCTCTATAATTCGCCACCCTCCCCGAGGAAGGTAAATTTATGTTACAAATTGTGAAACCTTTCTCAAAAACAACTACTCCTAGTGGTATGTTTTCCGCGAGAATATTTCAACAGCAGCATATTTACAGGGCATTAATTTTGTAGGTCAATACACATTCACGTCCCGGATAGCAGAATGCAGAATGGCGCATACAAATATTTTGGCAATGCAGATAGCAAATCACCTCTGTCCTAATAATAGCCACTAGCGCGCTGAGTAGCTGGATGTTGCCAAATATTGAGTACTACATGATTTCGACAAACGTTTATTGTTCGCTAATATCAAATAATGAATAACATTGTGCGTGTTCTAGTGATATATTATAGCATAATTAAGATATGCGTAATGAAAAAACAACAGTAAAATTATCTTTGAGTTTAGAATTTTGACAGCCTCCATGGTCGAGTAGTAAGACGCTCGACGACGAATCCAAAGGACGCGGGTTCAAACCTGGCATGCACCAATAAATTTTATTTAATTAATATGTGTCATAACACATTTATTTCATATGAAAAAATCAAAAGTGTATTTGCGGCACGTTCCAGAGTGGTAGATGCTCTAAGTATCACCCTGGTGAAAGACCACTATTCAGAATCGAAACGTTGCTTGAAATGGCTTTAGCCGTGTTTAGCCAGATCTGAATAGCCAGGTTCTTCCAACCTTACTCTTTTCCATTTTCATCCCCTCCCCACTACCTTCAGCCTCACAAAATACCTCAATTGGGGATGCCATAGTCTCACTAGCTCAAGACGGTTGGGACTCTTGTGCGGTATTAACTATATATTTATATTTTTTTTAAGTTATAAATTCTGTCCTCGTTCTACCGGCATTTCAACGGAAGATGCTCCGAGGAACTTGCGCCATCGATCCCTCCGGCACCGGTGCATAGTCGGGAAACTCGGCAAACACGCGTCTAACATCTGTATACGGTTGACATTCAATACATGAGAACGGGTCACTTTTACAACTCGTTCTTATGTTCAACAGCTCGGCTGTGAAACGATTTGCCGGCCTCTGTGTTTCCTCCCTCCTTCAAAATGGGCCTCTTCAAGACCCAGGCTCACTCCTTTATTTCCTCAACAAGACCCTTCACACAACATCTCCAAAGATGATATAGGCCCGAGGGATATTATTTCCCATAAAGCCTTGTTAAGAGTCAGTAAAAGTACGCCTCCTTTAAACAGGCACAAAATATATACAATTACGAGTTCGTGAGTCTCAAGGATTCACTTACCTTTTTAAATGCCCACCCGGTTAGGTTCAGTCGATAGAGCGGATCTTTCTCCGTGTTTGAAATTCGTTTATTTTGGTTTAGAGATGACCTTCTTCTTCTTCGTTAAAAATGGGGGTTACAAAAGGGACCCATACTTGCAGGGTTTAAGGAATTTTAACAATAATACACTCTAAATGCTCTCTCGGATTATATTTGAGAATATTGATTCTACGCCCAGGAAAAGCTTGATTAACTTGGTGGATAACGTTAGAATTGGGTACTCGTAGTGACAAACCATTATACTAAATTGTTCAATTATCACCGATACTGGAAAATGCGTGGATCCTGCGCGCTGAGAATCTTTCTGTCCAGTCTGATAGCCGAGAAACCTCGCTAGTTCTTTCCTGTTTCGCGGTCAAACGTTGAACGTTGAAAGTTGAATCCTGAAACTTGTATGTCTAAACTTGAATGTTGAAGGTCTACACTTGAATGTCTAAACTTGAATGATCCTCCTGGCCGTTTCAGCCCGGGTCCGTTCCTCGTTTTGCCCCCACTTTTTGGCTTTTCAGTGGGGCCAATAGACAAAACATTACACCATAATAAATAGATTTTTAACTAGCGGGAAAATTCAAAATCGCACTGGATTTAATTTATCGTGCTTCATAACAGCCTCTTGGGTGGAGTTCATGTAAACAAAAACAGCTGTTTCGGCGTTCAAAGTCTATATCAAACTGCGGTTAAGCTTCATAGAAGCGACTTGTATATTAGATTTTAGTTGACTGTTTGATAAACTTCGGTTAAAACCTGATAATAAAAACTAAATTATAATAATATTACGTTTGATTAAAATTAAATAACATAAATAGAGTTCTACAAATGTACATAATACAAAAACTTTGAGTTATTTATTACAAGCATTTATTTTTTAAAGCAAGACTTATTTCCAGCTTACCAAAAATCTGATTAAATTTGAATTCCTCCTATTACCATTTTATTAGATTGAAATTTTCGCTTGTGTAATAATGGAGAATTAAGTAAGCAGAAGATTGAATCCGCAAAACCCTATCGCGTGACCAACAAACTGATCTTTTAAACATAGAAATTTTCAAAAAAAACTAAATTAAATTGCAGCGATTTTTTCCGCTTATGGTATGTTGTCAATTTACTATGCACCAATACACACGGTCACTTGCATCGGTGTGTTTGACATTTTCCTTTACATAACAAGACAAACTCAAAATTATAAGATCGCACTGCGCTAGAAAGTAATGTCAGTTCAAAATCAACGCACAACGTTCGTATAGTACGCCGACTCCAGTTGTTTTCTATAATGCTTTAGAAAAAAAAAATACCATAAAGGTTCGTTATTGCAGAACTATTACGAAAGTGACCGGTTCGAATATTTTTGTAAATCATTACTACAAGGCTTTTCTCAGATGTTTGCTTTTTGTTTCTATTAGTCGATTTAAGCACTTTATTATGGGTTTTTTTGGGCTTTATAAATTTGTTTATTTTTATTTTTGCCTAACTGAGCTTTTAAAGATTGATTGTATGTGATTAAAACTTTGAAAAACTTGAACAAACAATGAGAATCTCGTCTTAATTTGTCTTAGATAATTGAATATTTCAAAGCTTCGTGTTCCCAATGACATGGATACCAGGCCACTAAAACGGGCATTAACACAAATTGCCGATATATAGGTCATCCTCGAAATACCCTATACTGATGGGGTAACTAATACAGGAATTCTACATCAAATGGTCAATAATTGTGAAATTGTGCCGAATATTTGTTTATTAATATACTAACGGACTTTTTTCCAATTACTAAGAAATTGCATGACACAGAATTGGAAAAAAGAGCAACAGATAAAAAAACAGCACATACATAACATTTTGATGAAGCAATCAAAAAAATATGACAAAAATATAGACAAAAGAACATTTAAGTCAAATCCAAGGTCAAGTCAAGGTTTTGCTAGTATATTAATGAAGAAAAAAATCAAATAAATTAGTCATATTATTATGAGCAACTATAAGTACAAGATTACCCAATTGATGCTCTGGGGAAAATTGATTGAAGAGGAAGACACTGTATTTGAAACACACATAAACCTTTCATGTACCTGGCTATCCAACTATTAAATAAAATTCTACCAAAAGTCACTACAATAGACAATATTTGTCAATTTAAAAAAACATTATGAAAACTTGTTTGCCATAACCATTAATATTGGTATATTATATGTCTAATTTTTATAACCCTTTATTTTTTTAAATTTATAATATAGAAAAGTATGTTTTAACTAATCATGTCAGTATTTTCGAGTATGTTTAATCTTTTATATTAGAACACACAATGATGTGATTTAACTTAAGATAAATAATTAGTTTTGAAATTAACGCGACCGGTACGAGGACAGTTCTGCAATGAAGTTTCAAGTTGCAATCTACAGGTTGAAGGTTTCTCTGATGATATCCAACCGCTGACAAGAAAGAGTACCATTAGAAGTTAAGTTAGTGAAGAATAACTTTCCATTTTTAAACATATCAATCAAAACAAATGCCAGACATTAGATATATCATATTCACTGAATTCAATTGAGAATATATTGCTTGAAGACTCAATACTAAAAAAACTATTATCTATAAGTTACTACTTGAATAAAACGGGATCTCCTTGAATAATGACGTACGACATTTGACAATTCGTAGCACTCGCACAAATTTCCGTCTATCGCCAAGGGGTGGTATTATTGGAAAAATATTTTTCAGGAAACTCCGAGGCTAGGCGAGGCAGAGGAGAGGGTGGAACAAGGCAGTGAAAAGATATTCGGAAAGGGATGGTTTCCTCGAGCCTTTCTTAACGCGACAGCCCATTAGAAACAAAGTACCCGGACAAACCTTTTACCCAGCGAAAACCCAACCCTTACAGATATCAAACAATTTCGTAATTTAAGATGTTAAGTGTTAGTCACTAGTAATTAAGTTTCAAATGTACTTGAGAAAATCATCTAAATTTTTCGATTGAAAATAGAATCTTGCATATATTTATTTGATTTAAAACTGTCCGAATCTTGCCTTAATTTAAACACATTCATAATTTTTTAATTGTTAAACGGCCCTCCACATTAGCGACCAAATTCTTATAAAAGTGATTAAAAAAATTGAGATTCAATCGAAAATCCTAAATATAAATCGCAAAAAATAAAAAAGGAAGCTCGTTTGTAAAAACGATGTTCTTTTTATTTTTTAAGGTATTCGTATGTCACATTAAATACATAAATCGTAAGAAATCTGTTCGTAAGTAAGGGTACATAAATATTGTTTTTTGTTTTATTTTCTGCTTAGATTTTATGTTGAATATCAGTTTTTATAACGTTTCTCAAAGAACTCGGTCGGTAATAATGAAAACAGTTGAGGCTTTTTAAGCAATGTTTTAAGAAATTCTAAAATAATTTCTTGTTCAGGGGAATATAATAATAGAAGAATTGTAATTTCCACCCTGGCAAATTATTTTCACAATAATTATTAAACGCACTTACTTGTTCTCATAAATAGGAAATTCAAAGAATCATAGCTTGGCATGGAATACTCGTATATTTAAAAAAAAAAAAAATTTTAATGGCATTTATTTGCAAAATATTTGTGGAATCGGCAATTATGTTAACAAAATAATAACTGCAAGAAATGATTATTGTTGTGATTGTACGTTATTTAAGTTATCGAATTTTCCAAATATTACTAGTATTTTAGTAATAAGTACGTATTTACAGAATTATGTTGTTTAATTCCCTTGCAACTCGACCCGCTATTATTTAATATTACGTAATGTTCTCATTTTTACTAAAGCATTATTGTTTATCGTAATACCGGGTCGGTAATAAATAATACGTACGCAAATATAGTTTATCGATGTAAATAGCACTTAAGCAATAAGTTTTAATTGTAAGTCACTGGTAATAAATATTATTTGTTAATCACTAGTGATTACTTGTAGGTTAAATAAATTTTTATTTTCGTGGAAAGCAATCACTTTGTGGTTTGACAAATTTAAAGAAATGGAGAGTAACTGAAAAATAACGTCGTATAAATCCACGGATATTGTATTTTTATTTACTATTTTTAAGTCAAACCGGTCGTTCATGAAAATTAAAATAATACCCGTGGTATTATTCAAAGTTTTTTTTTCATTTCTTTAAATAAAACATGTTGGAAGGCGCCCTTATTTTTTTTTACAAAAACGGCAATACAGAAGTCACCTTTTTTTTATTAAAAATAACTTTATTTCGACACCCCTTTATTACATACATATAAACAAACCGGCTGGTAAATGTATCCAATAAAGTGGTGACAAAACAAAGTTACTTTTATTTAAAAATTAATTATGTCTTACCACAAAGTGAGTGCTTCATGTCGAAGTCATCTATTTATTATTATTATTATTACTGATGATATTTTTTTTACTGGTAATTAAAATCAATTAGAAGCAATTTAAAGGTCAACTACATTTGAGATCTTCGTTTTTAATATTAGGTGTTTGTATGAAATTAAATGCAAATTCAACATTTTTTTTGTTATATTTAAATAACAATAAATCAAAGGCGGTTGGACCCTTAGAGAATTAAGACACACCGAATGTGGGCGCTTACCGAAATAATATTCTCGATATTAAGTTTTATTCGTCACTTCCGGCCATCGTTGTCAGACCCTTCAGCGGATATTGACTCGCCCTGATGTCGGGGAATATCATTTTATTCAATTTGCAGATGATGTGACTCTTGGCGAAATATTTCATTTTCACTATGAATGTTAATATTTTCTATCTTTCCACTCTCTAAATCAATGATTTTCTTATTCTTGTCAGCTCCGGAAACTTTTTTTATGATTGGGCAGCAAATTTTTCAGAGATTTATAAGAAAAAAATTCGTAGATTGAACCTTATCAAATAATATAATACACTTTTAGGATAAAAACAAAAATACATAGGATTAATGCGGAAACTATCAAAGCCCCTTAAAGACCCATATTAAAAAATAGAATATAATTCATTCAAATTTAAAAAAAAATAACTTTGTATACATCACTTTATTAATATACAATATTACAACATGTTTCGTGAGCGATGCTCACATCTTCAGGTATTAATGTATACTGAAGTTAACAGTTAAACTATAGAACAGTTAGATTAGAAAGTGGGAGGAGGGGGGGGAGGGTAGGGGAAAAACCAGTAATTAAGAAATGACAATCGTTAAAGGAAGGTGACAAAGGTATAATTAGGGAATTACCAAGTTGTTGGAATGGTCACTAGAGTAGGAAGGTCTGTTAAGTGGGAAAATATTTAATATACGGTTACCAAAAAAGTTTTTTTGTTTGTTGATTATATCCAACTTTAAATTATCGCTTTTTCTAATTTCTAATATTTCTAGATTATTAATTTGTGTTGCTTTGTATCCCGTATGAAGTATTTTTAATCCTGTATCTATATCAAAAGTATGATCATTTTATATTAAATGATCCGCAAATTCCGATTCACTATTATTTTTTAATGCCCTAATATGTTCTTTAGCTCTAATGTCAAAGTTTCTGGTGGTTCAACCTATATAAAATGCATTACAGAATCCTAATAATAGAATAATAGAATAAAAATATTAGAATATCTTAATCACTGTTCAGTAAATACCTACGATCGAAAACTGTGCGAGGTAGTAAAAATCGTTAATGATATCCGAGAATTTCAAAGAAACGGAAATACGGGTGTTGTGAATTACAAAAAAATCGTCTTTATATGTATTTTGAAAAGGCATCAATGTAGAAAAGCTATTATGTATAGTGAAAATCAAATCGCAGCACTTCAAAATTAAACGCATTTTATTTATTTAATACTTTTCATTAGATAAAATTATTTTATAATATATAACATTTTAAAATATTTTAAGTTTATTCACAGTAAACCTCACCAGGAGTTCCTGTTCTGAGGTGGACTATATATTTTCGAGTTGATGTTACTGGTTCTATATTGTTTTCATAATTTCTAACGATTTTCTCATCTCCATGTTTATTAAGCTATATTTAACATTTGTGTGACTGAAATGGTACTCGTGTACCCTTTTCGGTTTTCAATATAGACTTTTTTAATGTTCCAGTAAGTCTTACCGGCTGAAATTTCCTGAATTAATAATAATAATATTTGGATAATTTGTATGGCGCCGTTTTTGTAAAAAATCACCTCCTGGGCGCTCTCTACAATAGTGAAAGTGAACAATTAAACGTGAACCGTTGGACATGCGCAGGGTGGTATGTGAGCAGAAAACGCTCCAGTAAAACTTAAACCTTCCGATAAATGAAAGGGTCCCTCACGTGTTTTATAAGAAATTAAAAGCTTGTTCATATTTATTTATCATTTTATCTTTTTTTAAATGATAAATCTGATGTACTTTTTTGCTCAAAGTACATCACTTCTATCTTTATTATATTTTTAATGTATCTTAAATAATATTTTCAATGTAAAAAAACCCCAAGAAAAGATGGTACTGGGTTAAATTTCAATCCACTTCCCCAAGTCTTGAACTGAGTCGAAATGTATTACATCATAAAAATGGCCCGGCAAACTTCAGCAAAATATATACTGTAAAAGAAACTATCATATCAATTTTAAAAGGGGTGGTTTTTTTCAGTCATTAAGGGTTAAATTGTGTAGAGCATTTTTCGGGTAGAGTTTTTTGATATGTGATATTAACATTTGTTTTACTAATTAAATCAATTCTCTCCCTTACAATATTTGAAATGGAATTCCTCCACTAATAGAGTTAGATAATAACCGACTAGCGTAGGTACATATTACATAGACCAGTGTATATTGTGTGAAGCACTCTCCAAATCACTCAGCGGAAGGGTCCTAGTGTACAATTGATAATATTCTAAAGCTGTCCTCGAAGCCTAGTGTTTGAAAGGCCACTTCACTTGTCAAAATACTATTGGATAGTAGCCAAGTCATATTGTGTGGCGTAAAAGAATGTCGATACCGGATAGGCAAAAGGGCTGAAGCGCCACTTCGGGAAATTTACACCAGAGCATAAAATTCATAAGTCTTTAGTACCAGGTTGGATTTAAAATTAAAAAAAATAACTCAGTAAAGGCATTGCGAAGCGAAAAAAAGTTGTATAAAGTCCCGAGCTTGTGTCGTTCGAGTCGAGCCTTCTCCCAAATGGTTAATATATTTGAGATGGTCAAAGCGCCACAAAACATTTTAGAATCAAACAAGAGTCAGAACATTCGGTGCAGAAAACAAAACTGATTAAAACTGCATATTTAACTAATTTTTAACCAAAGTGTCGCTTAAGCCCTTTTGCCTTTCCAGCGTCGATGTATTGTCTACGGCACATAAGAAAGAGAAACAACTGTCAGTAGTCTAACCCAAGATTTGAACAACAAAGATAAAAGCGAATGAAAATATGACTTATTTTTTAATTCAACGTTTTTAAGGCTTCTACAGAGAGAATCAAAATCTTTTAGCTTAAACACAAATTATTGATACAAGTACAAGCTATGATAATATTAACTTTTTTAATGATTCGAGACCATATTTTAGGTTAACTTTGTTGTTTTTAAAATGCTGTTCTTAAATATTCTATAAATATCAAATAAAAGCGCGTTTTATTTAGATCACCTTTTCAAAAGCAGTGTGTTTATGGCGCCATATTTTTTCCTTGAAGAAATAAGAATTAATGATTTTTTTCTCTTAGAGACTAACTAAACATCAAGTCGTTTTTTTATGCAATGGTAGGTAGATTAGAAAGACCGCCATATAACTTTGTCTTGGCACACACTCCTAGCTATATTCACATTTATACATCGTCTCATACATATGTACTCTTCTGTTATTCTGACTCTTTACATGACCCGACTCAAGTATTTGATTCACTTGTTCGTGCCATGTCTTCTGCAGACTACCTTGACTTATTTTTCTATTCATTTTTTCAACGTACTTTCTTTTTACACTCCTTTCTTCGTTCATTCGCTCTAGATGCCCAAACCATCTAGGCGTCCCTTTCTCGATTCTCTTAGAGGATTTCACAAAAACGTGTTTGTTAGATGAATAATTACCTTCGTTCAAAAGTGGAGGTTAGACCTTTCTAATGATAGTGACCTCGTACGTGGTATCGACCAACACGCAACGTATCGTAAGCAAATCAGTAAAAAGGTTCTAAATTCGAGTTTTTTGTATTTATTCACGAAAGAGCAAATACTTGTGGTTTGCTTAATCAGAGTGATTGCTTACCAAAATTTTCATTTCATCGGGAAATAAATAAAATTGTTTCTCGGAAATACAAGCACTGAATTGGTTATTTAGTATTTTCAATTTGTATTCGAATGATGCTACATTTAGGGGTTTTCAAACTGATACCAGAATGCAGCTACATAATTTATATTTAAAGAAACAAAAATAGTTTATGAAAGCTCATTACGCATTAATATAATATTGATTACTGCAAGAATATCAACAATCTTCAAAAAATATGGAAGGAAAAATGAAAAGATGTAAAAACTTTTTTTTTACGTGAATTCAAGACCTCCACTCTATCTAGGAACGATGCATCTACCAATTCTATTATCCAAAATAATTCATTTAACGTCATTTATGACGATATTTTGGCAAACAAATATGTATAATCGTAAGCAAAGTTATATTCAAGCATAATTTCAAAACTAAAATGGTGTCATAGGAAGAATCAAAGATCCTTCCAAAGAGTAAAATAAAAACAAATACTTAATTCAAGACATCTTGGTTCTCTTCATTATTTTGTTCTTATTTTTTTTATTGAGGCGAAAACATACATATAGAGACAAGTGAAAATAAAATTAATCATAAAATATAGAAAATTTGCCTGCATCCTAACTATTTCTCATAGATTAAGCACTTATGAGCAGCAATAGATGATGCAAGGTACGAGTAGATGACGCAGTACCTACATTCTAATTAAATATACATATAAAAGTGATAGCGAACGTTGTTAAAATACAATAAATAGTAAATCTCGTGCCATTGTCATGTTCTTTACAGAATCGAAGCTTTCATATTTTTAGTCAAAATAAGGGATGAATCAAGGGTTTATGCTGAGTACAGTACCCGCATAAAAGTACATTTAGGGAAAAACTCGAAAAAAAGCACGCAATTTTTAAATCAAAGCTGTCATTTACAAGAACTTTTCAATTTTTACTGAAAATATTTAATGAATCAAAGAAAAATCCTTGAATGTTTGATTAACCAATTCGCACATTCTTCTGATTGGGTCTCTGATGCCAGCATTTTTGCAAGTCCAGCTGATGTGGAATAAGTCGTTAGGCCTCGTTGCTCTAGGTGCTACTTTTATATTTAATAGTTCAAGCAAATAATGGCACTTTATTTAAGTTGCCTTCGGCCATACTAAAGATAACCGATAAATTTGAGCTCGATGATCTTTGTCGCTAACTAACTAACCATCACGCCGTTTCTCTGAAGGGTTAGGTAGAGAGGACGGACTGCCATTCAACTTTGTCTTGGTACACACTCCTTGCTTCGTTCACATTCATACATACTCTTCTATTATTCTGACTCTTCACGTGGCCCGATTCAAATATAAGATTCACTTGATCGTGCCATGTCTTCTTCGGACGTCCTCAACGTCTTCTTCCATTCACTTTCACATCAAATATTATTTTTACACTCCTTTCTTCGTTCATTCGCTCTACATACCCAAATCATATAAGCATCCATTTCTTGATCCTATTCATTACGCTTACATCGGCCTTGCATTCTTTCCGGAAATCCACATTTTAACACGGTCTTTCATGGTTTTACCGCAAATACGTCTCAGGCATCTCATTTCCAGAGCATTCCGTCTATTTTCATCCTCCCTCTTCGCCTCACTACCATACATCAGGATTGGTATAAGCACTACATTGTGGACAGCTAGCTTCGCTTCTTTGGACAATTTCCTATTAGCGCCAATTCAGTCCTTTATTGATGGAGTTTTCTGCATTCACCCTGCTTTCAATATCCTGTCCATGTTCTCTCGCACAGTTCAAATATCCACTAAACGCAGGAATATGATATTAAAATATGTTTATTACAGATATTGACATAATAAAATTTAAAAAAAAACAAATACGTAAAAAATCTCCTGCGGTCATCAGATTTCTATATAAATCCGCAGCGAAAATTGAATTCATTACGCAGCGTAATTAATAACGGCAATTAATCAATTTAATTATATTGCGCTGTTTTATTTGGTCAGTTTTTAAAAACCTGGCTTTATTTTCGGGGCGGGGAAGTAATTTGTCCCGTGCTGAAAATAAATTAATTACTCACTCATGCGTACCAAGTACAGCATTACGTACTCAGAATGCCTGAGAGAATATTATACAGGGTGTGTTTCTGCTGAACGAGCACAGTTCACATACATTAAAGGGACCGATAAATGCAAATTTAACATAATTGAGTAAATACTATCCATGGCTAAATTCACAGTTCAATAATCCAAAATTAGGTACCCATTACGTCATTTTATCGCAAGAGTATGCGGAAAAAATAGATCACCAAACAACTCTGTCTTAACAACCTTATTTAATTCACATTTATATATATGTATGTATTTATTTACACCCTAGTGAGGTTTTACAACAAATTTGTTCAATGTAGGTATGTTGAAAGGTAGAGCATTCTATGATAGTACATACTTCTTTAAAAATAAAAATAAATCTAAAAAAATATATATAACCAGTGGCGAATATAAAATGCAATTCAATATAAGGTAAACTTATATTACTCCAACTTTAAATATGGCCTGACTCAAGTTTTTTTCAAACGTTACCGGGTAAAGAATAACCTAACGATATAAAAAACCCTACTGACATCATTATAAGCGAAAAAATTTGCTTGAGCAATGATGGAGGATTTAGCTGGCAGAAGAATTTGTTCACTCAGCTACTAACTGGTCAAATTGTTTCACTTGATCGTGCCATGCTTTCTTTGGGCGTCTCCGACTTCTTTTACCACTCACTTCTACGTCGTTTATTATCCTTGCTTTCTTGTGTTGTTCATCTAACCATCCAAGCGTATTTTTCTCACCTTGCATTCTTTACGGATCTCCACATTTTTAACACGGTTACTGATGGTATTACCACACATGCACCACAAGGTTCTCATTTATATAGCATTGAGTCTATTTTCATCCTTCTTCTGCCAGTTATATGCTTCGCTGCCGTACATCCTAGTTGGTTTCTTCACTCTATCAGCTACTGCTAGCCTCACTTCTTTAGAGTTTTTTTTTTATCAGTGACTGTCGCGTTCATTGATGGAGTTTCCTACATTTACCAGGTTTCCTTCTTTCGCCGTACTAATCTTGTCTTTGGAAAGTATTTTTTAGGTAGATGCTGTATTCTGTGAGCTTATCAATAAAGCTTCAATTTTTTTTATTAAAAATCTTTAAAAAGCTCTTTCACATCACTTTAAAAGCTTTTTTTAATTGAATTTACAGTTTTGTCTGACGATATAAATCATTTAAAAACCCTTGCACTTACCAACCTTTCGGTATTTTAGTGGGTTACACCACTTTACGCTGACCGCCTCAATTATGAATTACATCCGAACTTTGTACTTGGAAATAGAAGAGAGTAACAGCGCACGTGAAAGTTTTACACAAATATTATTTCAGTTGCATGCATTTCGGATGAATTTACATTTCTCGTTGAAGGGTAGCAAAGTTGGAGAACTTTTGCAGACCCCTAGCAATTAACGTGAATGTTCTTTCAACATGTTTTTTTCTCTGGATAACGTTAATTCAATGGTTTTGCATTGCATGTCTCGACTGGGAGGAGGTCCCGTATCGAGAAAGACGTATTACAAACGTAATTTACAATAAAGCTTATAAATAATTTGAAAAAAAATTTGCAGTACAATATTAAAGTATAAATATAGAGAAAGATAAGAATGAAATACAATAAAACATAGCGTTTATTTTTTTAAAGTGACGATGAGTCTCAATTCCTCTAAACCGTCTAGAGCCAGTGAAACTATGGCATCTTCCCATTGGGGTATCTTGTGAGGCTGAAAGTAATGGGAAAGGTAGGTAGATGGGGAAGTAAAGGAAGTCACTCGCTATTATTTTCCTTGTTTATTTAATGTTCTCAATTTTAACAGATACATCAATACTAACGTACAATTTAACATATCTTTTCCAATTTAATTTTGTTCTCTCTTATCACATATTTAAATAATTAGGCTCAGAGTGGTAGGTTTTCTCAGTCTCTCCCTGCTGAAAGACCACCATTCAGAGTCGAAACATTGTTGAAATGGCCTTAGCCGTGTTCGGTAACTAAATGTGAATAGCCAAGCAATTCCAAACCTTCCTCTTTACCACTTCCTTCCTCTTCCCACCATAGTCAGCATCACAATATACTTCAATCAGGAATGCCATAGTCCCACTGGCTCCAGATAGTCGGGAGCAGTTGGAACTATTGGAGCTTGTTCGGTATTTACTTAAAAATAATTTTTTAAAAAATAGGCAAGCATCGTACCCATTTTCCGCATTTTTATGTAAATACCACACAAGAGTTCCAACTGCCCAGAGTAAGTGGGATTATAAGATCCCAAATTGAGGTATGTTGTGAGGGAGAAGGGCATGGAGTAGGAAATACAATCTGGAAGGTTTGAGGGTATCTGGCTATTTGGATCTGGTCACCAAACACAGTTTTAGCCGTTTAAAGCACCGTTTCGATTCTGAACGACGGGCTTTCATTAGGGTGATACTGAGAGTATCTACCACTCCGACCATACTCATACCGATGACAGTCAATAATAACATCTCTTACTGGAACGCCGGATCTCTAAAATGGATGGCCAGCCATCTTGGACGCTTCCCCCCGCTTTGATTCGAACAAATAGTATGATTAAATAAAAAATAAATAAGGAAATGAAAAAAAACCTTCGTATAAAACCACGTTTATTGTTTTAATTTTGATGACCAACCGGTTTTTCCTAGCCTAAGCATCATCGGCGTACAATATTAAATTAAACAAAAATACTAAGTGTGCGGTTTTAAATACATACAAAAGGAGAACACAATATAAAACAAAATGACAAAACAGTGAGAAAACAATAAAATAACATTCAAATTTAAACAAAGAAACAGAGAAAAAGAGACAAATACTATGAATTGAAAATGAAAAAACGTCAACTGAGAAGGTTTTCAAAGAAAAACCGAAAAAATATTGGACTATTTTAATTATTTAATCTGTTGCCATGACCATTATTGTGAAGAATATGAGCACCGGTGCTTTTAAAAATAAAACAACAATGTCTCTCTTAACATAGATAAAGTGGAAATAAGTCTTAAAGCTAATCAAAAAAAAAAATTCGCGTTGACATTTTTAAAGTAAGCACTTTGTGGTGTGATACTATAAACGGTTTCTCTTTTTTAACACCTCCAGCTAATATATTTTAGATGCTGACCAGTGTTTTTTGGACGTCAACATATCGTCACTAGAAAGGCAAAAGGCCTTAAGAGACACTTTCGTCAAGAAAGAGTTAAATATGCAGTTTTGATCTACATCGAATGCTCTGACTCTTGTTTGAATCTGAAGATTTTGAAGAATTCTGTGGCCCTTCAGCCATCTTAAATATATTTTGGAGAAGGTTTGACTCAAACGATAATTTTTTGAGAGTTTTTTTGCTCTTTTTCTCAAAACCAGCTACTGACTATTAGAAGAATTTTATTAGAAAACCAAAAAACTTTAAAGCGCTCTGGTGCAAGCTTCCCAAAATGGCGCTTCAGCCCTTTTACCTCCTGGCGATGGCATAGTAATAATATAATTGTTTTTTATTTCATGAAAATTTAATTTTATTAAAGCGTTTGAAAAATACAGCAATACAAAAATACCGCCTTTTAGCTTATTTTTTAAACCATTTTTGTCCTACGAGAAGCATGTTGTAAGGACCTTTGGTCATTATAAGTCTGATGAAGTCCATTTGCTACACCCCGTAGCATAGTTCCATTATAAAACGTAGTTGAGAGTCCATACAGGCTCCTATGTACGCTAAACTAAGTAGATACTTCCCATCAGGATGTCTACTTTGTCTTGGCAAATAGCGTAGAGCACCTTCCTCCTTCACAATTTGCAAAGGATGAAATCTTTCGAGGTCATTATGAATGGCTTGGTAAAGAAATTTTCAAAATAAAGAAAATCCGTTAAAGAAATTATAATTTAAATTGTGTAAATTATTACTCTGTTATGATGATAATAATAATAATTTATGAATAATTTGTACAGCACAGTTTTAATGAAATATCACCTTGAGGGCGCAGAAGAAATTTCGATTCCTAGGCTCAATCCTATAATAACAATAAATGGAAAACTTTTATAGCGCCGTTTTCGTGGGAAAATCACCTCAAAGGCTTCTTATTACCAACTTCATATCGTACAGCTATGCTATTTTGTTGTTTTTTCCATTGCAAAAATGAATTATCAAATAAACAAAATAATGAGATATAAATGAGATAAATAATGAGTTTTGACAACGTCTTACGATGGAATTACCACAAGATGAACTTATAATATATGTAAACACTTTATTTTTATTTTTTTAGTGAATACCTCACAAGAATCCCTACTGCTCCTAACCGTCTAGAGTCAGTGAGACTATGGCATCTCCAACTGGGTTATGTTGTGAGGCTAAAGGTAGTGGGAAGGAGAAGGATATGGGAAGAGAAAGGTTGATAGGTACCTGGCTATTCAAATTTGGTCAACAAACACGGCCAACGCTATTTCAAGCAACGTTTCATTCTATATGGTGGTCTTTTACCAGGGCGATTCTTTGAGCGTCTATCACCCTGGAACGTGCCGTTAATATACTATACATTATTTGGTATTGATTAAATGTTTTATAACACATATTAATTAAATAAAATGTAATAGCGCACGCCGGATCTAAACCCGCGACCTCTGGATTCGTAGTCGAGCGTCTTACCACTCGGCCACGCAGGCCGTCACTACTTTATACTATAAAGTAGTGACAGAGTAAAAAAAGTTACATATA
Source organism: Drusus annulatus (assembly GCA_022651775.1). Lineage (NCBI taxonomy): Eukaryota > Metazoa > Arthropoda > Insecta > Trichoptera > Limnephilidae > Drusus > Drusus annulatus. The sequence goes on from JAGWCC010000186.1 coordinate 833,472, forward strand.
TTGGATCCAACCCTGAAGAAGGTTCAGGTAGAGCCGAAACCGGTTGGTATATGTATCTAATAAAATGGTGTCAAAACAAAGTTACTTTTAATTTTTAGGTATTTTAATTTTATTTAAACAATAATTATTATTATTTTTTAATTTAAAAAACGATTTTTGAGTTAAAAGATCTGCTATGTAATTATTTTTACGTGTGACAGCTGTTTCGCCTTCTGAGGGCATTATCAAACTGTCTAAACTAAAAATTGTTTTTTTAAATTTAAAATAAAAATAATTATTGTTTAAATCAAATTGAAATTTGATAATGCCCTCAGAAGGCGAAACAACTGTCACACGTAAAAATAATTACATAGCAGAACTTTTAACTAAAAATTGTTTTTTTAAATTTAAAATTATAATTATTATTTTTTTAAATAAAATTAAGAAACCTAAAAATTAAAAAGGAGTTCTACAAAATAAACTTTAAAACCATAAATAAAATAACATTTATTTAAAAAAATTGAGAAGTTATTATTAACTGAAAAAATTTTTTCGTAAGTGTGAACAATAAATAATGTGGTTATGTTTTTATTAATCTGAAGCGTTCCAACACAGTACAAACAGGAAATTAGTTCCCACTGCGTGTTTCGTCGCATTAAAATTATGGTAAACAGCCTCCCTAGCCCCCTTCCCGCCCTCTCCTAAACGCGTGTCATCAATCATCCCCCTGAAATGTGCCTGAAAAATGTTCCGTCCACATATTGCTTTTGGCATTATATCGATGGGGATTTGATAACGTTTATTGTACAGGGAAAATCTAAAGTCAAAAGGTCTCCGTGACTGCCGATTAAGTGTATAGCAACTAGTAATTTCTAAACGACGTTATGAAGCATGGTTTTCTCTTTACATGCTGATTTGATTTTTGTGATTTTTCACAAAAACGGCGCTATACAAATCGTCCAAATATTATTATTATTAAGTACAATTTGTAAAGGTTATCATTACATAATAAATTGTAATCATGGTAATTGATCTTACAACCCTTATAAAACAATGCACATAACAAAAAAATGCGTCCACAACTTTACACACAGTCACTTTAGTTTTGAGACCCTTCACAAAACTGAAGAATAGACGGGTATTACCTTTAAAGTGGTGTCTACCCAAGGCAGTGTAGTTAGTTTTTGATGATTTTTACCTGACTCGGCGGACCTGGGCGTGGCTAAGACTTAGGCTAGGGTATTTATACATCTATTCGTATCACATATCGACACAGTGTTTTTGTTTATTCGTATAACCACTTTTTCACAGTATTGATATCAACAAAAATATAGCATCTAACCTAAAAAACCGTTTAATTGTGTCAAGTTTAGTGGCATAATAAAAAATGTGGGCGGAGACCCGCAGTGACCCAGGAGCCCAAGATTATTGTGACAGTACGTAGAAGCGGAGTATTACATTTGTAGTCTCTTTCTCTCTCATGGTGTACGACGTAAGAACCCGGAGAAAGTGTTTATCGCAAGTTTATATTGGCTGATAAAGCTAACATATGATAAAAATATATGTACCGAGAAAACAAAAAAAAACGATAATCGAATATACACAGCCCGCGAAAATTCAAAATTCACCTTTTCTTTCGAACAGGCCTCGTAGTTTAATCTCAAAGGAAGAATATATATATGGAAAGAGAGCTACATACCGCAAATATACTTCATATTATTTTAAATAAATTAAATGTGTTATGACACATATTAATTATTTAAAAGTTATTTTCGCACGCCGGGTTTGAACCCGCCACCTTTGTATTTTTAGTAGAGCGTCTTACCACTCGACCGTAATGGTCGTCAATTACCTGTAGCTACTTCCTTCTTTTGAATTCTTTTTACCATGTTACGTAATAAATTTACATTTATTATATTCATTTGTACAACTTACAAAATATGTTAACTTGTGAAAAAAGCCTTTAAAGCGTCAGTAAATAAATAAGTTAATAAGAACAAAAAATACTTATGAGCGTCATATATACCTCAATTAAATCAGTAGGTAAATTAGTTAGTAATTGAGTAAAGAAACGTTTTTGGCATTATTAGCATATTCATTATTAAAGTAACTGGTGTTGCGGGTTCGACAAACTTAGACGATGCGTATCAAGTTTTCAAAGGTGCCTACCTGAATTTGTAAAGTGACGAGATGTTACTCGTGAAAGTTATCCTTTAATTTATGACCCTTTGAGAAATAGTTTATGGTTGATTTAGCAACTGAGTAAGAGCTATCCATGGAGGAATTTGCAATGTTTAGGATAGCACTACCGTTGCTAATACAATCATGTCTATTTCTAGTGATACTAACTTATAAAAAGTATATATATATATTTATCGCCCACCGTGACGTTAGATTCATGGGTCTGTGGTTGAAAAAAAACGGTGTTCAATAATAAATATGGACTGCGATGATTAGAAAATATTTAAAAAAAAACATTTTTTTTATAGTGTACCGTACAAGAGTCCCAACTGCTACCATCCGTCTAGAGCCAGTGGGAATATAGATCCTCAATTAGGATATATTACGGAGCAGAAGGTAGTGAAGTGGGGAAGAAGATGGAGAAGTGGAAGATTGCGAAGTACCTGGCTATTCAGATCTGGTCACCGAACACGGCCAAAGCCATTTCAAACAAAATTTAGATTCTGAATGGTAGTCTTTCACCAAGGCGATACTTAGAGTATCTACAATTTGAAACGTGCCGCTAATATACTTTGTATTATTTTATATTACTGTATAATGTGTCATGACACCTTAATAAAATAACATTTATTTGCGTAGGACTGGTTTGAACTCGCGTCTTTTAGAATCGTAGGCGAGCGTCTAACCACTCGACCGTGAAAGCCGTCTATGTTGACATTGTCGTGACCTTTCATTAACATATTACTTATATTCATTAAATTTAAAAAGTTTGTCATGTATAATAAATTAAATAAAAGATATTATTTTTTATTATCATTATATTTACTTTCCAAGCAAACATATCTCAAAATGTATAAAAACATTACCCCTTATTTTTTAAGGAAACCTTTTACTTCAGAAATAGAACAAGAAAATTTATGGGGCAGGAAGAAAACTAAAACTGCTATATTACGGAAATTGACCTATGAATAATGCAAACAGTGATATAAAATACATTTTTTTTAAACTTTATTTACCATTTGTGTTACACGTCAATTCAATTCACAAGAGAGGTTGGAGGAGAAAATATAAATTTCCTTGACATCGGGATTCCGATTATCAATAAAAAAACTAGAATTCTCAAGCCAACATTTAGCGATAATATAATACATCAGACGTCTAGAAATCATATAAAAATAGTGGAATAAAGTTTAAAATTTCGTACTATTAAATTATTGAAATGGAATTTCACCACGAGTTAAAAGTTTTAAAATTTTAAATAATACAAACAGTGCTTCGAATACCACCTTCATTATTTTTGAATTTCGAAAAAATAACAATCCAACAGTTAAATGATCAATGCCTAAACATTTTAATTGGGCTTTTCCGCAATCTGTAAGGAAGTATCCATCTTTTCAGATCCCCGAATCAAGATCACGGTCTTCGAGTTATATTTCAACTTTGCTTTACGTATGATAAAACTTGTGAAATAACTTTTCCGATTTCGGAAGAATCGTGCTCCGATCAGAGGTCGATCGGGACCTTTGGAAAAGGCGTCTAGAGTTACCCCAATCTCCACGAAGGTGGGGTTGCTTTGGCCATATCGGAGGGAGGGGAGTGGAACCTACAAAAAAAAACTTTCATAGACATATTGGTATTCGAAATATACCACCCCATTGTAAACATTCAGATTCAGGGTTTTAGGATTATTTTTTAAGATTGAATATAAGCACGCTTTTGAATGGGCTATTCTGATTTAACTTTTCAGGTAACCCTTTGTTATTCTATTTTTGGTTTCTGAATAATAAAATAATATCACATCGCCGCCGGAAAGGCAAAAGGGCTGAAGCGCCATTTTGGGAAGCTTACACCAGAGCACCTTAAAGTTTTTTTTTTGTTTTACAAAATATCAAGTCTCCAGTAACTGGTTGGATTTGGAAAAAAAAAAGTTAACTCAGGTAACTCAATATTCTCACTGAGTTACCTGAAGCGATAAAAAGCTGAAAAAAGTCCCAAGCTTGTATCGCTTGAGTCTAGCCTTCTCGAAAATTGTAAATATACTTAAGATGGCTGAAGGGCCACAAAAGCCTTCAGAATCAAACCAGAGTCAGATCATTCGATGCAGAAAAAGCTGATCTAAACTGCATATTTAACTATTTTTTAGCCAAAGTGGTGCTAAAACCCTTTTGCATTTTCAGCATTGATATATTTGCAGAACTCAAAAATCAGTAGACAGGGAAAATATTCAACAAATAACTAAATATTTAATTAAGTTGATTGACAAAATTATTAGATGTTGAATAAGAATTAAAAGTTGTATTATACAAAAGCTAAATTTACCCTTATTTTCAACCACTCTCATAAGATGCCATATTTAAGATTCTAAATAATAATTATTTATAAATTAAAGTTGAATTGCTAATCGTTTGTTTGAATTTATACGAGTATAAATTAATGTTGTATATAAGGTACGCCGGTGGAGATATGAACTTACAGTTGTAAAAAATAAAAGAATTAAAAATATAAAAATGTATGAATGAATTTAACACAGTTATAAGAGATTTAATAAAATATTGGTTACTTAAATATGAATGTATTCACGGAAAAACTTTTGGTATAAACGTTTTTCTCGTATTGTAATCGGCCCTTGCGACTGCTAGCTTAGTGTCCGACCCACCAGCCTATTGTCCACTATACTCTTTATTAGATTGATAACAACATTTTTAAATTTACCTTACTGCATGCTTCTTTCCTGCTATTTTATTTTAATTGTTTTGACTTGTTTTTTGCATCTGTTCTTTACAATTATACAATTAGTTGTAAAAACAGACCAGGTGTCATTACATACATAAATAATTTTCTACAAATCTCGCACGAAAGCACGTTCGTACATATTTATGTCAAATGTTTTTGAAAATATAGTTCTCTCTCATGCAAATTCTGAATAAATCACGTTTCCAGTGGCGTGACTTATGAACCGTCATCTTATAATAATTGTTCCAGATCAGCCGGGCAAACAAGCCGCCCGGCCTCATATACAAACATAATTAAAGGCCTCGACAAAGCAGGCTTTCGAGGGAGAACGTGCTAGGAAAATGCGATTTATTTAAGCGCTGCCATTAGGGAAACTCTAGGGAAATGATTAATGAAAAATAAAATTATTCCTTTTTGTTAAATTTCTGAAGAGAACCGAATAGGGAAAAGATTTTTTCTGCTATCAAATTACGGCAGAAGATGTATTGTTGTGGTAAGATGTTTTACTGTGTATAGTATCAAAGCTCACCATCACAATGTCAGTAAAAATTACCGACAGTCGGGAAAAAAGAAGGCGCCGCAAAAAATTTAATTGCTTTACATGGCAATAACAATATAGTTTAGAAGTGAAAAGATGTCCATTTAAAGAAACACTTTGTTCAAAATGTATCAAATGATTTAGCATTATGTGTACGCAGTGTTCATAAAGTATGTTATTTTCCAAAGGTTGACTGGTCGGTAGCTGAGTGGACAAACGCGTCGGATTCCCACCCGGGCGTCGTGGGTTCAATTCCTCTGCTGGGTAAGTCCTCCATCTTTGAACAAGAGACTTTTTCGCTTTTTACGATGGTGGTAGGAATTTTTAAATCTGTCAGGCTATTCGTAATCCAGGAGTGTTGGTTTTTCTTTAATAAAAAAAGAAAAATAGGAAATAATTCTACATCAGATTCTAAAGAAATTAAATGTTACAATTTACAAATTACGCTTTTGTATCAGTATTGCAGCGAATTGCACATATTACTCGCATAGGTGAATTGCTTGAATGCAGCATGTTTTAAGCTTGTTTTTTTTGTGGTTTTCCACCTCAAAAAATAAAACCAACGGTATTTGAAAAAAAACTTTTGGTTGTTAAGTTATTTCGAATTAATGAATAAAAATAATACACTTAACAAACTTTTAGAAAATTTAAAATACCAACACAAATACCCAAATAGAATTTATTTCCTACGAGGCCTTCTGGGAAGGGTTAATTTTCAAAAATCAACTGTGCGTATTTGTCATCTTTGGGGATGCTTTGTGGTGGGTGTTTTCTATAAAAAGAAGGATAAAACCCGGGTCTTGAAAGGAACCATGTTGTAGGAGGGGAAAACGCATAGGTCAACAAATAATTGTAGAATCGAGCTGTTGAATATAATACCGAGTCATAGAATATGTCAAATTTCAACCATTTATAAATAATATGATCGCGTTTGGCGTCTTTCCCGGCTATACACCGATACTGAAGGGATCAATGACATAAACTCCTTGGAGCGTCTTCAATTGACAAGGGTAGCATTCCTACCAGACGTCCGTCCTCCAAAAATTAGAATCTATTTGCTAAGATAGGGGAACCTATAAATTGAATCACCCCTTTTTGTATGCGTTAAGTACTTTTTCAGGTATTTAGGGGCTAACAAATTAGAGTTGGCTGCAAAATTCAACGGCGATGCACACTTGTGATTTGCACAAGATCATCAGTTGTGAACTTTTATAAATAAGTATTTGTGAGCCATGTATAGGACGGCCAGCTTCTGGAAGGCTTAGTTATCTTTGTGTTATCTTTTTTTTACTATATAATTGATAATTGTATAGAATATTTTCATATTGAAAGTAAATCGAGGGGGGGGGAATAATATCTTACGAAAAAAACATTAAGTAAATATTGTAAGTAAGACATCAGGTATTTGACAGCCTGTGTAGTGGAGTGGTGAGACCCTCGACTACGAATCCAGAGATCGCGGGTTCAAATCCGGCGTGCGCAAATAAATTTTATGTAACTAATATGTGTCACAGCACATTAAATTCATATAAAATAATACCTTGTATTTTTGCGCCACGTTCCAGGGTGGTAGATACTCTAACTATGGCCCTGGTAAAAACCACCGTTCAGAATCGAAACGTTACTTGAAATAGTTTTCGCCGTGTTTGGTGATCAGATCTGAATAGCCAGGTACTTCTCAACCTTCCTTTTTCCCATCTCCTTCTCCTCCCCATTACTTTCAGCCTCACAATATATCCCAATTGGGAATGCTATCATCTCCCTAGCTTCAAAAGGCTAAGAGCAGTTAGGAATCTTGTGGGGTATTCACTTTGAAAAAAAAAATCATTTTAAGGTAATATTAAAATTTATTATAAAAAGTAATTTATAAAGTTTGCTGATTGGCGCTTTTGTTCATTTTCAAAAGTCTAGATTTCAAAGTATTTTATTGTTTTGTGTCATTTCAATGGTTGTTAAATTTCGTTTTACCATGTGCATAGCTTTACCTTCACAATAGATAATTTCTAGCGGTTACTGCCAAAGTTGGTAACTTATAAATACTTGTTTTAGAGTAAACTCAATTTTAAAGTTTTTGCTTCGTTATAAAGTCAAGACTATAGAAAATTATGTTAATATGATTTTTGTTAAATCCGTTAGATTTCACGTGTATTTTGTGTACATTTTTTGAATTATAATTTAATTGAATTAAATTTAATAAAAATACATTTAAGTTTTTGTTTTTAGTGACAGCTGTTTCGGCGTTTAAAGCCTTTATCAAACTGTCTATCTCAATGTTTAGTCTGTTGTTTTGTTTAATAGTGGCCTTTAATGCCGAAACAGCTGTCACTAAAAACAAAAACTTAAAAATAAATAATACTAAATTTAATTCAATTAAATTTTATAAAAAAATGGAGTTTTACAAATTGAACACGAAAACTATAAGTACGCGCTTTAATACTTTTTTATTTGTAATAATTATTAAAAATATAAACTACCATTGTTTAACAGCGTAAATTTTAAAATTTTTGTACATTTATTGTCTTATTTATAAAAAAAAACTCATATAAACATTATTTTACTAGGAAGCTATTCAAAAATCATTAGTCTTCCAGGAAATCTATTAATTTATTTTATCTTAAATTAAAATTGAAAATATAATTTATTTCTTTTTTTTTATTAATGTAAGATCTTAAAAGATCACAATAATTCATTTTTGTAAAAAAAACTTAACTTTGTGGTTTGCCTTATTTATAAATAAAACAGATAATATTTGTTTGACTTTTATTTTCAATATTTTGTCGACCGGTTGAATCCTTCCATCCTACGGACAATCACCTCATTGCTATTGATTATTGTTTTATAGGTTGAGATTCTTCACCGTTGTAATAAAGGGAAAAAAAGGATTACTTAGAAGCATTAGAAATTAGAAAATCCTTAAATAATAAATGTTGTATTTTGAAAAATCAAATTATTTTATCTTATAGTCCTACTTTAGCCATATTTCCAGTAAGCCGCTCTGTTATTGCCATAATCCCCCAAATTACCCCTTCTCCTTCCTATTCCAACACCCAAATATGTATATATATCTCGGTATTCTGTATTTTAGTTTAATTTTAATATTGTCTTGAAGATGGAAGGGTGATTCCGAAACCGGTCGACAAAATATGGACAATAAAAGTGGTTTTCAACAAAGTTTATCTGTTTTAATAATCAAAATAATTCATTTACACTGTGAAAAAACAACTGTTTACATGTTGTGTTGTGTTGTTGTTGCAATTATTGAAAATTGTGTATCACAATAGCCTATATTGTAGGGTTTTATGCAACTAAGAAATACCAAAGCAGGTGTATGAATACTGAACGGTTATTGAGTTATGTTCGATTAAAGGCTAATTCTATTGATCCTGTTTTTTTTTTTGATTCATTAAAACCATTTAATAGTTTAAAATATGCATAAAACTAGGACGATTTCATTGGGTAGGACACATAACAAGCTAGGCAAATACTTGAGACAATAATGTGAATATTCACAAATATAATTCAAGGGCGTGCATAAAAATTAGACTAACATACAAGAATAAAGCCAACGTACAAAAAAGGTTACCATATAAAGGGATGAGATTTTATAATGCGCTGCCCGGAAACCATCAAAATTATGCCAATCAATAAATTAAAAATAGCCTGTAAAAACTATTTAAAATACATATAAATCAAAATAATAAGTAGAATATTAGTTAAAATATTATAAAGTGAAAAGAAAATGAAATAACTAGCTAATTGTTAACTTGAATGTTCAAAGTAACTATTATAAAATAAATAAAAATAAAACTAAGACCCATTAAAACTTTTTTTCGTAGTACATCTAAGCTATGTTAGGTGAACGTTAGAATTTCGCACCATAATATGAATAAACTTAATGTACCTCTCAACTCCCAAAACACCATATGTGAGCAAGTGAGCACCCTTAGACTTACCTCCGGAGGTTAAAGCTACTAACAAGGAGTTACTTCAGCCAGCGCTACCTCGAACTACCGCCATCAAAATATTAACTAACCACCGCCTAACTTTCTACGCAAACATTCTGCAAGATTGTTCAAATCTACTTACGGACTCGGTAACGAGAACGGTGCATGGAAATCAGAGGGGTGAAGATGCGAGTCAATAATGATATTCTCTCTTCCCGAAGAAAAACGTCACAAATCAAAAAGGTACTGATTTTAATGATACCATTTTTTTAACTTTATTCCACTATTTTTTTATCTAAGACTTTATTCCACTATTTTTCACCTTATGACGGGCATCTTCAGACTGGTACAATTTTAAGTAAATCTCTAAAATATATACTATTAGTGTCCGGTTTGACTTTGGGTTTTGTTTTATTGGTGACAAAGGCGGCTTTACAATCCATTCAAAAATACATTCGGGTAGTTTTATTACCTTTTGAGAGATCAATTTACCAGTCTGAAGATGCCCGTCATAAGGTGAAACCAGTCAGGTCTTAAATAAGAAATAGTGGAATAAAGTTAAGAGTTTGGAGTTATTAAAATCATTAAAATAAAGTTCCACCACGAATTAATCCAAAAATCGCACTTTTGTGGGTTTCTGGCAACAATTAGATTTGCGATGGAGTGATTTGTGATGAAGCTTTAACCTTTGGCGTGCCAGAGATGCCAATAGTCACCGGTTATTTATCACCCTCTTTTCAGAATTTTTTGTCTTTTAAAACATGTTATTTGCATATTCAAATGAACCATAATCGCTTTTCACTTAATCAAGTCATAGAGATGTTTTGCATTGCGCTACAAGTTGAGTTAAAAGTATTTAAAGTTAGCTAACGTCAGTGCGACAGAAAAAAACACCATTTTCGAAGTGACGTTACTGTTTGAAGTTACAAAAAAACCTCATGCAATTTTATTTTTATTTTAAAAGAAATTTATTCAGCCACACAAAAACATAATGAAATGTCAAAAATATTTCACAGTTTTCAAACTTTTTTTAATGATATGAAAGAAAAAAAAACCATTCTACAAATATAAGTAGCTATTCTATAAAAAAAACACATTGTCTGAGAAGGTAGCATGATTGATAAAACACAATCTTGTTAAATACGAAATTACAGTTAGCAAGGTACGACGGAAATTATACCTTGCGGAAATACGCCATTCCAGAGGTTAAACACCTCAGCGACTAACCTAACCTAAAGAGGTTTTCTCAGAAGTTAAAAGTTCTATAAAAATGTTTTTTTTATAGAAAGGAGGACTTAGTGAAAAGAATTATTCGATCAGCTATTCGATAATTGCTTTCACTAACTTATCAGTAAAACTTTCCTTCCAAAAAATGGGGTCAGACTTGATGTGACAATTTGTTCAAATTGAAAACGTAATTTTTTCCTATTATGTTGATTTTATTGATTAGAGAACTTACAATTCTTGTTTTTCTATTTATTTATTTACGCCCTAGTGGAATTCCGAAAAACTTGTACAGTGTTTTTGTGTTAACAGGTAGAGTTTATGATAATACATAAAACAAAAAAGTACATAGTTCTTTAAAAAAAAAACAACTTATACATATAACCAGTGGTGAACACAAAATGCTATATAAAAAATAACAGTACTAATATATATAAAACATAGAAGAGTTAAAAAAATCACTTTTGTGTGGCAAACTCAATGACGTTTCAAATATGTATAAACACATTAAAGCCTTAGAATATTAACACAAAGTGTGGCAAATAACAAACACACATACGTTATTAGTTTATTTATTATTTGTTTGTTTGATATTCATTTTCAGTTGTCGTGTTTTTCTGATTTTCTATTTTAGTAAAAAAAGACACCTCTGTTCTTTATCAATAACAAGAAGTCTTGATTTGTTTTGTTGATAAGTAAATTTTAATGTGTGTATGGTAACAAAAAGTCAAAATCGTATTTTTGACTTGTGACGTTATTCTTCCGAACTAGCGTTACGTAATGTTTGACTGGTCCGCTGCAGGTATTTTATCAGATATTCAGGTGGAATTCGTTTGGTTAGCATTATAATTATTAATGTGGAGTTTCACTTCTCAAATTCAGGAACATTTTAATATAGATTAAATGTTTACCATAACGTTGGATTCATCCAATTATATTAATTGTATCTGCGAGCACCACCCATACTTATAAAGGTGTGCTTCTTAGGTGGTAAGTTAAAAAAAAATAAAGTATATATATATATATATATATATATATATATATATATATATATATATATATATATATATACTTTTATTTTTTATTTATCAAATTTGTGTATATTAACCTAAAATATTGTCCTGGTGAAATACTGCCCTTCAGAATCGAAACGTATCTTGAAATGGATTTAGCCTCTGAGCGATCTGAATAGTAAGCTTCATTACAACCTTACTCTACCCCATCTCCTTCCCTCTCCCACTGCTTTTAGCCTCACAACATACTCCGATTGGGGATGCCACAATCCCACTGGTTTCAGATGGTTTGAATTAACCGGAACTCTTGATCGTTGTTTACTATAAAAAAAATGTATTAAAAAACTAAGTGGGTAAAAAAAATAGTCAAAGAAATTTTAAATCTTGCAGTCGATTAATGAAATTCAAAAATTCTTGAAAAAGTAAAAAAAAAAAAAAAACATTATAAGTTAGTTCCTATCAATTTAATATACAGTTTGATGAAAACTAAATATTATAAATAAAAGATTTTGACAAAACCCCAATTTTTTTAGGAAATCGACCTACGATATTTATGTACAAAGTTAACAAAGTTGACCCTTTTTGAATAGGTAAAATTAAGAATATTTTTTTCACCAAACTTCAATAGTGCTATATCTGCTAATCTTGTTTATCGTGTATTTTTATTATGTTATATTTTTTTGTATAGTAGGAAATCGTACCCGCTTAGCTAAAATTTGTCAAGCAAGAGCTTAGTCAAACAATATTACATGGTACAAAAATAACTACAATAATTATTAAGATATAATTTATATAATTAAATTAATAGTGCACCAATCGCTCCTCCCTTAACCTTAAAAATATATTTTTAGGGTGGATTTGGTTTGCCCAATAACCGGCCCATTAGAATTTATTTGAAATGGAAAAAGCCTTACTTAACGATGAGACTTACCTATCAACTATCAGTTTCATCTATTTCCTTCTCTTCCCACTTTCTTCATCTCATTACATTACCCAATTAGGGAAACGGTAGTAACGCTAGCTGCAGGCAGTTGGAACTCTTGAACATTACTTTTATTAATAAAACACGGACTTAGCATTCGTACTTCGCAATAACATGATGTTCGCCTTTATTAATAATATGCTTAATGACGTTGACATCTTCAATAACGTTTAAAAGGAAATGGTTTTGATCAATGCGTTTCTGGACACATGTCACTACACGAGTATTTAAATTAGTCGCAAACCTTCCTTCTTGAAAAACAGCCAAAACAATTAAATATTTACTAATATTGGCTTTATTAACTTTTAATGGGTACTTGCTATAAGTAGGCAGATCTTTATTTACTTCTTAAGCTTCTACCTGTACATTCCGATACACAATCTTACCTAATAGAGTAACATAGTCCTATTTTTCCCTAGCAAAGAGGCAAATTTGTGTTAGACAATCAGAAATTTGAATATTTTCTTTGTACCCAGACATAATTTCAAGATAGAAACAATTTCAAATAAGTGACGAGTTGTTTTAAATTTTATTTAGGTATTTTATTTTAGTTACTTGTATATCAAAGTTTAGAGAGTATTTAATTATAATTGACTTAATGATAGTATTATAACTTTTATTACTAATGTATTTAAAATGCTTTCTACAGGCTATTTTAAATTTATTTACTTTTTATGGTTTCCGGTAGCGCATTATAACATTTCATCCCATTATAAAGTAAGCTGTTTTGTTTCTTGGTTTTATTGTTTTTTGGTAGTCTGATTTCATTGCATATCCTTGTATTACCTCTGTGAATATCCAGGTTGTAAATAATTTTGTCAGAAAAATATTTTGTTAACAAGTTGTTTTTCATTTCATGTATAATATATATATATATATATATATATATATATATATATATATATATATATATATATATATATATATATATATATAAACAAATACTAAGTTTGGAGATCGCGCTTTCGGAGCTTCGGGGCCAAAGGCTTGGAATAAACTCCTTCCGGAACTAAGATATATAACGAGCCCAACAGAATTTCGGTTTAAACTGAAAATTTACCTTTCAGACTCTTACATCTTTAAATTCATTAAAAGAATCTCAACATAATCTGTCTTTCGACGAATCACCTTTAGATATACAAATTTTAACCAAATCCTGAACTGTACGAGAAATTCAGAAAATCCATTTTTTTTTTTTTAAAAATAAATAAAAATCATAATTATAATTGCAAGTTAATGAGTGCGTCTATCTGATAGGACCTGCCAGGTAAGAATGTTCCTGAATATTATCTTATTTAAACTAATAATTAAAATGTAATAATAGAAAATAAGATCTGCACAGTGCCATTTAGGTGATTTTTCAACAAAAACGACGCAATACAAATCATCCAAATATTATTATTATAATTATGTTTTTGATGTAGGAATCTGTTTCACTGTCAGCCAATTGAGTTTCAATGATATTTTCTGAGTATTTATTTTTCCTAAGTAAAATTCTCATTTCTGTAATTTGAAGAATTTGTAACTTATCTGTAAGTTATAAATTTCTTTTATTAAATCTTCGATTTGTAACTTGTTTTGTTTCCTATCATTATACAAAAAAAGAATCGCTTAGCAGTAATAATACACGTGGATTAATAATGAAGTTGTTAATTATAATTGTGGTTTTTCTAGAATTTTTTTGATGAATTCTTTCCAAATCCATGATTCTATGGATTTTCACGATGTAATGACAACACACTGTTCAATGACATTGACAAACAAAAACAGAATATTTCGTTAGACTGATTGATTTTCATGACAGAATTATATTGTTTATAACGACTTCAAATAAATACACTGATATTGAAGCGCTTGGTTTCAAATTTTAACGGTCACTGTTAATGAATGTATATAATTATGACTGATATTGAAATTCAACAGGCAGATATATAAAGTGGGGTGTAAAGCTTAAAAATCGTTTTATTGCGTAACCACTTAAAAATTAATCATCGTCAATGATTTCCCTTCAATTACAACGGCGGTCAATTGACGTTTCGTAACAAAATTGTATACAAACACTTGAAATGTTCATGGCGTTATGTGAAACTTATTGACGAAAATGGATCATACAAATTAAAAATGTACCACAAACTCGAAAACCTAATTAAGCGAAAAACCCTTGTAATATTCTGTAGGTTTCAAATACCATGGTGGGCTGGATATGTAGAATCATTAGTGTTTTAAAATCTAGTGTGCCGGAGGTGCCAATCGTCACCGGGCATTCATCATTATCTTTTGAGAAGTTCTTATCTTTTGAAACCTTTTGTTCGCATATTTAAATGAATCGTAATTTCTTGTCAATAAAATAATCAATCTATTGAGATATTTTGCATTGCGTTAAGTTCGGTACAGATCGAGTAATACGTATTTGAAGTTTGCTTTAGCAGTGCGACAGAAAAAAACGAATTTCAAAGTGGCATTTCTGTTTGTTTTTACAATAATCCCTTTTTCAGTTATATTTTTATTTGAAAGGAAATTTATGCAGCCATACAAAAATACAGTGAAATGACGAAAAAACCTTCATATTTCTTAATTTTTTTTGTTAGTGGCTTGAGTGAGAAAAGAAACAATTCTCAGAATTTATGTAGCTATGCCAGAAAAAAAACACTAAAACCCTTACATTAAAATATTTAAAAAATACAGAAATACACTATCGGAAAAGATAGCATAATTGTCAAAAATGTAGTTTTGTTAAACGCAAGTGAGTTATTATGAAATTACAGTAGGCAAGGTACGGCGGAAAGCGTACCTTGCGGGAATCCGGCATTCCAGAGGTTGAGAATTGATTTATAGAAAAGGAGATGAAGAAATGCCTCCACATCTCCACAACATTTCCTTAAACGTGGATAAAAAAATATTTCATCACATTATACATGAGTGACTTTTCCGTAAACATATTTGGCACCTCGAATCAATCGATTCACTAGTGAAACGTTTTGTAAAAAAAAAAGATTTTATGAGAAGAGGCATATTTGTCACAAGGCTCTCAGAAAAGGCATTACGGCGAGACCTTTCGGAGGGATGACAAAGAAAAACTAGTGGAAAAACTCTAAAACGAAGCCTGCTTAAATTGATATCTGTAAGCATATTTTCATAGTGGGAAATCTGGAATTGATTTGCCGCTCCGACGCCGGAAGTCAACAAGGAGGGGCTGGAAGTAATAATGGCGGCATAACAAAAGATCCGGTAAACGAAAACGCATGACAAATTGTTGCCATTTGGAAAAAAAGGCGCGAAATTATTGCGCGAAGGAAAAAATCGAAAGATTCCCGGCAGTGACAAATTACTCCACCAAATTGTGGCAAATTATTCCACGAAACCAAGGCTCTGGAGAAATATTAAGTGAGGGTTTAGCATCTCTCTGGGTAGGTTCTCCCTTTGTACATTTTTTGAAAAATGATACTACAAGCGTTCATAATATGAATTGTTATGACATGGCCAACAACACTTTTTGTTTGACATTTATAGACGATACATCTCGGAAAGATGTGTACCGTTAATTGAAAATATGTAAATCAAATTTCAACTTAGGGTTTTACGCTTTATCTGTGGGTAATGAAAAAAAATGTTACACTGCAACGCAGTGATTTAAAAATTTCCTATTATAAAAAGCCACCCAATATTTTAATTCTTCCTAAAACCAAGACTGTAAGTGAAAAATGTTGTTGCTAGAATAACCCGACGCTTCGTACCACTAAGTTACCAACCCGTCCATACTTCCATAAATTAAATTTTGGCTCAAATCCTTATCGTTTAAATATTAAAAAAAATACTATTGCGAAAATTGTAATAATTACCGAAAATATTATTGTAACAAAAAAAAAATGATATTAAATAAAAAATGAATAAAAATAAACCATAGGAATCCTTAGAGCACAGACGTCACTTGTTCTACCGGTATTTTAATGGAAGATGCTCCGAGGAACTTGCGTTATTTATCCCTTCAACACCGGTGCGTAGTCAGCCGAACTCGTGCCCAACATTTGTACACGGTTGACATGCAATACATGAGAACGGGTCGCTTTTACGACTCGTTCTCATGTTCAACAGCTCGGCTGTGGATTGATTCTCCGGTCTCTGTGTTTCTTCCCTCCTTCAACATGAGCCTTTTCAAGACCCGGGTTCACTCCTTTCTTTCCTCAAAAAGACCCTCCACACAGCATCCCCAAATGCGACATAGGCCCTGAGTGCTATGATTTCTCTCAAGGCCTCTTGTGTGGACTTAGTAAATATATATATATATATGTTAGAGACCTTAATGATCACTGAAGAAAAGAATAATATTTTGGTATGCATGATTTCTTTTTAACGTAGTAATAGCATCTAACTCGTATTATTTAATCTCTCTATCAACGCATTTTAAAAAAATCAGTACACGTTAAAAAGAAAATCCTTTATTTTAATTATCACACACTGGGCGCTTTTTTTAACCCCCGCAGCGCCCTTGAGGTGATTTTTCACAAGAACCGCGCCATACAAATTATCCAAATATTATAATATTATAATATGATGGTTAAAAAAATGGTTGCAATGTCTTACTAGTACCAAATACTAACTTTTCTATAAAATCTTGACTGGGTCAAACAAATTAAATTCAACTTTGATCAGACTGAAATAAAGGCATCGTTTTAACTTAACCCATAAAACAGAGTTCATCAATTTTCACCTCCCCGTTCTAGCAAATCAGAGATAATACAATGGAAAAATTAATGATTGATTTCAATAAATGTATTAATTAAATTATCAGGTTCAAAGATTTCGATGAAATCGGACGCAGTTTTTTCCCCGAAGAGTCTGAAGTGTTCCATGATATATATAAAAACGCACATTGAATGCAAATATTTTACGTAAATAATGATTATTATTGAATACTAGGCTTGCTTATTAAATTCGTCCCATCTCTTTTTGCTTAAGCCCAACGAGATCGGTATCTTCAATTAATAAGAAGTGATATAAAATTATTACGTAAAAATAAAATATTATTTTGAAGAAAAGAAATAATTTATAAATAAAATTAAAATAAATATGTATATTATTTTCTTGTGCACAATTCTATAAGCACTTGAATCTGTAGTTAATTCATATACGCAAAAAAAATTGAGATAGTTTTTTCTGGAGATTTAGGAGAGTATTTATTGTGATTTCTCTCGTAAAACACGTTTTAATTCTGGAAAAAAAGGAACGGCAAATATTTTCGCAAATAATGTTATAGCTTATATTAAGCTGCAACGTTTGATATGGGCAGAGCTTGAGTAACCAATTTTTAACCTATTCCTTTCTATTCCAATGGCAGCTTCAGTATTTTCGAGTACCTAAAAGGCTTGCAGAAAAAAAATCCTCCAAGATTAATCATTAAACATAGGAGACTATCATAAAACTCGAGACAAATATGCAAAAAAATCTTGAGGATATCGATCGTAAGAATAAAAGCATTTTGTATTTATGATGAAAAAAAAAGAAAAATATTTTCAATTATTTCATTTTTACAACTCCTTTACTTAAAAAAAAAGCTTTTCAATTTAATACCAACAAAACTCATTCTAAAATTATTTAACTCAGGACGGCATGGGTTAAAACAAAAACATTTATTCGTCACCGAGATGACAATTAGTAATCTTGCATTTCCCATATTAAAACACTTAAGCCCAAACTGATATCTTCACGAATGTGTTCTCTAAAATGGTACATATTGACCTTAAACCTTAATGTGGGCATCAAGGAAGGTGGCTATTATAATGAGAAAATACCTTCCTTAGAAAAGACGCCATTGAAAAAACAGTATATTGAATATATTACGTTAATTTGAAAGGATAAGAATATCTTCGATCTTGTGCATAGCATTTCTGGAAAGGCAAAAAGGCTAAAGCGACATATATGTCAAAATTAAGTTAAACATGCAGTTTTTCTGCATCGAATGCTCTTGTTTGATTCTTAAGGCTTTTGCGACCCTTCAGTCATCTAAAATATATTTCCCATTTGGGAGAATGCTCGACTCAAGCGACACAAGTTTGGTACTATTTTTTTGTCATTTAAGATAATCTAGTGAAAGCATTGAGTTACATGAGTCGTTTTTTTTCAAAATCCAACCAGGTACTGGAGACTTATGAATTTAATTGTAAAACAAACAAAAAACTGGAATTGATTAGTTTAAAGAAACTATTAGCTTTGCTTCTGATCCTAGAACAAATTTATGCAAAGATACTAAAGGAAACTTTAATAATGGAACATTTTACAAAATTTAATATTCATATTAATGTTCGGCTTCTCTGGAAATAACTTTACACGATTCCGCTGGAACGTTAAAATATAAACTGCAAAATAAAACAATTACTTTTAAATAGTGCAGGCATGTCGAAATTGTATTTTTCTTGCTGAGAAAAGTAAGTTTTACATTCCTGAGGCTTGCACAATAACCACGAATCTCTACCCGGTTAGTTTTTGTTTGTCTTTATTGGAAATGTTGGGTTTTCTCGTATTAGTATTTATTTCATGCAGATATAATATACTAGTTCCATAATTAACCTCATTGTCAAAATATTTGTTTTTTTCCAGGAATAGACTATTAACACGCTCAATTCTTGCCAGATTATGAGATTATTAAAATAATATTATAATCTCTCCAAAATAGAGCAATGAGAATTATACTTAGGCGAAATAGATACTCAAAAGTAACTTAAATGTCAGAGGAACTAAATTGGCTAACAGTAAAACAGATGCTAACATTAAACACATTGATGAATGTGGAACATAAATATAACAACATAAACATAAATGAAGAACAACTTGTTACTAAAATATTTTTCCGACAGAATTATCTACAATGTTGATATTCACAAATACAATACAAGGGCATGACAAGAAATTAGACTACCAGAAAAAAATAAAGCCAACACACAAAATAGCTTACTATATAAAGGGATGAAATCTTATAATGCTCTGCCGGAAACCATCAAAATTATGCTTCTCAATAAATTCAAAATAACCTGTAAAAATTATTTAAAATGCATATAAATCAAAATAATAAGTAGTATATAAGTTGATATATTATAAAAATAAAAAAGAGAATGAAATAATAAGCTACTTGTAGACTTGAATGTACAAAGTAACTAATATAAATTAAATAAATCTAATAAAAAAATATTTTCGTGTAATATAACTCACATTGAATTGAAAATTTATGTTGGGGTTTGAAATGTAACAGAAGTAGTTTTAGCGTGTTTTTAGTTTTTTTTAACGGTATTCCACACCACCGGTTCAATTTTCGTAAAGTATTACGAAGTTCGAGAAAAAATAGAAGATCAAACCCAGTTTTGCTATCCCGAAATAAATGCATTTGTCTATATTCACTAAACCTTAAAATTAACATCTTACCATCGTCGGTCGGTCAATAGGTCAGTTTAAGGTATCAGATAATTTATTATGTTATCTCAAAAAAGGGACAGTGTGGATTTAGGAAACAAATAAAAATATTTTTTACCAAATGTAAGCGCCCTTGAGGTGATTTTTCACAAAAACGGCGCTATACAAGTTATCCAAATATTATTATTATTATTACTTCTCCACAACCTTAGAAATTTTTGAAAACAAAATTTTTTTGATTTATTTTATTAACGCCTTGAAGACTTTTACATATAATACATCCAAGTTTGACAAAGGAGTAAAATAAATGAGAAGAATAAAACGTAAGAGCAAGAGTTTAAAAAAAGTTAGTATGTACAACGCAAGTATGTAAATATAGCGTAGGTTTTACAATTAGTTATATATTATCAAAGTAGATTTCACAAAATAGTGTATTACGTGTATAATACACAGCATTATGAATTTAAAAGAAGTTAGTGAGTAAGGTGTAAGTATGTTATTGCAGCGTAATGTAGTTACAATTAGTTATGTAGAATATTATTACAGAAGATTGTAAAAAAATAGTATACAATAACAACAATACCTTAAAACCATCGGTTTCCAAAATCAATTATTTAAAGCAGTGATTCCCAAAGTGGTCTATATCGACCCCCAGGGGTCGATTCCGACCTTCAAGGGGTCCACGTCAATGAAAAAAAAAATGGGGGGTGCATGAGACGTAAATGGGGGTCTACGGGAGTGGATTCCATTTTTAGTAAATTTTGTTGATTTGCTAGCACTTATTGGGGGAGGATTTTTTGTCGATTTGCTAGTACTTTTCGATTTCAAATCTCTACCGACTAGTTCTTTTTTTCGGAGAGGAATTTTTGTTGATTTGCTAGCACTTTTCGATTTGGAATCTCTGCCGACTAGTACTATTTTTTGACGAGTTCGACTACAATTGAAGTGTTCACCGCGAAAGGTTCATTTAAAAGAACTAGCAGTTCCTGAAGCGTTCACAAAACTTTGAAGTTTTTCCCAACGCTAAAAAAACTCAATACTAGGAAAGCAGGGGGTCTATACAAAACAGAAAAAATCGACAAGTGGTCTACTGGATAAAAAAGTTTGGGAACCTCTGATTTAAAGTAAGCCCCACAGTAAAAAATATTCTTTTGATACCTAGCAAGTTTGTGGTCTGAGAATTTCTGCAGTTCTGCAAGTTCCACCAACAAGTAGTTCTCTTGCCCCGTAGCATATTTTAGTCAAACTCCGGCCACAATTCTCTGAACCGAAATGCTAATCATCCCCGTCAAAAACACGCCAAATCACAATCGTACAACTTCAACGATTCAAGAACAGTTGCTTACTCTAACAGTGGTTCATTTAATTTCAAGTTTGTTGCTTGTTTTGATTTTTAATATAAGAGTTTTGTTAGCCTGAAATTGCATTTCATTGATTATTCAGTATTTGAAGTCAATTTATGTATTTTATAGCCGCTTCCAAAATGACAGGTGGGTAGAAACTGCGACAAGTAAGGTCAGTCAAATAAAATAAAAAACCAGATGACCGTCTTAATCTAAATCATGCATTTAACACGGACGTTATCATTTAACCATCTAACGTATGCTTCGATTTTACCACGTGTTACGATGTCTAACGATTGTATAAATACAAATTTGTCATTTCCGACATTTTTTTAATACGACTATTTTTACTGAAATAAGTCTTGCGATAAAACATGTTTATGTTTAAATACAAATTCAATTATTCTTATCTCAATTTGTTGTAAAATGCAAATTTACTGAACATCCTGTAAGAAATATTATTTTAGGAATAACCAAAAATCTAAGCTGGTTTTGAAATAGCTTACAAATAAATGATAGATTAAAGAATTTAAGTTACATCATGCAATAAGAGTATTGTCATTTCTGATGATTTAATAATATTGTGATGATTCAATTCCATCTCAGTTACTTTGTTTGTTTTTGCTCTAGGGCTCTATTACCAAGAAACAAGAACAGAAGTTACATAATGACAGCAAGAAATATGTTTCCTTCGCCGTAAGATAAAAATGTGGAAGATAATCTTTTCAGCGATGGATATACTACCATTTAAAATTCCCTTTACTAACAGCATTACAACGACTGTTATATGGAAAATAATAATAATTTATAGATATTAATAATAATATTGAAATTGGAAATAACCTTAAAGCATAAATGCTTATGCTTTTTTAAATATTTAAGCAATAATCTGATACACAAATATGAAACAGAAAATAAAAAGACAATGGTCATAACCGAGACTCCAACTCGAACCCTCTACTCTATCAAAGATGGCCCGGTTTTAAACCGGTCGAGAGCTGAGTGGACAAACGCGTCGGATTCCCACCCGGCCGTCGTACGTTCCTCTGCTGGCTAAGTCCTCCATCATTGCACAAGCAACATCTTCCGATTCTTATGATGGCAGTTGGAGTTTTTTTAAATATTGTCAGGTTATTTGTAACCCGGCATTGTCTGTTTTTCTTTAAAAAAAAATAATGGCTCCCAAAAATCGGAAGAAATAACATTCACGATTTTCAATGAGAATATGAGATCGATTAAAATGGCCCGATGGCCGAATTGGAAAAGGCTTTACTCCCGGATAAAGTAGAGGATCCGAGTTGTGACCATTGTCTTTAAGTTTTATGGTTTTTTCTGTTTCAAATTTGTGTGTTTTTCTTATTGAAATATTTTATAAATATTCAATAATAATAATGTTTGTGAGCCCAAAGCATGATATCATATTGAAAAAATGCACTTGTTTACATATAAACCATGTTGTCGAAATGATGTTGAAAAATTAGCAAAGGCAGCGCAATATGAGTTGACCAAAACAACACGCACATAGAAGTGGTGTATATTTTACACTTCCGAGAGTGATGTCCTTGCTAAACGTCATTGAGAAAGAGCATTTTTTTTTGCTCACGCCTATTTATCATTTTTATCGAAAAAGGAAGAAAAAGTAAACACATTTTTTGAATTTGAATATTCTAAAAGTTTTACAGTGTGTTTTCGTTATAACAAAAATAATATTTTGTTTGAAGTAGAATAACAAGTTTGAAACATGATGTAAACAAGCAATGCATGTGTGCGAGTAATATATTCTTGTCAACCTAGGCTGCGATACCTATAGGTACCTAAGTTTCATTAACTTTTCCGTCGATGCACTATGAAAAGACAAAAAATAATAATTTGGTCATATAACAAAATAACACTTGCTTTTTTAAATGAAAATATGCTTTAAAGCAGAGGTTCCCAAACTTTTTTGTCTCGCAGACCACTCGCCGATTTTTTTCTGTTTTGTATAGACCCCCTGCTTTCCTAATTTGTTTTTTTTTTAGCGTTGAGAAAATCTTCAAATTTTTGTGAACGCTTCAGGAACTGCTAGTTCTTTGAAATGAACCCTTCACGGTGAGCACTTCAATTGAAGTCGAACTCGCCAAAAAATAGTACTAGTCGGTAGAGATCTCAAATCGAAAAGTGCTAGCAAATCAACAAAAATTCCTCTCCGAAAAAAAAACACTAGTCGGTAGAGATTTGAAATCGAAAAGTACTAGCAAACGACAAAATATCCTCCCCCCAAAAACTTATTATAATTAACATAAAGGTAATTAGGGAATCAATGTCTATTATAAGAGAGTATTACGTAAGTTCGTACATAGGTACCATCTGTGAGGTAAATTATTACATTTGCGGGAAGTTAACATTTTGGTGACTGCCTGCCTAAATGGAATCCACTCTCGTGGACCCCCATTTACGTCTCATGCACCCCCAATTTTTTTTTCACTGACGTGGACCCCTTGTAGATCGGAATCGACCTCTGGGGTCGATATAGGCCACTTTAGGAATGACTGCTTTAAAGCTTTATGCTTTTCATTTTAATCATTTTAATGGAAATAATATAAATAATTTTCTACGAAATTATAATACAGAAAAAATCAGAAAATAAGAACATTAATACGAATACAAACATTAATAAATCAACAATATTAAATATAACGAATAGAAAATTCACCTGCATCCTAATTATTTCTCATAGATTTAGCACTTATAAGCAGCAACACATGAAGCAAGGTCACGTTATGCCTAGACACAAATAAATTAACAAAGACAATATATAAATATGATAGTACACAATGTTTGAGTAAAATAAATCGCATATGTCTTTTACAGAATTACAGCTTTCATAAATATGAAAAAAGATGTCAAGAAAAATTCCTATAAGTTAAGTTTTTCTCAATTATTCTCTGATTGGATTTCCGATACCTGCATTTAATGAATTTAAAAGTAATATAAAAAAGGAAGAAGTTTTTTCTTGATCGTATATAAAACAGTATGCATACTAAAAAGTACGATTACCTTTTAAACCTGACAAATATACAAATCTATTTCTGAATGATTACAGTAGGTATTTTATCCACGCCAGATGAAAACAATCGATCAGCTCTGTAAACCCACGAATATTAAAAGTTTTGATTGCAATCATGTCGGGGATGATTAAAAAACACTATGCAATGATCCGCATGTTTGTATAGTGAACACACCGTTTTGAATAAACACTGTGTTATCAGCGAGTACAACATGCTATTGCGAGTTTTATTAAAACTCATAGTTTGATTAATTAATTTTTTATGATTAAAAATAACACATTTAGAAATATGCAATAATAAAATTAATCTTCAAATTTTCTTGGTGACAAAAATATTTGTGTTATAAATGTAGATCTTATGACCAACAAAAAAGACTTTACGGCACGCCCACTGTTTTCAGCTCATAAACTCTTGAACGGTGTATTATTAAACATCATGTCTGAAATTGGATTTAGTATTTGAATTTATACGTCCATGATAATTTCACGCGAGGCCGCCAACACATACTTCTGTTTCTTCCCAGGTGCAGAATCAACTTAGCAATGAGGATGCCCCTGCGAAGACTTTCTAGGTTCATTAACTGCCTCGAAGGAAATACGGATATTTTTCGTATAACTTATAACGTGATATTCAGTTCCAACTATTTATATTATGTTCTTAATTAAAATCAATTATTTTTTTTTTTTAAATCATTTTCTCTATTCATACCTTTATTTTTGTATAATTTTGGAAGCCATGTTTCGTGTTTTTTTCGCTGTTGCAACGCATTGGTATACAACTGTTTTTACAAAAAAATAAATAAAATTCGAGATATGTTTCGAGATTGAAGAAAGTGGAAGGGATGTAGAAAGGTTTAGAAGTATCTTGCTCTTCAGATCTGACAACTAAGCCCGCCATATACCAATTCAAGTAACTTATTAATTCTGAATGGAGGTGTGTGGTATACACTTTCAAAAAATATATGTAATAGTCCAGAGGCTAAGTTAACTTTGGCTTCAATGTAAACCCTGTGCCAGAGTTTGTAACTTACGGTTTTATAGAATTTGTCAATGTAAAGGTTGTAAGGAAGAAATCGTACAAAAAAGTAAACTTGATTTAGGTTGGGCAAAAAAGCTTGAACGTGCTTGAATAAACCAACGTGAACACGAAACTTTAAAAAATATTTCTGTTCTCCAATTATCAGAGTGTAACATTATTTTATTTTATTTTATTTATTTTATTTTATTAACGCCTTTAAGGCTTTTACATAAATACATTTATTTAAATAAAGGAGTACAATAGATGGGCAGAATATAACATTAAGAGAAATTATGTAACAGATAAACTTAGTTCAACGATTTTCAAAACTTATCTGGAGTAAAAATTGTACACATTTCCCCATTGACTTTTTTTCTATTAAAAACAAACAAAAAAAGTAGTTTCATATGTTGCCCCACTAGCCATAAAGTCAGAAAACCCTCCGCACCATCCCTTACTGTCTGCAGGAAAAGGAAGTTGCGTACTACCCGCTACAAGGCTTTGAGTTCTAGCCGGTGGAAAAAAATGTCGCCGAATATCATAAGGACATTAACATTTTTTGCTCCAAATAATCTTAGAAATTACTAGAAAAAGTCTATTAGAAACGTCTTACTACCCCTGTTTATTTCTATACTTCTCTCTCTCTTTCTTGGGGTTCTCTATCCTGTCAACCTTCGACAGGAGAAAGTACCCGAAAAAGAATAGTGTGTTTTGTACAGACCTAAATTTACAAGTGTAGTTCTTCCACAATTTTTAGTTACAAAATTTCAAGTACACGATGAACTTTTATTACAAAATTTCAAGTACACGATGAACTTTTATTTTCCGCGTGCTTGCACCTTCAAATGGCAGCATTTTCAAAAAGAAACATTTCTTCGAAATCTATCTTTATTTTCGGTCATGAAGAAAAGAATTTTCTTCGGAGCGCAGGAAATCTTCAGTAAATATTTTGTGCTAAGCACAAAACGTTTTTGAAAATATCTCCTCCCTGTCGCATGGATTGCACAGGGTTGGCACAACAATGAAAACCGAATAAAATTTATATCACCTTGTGTTTAAAATCCATCGAGATATTTGAATTATATAATATTTTATTAAAAAAAGTTTAACCATGTTATGCTATATTATATCCTTTTTACATATAATATAACAAAAAATATATCAAGTGAATACCACACAAGAGTTCCAACTGGTTCCAACCATCTGGAGCTGGTGGGACTATGGCATCCTTAATCGGAGTATGTTGTGTGGTATTGGGGAGGAAAAAGAGGTGAGTTAGAGGAAGGATTTAAATTACTTGGCTATTCCGATCTGGTCACAAAACACGGCCAAAGCCATTTCAAGCAACTTTACTGAATGGCGGTTTTTCACCAGGGCGATACTTAGATTATCTAGCACTCTACCGACCCTGGTGTATGGCAGTGAAACATGGAACTGGCAGAAGGAGGATGAAAGCAGACTGAATGCTGTAGAAATGAGGTCCCTGAGACCTGTGTGCGGTCAAACCATGTATGACCGCGTTAGAAATATGGGTAACCGGAAAGAATGGAAGGCGCTAGGACGCTAAGATGGTTTGGACACTTAGAGCGGATAAAAGGAGATAGGAGTGTGAGAAGAATATATGATGCGAAAGTGAATGAAATAAAAACTTGACTTTCCGGCTCGACTCCGACGTCATAGAATCCATTAAAGATGCTATTTCAGACAAGATTGATAACAAACTATGTGTTATATCGTTTGTTCCAAAATCTCGTGGCGTCATTCAACAGTTACAACATGGGTATTTTAATGAGTTCAAAAGAAACGTAATTTATTAACACTTTTACTGTAAATAATTTTTTCAGTCGTACTCTAATCTCATTTCTTTTTTGTATATTAATTCTTTGAATATTATGTGAATAAATATAATTTTAGAATTAAGATAAATATGAAAATGTTCCTAAAACAAAACTTGGTACAGATACAGAAAATATTGTACAGATTTAGATATTTTTTAAATTACTTGTTAGAAAAAACTATATATAACAAAACAATACATTTCTATCAGTTTGTATTTTCAGTAATTACGGTAAGATATTTATGATATTATTATTGATAATTAAGAAGCACTACAACTAAAGAAAGCCATTAAAATTAATAGTCATATTCTTAATTATCAGTTAAATTTTCAAATTCCCGTAAGTTGATAAAATCTCATTATTCTTTTATCACATTCTCAGTTGACGTTTTTTCTTTTTTATTTCATATCATCCGTATCCTTCTCGCTGTGCCTTTGTTATAATTTAAATGTAATTGTACTGTTTTCTCATTGTTTTGTTATTTTATTTTATATTTTGTTCTCCCTCTGTATGTATATAAAACCGCACACTTTGTATTTCGTTGTTTAGTTTAATTTTGTACCCTGATGATGCTTAGATTCAAAACCGGTCGGTCATAAAAAATAAATTAATATCTGTGTTTTCATACAAATTTATTATTATATTTTCGTAAAAGATATTATTATTAAAAGTTTTAGTATTGATTTTTTTCTGGCAACCCTATTTATGGCAATTTTCATAGCAATAAGACCAATGGTTTAGACTTTCTATTCCAATACGACGTAGCCAGTGTGGCCATATTTTCCTTTATGCTGGGGCAAGTGATATCCTGCCAGTAGTTGGAAATCGAAATGTCAAACGCAACGTTTTTTTTCTTCACTCTTAGAATTTTGTCATAAAAAAACAATTCGCTATCTAGAATTTCTGAAGAAATGGTAAAGTGATGTGGGAATTTTATATGATCATTCTTTGGAAATGGTTAGTGCATTTTTTCTCCTAAATAATTACTTTTTTATGATATCAGTCTTAAAACTATTCCCTCTATGCGAATATAGGCGAGGCATTCTTAGAAAAAAGGCCAGGCAATATGTTATTTTATTTATAGTTTTTGTGTTAAGTTAGTAGAATTCAATAATAATATAAGTAACACTTAGAATAAATAGGTAACTTGATTTAAGTACATTTTACAGGTGAGCGTATTGCCACGAGATAATACCTTATAATCAACTAACGTACCTGGGTAATACATTAATGAATTTCCAGTGGTTAGTGAATTAATGTCGCATTGTTTTCAACAGAGGATAAATGTTAATAATGATACATTTTCATAGAAATCAATCACTTCGTGGTTTGACATATTTAATGAAAATGAAATTATAACTTTGTATGAGACCACAAATTTAATATTAATTTTTATGACCGACCGCATCGTCGGGGTTAAAAAATAAATTTAATAAAAAATACAAAGTGTGCGGGTATACTCGTATATACACAAAAAGGTAAAACACAATATAAAACAGAATAAGAAAATAGTGAGAAAACAAGAGAAAAACACTAAAAAATATTACAAAGGAACGAAGAAAAATAAATATATATTCGAAAAAAGCATTTATTTTGTGACTTGCCATATTATTTTTTTTTTTTACAATAACTCCACGCAAGAGGCCTTGAGGAAAACAATTTTCCTCAGGGCCTATGTCATCTTTGGGGATGCTGTGTGGAGGGTTTTTTTGAGGAAAGGAAGGAGTGAACTTGGGTCTTGAAGAGGCCCATGTTGAAGGAGGGAGGAAACGACCCGTTCTCATGTATTGAATGTCAACCGTGTAAAAATGTTGGGTGTGCTAAATATTAGTAAATAAAACACATAAACTTTGTTTAAAACCACTTTTATTTTCAATATTTTTTCGACCGGTTTCGGAAACACCCTTTCATTTTCAGGACAATATTTTTTTTCGTATAATCCTGAATAAAATTTTAACATCGTCCTAGAGATGGAAGGGTGTTTCCGAAACCGGTCGGCAAAAATTTAAAATAAAAGTGGTTTTAAACAGAGTGAATCTACTTTTATTAGGTAAGAAATATTTTTATATATGTGATGAAAAGTGTTTTTGTTTTATATGTATACAGATTTCTAGAATTCTTTTTGTAGACGGTTGATTTTGATGATTTAATATGATTAAGTCATGAAAATGATTTTATTTATTCTCAAAAGTAAGGTAAAACTTAAACAAATCATCAATACAATTCCCTAATTAGTCTTGGTCAGTTTAATCTTACAACATCACGAGTAAAATATCTAAAATAAACATAGTGTGTGCTGGCAGATTAAAAATGTAATTTATGTATACCTCCATACTTTGAACGATAAGCACTCGTAACCAAAAGGGGTGAAACCGGGTAAAGAAACAAGTTTCTATCAAAAAAAAGTTCTGTTTTATTATTTTGTATAAGCCGCACGATAGTCCCAACTGCTTCTAATCGTCAGCCAAGGAGACTATGACATCCCTTATTGACGTATTTTATGGAGCTGAAGAATGTGAGGAGGGGAAGGAGATGAGGAAAAGAAGGGGCAGGAAGAACCTGGATTTTCAGGGCTGGTCACCAAACACGGCTAAAGCCATATTAAGGAACTTTTTGAGTGGGCATGTTAGTATTTCACTATGGCGATACTTCAGTCTCAACGTGCCGCAAGGATTCTGTAATATTTATTATTTTGTAGATATACTCGTATACTCATACATACAGAGGGAGAACATAACATAAAATAAAATAAGAGGACAGTAAGAAAATAAATAATAATAATAAAATTGTAACAGTGGAACAAAGAGAAAGAGACAGATTATATGAAATGAAAGAAGAAGGCGATAAAATAATAATGATACATTTTATGAATTTTCGAGAAATATACCTAATATTAGACTACTAGACAAATTTAATTGATTAATAAGAATATGACTATTCATTTAAATGGCTTTCTTTATTTCTAGTGTTTCATTTTTTTTAATTTGTTACCATGACCAATTTACGGAGAATATGAGCACCAGTGCTTAAATTGAATAGATTGCTTTCTACGAAAAAAATGTTTAAAAAAAAATCGCATGCTGGGATTTTAACCCGTGACCTCTAGATTCGTAGTTGAGCGTCATAAGCCCTCAACCACGGAGGCAGTCAAGTACGTTACTCTCTGAAAACTACCCAGACAGGAAGCACACACCGAATATGTCCCAAATCGTTAACAATCAACTATTCCAAGAGTAAACCGAGAACTGAGAAAATCTTACGGAGTAGGAAGGAAGAAATATAATATTAATATATTTCTATCTCAGACATATTCGTATGTACACCGGCGTTGAAACCAAATAAATATTTATTCGTAAATATTACAGCATCTAAAATGTCAACAGACATCTGGGGGAATGTTACAAGGTTTGAAAATGCTTGTTTGAGACCCTAATAAAAAAATACCGTGAAAACAGTAATAAACTTTGAACAAAGGGTGGTGCAATGCATGTCTTACCCAGAAATGTAAAAATATAAGAGTTCACATTCTCACATAACCGTGCATTAGTCAGTGCAACAACTAAATCTGTGTTTCGAACTTTTGTTACATTTGAAATCGTCACAATTCAACGATTGGCGCTATTTTGTTTTTATCATTTGGACGTAGTTATTGATTTGTTATATTATATACGCCCGAGAGGGCTTTTAAATTAAAAGGTTTACAATTGACAATTAAAAAAATAATTATATGCACAAACAAAATAAGGAATTGTTGTAGAGTTGTAGAAAACGGTGTTTGAATACATAAAATGATTATGATAAATTAAAGAAATATGACCTTCTTGTATCTACATTCCGTGCAGTTAAATACATCAGCCACATCTGCATATGCATTGCCAACTACATGCAATCTAGGCACAAGCGAGTATCTAAAAGACTCAATCCTGATGTTATTGTTACAGCTAAATAAAATTTTGGATCGAGTAGTTTTCTTTGGAATGTAAAGCAAAATAAGGTTCAATAAATCAGGGCTGTCTATAATACCATTGACACTTTTATAAATGAAAATCAAGTCAAAAATAATTCTTCAATCTGAAAGTCTTAATAAATTTAATTCTTTCATATTATTAAGAAAGTATCCAACTCTTAACATATGAAACCAAGAAAAAGGCGTTTTGAAATATGACGATTTTAATAAAACCATTTCTTAAAGTTTATTCCACTATTTTTTAAATTTAAGACCTAACCGGTTTCACCTTGTGACGGGTATCTTCAGACTGGTCAGAAGGTGAATGAATTTGGTATTATTAAAATCATTAAAATGAAGCTCCACCACGAATTAACAGTTTCGAAATTAGAATTAATGAAAATATGACGATACGAAAGCACTAGTATGCGTAATCGGCATTTGTAAAGTGAATATAAGTGATTTTTCTTTCTGAATATTGTATATAGGTAGTTTTTAATCTATCAATGTATATATTTAAAAAAAATATGTATTTCTTATGTTATCCTCCATTTTATTATTTTAAAACTTCAATTTAAGTCAAATATCTAAAATGTGCATTAGTAAAACATTGAATTACCAAATATCTGTTGCATTTAGAGCTTTGATGTTTTCCAGACAGAAATCTCGAATTTATTTAAATGAAAACTTGTTAAACTCGATTTTGGCAAATTGTGTGTTGTTTATTAAATTCATATAAATTAATGTTTACTATATTTTCGGCACGTTCAAGTGTTAGAATGGTAGATACTCTTAGTATCGCCCATGTAAAAGACCACCATTAAAAATCAAACGTTGCTTGAAATGGCTTAAGCCGTGTTTGGTGATAAGATCTGAATAACCAGGTACTCCCCAAACTTCCTCTTCCCCATCTACTTCCCATTCCTACTATATCCATTCCGCCTCACAACATATCCTAATTAGGGTTGCCATGTCTCATTGGCTCTAGATAAGTTGGAGGTAGTTTCATACTTTTGTGCGGTATTCACTTTAAAATAAATTGATGTTAAGGTCACATTTTAGTTCAATTTAAACAATAAAGATGATTCGGGTAATAACCAACTTCCAATTAGGAAAAATTAACATATGACAGTTTTACTAAAGTAAAGCCCCTAAGGAGTGCAGGTTTTTTTATTACCCATTGATTTTGTTATCCCGAATATTTCAGTACATTATGGTGGATTATTTTAAAAGTATATTTCATCTACCAGAATAAGGAAAATATTTAATATTTTAAGGAGAATAACTCAGTCCTCGAAAGCAAAAGCCGCATAATATAATATTACTTTAACCATGTTATGAAAATTTGCCTGGCTGAATATTAAAGAGTTGCCCTCAACTGTCCGTATATGCGAGAGGTAATTATTTTTAAGCGAAATAGTAAAGAAGATACTAGGTCCTTATAATATTATTATTTTAGTTTGCCGCTTTATATTGTTAACTATTTTATACCTTCCCAGCAACCCTACTTTTGAATTTTTTTAATTGTATAAATAACTTCACTAACTAACTAAACATCACGCCGTTTCTCCGCAAGAGTAGGCAGAGAAGACGGATAGCCGTACAAGATGTCTTCGCACACATTCATTCACATTCATACATCGAGTCATACATACTCTTTTGTTATTCCGACTCTTGACATAACCCAAATCAAGTATTTGATTCATTCTTCCTCGGACTTCCCAGGCTTCTTCCTCCATTCACTTTTGCATCATGTATTATTTTATCTTTATTTCTACATTCCCAAAACATATATGCGTCACTTTCTTTATTCTTTTCTTTACGCTTACATCAGTCTTGCATTATTTTCGGATACGCACATTTTTAGCACAGTCGTACATGGTTTTACCACACATACCCCTTATGGATCTCATTTTACAGCATTTAGTCAACTTTCGTTGTTTTTTTACCAGTGCTTTGCCTTACTGACATATATCAGGGTTGGTATAAGCACTCTATTGCGGACTGCTAGCTTCGCTTTTTTTAACAATGTTTTATTTGCCCCAGCAGCGTTCAGTCCTATTATTTATTTATTTATTTATTTACGCCAATTAAAGGCTTTTTACAGAAAAAAATCATTAAAAAAAAACAATTTACTCATAAAAGGTGTAAGAATAAAAAATATATATTTTGAATGGCAGTACATCCAGATAAATAGTTTCTACAATTAATTTAACTCTACTAATTAATAATACTGCAATAAGGTAAACTTACAGTGTGATATTGACTTACTAAATATATCAACAACATCGTAGTATTTGTTCATCGGATGTTGAGTTTGTCACATAGGAGTGTTATATTGTGGAGGAGAAAAATCTTTATTATAAGTAAAGCAGAAAGCATTTTTTGTTAGTTGAAATTTGTTACAAAATAATAAAAAGTAATCGTTTTGTTTTCTAAAACACTGAACAAAACTATTCAAGCGAATGAAAATAATATTTAACAAAACAAGTATGAACCAACACTTCAGACAACCAACCACCATCTAAACACAGAGGACTTGCGAAAAAATACCAAAAGTTTCCACCATTTCTAAAATGCTTTACCAGTGTTTGCTTTCAGACGCCTGCAAATGTTTTTATTAACTTTTCCTTCTCAGCATTAGCATACAGTGGGAATTTGGTGTCGTGGAAAGCCAGGCGAGATGTAATGGCGGATTTTTCTTTTTGGAAAATATTTTCCGGAATTTTCCTGTCCGGCGAATGAAATGCTCCGCATGCCCAGACAAATACGTTCACATTGGTATGTTTGCTGTGAGAAAAATCACACTTTTGCACCCTTGTTTTAAATATTTCAGCTATTTGATTGTAAACTCGGACTTGGACAGAAATATACACTTTAAGCTATTTTATGTATACGTAAAGCTTTGACTTTATTTTTAAAAACTTTAATCATTAGGGAGTAGTAAAGAAGGCTGCTAAAATGTTTAAATCAAAACCACGAAAATCATCGCTCTGCTAAAGGTCGCGCAGTTAGATTTGACTCAAACAACATAATCTTATGATTGTGTCAATTGGTATATATGCATACCCTTTCGACAGTAATATCCTTCAAAAACGTCACTGAGAAACAGCATTCAATCTTACCTACTATATTGTATTGTCAAATTTTAAGAATCGAAAAGTTCTTTCAGTTATTTGAAAAAATTACCGATGTCTTATTTTATTTTATTAAGAATGTACCATTTTTCATTTTCACTAGGATTTACTTTTCTTTATTTACATGAAACGTTTGATACATGCTCTATGCAAATATCACAAACGTGTAAGCACTGGTTAGAGTGGACCCTGGCTGCGATGCCTATACTGCTTTCCAATGAGAAATATGAATTATTTTTTACTTCAAATAACTACTTTAGTACTTTTCGTGAAACAATAAAAAAATTGTAAGGTTCTTTCCTACTGGTTTCAATCCTTAATATACTGCCTGATAAAGCTTTTGCTATCGTCAAAAGCGTTGGGTTCCCACTCAGGCGCCACGGGCTTAATCTTTTTTCTAGCTAAGTCCTCTATCAATTTTGATGATGGAAAACGGAATTCAAAGAATGTTAGGGTGTTCGTGAATAAAAAAATTTAAACCTCAATAGATGTTATACTTGATAACGCCATCAAAATTGGCTAAACACTATTTTTGTAATTACAATGAGGAAGTAATGTTACATCTAAAACTTTGAGAATTGTCATTCTTTGTCCTGGAAATAGCAAAATGGCTCACATTAGATTAGGGTGATAATTTATTACGAGTACGAGATATGAACAAAACTTTTAACAATCAATTAAAATTAACTTTTTTTGTTTTTCATTTTCCCTCTTTTTTCTATATTTTAATTTATATTCTTCTTTAGTGTTATAACTGTATTACAAATATAATATGCCAAATGTATGCAAATCACGTAATGGCATGATTAGTTTCTTTGAACAGGCATCTACCTAGTCAGAAACTAATGTTGACTAGGTCATAATGTATTCACACTTGTATTGCAGCTTACCTTCGATGCACGTTTGTATGCATCACAATTCTCGTTAACATTTCGACTTATTTCTGAAGATTTATATTTGTATATAATGTATTGATGTTTTATTATTAGAAATGTTTGAAAGCAAATTTAAAAACTGTTGGCTTATTTAATTATAACGGTCAAAATTATTGGTTTTTTTTCGATGCTTATAATTCGTAAAACGAGCAGAAATTCACTAAGGGCGCTATTAAAGCTATGTTGTAGAACCAGGAGGCATCGCATAACACCCATCAAAGAAACCTTATAATTTTAATTAAAAGTGCTAGAATTCTGCTTTAGAAAAATAGCTAAATCATAGAATATAAGACAGTAGACCTATGAACGGCCGCCATGGTTGAGTTGTTAGACGCTCGAATACGAATCCAAAGGTCGCGGGTTCAAACCTGGCGTGCGCAAAAAACTTTTATTTAATAAGTATGGGTCATAGCACATTTAATTCATATAAAAACAATATGAAGTATATTTGGGGCACGTTCCAGATTGGAAGATACTCTAAAAATTGCCCTGGTGAAAGACCACAATTCAGAATCGAAACGTTGCTTGAAATGACTTCAGCCGTGTTTGGTGACCAGATCTGAATAGCTAGGAACTTCCCAACCTTCCTCTTCCCCATCTCCTTTCTCTTTTCTCTTCTAACTACCTTCAGCCTCACAACATATCCTATTCGAGAATGCCATAGTTTCACTGTCTGTAGACGGTCGCGAGCAGTTGAAACTCTCGTGCGGTATTCATATAACAAAAAAAACAATTGCCCATTTGACCTATTGACGAAAAACTTGCGGTGGCATTGCAGAACGTTGAATCATTTAATTAAAATTCCAGGGATGTTTGAATTTGCTTAAGGCATTTTCTATAATTTTCGCACAGTTAAAGCCCCCTTTCCTAAACCTTTCCATTGTTCTTATATCATCAATGCAATATTATTTAATCGCGTTTTGAAAATTCTGTAACTTAAGTGCGCCTTATTTTTTTTATTCTTATCAAGTTTGGTATGTGCTGCCAACAGCAAGAGGCGGTAGGAAATGTTGGGGATTCCTAATTTAACGAAATTTGTGTACAAATTATAAAATGATCATCATAAAATACAAAATGTTTAAATTGGATAATTTTTCGTCTTCATAGTTGTTGGTATTATTAAAATCATTAAAATGGAATTTCACCAAAAATTAACAGTTTGAAAATACGAAATAATAAAATGATGAACGGTATATTTGAGGCACGTTCTAGAGTGATAGTTACACTAAATAACTCTCTGGTGAAAGAACACCATTCAGAACCGAAACGCGGCTTGAAATAGCTTTAGCCGTGTTTGGTGATCAGATCTGAATAGCCAGGTACTGCCCAACCTTCTTCTTCTCCATCTATTTCCCCTCCCCATTACCTTCAGCCTCACAAGATACCCCAATTGGGGATGCCACCGTCTCACTGACTCAATATTGGGAGTAGTTGGGACTCTAGTTTGATATACTGTAAAACAAACAAACAAAAACTTACAGAGAATTGAACCCAAACTTTCGATCACTTTGTTCTTTTTTTTTTACGTAAATACCGCACAAGAGTCTCACCTGCTCCCAACCGTCTAGAGCCAGTGAGACTATGGAATCCCCAAATAGGGTATGCTGTGAGGCTGAAGGTAGTGAGGAGTGGAAGGAGATTGTGAAGAGGAAGGTTGGTAAGTACCTGGCTTTTCAGATTTGGTCACCAAACACGGCTAAAGCCATTTCAAGCAACGTTTCGATTCTGAATGGTGGTCTTTCACCAGGGCGATACTGTGAGTATCTGCCACTCCGGAACGTGCCGCAAATATACATTTTTATTATTTTTATATGAATTAAATGTGTTATGACACATGTTAATTAAATAAAAGTTATTGACGTACGCCGGGTTTGAACCCGCGACCTTTGGATTCATAGTCGAGCGTCTTACCACTCGACCATGGAGGCCATCAATGTAAGTCTACAAATCAAATTTGTCAAATATCCTTTCTTTCTCCTTCCCGTGGAAGAGAATCATAATTTTGTATCAATAATGATTAAATCTATATTATTATTCATCTACATATCAGATCAAAGGAGACGATCCATCAGGATTTTCGTGTTAATAGAATGTCCAACAATTTTTCGTGCTTTGTTACTTTTAAAGATAAGCTTGTTATTTTAACTTGTATTAATTTCACAACTAAATTACATGAGCACATTTTGTTTTTTTTAGCCCCTTTTCGATGTAATATTTTTATTGTTTTTTTTTTCGAAGTTGTGATAACATGCTCTTTTTTTCATTACTGTCATACTGTGTATATTCGATTCACAATATTTGGTATCATATTTTATTTCGCCTAGTCTATTATAATATTATATATTTTATTTCATCCAGCAAGTTTACTTATAAATTCTAAGGTTATCCAAAAGAAATGAGTACAACCTACAAGCTTAGCCATTTTCTCAAGGAGAATAAATATTTTCATTATGTTCCAGTTGGTTGGAAAAAATAATATTTCAATAGGCTCAACTTAACAATATGTATGAAAGCGTTAAAAAATATTGATGAAGGCATTTTTTAAATTTAAATTCAAATTGATGGTCATTTTAATTCATTTTGACAAACTCCATGGTCGAGTGGTAAGACACTCGACTACGAATCCAAAGGTTGCGGGTTCAAACCCGACGTTTGCCGATAACTTTTTATTTGATTAATATGTGTCGTTACACATTTAATTCAAATAAAATAATAAAAAGTGTATTTTCGGCACGTTGCAGAGTGGTAGATACTTTAAATATCGCCCTGGTGAAAGACCAACATTCAGATTCGAAACATTGCTTGAAATGGCTTTGGCCGTGTTTGATGACCAGATCTAAATAGCCAGGTGCTTCACAACCTTCCTCTTCCTCATTTCTTCCCCCTCCCCACTACCTTCAGCCTCACAACATTCGGGATACCAATTGGGGGTACCTTAGTCTCACTGGCCTAGGTGGTTGGGACCAGTTGAAGAGAGTGAACAGCACCGAGAGTTGTAGAAGATATGATACAGATACAAATACATTGATTTATTTATGGTATCAATGTTTTGCTTTAATTAAAAGAGGACTCAGGTATATTAAGCAACTAAATGTGTTACGTCGCGGAATAGCCGCACACTTTTAAACCTGTGCAAAAGATTATATCAGAGAAAACTCGTGATTTTTACAGATTCACTTACCTTTTAATTGCCCTCCCGGTAGCACTAGCGGATAGAACGGGTTTGTCGTGTTTGAAGATCATTTATAACAATTTAGAAAGGATCTTCTTCTTCTCTGTTTAAGTTGGGAGTTATAGAAGGGACACATACTGCACAGGGTTTTAGAATTTTTAACAATAATACACTATCGCAAATAATCTCTTGGTTTTATTTGAGAAATAGATATTTTACGCCAAGAAAAAGCATGGTAAACTAAGTGGATAACGTTAGAATTGGATACTCTCAAAGGCAAACTATTGTACTAAATTGTTTATTTATCACCGGTACTGAAAAACGCGCGGAAACTTCGTGCTTGGCCGCTCTGGACTCAAAGACCCCGCAGCTACGGTGGGTACGAGCCAAAAAATCGAGCTAATCGCTCGTCGATGTCAGCTGCGGGGATCGTAGCGTCTCTTGTCTAACTCACGGCACCCGATTATCACTCACAATTATTTATAGAATTTGAAATTTTACAATAGGCGGCAAACACTGTTTTACTACCTCCAGCCTCGATTCGCGGTCTAATGTTAATTTACTCTCCAGGTTATTCCGGCCAAGCTTGTGCACACTCCCCGCCACCTTTTATTTTTTTCAAGGAGACCAATAAACAACATAATAACGCCATAATAAATAGATTTTAACGAGCTCGAAAGAACAAAATCGCAGTTGACCGAATTTATCGTGCCACATAACAAATGAAAACCTCAGAAATGGTGTTCCAAATGTTATGTAACCATATTTTCGTAAACATTAACTTTAAACCCCGTCTGTTAATATTTTAAGGTACTCAACTTAATATTAAAATCATTCTATTTTATTACGTACGGGCAACCCCAAAAGGGGGGGAGACTCAAGGCCGGAGTCTACCCGGCGTCTCGCGCGCGGTTACCAGCTCTCTTGGCATTAGACAGTTTTACGCAACGGACGTACTCACCTCTGAACAGGCCCTCCCGCGCTAACATCAGGACATCCGCAAATCCAGCCGACGCTTTAAGCCGCATCCGTGAATCGAGTCTACTACGATCGCCCCGGGTATCGTTAATTATAATTTGATTTAAAAAATGCCCCTTACTTCATTTAAGCTCATGGTGTCCACAAAGAATTAAAGCTTTTCCTATTAGCGTAATTTCCTTTGCTAAAATATAAGCCTTTCATTCAATGAGTTACTACAGTAAACGAGACGGCGCAAAATTTTAACAATCATATTTATGGCGGATTTGATTAATCTTTTTCCGGAAGATTCAGACAGTGGTTGTCGCAAAGATCCTAAGTGATTCTCCAAAAAAGTAATTAAAAACATAAGAATGAAGCATGATCAAGCTTAGAAAACTGTAGGCCTACAGAGTGAACACGATCTGTTGTTACACTATGGCGAAAGAAAACCAGGAATATCTGAGCTCGGGTGTGGCTAACGCATTTAATGGTAATTTTCAATCGGTCTACAGTATAGCCCTCCACTTTTAGATTTTAATAAAACGGTTATATTTGATACCGAAAAAGCTTTAAACATTGATTTGGGTATATTTATCGAGTCCCATGCTATGAATTCCATTAGACGTATGAAGAAGTCACACTCCTTCCACCTTAATTTAGTTCCCGTTATTTTTTTAATAGAGATTGCGCCGAGTTCTTTACAACACCACCATGTTATATTTTTGATCTAGCTATTCAAACTTATCAAGAATTATTAATAGTTGAAAATTGACCTTTTTTAAAAAATGACTCAAAAACAGTCAATAAAAAAGTAAAATCATTTCAATAGAGGAATATTCACAGAAACCAATCTGGTTGTATTCACCAACATGTTTCTTAGCCTCTAGGTAGTGAATACTCAGAAAACCTTTACAAAACTTGCACAGATGGGTTTATTTCTTCAAATGCTAGCATTTCTTGGAAGTTATTTCTAATATGGAAAACATTTTATCGCACACGGAATATTGCTTAGTTTTTTTGGGGCTCCTCAAGGGTCATTTTTAGGGCCACAACTCTTATTTATTTCAATTAATGACATTGCTGAAGTTACCCATTTTTCTTGTATTCTCATTTTCGCTGATGATCTTAAAATATTTCTACAGATTGAAATAGCTTTCAATGTGTTTGATGATCATGTCTGAAAAGTCAGGTACTTTCCAATCTTGATCGTACGCATCTTATTTTCTTTTACACTACCTTCAGCTTCACCAAACATTGAAAATACACCGTCCTTCTGGCTTTGGACAGTTGGGATTA
Organism: Drusus annulatus; assembly: GCA_022651775.1. NCBI lineage: Eukaryota > Metazoa > Arthropoda > Insecta > Trichoptera > Limnephilidae > Drusus > Drusus annulatus. The sequence goes on from JAGWCC010000186.1 coordinate 874,158, forward strand.
TTTGGACTTTAATCAGGTATTATTATATCACATTAAGAACACAAAAAGCCATCACATCATAATTCTAAAGAGTATTTACGAGAGTGATGTAGACCATTTCTGTATCAAAAATAAATGACAAGAATAGGTCTGTATTCAGAAACCAAGTGAAAATTTACGTGACTCACCTCTGTATGGAATTACCTACATTAAAAAAGGTTTCATTTCCCCTTTTCCCATTAAGCTGACCCTCCGATCAGCAATGTCAATAAGGTGAACAATTAAGTAATTAAAAACTGAACACAAAGCGACGTACGCAACTTCTATCACTGGCTTGATAAAGCCGCATTTACACAAAATATTAAGCCAATATGTGCCCAGCTTAGATCTTGACTCTATGCCCAATCTACATTAAGGCGATTAGGTTTGCCCGATAACTTGATGGGCCAATATTTACCCTTGCCGGGACTACGCCGGAGGGACCGTTATTCTGTGTATTTTATGCCATATTTTCGGCTCGATCCTGCGGCATTCACCCCACGGGGCTTGTTTGATGGCGGATTAAACCAGACCCGAGGCAAAAATCACGAACGGCGGAGGCACCGGTTTTGGACAGGGATTTAATTAACAATATTAGGATGATAAGGCTTAAAACATTTGAGTTCGAAAACTCATAAAAGCCTTGTTTTGAACATTTCTCATTAAGGGATATATCTTTAAACGTACTAAAAAAATAGAATGCTGTATAAACGAGATCTTGAGGCGTGTGTGAGATAAACCATGTATGACCGTGATAAAAATGTGGATATCCGGTAAGAATGCAAGGCCGATATAAGCGTAATGAATAGGATCAAGAAAGGAATACTCAGATGGTTTGGGCATGTACAGTGAATGATCGAAGAAAGGAGTATTAAAAAGTATATGACGCGAAAGCGAATGTAACAAGGAGTTTGGTACACCCGTAGAAGACATGGCACGATCAAGTGAATCAAATACTCAAGTCGGGCCATGTGCAGAGACAGAATAACAGAAGAGTATGTATGAGATGATGTATGAATGTGAGTGAAGCAAAGAGTGTGTGCCAAGACAGAGTTGTATTTTTAGAAATATGATTTTTATAGTGAATACCGCACAAGAGTCCCAACCGCTCTCAGCCGTCTAGAGCCAGTGAGACCATGGCATCTCCAGTTGGGTTATATTGTGAGGTCAAAGGTAGTGAAGAGGGGAAATAATGGGTAAGAGGAAGGTTAGGAAGTACCTGGTTATTTAGATCTAGTCACCAAACACGGCTATGTTAGTTGGTGTTCTATTTCATATTTTATTATCACTATAATGTAATTAAATAAAAACATGTTCATAGCTAACAATTAGGGATTATTATACATACAGACATATCAGGGATTAATTGAAACCGGAGAAAATCTAGCTTCACAAAAGGTGGGCGTTTAATTTGAGGCTTGTCAAAAATCATTAATAGTGACCACCTGCTGACTGTCTACCTCGAACACTTTAATTGGGTAGCCACCTCTGAGGTAGAGCTCAACCACTTTGTTCAATCAACTTGTTTAACCCCATGCAGAGGGGGGTGGGTGACTGACTAGCAGCCCGTTGTTAAGCGATTGAAGTCACCCTCAAATGCATAAATGAATTGTTGACGTGCCAGTCTATCTATAGTGAATAAGAGTATTATCTAAGGGATAAGATAGATTAACATCGCTTTTATGCATTAGACTTTTTATTATAGACTTTCTAAATGGACAACGTCACGGACCAGAGGGGCGAACCAGTGTCGCAACCTTAAGCGACTGCCTACAGGTGGCGTTTAGTGATGGCAACATAAAGTTAAATAAAACAAAGAGTAGAACATCCGTTAACGGTGGGTGTGTGTAGCATGAGAACGAATCGTTTCTCACACTCGAGCTTATAAAACCGCTCACATGTTTGTTTTTTAGATTTATATTTTGTATAATAATAATAACATTTAACTTATAAAGCGCAGTTTTGTGATATTTCACATCAAGTGCCCTTCATACGAAATTAATAACGTTAGCAAGAATAACTAACAAGGAGAAAGTGTCATATAATATGTATACAAAATTAAACTATCTAAAATCATGATCGTTATCTTAAATCATGAAATAAATAGGTTCAGATATGAGTATAACAGTGCATGTGAACATCAACAGATTAAAATACAACAATTTACCAGAAGCTAAGAGTATGAAAATCCAGATGAAACATTTGAATTCATATTATTCTCATTACCTATTGAACAAATTAATTATACTAGCTTAGTGAAAATATTAAACATAACTAACTTATCTTGTAGAAGAACCATTAGTGACCTAGTACTCTTATTCAAACTGGTTAACGGTGTACCGGATGCACCTGATTTAAATAAGCTGATAACGTTCCGTGTGTGATCGTGACACAAGACTTTCTGAGCTGTTTCATGTTAATTCATCAAGAACCAACTATGCAATGAACTCCCCAGTCCAAAGGTTACATAGGCTTGGAAACCAATTTAGTTATGTTGATATTTTTCTGTATTCAATCATGAGATTCAGATCGGAGTTGTATAGCTACTCTTCACAAATACTTCACTAAAATATACGAGTCTACCAGATAATTGTGAATATGTATTTTTCTTTTCTATGTTTTTTTTGTATTATTGTAATTTTCATATTGCATTTTGTATTTACCACTGGTTATATATTTATTTTGATTTTTTCAAGAAGCATGTACTTTTTGTTTTATTTTTTAATATATCATGTACTATCATATAATACTTTACCTGTCAACATCAATACATTGTACAAATTTGTTGTAAAAGCCCACTAGGGCGTTAATAATAATAAATAAATAAATATTAACATATTTGTTAAATAAAATAAAAGGAAATTAGATTGAGAACAGTTAACATGTTTGTACTTAAAAATATAAATATTCAAGTATTACAATTAAACGATTCTAAATATAACAAGAAATAATAAATATTTTATGACAATAAGTATAGGGTTTTCACCAAACGCATCTTCAACCTTCACCTCGCAGCCGTCGTATTGTCGTGTTCTGTATCTTATTCGATTACAAGCATAATATCGTATTCGCCGTGACTCAAATATATCCATCGTAAAGGCCAACAGTTGTTTAACCTGTGCTAGTGTTATCTCGTGGATCTATTATATTTTTGCATTGTTTTTTGGCGTTACAAAGTTTTTGTTTAATTTGTTTTTCTCGATCATATGTGACAGTGTAGTGTTTACAAAAGTAAAAGTGCGCTGATTGGCCGCATTGATTATGAGCTCACTTTAAAGTGCTCCTATTGGTGCTGTCATTCAATTCTAACCAATCGCCGCTTATTAAACTTTTGTGGAACTGTTAACTATCCTGTTTACAAATTGATACCTGTGATTCTTTGTTAAATATTATAACTTACGTATTTATGTAAGCATGGGTAAAAAAAAGAATTTTCAAAGTAAAGGAGGCCCCACTATTGCTTCACCTTACACTTCCCACTCTGATGAATCTGATTCTGACGCGGAGGAAATTGAGGTGAAAACTGACACTGAACTCAGCAATCCATCAGGACTCAAAATACTTTGTGGGACACAATCAGCTCTGAAAGCCTTACAGGATGCTTTGGCTGAAAAACCAACCAAAATTTCTAAATAACAGCAGCTAAAGGTGTCTCTGAACGTAACCAATGTTCTTGGATCAGTCGCCCAACTATTGCTAGAAAAAGAAGAGCTTAGAGGAGAACTTAACTCAGCCCGAACGAGCATTAAGGTCTTGCAGGCTGAAAAATTGATGTCTGATAATCACACTAAGCAACTGCTGGACAAGATTCAGCAACTTGAATCTGATCTGGGGCGAGTGATGCGTCGAGTGGCTGATGCGACAGAAGCTAGCCTTTCTTTCGCTGAAGTCACAAAGAAAAAACTGCCAATGCCCCCACCACTCACTCGTACCAGCATCCCGATAGGAAAGCCGAGACCTTCTGTCTGTTTTTTCCCCAAACTTACAGATGTGAATGACAGCGATGCTACTAAAAAAATAATCAAGGACATAGTTAAGCCATCGCAGCTTGGAGTTCGCATAACGGGAGTAAAAAATATAAAAAAACAAAGGCGTCATCATCCACACTGCCAGCAGCCAGGAACAAGAGCGGCTCTTAAATGCTTCCATTGTAACCAGCTCCAACATGCTGACTGCCTGACTTCCGGTCAAGAGGCAACCGCGGGTGATTTTTTTTAATGTACCGCGTGAGCTTTCTGATGAGGGCTTTCTTGAGAAGGCACTTTCCGGAATCTCGGAAGTAAATGACATGTCAGCGTGTATTGGCCAATGCAAACTTAGTCATATGGCTGGACCTCGAACCGGACTGTCTTGCCATAGAGTGTACACGGTGCCCGCTAACATTCGCCATGCGTTGGTGCAGCAAGGACGTATATTCGTGGATTGGACCGTTTGCGGCGTACGTGACTTTATAGGACTTACTGTTTGTCTGAACTGCCAAATGGTCGGACACTCGCACAAGTTCTGCACAGCAACTAAGAGGTGTGCCCACTGCGGAGAAGAAGGACATGCGCGTGAGGTCTGCCCCGTCGCTACTGCAGCGCCTAGCTGTGCCACCTGCGCACGTTTCGGTAAGCCTGCCAGTTCCCGTGCACACCCCACAGGACACAAGGATTGTCCAGCCTACAAGGCTGCTTTACTCAGGGACCTCTCCACTATCGACTATGGCGTCTAATCACATCACAAAAGATGGCGATGAACTGACTATGAATACATTGAATATATTTTACCAAAATGTGAGAGGAATTCGCACGAAGACCACAAGTGTACGTAATGACATTTTAATTAATAACTATGATATAATTTGTTTTTCCGAAACATGGTTGAACTCAACAGTGTTTAGTGAGGAAATATTTGATGAAAGGTGTGTCATATTTAGAAGAGACTGTGAGTCTACCAAATCTGTTTCTAAGGAAGGTGGTGGAGTTCTAGCCGCCGTTTCGAAAAAACTTTTTATATCAAGAAAAACTGAATGGGAGAGTGACAATGAAAATTTGTGGCTTGTGATAAGATCCAATTCTCATTCCAACTCGCTCATTTATATCTGCGTTCTCTATATTCCACCCAGTGTAACTGTTGATCATTATTGTAATCAAATTGTAAAATTACAAGATCTGTATTTGAAACATTCAAATTACAATTCACAGCTTATAATTGTTGGTGATTTCAATCTCCCTGAAATTAAATGGTCACCTGAAATTTCATATAAGAATAATGTACTTTCTCCTTCTAACTATAAAAGCCAAAAAGCACACAGTCTTGTCAACCTATCCTCAATTTGTAATTTATACCAATTCAATTATATACTCAATAGAAATAAAAATTTATTGGACTTTGTTTTATCTGATAAAGTGAACATAGACATATATACAGCACCAGGTTTAGCTAAACTAGATCACTATCATCCTTCATTTGAAATTAAGGTAAAACAAAATAAAAAACAATTTTTAGAATTGAATAAAAATGATTCAAAATACAACTTCAGGAAGGGAGATTATGATGTATGTCGACTAGACCTATTGTCCGTTAATTGGATAGCTCTATTTAAAAATAAAAATGTTAATAACATGGTACACTTGTTCTATGAAAAGTTATATGAAATAATTGACAAAAATTTTAAAAAATATATTTACAAATCAAAAAGTCAATACCCAGCATGGTTTAATCACCAATTGATTGCTCTTCTTAAGAAAAAGTACAAGGTTAGACTTAAGGTAAGAAACTATAACTTTCCATCAGATTATAGAGAATTCTCCAAATTAAGAAAAATGTTAAAAACAATGCAAAAAGAATGTTATAAATCTTACATCAACTCTGTTGAAAGTGGTTTGCAAGATAATATAAAGGTGTTCTGGTCATACTCAAAATCATTACGAAAAACCAATAGTATTCCTAAAGTAATGCATCTTGATGATATATCCGCTAATGATGGAGAACAAATAGCAAACATGTTCTCTAAATATTTTTCATCTGTTTATACCGGGTCGAAATCCCCTTGTATAGACTCGAGGCCAAACATTATTAAACACAACCATAGCAATCTTGGTAAAATACACATTAGTGCAGATGTAATAAAATGTTTTTTGAGTAAAATAGATTCCATAGTGCAGATGTAATAAAATGTTTTTTGAGTAAAATAGATTCCAACAAAGGTCCTGGACCTGATAAAATCCCTCCTTTATTTGTCAGTTGCTGTGCAGATTCTTTATGTTTGCCGCTTTTTATTATTTTTAATGAATCACTAACCACTGGAACATTTCCTGACTTGTGGAAAGAAGCACATGTAGTACCAGTTTTCAAATCAGGTGATCAATGTTTAGTAAAAAATTATAGACCAATCAGTATACTTTCATGTTTTGCTAAGGTTTTTGAATCTCTAATATATAATAATATTTTTTCTCACTTTAAGCCCTTTCTCTGCACTAGACAACATGGGTTTGTTCCTCACAGATCTATCAATTCAAATCTTTTAGAATTTTGTAATTATGTCTGTAATTCATTTAATGAAAGATTACAAGTTGATGCAATTTATACTGATTTCCAAAAAGCTTTTGATAAAGTTAACCACTCCATCTTACTAAATAAGCTTGATCAAATAGGAATACATGGAGATCTTTTTCGCTGGGTGAAATCATATTTGTATAACAAAACACAACTAGTACTCATTAATGGATACAAATCATCCCATATAGTTGTAACTTCTGGTGTACCACAGGGATCGAATCTTGGCCCCCTACTTTTTCTCATATTCATAAATGACCTGGGTTCAAAATTACACTGTGATTATGCCTTTTTTGCTGATGACCTTAAAATTTTTCGTAAAATTAAGTCGATCTCCGATCATCAATTGCTTCAGAATGACCTCAACACACTCAATAACTGGTGTATTGACAATGATATGCACTTAAATGTTGATAAATGTTACACTTTAAACTTCACTCGAAATAGAATTACAAAGAACTTTTCCTACGTCATTAATAATACTATCCTTAATAAAGTTTCTTCGATAAAAGATCTAGGAATCACTCTTGATTCTAAATTCATATTTGATGTTCACATTAACGACATTAAGTGTAAATCATTCAAAATGATGGGATTTATTCACAGAATATGTAAACCATTCAAGGACCCACAATCAATTCTAACCCTTTATGTGGATTCCAATGTGATGTTCAATCCTACCCCGTTTTCACTTGGTTCCTATGCGTCATTTTGCGAACCTGTCTTGCCCTATTGGCATGGCTGTATAAAATATACATTAATCAGCCTGTCACTTGACCCCCACTCTCGGATCGTGTCATTCGAACGGTCGAGACCGGTCCACTTCTTAACTAGCGCCCGGAGAAGGAGGTTGCTCCTTCAAGACCACGCCCGGCCCTGGAAGTCATTTCACACTATCACCGGAACAGAGAGGTTGGCCGCCATCAAGCAGACACACAAATCAGGTGAGCAAGATGACGTAATTCCTCTACAATTGTTCCTCAGATAATCAAGTCATTTACTAAGCACCATCTCGCCATTACAGTCCACTAAATTCAGTCCAATTCCATTCAGAAAACGATTCGCGGTTTCTGGATCGAACATTTGGTCCTACTCGAACCGGATTACTACCGGATTACTACCGGATTACTACCGGATTACTACCGGATTACTACCGGATTACTACCGGATTACTATCGTATTATCGTTTGTTGTTATCTACTTGGTGAATCGATTTGATTATCTGTTTTCCGAACCTATTTTCCATCGATTTCATGTTGAACCTACAAAGTGTTGATTATTATTCCGTGAATTAGTTTTTATTGTCACATAAAAACGGGATTCACACACACTCGATTTCGTATTTTGAATTCCAAGATTCGTTGTTTGTTTTCGCTAAATAATTGTTGATTATTATTCCGTGAATTAGTTTTTATTGTCACATAAAACGTAAGCCACACGCGCTCGATTGTCGTATTGTTGTTGCTAAATAATTGTTGATTATTATTCCGTGAATTGGTTTTTATTGTCACATAAAACGTAAGCCACACGCGCTCGATTGTCGCATTGTTGTTGCTAAATAATTGTTGATTATTATTCCGTGAATTGGTTTTATTGTCACGTCGATAAAATCACGTTTACAATGGCGGCGATCGCAGCATTAAGAAATCGACAGGCTAATACAGCCTTGATTGAAATTTATAATTGTTCGTTAAAAGCATTAATTTCGGCTGATATTATAGATAAGAATTATCTACAGGTTAAGTTCAGGTACATCGAGTATGTTAGGCACGATTTCTTAGAGTCGTACGTGATCCTCGAAACGGCTCAGAATAAAGATTGTGGCATGGAGGAATTACAGAATCGTCATACATGTTTTATGAAAATGTACTATGATATCCAAGTTAATTATAATTCGGTTTTCGATAATCGGATAAAGTCAGACGACAATAATTTCGACCTACCGACCGTTGAGAGGTATGTGTCGCCGCCTCAGGTTATTAACACAATTCTATCAACTAGTATCACGCCGCAGGTGGAATTAATTAAAAACACCGAGGTGTTAATTAGCTCAAGTAACTCGTCTGTTCTTTTATCTACGGCCGTCGTACAGGCAAAAGATAAAGATGGACGTCATCAAGATGTCCGCGTCTCATTGAATTCTTCAAGTCAAGCTAACTTCATAACTCATGACTGCTCAATTCGTTTGGGCCTCGACTGTTCTAATCGAAATATTCCTATTCGAGGAATTAGACAGGGGTCGGCCACCGCAGAGAGTGAACGCGTCAATGTTCGGATCCGTTCCCTCTGCTCCAATGAGCAGGTTAATGGGGAATTCGTTTTGTTGTCAAGTATTTGTGCAGATGTCCCTAGTTCTCCCATTCGTCGGGGAGACTGGAAACATATCAAAAACTTGAATTTAGCTGACCCAAATTTTGAAACTCAGGATTATAGAAATATTTCGGGACGGCACGTTGTTTCGCTCCCTTTCAAGGAAGAGTCATCACTACATCTGACCAGTCATTGAATGACATACTTTTGACAGGACCTAAACTTCAACAAGATATTGTGAAGTTAATTTCGAGGTTCAGATCGCATAAAATAGTTTTTACAGCAGATATCTGCAAAATGTATAGACAAATCTTAGTTCGTCCGGAGGATAGACCGTATCAACACATTTTGTGGCGTGAATCATCTGATCACGAGATCAAAGAATTTGAATTACAAACTGTAACTTACGAAACTGCTTCTGCACCTTTTCTCGCTGTAAGAACGTTACATATTTTAACCGGAGCTTCCACGCTCGAATCGGCGCGTAAATTACAACAAGATTTGGTGGAGTTGTTTCATCTTGACGTTTTTGAATTGAGTAAATGGTCTAGTAACTGTTCAGAATTACTGTCTGATATTCCAGCTTCACATCGCGAAGTACCTATAGATTTCGATTTGAATCATGATAGCATTAAGATTTTAGGTATTGTTTGGGAGCCCAAAAATGACTCGTTCTCGTACCGGGTGAAGACTTCCCAAATAACTTATTCGAAAAGGTCAATACTATCAACGGTTGCTAAGATTGTCGATTCGCTTGAATGGATTTCTCCCGTTACGTTTTCGGCAAAGTGTTTATTACAATGGTTGTGGAAGCCTGGATTGAAGTGGGACATTCCAATCCGTGCCGTAAACATCGGCTATACATACAGACATTTCGCGCTATATCGTAGCGAGTTTTGATAACAATTACCATTTAGTAATGTCTATGCTGTGTTGTACTTTCGGTCCAAGCACTCGGAGCATAAAGTTAATATTCGCCTTTTGATTGCCAAGCTAAAGGCGGGTCGCGTAAAAACCCTTTCTATTCCGCGGTTAGAATTATGCGACGTTTTATTGCTTGCTCGACTTTTAGATTACGCCTTGAAATCTGTTAATGACATTGTAAATATTGATAAATTGTTCGCCGTTACGAATTCTACCATCGTTTTGTCATGGATTCATACGCCAACCATGACGTCATGGGATGAAGCCGTCTTAAAATAGATTTTCGTCATTAACAAAAATACAACAAGTTACAACTTGGATTGTCAGATTTATTGTTAACATTCAACATAAGGTAGAAGATCGCAATTTCGGAGTTGTTATTGTCGAATAATTATATTCATCGCTAAATATATGGATAGATAAAGTGCAACAAGTGCATTTTCATAATAATTTTAAACTGAATTCATCATAATTCTTTTTACGAAATTCATCATAATGCTTATCACGTTCGCAAATTAATACTTTCTTTTGTAAATTCGGTTGATTTACTTAAAGTTGGTGGGAGATTGCATCATGTCCCTATCACTTCTAATAGTCAACATTCCATATTTCTATGTGATAAAAGTAATTCGACTAATTTAATTATTGATTCGTATCGTTCGGTTTATTTGCACGCGGGACCTGGGACGTTATTATTAAGTTTACATGTAACAATTTGGATTGTTTCCCGCTCGCAACGTCATTTGTTTACGCCTTAGCAACGTCATTTGTTTACGCCTTAGCAACTGCATAATTTGGTTTAAGGCTCGTCCTTTTAATTTACAACTTGTCATAGGCGATTCGTCACAATCTCAATTTCGTGAAGATTGTCCTTTTTTTCAATATTGATGTTATTTTAGGTGTTCCCTTTCTTCAATAAAAGAAAGAAAGCGTAGAGGAACAAAAGTGTTAACCACTTATTTGTGTTTATTTATTTATTTTAAGTACCAAAGCAGTACATTTAGAAATAGTATTTGACTTAACGTCCGCAGCATGTTAAGCGTGTTAGATCGCGTTCCTAGCTGAACGGGGATTATGTTCTAGTCTCACTAGTGACAATGGCACAAATTTCGTCGATGCTAACAAACATCGAACGGCTCACGAACATATATCATCTGCCGTTATTATTACGCGTCAAATCAATTGGTGTTCTCACCTCCCTTCCGTATCTCATTTTGGAGACATATAGTTGGGGCGTATCGAGTAATGTCATTTTGATCGTGATCAAGTCGTGCATGTAGGGATAGTTAAAATGCACACGGAACATTTCGTCGGCCAGCTGTCAAAGTTTATCCGTTACCGGTCTAAGTGTTCATCGACCATGACGAGGATATATGTGGCCTGTTTTCGTCCCATGAACCTGTGATTGTCAATAGTTTATCTACTTTATTTTATTTCTCTTTTGAATAATGTTATAGTAAATAGATAAAGTAATTAGTTTAATAGTTTTACGTAGTAGTAAAACCAATTTTCATTAATAATCGGAGGTGGCAACGCACATTTTAAAAATAGGTGATCGAACTTATTAGATAGAGTTGTGCTAATAATCTATTATCTATATTATTATACTAGTATGGCTCCTGTTGAGTCTTCGATACGTACATGTTGCAAATAGCATACGAATAAAATAAATGTTTTCAAACGCAACGACTCTATGAAGTCCCGCTTAACATACTCGACAGGACAGCGATGTGTGTTTTCCGTTTCTAATGAATAACGATGATGTTTTTCCACTAGTTTGACAATAGGTTTCAATCAAAGCTGTATTCGATAAACGGTTTCTCACCGATTTGACAATAACCAACGGGAAGACTATATTGTAGTTTATTCGAGTTTTCAAATTGAGTTTCCATAGAAGTTAAATATCGGTTGCTTACACAATTAATTAATAATTTTGAGATTATCATTTTCGGTTGTTATGATTTAATTTGTTTATTGACAATAATCGAGAATGTGTGAATCATCGACGTTTGGTAGATAAGAGATTTTCATCTCTTCTCGGGGGGGGGAATGTTGGGTCCTAGAATTGACATTTTGTGGATTCCAATGTGATGTTCAATCCTACCCCGTTTTCACTTGGTTCCTATGCGTCATTTTGCGAACCTGTCTTGCCCTATTGGCATGGCTGTATAAAATATACATTAATCAGCCTGTCACTTGACCCCCACTCTCGGATCGTGTCATTCGAACGGTCGAGACCGGTCCACTTCTTAACTAGCGCCCGGAGAAGGAGGTTGCTCCTTCAAGACCACGCCCGGCCCTGGAAGTCATTTCACACTATCACCGGAACAGAGAGGTTGGCCGCCATCAAGCAGACACACAAATCAGGTGAGCAAGATGACGTAATTCCTCTACAATTGTTCCTCAGATAATCAAGTCATTTACTAAGCACCATCTCGCCATTACAGTCCACTAAATTCAGTCCAATTCCATTCAGAAAACGATTCGCGGTTTCTGGATCGAACACCTTGAATACTTTAACATGGATACACTGAAAACTAGAAGGCAATTAACTGAGTTGATATGTTTACATAAAATAATTCACGGTCATCTCGACACTGCAATATGTCTTAGCGCTATTGAAATTAATGTACCCAATGCTCATTGTTTAAGACGCCATAGTACATTCCACCTGAATACATTCAGAAACAATATTGCCTACTTAAGCCCTCTATCGCAAATGTGCCGACTATATAATCTAATAGAGTGTGCTGATGTAGACATTTTTGTTGATGGTCTGTACGGTTTCAGACGGAATGTCATGTTATTGCTTAAAAGGGTGTTAGAGTAATTCCCTAAGTATATTTTGTATGTATCTATTAGTAATAAGTACAAAAACAACAATTTTTTTAAAATTTAATGTATCTTGTCTATTTGTATTGTATTTAACAATGATTGTACACTAACTGGTTTTTTTATAACTGGATTTTTTCACGTAAGTGATAACATCTGTTAAAACCCAGTATAAATAAATAAACTAGACAGTTAGGACATTGGGTTGTAAGGATACAAGTAAGGGAAACATATTTATATCAGTTACTTGTACATAAAAGCTTACACAGTATCTTATTATAATTCATATTCAATAATAATCTTAAAACTCGATGTTTCTAATGTATTTTATGTTTCTTACAGGCTATTTTAAATGTATAAATTCGCCTAATTTTGACGATTTCCTGTAGCGCATTGTAACATTTTATCACTTTATAAAGCAAGCTATTTTGTGTATTGGTTTTTATATTTTTTGGTAGTCTGCATTCTTTGTATGTCTTTGTAATATTTTTGTGAATATCCACGTTCTAGATACTTTTGTCAGACAAATATTTTGGCAACAAGTTGTTCTTCATTTTATGTGTAAATATCAATGTATGTAATATCGACATCTGTTTTACTTTGAGCCTATTTAGTTTCTCTGAGATTCAAGTTACTTTTGAGTATCTATTTTGCCTAAGTATAATTATCATTGCTCTATTTTGGAGAATTTGAAACCTGTTTTTTTTTCTTTGTCGTTAGACAAGAAATGAATCGTTGAACAGTAATAAAAATGTGGAGCAATAATAGAGTTGTAGGTTGTAATGTAAACCAGCTAACCGGCATTAAATCTTCCACCTTCAAAAAACATAATAAACATACGACCTTTGTAAGATTCTTTAGGCCCCATAGAGTGCGATTGGCAAAACACGTAGAAATAATGCTACTTGATAAAATAATTCAATTTTATTTTTTTTTTAAATAATGCAGTGGTACACATTTGTAAGGGGGGCACCAAAAAATATACCTACCACCATGATGATGAAGATAACAAAGTCCGTAAAAACAATTTTCTTCACCTCACAACCTTACCCAACTGTTTGGTGACATAGTCAGTCTGCCTTAGGATAGTTCGGAGAGGGAATTCTAATGAGAAGTCACAAATGAAAAAAATATAACTTTTATCATTATTAAAATTTTACTGTAACCTTGCAATGAAACAATTAGTCTTATCTATTTAGAAAAAAAATCTCCTATTGAACGCATTAAAAATATAGAACACGCAATTAAACGAATAATTTTAGATTGCTTATTTAATGGATCTCTCAAAATTTAAAATGAAAATGACTTCGAACTAATATTTTAAATGACGATATACCAAACTAACGTTATTTTATCGAACAGATACTGTCATCTCCGGCGTACTAAATTTAATTAGAATGCAATCTAGCGAAGGTAATGCGGGCTCTTTCGGTCAAGAATGGGTGGACAATTTTCCGTCGTTAACGAAATATTTTCGGAAGAATGTTGAGGTTAACCGCTCAACTATTTGCAAGGCTATATTTTGACCTTCGTCACTCGGTTTTCACTGCGGAAAATTTTCATATTATATTGTTGAACGAAGAACGATTTATTTGCCATTATTATTTGGGAAAATGTTGTAGAAAAAGATTAAGGGATAATCTTGGAGAGAAAACCCCTGGGATTTTTTGGCCCCAAATTTTTTGGTACTATATTTAATTATTTTCCCTTATCCTCTTTGTCAGCGGAAGTAAAATACATCAATCTTAAACCGCAAGGCAAAAAGACTTTTGTCTCTTTCCTTTCAAAGTATTTATTTATTTATAAACGCCTCAAGGGGTTTTACATACACTTAAGTATCCAAACGTAAGTTTTTATTGCATCTGCTTCCAGAGTAAGAGATTTTATCGTAATCGTCTTGGAGAGAGTCCCAACGGCTCTCAACCGTCTAGAGCAAATAAGACTATAGCATCCCCATTCGGGGTATGTTGTGAGGCTGAAAGTAGTGGGAGGAGAAGGAGATGATTAAGATGAACGTTGGGAAGTACCTGACTATTCAGATCTGGTCACTTAACATGACTTAAGCCAATTTAGGCAACGTTTTGATTCTGAATAGTGGTCTTTCATAAGGGCGATACTTGGAGTATCTACCACTCTGGAACGTGCCGCAAATAAACTTTTCAATATTCTATAAGAATTAAATGTGTATTGACACATATCAATAAAAAGTCATTGGTGCACGCCGGGTTTAAGCCCGCGACCTTTGGATTCGTAGTCAAGCGTTTTACCATTCGAATATGAAAGCCGTTAGCATTAGATTCGAAACGTTATTTGAAAAAGATTTTGCTAAAATTGCTGACCAGATCTGAAAAACCAGGTTCCTTATTCTCCTTCCTTTTCCCAGTTTCTTTTAACCTTCCAACAATTCAGAAAGTGGGAATTTCTCTTAACATTATTTTTTTTAATATAATTCTAACGTTAAAATTTAAAAAAAATTATACATATATGGGAATCACTTTGTGGCTTGACACATTAATGAATACAAAATAATTACATTGTATAAGACCACAGAATTCATTTTATTTTTTATGATCCACGATTAAGCTTTTAAGACCCGTTTGAACTCTGCCAAATTCTGTGTGTTGGAAAGTTAAGAGGAGCTCATTCAGACAAAAAATGTACGTAGAAGAAATTTGAAAACCAGGTGTCTAGGTACATTTTTTACAACCATACAAAACATGTAGTCTCACCTCTTCTTAACATAGATTCACGTACATAAAAGAGGCATCTAAGAATCTGCCCTCCACACCTCAATAATATGCCCCTCATTTGATTTATGTACACCAGACATAATCAGGAACTCTTCATGGAATGATTAACTATTTATTCTTGTGGGCATCTTATTGGGTCGTGAAACATTTTTGTTAGCTTTTTGTTGTACTGATCAATAACTTTTCTTCCCTTTCGATTAGTTTCTCGCTAAATAATATCACACACCTCGTTAAATAAATTGATTTGAAACTTTATTTAAAAGTTTATCATTTGCGATCTATGCTGGACCACTTTTCTGACATAATACATTAATTTCGATTCAGTTATTGAACTTGGAGAAGTGGATGGGAATTTTACGCAGTATCATCTTTTCTTGTTGTTTTTTCTTCAGAAGTGATTAAAATAGTAATAAAGGTACAGGTGATGTACTTTTAACATATCAATATTTAATATTTATCATTTAAACCAAGATAAAATGATTATAAATATGTACAAGCTTCAAATTCCATATAAAATACATGAGGGTACCAAGGCACCCTTTCAGTCATGTAAAGGTATAGTTTTCTTCATTCACATAAGTGTTAAATACCTTTAGAACCCTTTAATAGATAAGTCTAAAATAAATTTGTATGTTGTAAACTGTTCACTTACTAAGCCTTTTTAAGCAAAGTTTTATATTTTTCATCGATAGCATGTTAGTTAGTAGAGACAGCTCGCTTGAACCAACATTCTGGCAAGCTCTCACATTAAAGAGCCAGAATTTTCACACGTACTACATCGGGCATACAAACTCCTGGCGAAGCTACAACGACTTTATCCCAATTATCTGCACCTCTAATGAAACAGGAGAAAAAGTTAACCGTTGGACTAAGAGTTAGCTAACTCCTTAAGATCAGGGAACTGTACAAGTCCCAGCATTGTGATAAATTTTACAAAAAAATAATTGTTAGACTCTTAGCTTTGTATTCATGGCTGCCTCGTATGAGATCTTAATTCAGAGTCTTCAAAGAAGTAGTACATTGTACTTTCCAATATATTCAAAATATTAGTCAATGCCTTTAGGTTCATTTATTATTATTTGTAAAGTGAATAAAGCACAAAAATCTTAACTGCTCTCCACCATCTAGTTTCAGTGAAACGATGGTATCTCCAATTGGGGTGTGTTGTGAAGTTGAAGGTGGGAGAGGGCAAGGAGATGGGGAAGAGAAAGGTTAAGAAGTACCTGGCTATTCAGATCTAGTTACTAGACACGACTTAAGCCATTTCAAGCAACGTTTCATTTCTGAATGGTGGTCTTTTACTAGGGCGATATTTTGAGTATTTATCACTCTGTAACGTGCCTCAAATACATTTTATATTATTTCATGAATACAATGTGAAATAACACATAATATTCAGATTTTATTTATTTACGCATGCCGGGATTTGAACAGGTGACCTCTGGGTTTGTAGTTGAGCGGTGCTGGAACAGAGAACAAGTAATAGAGCTTTTTTAAAAAAAGTTACATGGTCACCATCTTGCAAATTTTCTAATAATCTATTATCGTTGTCATGAACATTATTTCATACAGTTACCATACACCAGAAACTCAAACACACAAACAATGTCTTCCAACACTTGCCCTGATGATGAAGACTACAATGCTAAGCGAAATGTTACCTCATGAATAAAGAAGCAGAGCACAGCTGATTTCCTCGAAAGCCAACAGTACTTTCAGCAACGAGAATCATTTTTATTATTTCAATGTTTGCTTAAAACAATAAAAAAATATTATCAAATTAAATCAAAGAAGGATCCACACCCTCTATAATTCTTCAACCCCTGTCTTAGTCGAGGTTGTTTCGCTAGCGGAGAGTCTCACAGTTGATTCCGAGCAACCTGGTTCTATTCCTCGGTGTTGAGCAGTTTCCGACGTGCCGTTGCTGCAAAAGCCGAAGTGCACAATACGATGATAAATTAAATGGCTAGGGATTAAAAGATCGCGGGTTTTATTCGAACGCTTTCATCGATCAAAACATTGTTTACTTTTTACTAAAACAATATTTTATTAACTGTCAGCTGGGCAGTACTAACGGGTATTCTAGATCAATGTTTTATTTTTTCAAACAAAATATTTCTACCTTTTTTGGTCAGACAAGATTCTAATGCATATACATGGCCTGTTCAAAAGAAAAGGTGAATTTTGAATTTTCGCAGGCTGTGTTCATTTGATTATAGATTTTTTTTTTGTTTTGTTGGTACACATATGTTTATCATATGTTAGCATTATCAGCCATTTTGGATTAGTGGTTTGTTTTTGACAACTGGAAATATTGACTGTGGCATTCGGCCAGTCTACTTTGTCTCAAAAAGTGTTTATAAGTGGTAAAAGCGCTTTAAAGAAGGCTGAGAAGATGTTAATGACGATGAGCATCCTGGAATTGTGGAAAAACAAATCATGGATTTTATTCTTTGATCCATTTTTTTCAAAAGTAAAAAATCAAAGAACACACAAAAACGTGACTAACCTTTCCAGTTGTCAAAAACAAACCACTAATCCAAAATGAAGTTAAATTGTTTCGCTTACCACTATTTTGACGGTCTCCGTGGCCGAATGGTAAGGCGCTCGACTACGAATCCAGAGGTCGCGGGTTCATACCCAGCGTACATATTTTTAAAAAATTTATTTAATGAATATGCGTCATAACACAATTAATGAAAAATAATGAAAAGTAGATTTGCACCACGTTCCAGAATAGTAGATAGATAGTCCAAGTATCGCCCTGGTGAAAGATCACCATTCAGAATCAAAACGTGGCTTGAAATGACCCAAGCCATGTTTGGTTACCAAATTTGAATAGCCAGGTTCTTTCCAATTTTCCTCTTCCTCATCTTTTTTCCTTCCCTTTATATTCAGCTTCAAAACATACCCTAATTGAGGATTCCATAGTCTCACTGGTTCTAGACGATGGGAAACAGTTGCGGCTACTGTGCGGTTATTCACTGTAAAAAACAAGAGTAAAAGGTTTGCACATATAACAAAAAAAAAATTCCAGTATGTACAGTAAAAAAAAAACATTTATGTGGCTTATATCTTGGATGATACATGATAAAAATGAGTGTATGCATAGTTAGTACAAATATTATAACGTCATTTGTTCATTATTCTGGATGGTTTGATTACTATTGAATTTAATAACTTGGCTGTAGTTGGGTTTTGGTAAAAAAAAAAACATTAACATGACAGACGAAGAAATTTTGAGAAAGGTGAGCACCCATGACAAGAGTGTAGAAATAATATTGCATTTCTGAAAAAAAAACACCAATTGGAAAATATTTAAGACGAGGGTGACCGACTAGGTTTCGTTTGCACTAAAGTTTCATTAAGGTGGTAAAATATTATTGATTTGAATTGGTTGCTATTAAAAAGCTCAGTTGTCAAAGCTTTTTTTTCAAGGAATCCTGGGCAGTGTGGCGTTGAAATATAAATTGATTGATGTGAAAAAGTTTTTTTGTCTTACTGGGGTATTTTTTACGCGATCTGAACGATCAACAGGTTAATAAAATTTCTTTCACTGTAAAATTAAGTCGAAATTTTATTTTTATTTTTTGTAGTGAATAACGTACAAGAGTCCCAACGGCTCCTAATCGTCTAGAGCCAGTGAGACTATGGCATCCCCAATTGGTGTATATTGTGAGGCTTAAGGTAGTGGGGAGGGGAAGGAGATGGGGAATAGGAAGGTTAGGAAGTATCTGGCTATTCAGATTTGGTCACCAAACACGGCTAAAGCCATTTCACGCAACGTTTCAATTCTGAATGGTGATCTTTCACCAGGGCGATACAGAGTATCTACAATTCTGGAACATACCGCAAATTTACTATATTTTATTTATTTTTATTTATTAAATGTGTAATGACACAGATTAATTAAATAAATAAAAAATGCGTACGCCGTGCTTAAACCCGCAACCTTTGGATTCGTAGTCAAGCGTTTTACCACCATATATATATATTTGCTAGACTTTCGTTCGTGGTAAATATTTCACAATCGAACTAAGATAGTTAAAGAAAGAACTATTCTCTTGTTACTCGATTAATTGAAAGTAAAATTTGGTTTTATTTTTTTCAAATAATCAAAGCCTTAAAAATACCGAAGCAGAAATTTTTGTTTGGAAAAAGACGATTTTTGTTTTAAATAAACGTTTTACAAACGCAAAATAAATATAAATATTTTTTAAAGAATGTTACGATTTTCATTATTCCTAATAACGTTCTTTGACAGGAAGTGAATTGTAAGTAAGTATACCTGCAAAAGGCTCAGGTTTAATCCGTATGCCATTTGCTTATACTTTATCGATACGTATAATAAAATAAATCTCTTTAATTTAATTGAACGACATTGAATCCTCTTAAATCGACTACTTGGCTTGTCTTCCGAGCGAGACGGCATCAAGCTCTTCAAACGAATTAATTCCCTCTGAAGATTCAACTGGAAGTCAATCAGCACTTAATCGAATAATAATACGTGAGCGTGTACGGAGGCTTGGCTGTATCGATGAATCGAGGAATCATCAACCGATTGCTCGAGAGCGTATATAACAGTAGTTTATATTAAAGTTAATTTTTAATATCATAATTCAAATTACAGACAAACTTTTACTTTCCTGTTTTCAAGATGGAAACCACCGTTACCAAGGCTATTTAATCTTCAATGCATTTGTAAGCGTACACAATATATATTTTTATTTATTCCAGCTTTTCATAAAATCAGCAGCTTTGAAAACGCTTAAAACATTTCGTCGCCGGAAAGGCAAAACGGCGGAAGCGCCATTTCGAAAAGTATACACCATAGAACTTTAAAGTTTTTTTTGTTTGTTTTACAATAAGATTTATAAGTCTTCACTACCTGGTTGGACTTTGAAAAAAAAAGTTAGCTCGATAAAAATCTAAAAAAGTTCCCATCTCGGGTCGCTAGTGGGAAATATATTTTAGGTGGTTTATGGGCCATCAAAGTTTTCATAATTAAGTAAGAGGCAGAGAATTCAATTCAGAAAAAAAAACTGATCAAAACTGCATGTTTAATTATTTTGTGATCAAAGTGTTACTTAAACCATTTTTTCTTTCCAGCGACAATATTATAAAATAATGAAACAAAAACAAACAAAAACTATGTAACCATCAAAACATTTTATAAGAATCCAAGAGAAATGAAACAGATATATTATAATTTATTTAAAGTAGGCAGTTTTGTAAGCAATATTGAAAAAATCATATTATTTTGATTCTTATTTCTAGTTTCAATTGATTAAATTATGTGAAATAAAAATGGAAACGAATAACAGGTTAATTTACAAAAAAAAACTATAACCGATGTTTTTTCGATATGACAAAATGAGGGCTGATAAAACGCCCACATATGCTAGCATATGAATTTAATTCACCAAAAGTCATTGTTATTATGATGTCATGAAAAGCACAACACAATTAAAAAAAAAGTATTCTATTAAACAACACTTCCGGTTCAATGAAATAAAAAAGTTCTACTCAGATTTCATTAAAAAAAAAACTTTTTCTATTCTTTTATTAAAAAAAATAATTGTGAACCCCATAATAATAGGAGCAGAGGCTCTCGTAAAACAGAATCAATCAGGTACGGAAATAATCATTATAGCTCCGTTTTGATTAAGCCGCCCTCGCCCCAAATAACCTAATCATTAAGGGTCATTACCCCGTGAACATAAAATTATCGAGGTTGGCTTGTTCCTTGAAAATAAATAGATACCAAGTATGTCACTTTGATGGGTGATAAAAATGTCAAAAATAAGCCTTTTATATCCTTTTATCTTTGAAAGCTTTTAAATATATAATAATTCACTTTGCTAAAGGATCAAACATTAAATACAATGTTTACGACCTTTATTGATACATTTACCGGTAAGTGGCTGAGTGGGCAAACGCGTCGGATTCCCAACTGGGCGCCGTGGATTCAATTCCTCCTTTAGCTTAGTTCTCCATCACTGCACACGCAATGTTTTCCACTTATTAAGATGGCAGCAGGAGTTTTTTTTCTAATATTTTCAGGTTATTTGTAACCTTGGAATGTTTGTCTTTCTTTAAAAAAAAATTGAATTTTTGTTAATACTGTACCAGAGTCCTAACTGCTCCAAACTGTCTATGCCATTCCTAATCGGGGTATACTGTGAGCTTGAAGAGAGTGGG
The DNA here is from genome assembly GCA_022651775.1 of Drusus annulatus. Classification (NCBI taxonomy): domain Eukaryota; kingdom Metazoa; phylum Arthropoda; class Insecta; order Trichoptera; family Limnephilidae; genus Drusus; species Drusus annulatus. The sequence continues at coordinate 895,733 of JAGWCC010000186.1, forward strand.
GAAGGAAAAAAGATGGGAAGAGGAAGGTCGGATATAGCCTTATAGTATTAATGATGATACGTAAAAAAAAGCATAAAACAATAAGCAAATCCACCCTTTCATAAATTATTCGATTTTCCAAATTAAAAAAAAAAAGACAAATAGCAATTTTTAACTAAAAATTGTACTAGAATTAAATTTTTCTATACCCGGAAGTGAATACTTAATTTCTACAACACCTCTATCGTCACTAAGAAAAATACTTTTTTAAGGAACCATAAGAAGAAGTCAAATAAAATCCAAATATCAAACTATGTTAAGAAGTATATTTAAAAGAGAATCAACAAAAAGTTTTCTTCTTAAATTCATTCGTGTAATTTACTTTGCGAGTATTATGCAGACATTAGGTTATTTTAATTTTTTTAATAATTTTATTAAATCAAATTTAATAATGTTCTGCCAGTTTTTAGTTACTATTTTTTTGGCGTTCGAAGCCATCATCAAAGTGCGGCTAGCTCATATGAAGACGACTTATTTGTATGATTTTGATTACCAAAACTCAATTTCTATTTTTGTTCTGTTTAATTACTAATTTCAGTAAAAACCGATTTGTCTTAAAATCCGTGAAGTACTTAACTGTTAAATTAAGACAAAGTTGTATGGCGGTCCGTCTTTTTTGCCTACCTCTGCGTGGAAACGGCATGATGGTTAGTTAGTTAGTTACATAAAGTTTGTCAGTCAATACAACAAATGGAACAAACTAGAAAAAAGGGCAAAAACAGTCACTTCCCAACCATTCTCTTCCCCAACTTTTTTTAATCAAATAATGTTAAAATAATAACATTATACGTATACAACGATAGTGGTTTTTAAAACATTCTCAGATAATTCGTGACCGAGATTTTTTTTTTTTTTTCTTTATTCTTAATAAGAAATATAAAAAATAAGGGTTCAGTCCAAGTCTGTCTCGCTAGGATAGACCTGTGTTGAGACAGACGAAGAGTACATACATGAAAGAATATTAAATGTTATACATTAATAAAAAGTAACAATAAAATAAAATAACAGTAAAAATAAAAGAAACAAACATAAGCTAAAAGTACCAAAAAGTAAAAAGAGGAAAATAAATCTTGTACATACAATAAAAAAATAAAACAATAAAACAAAGTCTCTACTATGGGTGCTGAATTTTACAGATGTTGTAAAAAAGTTAATGATAAAATAAGAGGGAAAAGAAAAGTGAGACTAAATGAATAAGAGAAGCCATAACGTCTAAGTAGGTGGTTTACATTTTTGATTTTTGTATCATTATTACAATTTTCTATTTTCTGTTTGTAGAAAGTCTCTTTAGCCTTTCTGATTATTTGGGTACATATGTTTCTATATCTTTTATAATAGTTAAAGAGTTGAATATCATAAGGATTGTTAATAGTCTTTTTGTGAAGCTTATTACGCTTACGGATAGAGTTTAAAATAGTGTGGTTCATCCAAGATTTGATTGGTATTATGTTATTAAGTATATGTTTTACAATTATATTTGTTTGTTGTTTCTTTCTTTTAAATAAAAATGTTACGGGTAAATTCGAGTCATTTTCAACTCAAAATTTTTACTCCATATATTTCCATGATGCTTAAATAAGTGCATGTTAATATTTGAAGTAATTAAAAAGCAAAAAAAAATCTTATAAGATGGTAAAATCATGTATGACCGTTTTAAAAAATTTGGATATCTGGAAAGAATGCAAGGTCGATGTAAGCGTAATTAATAGGATAAATAAAGGGACGCTTAGATGGTTTGGGCATGTAGAGCGAATGAACGAAGAAAGAAGTGTGAATATAATATATCATGCGAAAGTAAATGGAAGGAGAAGTCGAGGACGCCCGAGGAAGACTTGGCACGATTAATTGAATCAAATACTTGAATCGGGTCATGTAAAGAGTAAGAATAATAGAAGATTATGTATGAGACGATGTATGAATATGAATGAAGTAAGGAGTATGTGCCAAGACAGAGTTGTATAGCGGTCCGTCCTTTCTGCTCACTCTACCCTGCGGGGAAACGGCTTGATGTTTAATAAGTAAACAAATGTTATTTTAAAGTATTGTATTACACATTTGGAATATAATAAACCATTTTAAGTTATTTGGTCTCATCGACTTGGGCAAACCTTTTAAATATGATAAATGTCTTGACTGTTGAGACAGATATTGCATTGTAGATATCTGTTTAGATAAACAAATATCATTAATGCGATATTAATTATTATTTTGATTTCTCTACTTATTTGGATGGCGTTATTCTGCAGAACGACTCTCGATCGTCATGTGTGGGTAGGTTCACTAAATTAACTTAATGTAACGTCTCTATTAATTTTAGCATGCCCCACAGATTTGCCCCCTCAAGGCCTTAAGTAAATGTTCAACCCTTAAAATGGTGAAATATGCATACATTTTTAATTCCTTAAATGCAATACGATTTTGCCAAGTGCGAAATAACACACAAGAGACCAATTGCTCCCGACTGTCCGGAGCCAGTGAGTCTAGGGGTATGTTTTGAGGCTGGAGGGAGTGGGAAAAAAAGGAGATGGGTAAGAGAAAGGTTTGAAGTATCTGACTCTTCAGATGTAAACACCAAACATGACTGAAGTCATTTAAAGAAACTTTTTAATCCTGCTTAGAGGTTTTTCAACATGTCAATACTGAGAGTATTTACCAATCTGGTACGTGTTGAAAATATGTTACGTTTTTGTCAATTTGGAATAACTTAAATTCATTAAATAAAAAATTTTTGTGGACTAAATTGTTAGTTGAGGATTCTAACCACTCGCCCACGGAGGTTGTCAAAACTAAGCTTTCAAATATTTTTAGAATGTTCAATTTAAATGAAACTCTTATATTTATAAAAAATGTATGTGCCTACTGCCTTTCTGGGTAAATAATTTTACAACGTTAGGTGTGTTCCGGTGGTGGCGCAGTGTTACGTTCATAAGCCTTGAAGTCTGATCCGGAATTTAAGGGTTCGTTTTTAATTTAGGTGTTATTATTTTCACAATGAAAATGTGAACAATGTTAATGCTCTAGTTAGGTACAGTACAAAAAATATTTTATCACTTTTTAATAAACACAATTTATTGACACGTTCAAAAATGATTTTGTATTAAAAATAAAAATATTTAAATAAATTAAAAATTGTTAAGTAAGAACACGGAAATTATTTTCATTTTTATGACCGACCGGTTCCGTTTAGCCTAAACATCATCATGGTACAAAATTAAACTAAACAAAAAATACAAATTTTGTAGTTATACTCGTATATACACACAGAGGGAGAACAAAATATAAAATAAAATAACAGAACAATGAGAAAACAAAAAGATAACGATTAAATTATAACAAAGAAACAGAGAGAAAGAAACAGATAACATAAATTAATTGAAAGAAACAAATCGTCATCTGACAAGGTGATTGAAGAATAATTATAAATTTTATCAGTTGACAGGGCATATACTTAATATTGGACTACTGGAAAAAGTTTTTTTTTTAATTTCTTTAAATATATCATACCACAGAATGATGGGTTTCTACGAAAAAAGCACATGTTTATTGATTTTAATGCTTCCCCAATAATCAACTACATTCTTCTAGTTCATTTCTAGCAAAAACCCTGTAAGGAATAAGCCTCGAGAACAGAAATACCCAATACAATAGCACTCTATCCCTATTATAAAACTCCGGGGTCCTTTGAACCCACTACGCATTAAATGGTTAATTTTAAACCCGCCATGAATGGATAACGGCCGATGGGGGGCAATATTTGTGTTAGGTAAACAAAAAGGTTAACGTTCATCGGCCCCCATAACCATTCCTGCGGTGTTTGCGATCCCAAATCGGTGTCAGAGACTGCGACCTTCGTAAATCCATAGGAAACATCGCGCTGGATTTCAATATTAATAATATTCATTGCTCCATATGGCGGGGAGCTGTGCTACCATTACATGGTTTGTGAAATTATAGCCTGGGGGGCAAATAATAATAATAATATGTGGATTATTTGTATGGCTGTTGAATTTGGCAGCCACCTCTGATCTGGACCCCCTAAATACCTGATAAAACCCTTGACTCTGTGCAGAAACGGGCGGTCCGTTCGATAGATTCTTCTATCTTAACAGAAGGATTGCAAACTTTGGAGCACAGACGCCAGGTGGGAACGCTGTCCTTGTTCTACAGGTATTTTAATGGAAGATGCTCCGAGGAACTTGCGTCATTGATCCCTTCGGCACCGGTGCATAGTCGGGAAACTTGCCAAACGCGCACCCAACATTTGTACACGGTTGACATTCAATACATGAGAACGGGTAACGGGTGAGTGGGGAACGATTTGCCGGCCTCTGTGTTCCCTCCCTCCTTCAACATGGGTCTCTTCAAGATCCAAGTTCACTCCTTCCTTTCCTTAAAAAAACCTTCCACACACCTTCTCCAAAAAAAAAAAAATAGCGCCGTTTTTGTGAAAAATCACCTCAAGGGCGCTGTACAGATCTTATTTTATATTATTACATATGAATTCCTAGTTTGAATAAGAAAATATACAGAAACATACTTACCTGGCAGTTCCTAACTTTCTGAATTTGTCGTACGGTACAGGATTTCTTTTAATAAATTTAAGGATATGAGCAAATAATGTATTACAATTAACGATACGATCAAATAGAACACAGTTTTTTTTACAACATTATCTAGATTTTTGGATTAACCCAACTTGTTCGATACTTCAACCAATTTTATTAATACTCTCGTTTTTGTGTTATTTTAATTTGCGTGTGTGGATGCATACTCTTACAATAGATAATTTTCTTAATTTTTCTATCATTGTTTTTCTAGTTTGTTCCATTTGTTATCTTTGAACAGACTGTTGAAATTAGTATAACTAACCATCACGCCGTTACCCCGTCGAGGTAGGCAGATAAGACAGACCGCCATACAACCCTTTCTTTTTTTCAAATTTACTTATTTTATTGTATACGCCCGAGAGGGCTTTTACATTAAAAGGTTTGCAATTGACAGTGAACAAAATGAGAATTATATGCACAAACAAAATAAGGAATGGTTGTAGAGTAGTAAAAATAGTGCTTGAATACGTAAAATGATTATTGATTAAAGAAATATGATGTTATAGCCTTCTTGTATCTACATTCCGTGCAGTTAATTACATCAGCCACCTCTGCGTATGGATTACCAACTACATATGAATACCGCACAAGAGTTCCAACTGCTCCTAACCTGCTAGTGCCAGTGAGACTGTGGCATTCCCAATGGGGGTATGCTGTGAAGCTGAACGAAATGAGTAAGGAAAGGAGATGGAGAAGAGGAAGGTTGGGAAGTACCTTGCCATTCAGATCTGGTCACCAAATACGGTAAAGACCTTTCAAGCAACGTTTCGAATCTAAATGGCGGTCTTTCACCAGGGCGATACTTAAGAGTATCTACCATCCTGGAACGTGCCGCAAATATTTTTTTTATTATTATGAATGAAATATGTTACGAAACATATTATTTAAATTAAAGTTACTGGCGCACCCATGACCATTGGATTGGTAGTCGAGCGTCTAACCACTCGACCATGGAGGCTGTCATCCTAATCGCATCCCTTAATTTCTCTCTATCTCATAAATTATATCCTAACATCGCTTTTTAAAATTATTTTTATCATGTATTATTCCACAGACCACAGGTTCGGACTCTGATACTTTAAGTTTGGCCATGCAGGTATAAAAGCAGAACATTTCCGTAGAAATACTCTTTACTCTATTACTACTACTATTCATTCCTTATTTCTATTCTCATCGCACTCGCGTGCAGTAGTAAACCATGTTCAATTAAAGGTTTAATTCCTAATATTATATAAATTCTTCCAATTAAAAGTATTCAAGTGAAAGTGATTATATTTTATTCAACATCTACGAACAAAAGCGCGCCTTACCCAAGGAGCATTCTGTATATTGCATTAGCGATCATTACAATATCTACAAATTCTGAGAGTGAGCCTTCTTTAGCAAACTTTTACACAGTTCTACAAGAAAATTCTACTCTCGCACCTCGACCACGCGACTTCCATAAATGCGCACGTTTAGCGGCTAAACACGAACTCTCACTAACAAAGGCGTGACTAAAATTGCAGTACGTAGAGCTTTTCTAGGTGTCTTTGCACGACAGAAAAACTAACGAGGGAATTAAACCAAGGCAGAGGCGGCCTGAATAACGATCTACAATCTCGGGGGTATCAGGTGTTGGCTACCGACTAAGGCGTGAAGGTCTGATACGTAAATATGAGGGGTTTGTAGCTGCCACTGTGTAAATAAATATTTTAATTGGTGAGGTGGGAGAATTAAAAATTAAAATTAAACGGATTGATGACTTTTATGATGATTATAAGTGAAAAATGGAGATCAAAGACAGCCAACGGCTATTTGCTATTTTATAACTTCGTTTTTGCCTTCTGGTAATTAGGAATACACTATTAACACGAGTGACCCATTTTACGATCACTGGTGCGTCATGAATTTCCCTGGCATTCTTTTCACCGTAGCTAGTGAATTTTGAATAACCCGTAAGTATAACAAGTAAAAAATATTGCCAATTGTGTTTACGAAAAAAGGTTACGATACGATACGGAATTAGTTTTTTTTGAACTCCTTGGGAATAATAAACCAAGAAATATAATTTTTTTCTAATATATATTAACATTTTAATAAATCAAAAATCTTTGTTAGTTTTTCAAAAATAACAAATATATAAATTATTTACAAAAACAGACCCAAAATGAGATTTTGAATATTTTTCTAGTGATGTGGATACCTTGAACATCACGTAACATTGTTAAAAAATAGTATTTTTGTTTGCAAATGAAACCAAATTGTATAAATAAATAATATTTCGACCAAAAAATATTGTTTATGGTAAGGAATCACTTTGAATTGAACACGGGTGAAGTCGAAAAGTTAATGTCTTGGTAGAAAAGCTAATAGGTTTGTGAAACAGCATCTTAATTAAGTAGATAGTAATGTTTAAGTGTTTCTATTTTTGAAACTGTTTATTCGTGGTGGAATTCCATTTTAATGATTTTAATAAAACCTAATTTTTAAGTTTATTCCACTATTTTTTATTTATAACCTGACCGGTTTCACCTTGTGACAAGCATCTTCAGACTGGTACAATTTTAAGTAAACCCATGGCATTTTTACTATAAGTGTCCGGAATGGACGCTTATTGAGTCTCATAGTGAACATCTGTGACTTTGAGTTTTGTTTTATTGTTGATAGAGGCAGCTTTACAATAACATTCAAAAATACATTTGGGTAGTTTTATCACCTTCTGAGAGACAGGTTACATGGTGATGTGTTAGATGCGTCTGTGGGTTTTTTTATTTATTTTTATTTTTATTATCTATTTTATTTACCAAACTTTTTTTATAGCCACAAAGCCTTGTATTTTGAGTTACAGTTAAATTTATAATTTATAATACGGACTACCTAATTTATAATTAAATATTGTCGTCTATCGCATTATGAATTTGTGCAAACGTTATGTTGTGTTCAACCATTAAAACTCAACCAACAGTGTTGTAAACCAAATGTAGCCCGGTTCACGAACTGACTTATTTGCACGTACAGCCAGGTATAAAGGATACGTGCCTCTGGACCATTAATGGCAAACTCGGGCGAAAAACATCCACATTTGAAGCCAAAATTGGCCATGCATAAGGCTTTATGGCCGATATCAGCTCACGGACAATGTTGGTGTGTTTTTATCAATTTTAACTCACCAGTATCAGCAATAATATTTTAGCACAATAAAACATTTTTTAACTGAAAAAGGAAGGTTGGAATCGGAATGCTTCCAAAAATTGTATGTTTTTGTTTTTATTTCTTTGATAAGGAAAGTAAATGTAAGTATGTTGCTGTTGTTGTTTAAATGCAAATTAAGTTATTTTTTCCCTAGGGCATAAGTCGTAAGATTCTTAGGAAATTATTTTCACCATGCATAACCGGAAAGCGAGATTTTTTTTTCTTAAAAGCCCACCACACTAGAGACCAAATTAAAATTCAAATATAAATAATAAAATAAAATATGGAAATCGATAGAAAAAAATATTTTGGATTTATTTGCAATTTACAGATTAGTTTTTCGATTTAATCTTCAAATTTGCAAAACTCTGTACAATAATTTGGTAGCTAGTGTGAAAAATTTTAAAGAAGAGATGAGATACCTATCTGTGAATATGGACCATCTTATTCATTCAAATGGATTCTCAAAAAAATATTGCAATTTTTTTAATCATTTTTTTAATTTGGAATACCGCACAAGTCCCGACTGCTCCTAACCGTCTGGAGCCAGTGAGACTATGGCATCCCCAATCGGGGTATGTTTTGAGGCTGAAACCAGTGGAAAGGGGAAGGAGATGAGGAGGAGAAAGAGGAAGTTTGGGAAGTTCCTGGCTACTCAGATCTGGTCATCATTCACGACTAAAGCCGTTTTTAAGCAACGTTTCGATTCTGGATAGTGGGCTTTTACAAAACCGATACTCAGAGTATTTACCACTGAATGTACGGCGAATAAACAATACATTATTTAACATTAATTAAAATGTGTTATGACACATTTTAATTACATAAAAGTTGTTTGCGCACGCCGGGCTTGAACCCGCGACCTTTGAATTCGTAATCAAACGTCTAACCACTCGACCATGGAGGCTGTCAGCAATAAAAGAAGCTCGAAATTTATACCTTTATAATGCAGAATACTATTTTTAAAAGAGAAAGTTTGTTTACTTTAGTGCTTTTAAAACTTCAAGTTATTCTTCGTCGAGTTTAGACGCTTCGTTAAACACTGCAATACTGTCGAGCTGGCGTAAAGCGTGTGGGCTAATACGTATACGTTTACGGTGTCGTTAAACAGTCTTTATGGACACTTCTTTCAGGCGCTACCTACTCGATAAGAGGAAGCGGCAGCATCTGGTGATGTATTTCTCGCTTCGGCATTAGGTACTATTATAGACATAAAATAATTTACGCTCAGCACGTCACAAGCATAAAAAATAAGTACGAATATCATACTTACATAGTCTGGTCCTTCTGCCAGTGGCATGATTTGACTTTGTGATTTACTGTACATACTTTATTAAAATTGGAATTAATTTTAGAGCATTAAAACTTATATTTTTATTGAATAATATAAATAATATAAAACAAAAATACGGAACAGAAAAGCTCCAGAAACTAAAAAGAATAATGGTCATGACCAAGACTCAAACTCGGAACCTCTACTCTATCCGGGAGTAACACTCTACCGATTAAGCCATCGAGACCCCATACTTCAATTGAAAATTATTAATATTTGATTTTCTTACGATTTTAGGCTGCCATCTTTTGATGATATTCAAATTTCTACCCAAACACATAATGAATATGTAGATTGTGTCTTGGATAAATATCCATTTTCCAATTTGGAAGATCTTTTGACTTCTTACCAAGTCGAGAATAAATATTAAAATTGGAATTTACTTTAATGCATTAATGCTTATTTATTATTAAATATTAAAAAAATATTAATTATCTACAACACAAATATGAAACAGAAAAAAACAAAAACTAAAAAGAACAGGAGTCATGACTGAGACTGGAACTCGGAATTTCTACTCCATCCGGAAGTAACACTCTACCAATTAAACCGTCAATACCTCATTAGAAAGCGGCATTTTTAAACGATCTCACACTTAATGTGTTAAGAAATTAAAATATGAAAAATTGTCAATAAAAATATGAGATCATTTAAAAATGCTGCTTTCTAAAAAGGTCTTGACGGCTTAATTGGCAAAGTGTTACTCCCGGTTAGAGGAGAGGTTCTGAGTTTGAGTCTCGGTCATGACCATTGCTTTTTTTAGTTTCTGTTACAAAGTTGTGATATTAATATATATAGATTTTTAATATTATTGACATATTTTATTAATTTAATGTCTACATAATTATTTCTTCTGATCAGTAATTTGAGTACAAAATTCCTGGCCTTTGCAAAAGACTTTTTTTTTAGAAAATGTTAAAAATATTCTTGTTATTCCAAATTTATGTCAACGTTGAGTGAAAGGCGAAATAGTAAAACATATATCATTATTTATAGTTAAAGTTTAAAGAAACTTTTGTAACTTTATTGCAAATTTAAGTATAGAGACTTTGTATTTAATGTTTTGAATTATAACAGTGTCAATGTGATCTAATTGGATGTTGAAATACATAAATAGTTATCAAGATATGTGAATTGTTGTAACTATTAAAAAACATATATCTCAATTCTCTAACCTAACCTAACCGTCACGTCGTCCCTCCGCAGGGATAAGCAGAGAGGACGGACTGCTACACAACTCTGTCTTGGCAAACACTCTTTGCTTCATTCACATTAATACATCGTCTAATACATACTCTTCTGTTATTCTGACTCTTCACATGTCCTGACTCAAGTATTCCCCGACTTATTCTTCATATATTCTTTTCACACTCCTTTCATTGTTCATTTGTTCTACATGCCAAAACCATATAAGCGTCCCTTTTTTAATCCTATTTATTACGTTTATATCAGCTTTTTATCCTTTCCGGATACTATACACATTTTTAACACGATCACAAATAGTTTTACAACACACACGCCTCAAAGATTTCATTTCTTTTAGCATTCGGGGTACTTTCATCCTTCTTATGCCATTTCCATGCCTTATTGCTATACATCAGGGTTGGTAAAGGCACTCCATCGTGAACTGCTAGCTTCGCTTCTTCGGACAATGTTTTATTTGCGCCAACAGCGTTCAGTCCTCCGTTGATGGAGTTTCCTACATTATTTATTTATTTTAATATCTCCGATGTTGTTTATATACTCGTGGTACGTCAATATCACAATACAAGTATACCTTAGTTCAGTTTTTTTTTTCATCTAGTAGTAGATAACTTAATGGCAGAAACTATTTCACTCTGGATGTACCTGTTATTACAATACTATTTTTTTTTTCTTAAATAATATTTCTTGCTCTGTTTATAAGTATATTGTTTCTTAAAAAATATAAATAGTTGTATATAAAGCCTTAAGCAGGCATACATAAATAAATATGTTGATATTAACGGACCATTGTTCAATTAAATAATATAAATATAACACGGAATGGGAAAAAAGAACAACATAATATTTGAAGCAATGACAAAAATAGGACAAAACTACACATTTTAAAAACATTCAAGTCAATGCCCGAACAAGCTTTTGGTAGAGTCGTAAACAATGACAAAAATCATTCACCCTTATTTCAATATCCTTATCAGCCTCTCCGTCTCCCGTAAGCATACTAAGTAAATTCGCAAACATCCAAAAGCGTTACATTAAAGCACCTAATTGAGAGAAGCTGTAATTAAAGTGTATTGTTCGTAGATTTCTACGTAAAGTGAGCTAAATGTATATGTTCGTGTTTTCCTTTCACGGTCCGTGTAGATGTCCGTGGAGTGCCTGGGCCAGGGCCAGAATTCTCCCCCCGAGCCGCGGGCGGACTCTGACCCTGGCCCACGTACGTTAAGGCTTTGACGAACTATAGTCGGCCGTTTCATTCCTAATTATTATTTGGAGGCTTTATCAGAGAGCCGCATGGACGGCCTTACAAGCCCTCATTTGATTTTATGAAACTAAGTTATTGTTTCGGTTAAGACTGTACGGTGCTGTAAGGATACGTGCGGTGTACAAATTAGGTACTTTCAGCTCGACACCGATAACTTTGTAGGCGCCCGGAAGAATGAGAGACGCCATGTTCAATGACGGCCTACGTGGTGTAGTGGTAAGACGCTCGACTGCGAATCCAAAGGTCGCGGGTACAATTAAATTTTATTATATGTGTCATAACACATTTGATTCGTATAAAAGATAATATATGGTTCATTTGCGGAATATTCCAGAGTGATAGATACTATAAGTATCGCTCTGGTGAAAAACCATCATTCAAAATCGAAACGTTGCTTGAAATGGCTTTAGCCGCGCTTGGTGGCCAGATCTGAATGGCCAGGTACTTCCCTAAACCTTTCTCTTACATATCACCTTTCCCTCCCCACTACCTTCAACCTCACAATATACCTCAATTGGGGATGCCGTAGTCTCACTGGCTTCAGATGGTTGGAAGCAGTTGGAACTCTTGTGCGATATAAACTATAAAAAAATGTTAATTGTCTGTGAAAATGTTTTCAAATATTTTTCTTCCACTGAAGAAATAAACGGATAGAAGTGGGTTATGGGCGTATACGTGTGTCCGAAGTGAGCTTGATTTTGTCTTACTTCTGTTAAAGTTGGTTAACCTTTCTGCATCTGAAAATAAAATATTAAACGTTCATTCCGAAGAGGGAATGTTACCCCAATTGATTTTACTTGACTTGATTTTACTTTATCCGCTTGACCAGTTAGTAGCTGAGTGAACAAAGGCGTCTTATTTCCAACCGGGCGTCGTGGTTTCAAGACCTCCATTATTACACAAACAGCATTTTCCACCTATTATGATGGCAGTAAGAGTTTTAAATATTGGCAGGTTATTTAAATGTTTGTTTTTTGTTTTTTTTTTACATTACCTCTGTTAATTTGTTTTTGTTAATAGCTATATATATAAAATTTTGAATTCACAATTTTTGAAAAACTATTACAAAATTCAATAATTCCAGTATTATGACGAGCTGTCACCAGTTTGAGCAGTGTTTTCAGCTTTGCGGAAAATAATTACTAATGAAAAGAGTTTGATTTAGTTGACACCACATTCGAATGCTTGTAAGCAAATTAAAATTTTTAATTAAATACTGTTTAATTAATGTAGGTTATTCAGAATATGATTAAATAATTATTTATGTTTATGGTGGCGGCGACACCGATTGAAAAGTTACTTTTGTCAAACTGTGTGTGGTTTTATGCGGGATAGTTAAAAATTAATTATATTTTCATGGAAATATAATACGTTCTAAATCCACGCTATTACAACATAGATTCAAGAGGCCAAACGGATTTTGTATGGTTACCGTAAACTCAAGCACTTCAACTTAACCTAAGCTTTTCAAAACTGCTCCGGTTACTTCGTTAAGTACTGAACCCTATATTAATAGCCAATAAACTAAAGAGAAAAGGACGTTTTAACGACGGTTCGAATAGTATACTTCGTCGTGTAGAGCAGATAAACGGAGAAAAGAGTGTCAGGAAAATACATGACGCATAAGTGGATGGAAGAAAGTCGCGGATACTCTAGAAAGATGTCAGACGGTTAAGTGAATGAAGTGCTCAGATAGGTCATTTAAAAAATAAAAAACCATAATATGTTTACGGTACACAAAAGGGGTAAGAGAAAAGGGTAAGAGGATTTTTCAGTAGGTAGTGTATACCACACAAGAGTCCCAACTGCTCCCAACTAGTGCTAGTGATACTATGGCATCCTTATTTGGGGTATGTTGTGAGACTGAGGTAGTGGGAAGGAGAAGGTATAAGAGGAGAGAAAGGTTGGGAAGTACCTGGCTATTCAGATGTGGTCAACGAACACGGTTGAAGCCATTTTAAGTAACGTTTTTATTCTGAATGGTAGTCTTTCACCAGGGCGATACCCAGAGTATCTGCCACTATGAAACGTACCACATATATATATATATATATACTCGTATATGTATATTTATTTAATTTTACATCTTTGGAAGTACCTCTTTATTCAGATCTGTTCACTAAACACAGTTCAAACCACTTATTTAATTCAACCTGCAACGCTTAGATTCTGAATGGTGGTTTCTTGATGGCGTATTCAACTCTGGGATGAAGTGGCAACATACACTATTTTACTTGTGTTAATTTCCGTTCCAAATTTTTACTTGCTCACGCCGAGCTTTGAGCCCGCCACCCTTGGGTCCAGAGCTAAGGAGCTTACTGCTCTGCTGTGGAGATCACCGTCGGGTACTTGTACGAGAGTTAAAGCTTTATTTGTTTTGCCTTGTGAACCACTCTCTTTTCCTATGGGACCAAGAGGTTTTAAAATAATATTTTTTCGAGAAATTTTAATCAATATTTGAAAATAATTTATGAACCGAAGTGTTACATTTAAAGTTTGTAAAATTGCTTTGTCAGTAAACTATAGTGTTATGCAAAAAAACAAAATTTTGTGTGGAAACTATGGATTATATTGTAGTAACTGGAATTTTAAAAAAATCTGTCAGATAATTAAAAAGGTTTGTACCTACTTAGCTATTTAATTATAAATCTATAGTTTTTAACTGATTTGTGCACACATTAATATTACAAAAATGAAAAAAAAACACATTTTTTTAAGGTTGGTTGATATTGGAAATCAGGTTTCACTGCGGTTCCAGTTACCGGTAACTGGAGAAGAATCGGTTATTTATCCAGTTATTTTTGAAACCGGTTCCTGAATCCACGAAGAATATTTTTAAGTCATTTTTTTATATTGTAAAGAGAGAATTTCCGTGATTGGAATGAAGGTTATTAGCGATATTTTGAAAAGAAAAATAACTGAAGCCGGTTCCTCACCAAAATCAAACAGGTGGGGGTGGAGGGAAGTAACTAGAGGCATTTTCCATTCTTATTTGCAAAAAATAGGAGCCCGTTCCAAAAACAACCGGTTCCAGTGACTGGCTTGGGACCGGTTCCTTTTAGCTGCGACATTAATATTGACCGTCTCTAATTTGTATTAACCTGCTCTGCGCCGTGACTTGAATTTTTCCCCTTATCATATATTTCATTAGGACGTAGAAAAAAATGTTTAGAAAAATGACAATAACCGAAACATTAAGTAATAAGGATTATGATTCAGCCAACAAAAGAGCTCACCGCTCATATGAAAAGAAATAACAAGCTTATAATAATAATGATTGTTTGAAATTGAATTGATTTTGTTTCAACAATTGATTGCGTTAGTGCGTGAAATCTTTTTATAAGTGGATAAAGATTTCTAAAACCGACTTCAAATGAATCTTATTCAGGGTTTTAAATGGTTCTCGCTATTTTCCAAACACCTTCATCCGTGCTGTATTTAGAGTTCAGCGCCAGGTGAGGTATAGGTAAGGCACAGGTCAGGTATATGTAAGGAGCAGGGAGACTGTCGGAAAAGCCTTTTTCCTCAATATTTTCCGCAGCAATTCTATTTGTCAACGTCTCAAACAGGGTAAGGGAACATTATTCTTTTCCGTAGTTTCAATATAATATCGGTTTTCAATCCGGAATAAACAGAATCCGTTGTTTTGTTTGGCTAAAATAACACGAGAAGAAATATTATTCATGCGGCGAAATAGCGAGTATAATTCAAGCATTCACAGAGTCTATAGTAGCTTCAAGAACAAGTGATTTCAAAACATTTTTCATAGAATATAGATAGGTAGTTTACTGTATTATGCCACGGTTTAAAACATACTGTAACGTTTGCATTGCTACCAATGTAACATATATACAATGATCAGCCCACCATCGGTCACCTGGGGTCTTTGAACGCCCAAAAGCGTTTGTAAAAGTTAATTATTTTTGTACTTAAAATACCGCCCAAAAATTCACAAAAGCTGCTGATTTATATCAATCAAAATCGCTTATCAATAAAAAAATCAATCCATAAAGCTTTTTTGCATTGCGTTAAGTTTGGTACTAACAAACTAACTAACCATCACGCTATTTCTCTGCAGGGGTAGCTCAGAGAAGGCGGACCGCCATATAACTCTGTCTTGGCACACACTCAATGCTACATTCACATTCATACATCGTCTTATACATACTCTTCTGTTATTCTGACTCTTCACATGACCCAATTCAAGTACTTGATTAACTTGATTGTGCCATGTCTTCTTTGGGCGTCTTCGACTTCTTCTTCCATTCACTTTCACATCATATATTCATTTCATTCGCTCTACATGCCCAGCCCATCTAAGCGTCCCTTTCTTGATCCTTTTCACTACGCTCAGCCTTGCTGCATTCGTTCCGGATTTCTACATTTAATACGGTCTTACATGGTTTTACGCATATACGTGTCAGGGATCTCATTTCCACAGAATTCAATCTACTTTCATCCTTCTTCTGCCAGTTTCATGCCTCACTGCGATACATCAGGGTTGGTATAAGCACTACATTGTAGACTGCTTGCTTCATTTCTTTGGACAATCTCTTATTTGCGCCAACAGTGTTCAGTTCTCTATTAATGGAGTTTCCTGCTTTCACCCTTCTATCAATATCCTTATCAGCCTTTCCGTCTCTTGTAAACATACTTCCTAAATTCACAAACTTATTTACTTGCTCCAAGTATTCATCATTCACAACTATATTGCACGCTGTTTGCGTACTCTCTCTTTCAATCACCATGACCTTGGAATAACTTACATTCATCACCAACTCATTCTGCAGACATACTTGGTTCATCCTAGACACGAGAAACTGCAAGTCTTCCATACAGTCGACAATCAGCACCGCATCGTCCGTATACAATAGGCAACATACTTTTAGATTGTTCATTTTTTCGCCCAAGCCCACACCTTTCAATTCTTGCATACACTTATTCAGGTACAAATTGAACAACCATGGTAACATTGGTACAAATTGAACAACCATGGTAACATTACAGAAAAAAAATAAAACCAGCCGTCGGTCACCTGGGGTCTTTGAATGCCCTAATTTTTGTAAAACTTAATTATTTTCTTTCTTAAAAAAATTGCACGTATTACAGATCAAACGCTGCCTACCTTCCAAAAACAAAGTAACGTAGTGATGCATGGAATTACGCACGAAGTATTCTTTCAGCGTTCGTTCAAAATATTTTATATATTTCTCTGGAAGGCGTTGATTGACCCCACGTGACAAGAAGAATACTACCTGATATTATTTTTTTTTCATCTAATTTAGCTAGATTTTAAAAAAAATGCTCTTATTTTTTCTTTAAAATCTACAGGGAACATTTAAAGTTTATTGAACTAAAAAATGTTATTATTATGGGTATTATGTTTTAAAATACCCCTTGATTTTTTTGCTTTGAAAAACACGAGTGATTATTAGGTTTATTTATCTTTTTAGTAATAGGTTTTTTTTTTATAAAAGCTTTTATTTGTGTTTATTACTGTCAAAAAGAATAACAATTTTTAAGGACAAAAAAACCATTTTAATATTATGCATTTGAAAACACGGGTATTTAAAACTTGGGGGCGTTTGCTCACCCCACGCGACCGACCGCGTTACAAAAACTAACGCGACCGATGGCGGGTCAAGAGACCTCCAGAATGTACCACTAGATATATCAGGAAAACTGTACAACTTTAACGATTATTATAAGAAGGAAAGCAATTACTAGGACACTGAAGAATAGCTGTTGTTTGAAGCAATTAATTTAACTTGACAATAGAAACCGCATTATTTACTAGAAAAATAAATTAAAGCACAATTTGTGAAGCAGCTCGGATGTTAAAATTGTGTCCAGCTTATAATGCTGAGAAAAATATTAATTTTAGCATGTGAGAATTTAAATCATCTTCGTAAGCCTCTCGTGGTCACCAATTAATGTGAAAAGTTCTTTGAAAAAACTTTGTTTCGTGACTATAAATAATTAATACTATTATTATTTTATTTTATGTGAACACCCAAACGAGCACCCAACATTTGTCACACGGTAAATGGTCACTTCTACGTCTTATTCGGCTTCTACGACTTTACTCTTAGATCGGCAATGTCATCGGCTATCGCAAGGTTGAAGGAACCAAAGCGCATACCAGACACTAAGTTCGGAGAGCGCGCCTTCGGAATTCAGGTTCTAGGAATGGACTACCACGTGATCTGAGAGTAATTAAAAGACTCGACAGAGCTTAGAGCCAAACTCAAAACTATTTTTTTCAGAGAATCATATCCATAATCAAGATGTAACACGCCCATTAGAATTTCTGTTCAAACCAAGAAAACTTTTCAGACTCTCATTCCTTAAATTCATTAGAAAATTTTCATCAAAATCTGTACTTCACTACGAAAAATTTAAAAATACCTCCAATATACTTTACTTTAAATTTGCTCTCATGTCCTAAAAATAAATAAAAAAATACAAATATTAATAAATAAAAATATATGTAAAAGTCAGCTCAATTTTAAATTATTATGATAAAGTGATTGTGTCCTACCAGAAGTGACCTACCAGGTAAGTATGTTACTGTACATTTATATAAATTAGGAAGTAGAAAATGAGATTTGTACAGCGCTTTTGAGGTGATTTTTCACAAAAACGGCACTGTACATTTTACAAATATTATTATTTTTTTGTAATTTTTTACAATTATAATTATTATTTATACTATAATTAGTATTATTCCTGTATCAAAAACTTAGCTGTGGAATGATTTCCGGATCACTGTATTTCCTCTGTCTTGTATAAGAATTGTCCCATTGTACGAGTATAAGAAAATTAGCCACTTACGGTGAAATATTACATATTTTTGCCATTTTTTACCCCTATTTAATAATATTTATTTACTTTACGTTCTAAAGCGGTAAACACTATCCTGATGAAAGACTACGTTAAGCCGCGTTTGATGACCAGATTTGAATAGCCAAGTACTTTCCAACCTTCACCTTGTCCATCTCCTCAATCTCTCCACTACCTTAGGCCTCACAACACACTCCAATTGGGGGATACCATAGTCTTTCTGTTTCCAGACAGTTGGAAGCTATTGGGACTCTTGTGCAGTACTCACTTAAACAAACAAAAAATAGCTGAAAAATATTTTTCACGTGGTTTATTTATTTTCATTTCTACCTACCGTCGGTTTGGCTTTTATGATTTCGCAAGTTAAATCATCCGAAAAAACGTTAGATAAATAATAATTTCAGAATATTTCTCTCATTTCGCGGAGAATCACGCAAGTCTCTGGAATATAAAGAGAGTTTTCTTATGAGTCGAAAAATCATTTCAATTTCCCGCCATGTTGATAATACCTTCCGGGTATACTTTTAAATTCACCCGGCATGAATTATGCACCCCCGACGTAGATAGGAGAGTTGACGGGGATGTAAATTGAATTGAGACGGTGGCATACATATTACGGTTGGCTTTTAGCACTTTGAGCTTGACGAAATAGGGGATGAAATACATTCCGAAATAATGCCAAAATTAATACTATGAAACACAAACCAAGAATGGCCACTTGCATTAATCAAAGTTCACGTTTTGATTATTTTACGTATTTTAAATGCTTAGACCAATAAAATACCAAGGAGGTATAGCTTTGCGAAACAGTGTAGTCAGAATTGTTGCTTTTTTCTTGACTCAAGCATGTTTAGGGTTTTCATAGACACACCTTTTTACATCCATTCATAGCACATGTCGACATCTCAGGGCAAGAATATATATGGAGAGAGAGTTAAATTTTTTTTTTGCAACCTATACAAATTTACGATAAATCACTTTCCTCGGGTTTTTACGTCGCAAAACCGTGAGAGAGAAAGAGATAAATTAAGTTCTCACACAATATAGCTCCTCTTTTAGGTTTGTAAGCATGTTCTCCGTCTCTGCGTCTCCGGCGACTCCGCCCACTACATTTTGTTAAGCGACATAACGGGACAGAAGTCAACGTGTTTTTAGTGTATATTATTATTTTTTTTTTTAAAACAATACTGTGAAAAAGTAGATATATAAATAAACAAAAACATTATGTTGACATGTGCTTCGAATGGATCTATAATATTTTTAATTTTTTTATTTGTTTATTAAAATTTTTGTTTCTTACATTATTTTTTACATTACCTATCTCACTAGGTCATAAGAACCTGTTCTGAGGTAAGTAACAGTGAGTACAAGTAGAATAATTTTTAAAAAAATGGTGATATTTGTTGCGCAATGTTCTAGTTTGTCATGGAATGAGAAAAGAATTTCAAGTGCTATTTAGGAGGTCTTAAATTTCCTTGCGGTCCTTACTCATTAGCCATTTAGTAATGTTTTGATTAAAATAATACATATTGGTGATGGCTATAGTCTGTGAAGGGAGTTTGTTGTAAGTGTGAGGCGAGATGTACATATGGTGTCTTTGTGCAAAAGCTGTATTGTATTTAGGTACTAAAAGCCTTTCTTGTTGTTTGGCCCTTGTTTTTTAACATGTATAATAAACAATAAAGATTTTGAAGAATGAGTTATTTTTAACACTATTTTAAGATATAATTGTCTGAAATTAAGGATTCCTAAAAGTTGAGAGAGTGGCGTTGTTGGGTGCCTGAAGAACTTTCTAAATATAATTCGTAAAATTACTATTTGTATTTTCATAAGAGGACCTAGCAAGGTAATAGCAACTCTCCTCCAACCAGCTATTCCATATAATACCCTAGCCCTAACCCTAGCCCCGCGACCAGTAAATAAAAAAAAATATCAATATTGACTACACTAGCGCTCCCTCCTGGTGTATAATTGCTTTGAGGTCGACATAATGTTTTGTTTATTTGTAAAGCCTTAAAAACCGGGAGTGGTGAGCGAGCTGTCTTTTGTTACTGTAGGCCTCTTTGTATGGATGTTTATATTTAAGTACTTGTAGTGAAATTTTGTAGACTGTGTTTCGTGTGCTTATATCGGTCTTTTATTTAGGCCCACTCACCAATGTACGAGTATAAGATGGAATTCGGACGGAGCAAAGGGGGTTTGAACTGGGGGTCCAGCGGCCAAGGTTGGATATGGAAGGTTTCGGGTGTAAATCTAATTTGTTTTCTTACGTGTTTTCCGAGACGAGGAATTTTAGAGCCCGTGTTAATGATGCTATTCCTGACGAAACAGGGACTTTTGGTGAATCGTCGAAGCAGTGAATTCTGAAATGATTGAGTCTTTTAGTGTTTGATGTAGCATATATGAGTGAAGCGTATGTAAGTTTTGGTTGGATTGTCAGTGTGTAGATGAGTGATTTATTTTTGGGGTTGAGTTGACTGTTGTAACTGATAAGGAGTCTGAAAAGTGTTCTGAATATGATAACATATCTAGTAAGGCGGTTAGCCTTTTGACTCAAGACCCAGAGATTGTGGGTTAGAAATCCGGTGGAAAAAATAATTAAAAAAAATCATGTGAACATTTCAGATTAAAGTGAAAATTTTAATCGAAATTGGATATTTTTTTTCAAAGAAAAAGATAAACTTTCTTGGGTTGCAAATAAAATGAAAATATTTGAAAAACCCTACTTGGAACATGGAACGTTATTGGCGCAAATAAAAAAAATGTTCAAAGAAGCGAAGCCAGCAGTCCCCAATCGAGTGCTAATACCGACCCTAGTGTATGGCAATGAGGCATGGAACTGACAGAGCAAGGATAAGAGTAGACTGAATGCTGTAAAAATGAGGCGTTTATGCGGTAAAACCATGTATGACCGGGTTAAAAATGTGGAAATCCGGAAAGAATCCAAGGCTGAAGTAAGCGTAATTAAAAGGATTAAGAAAGGGATGCTTTGATGGTTTGGCAAAAAAACAATTAAACGAAAAAAGCACCGTGAAAAAAATTAACTGGATGTATGTGTATTTTTTTTAAATTAAATATTGCACAAGGGTCCCAACTGCTAGAGCGTCTTGCAACTCGACCATGGAGGCGACGTGAAAGCGATGATAATGACGATAAATATGACGTGAAAGTGAATGAAAGAAGAATTCGGAGACGCCCGAGGAAGACATAAGACGATCAAGTATTTCAAATACTCGAGTCGGGCCATGTCAAGAGTCAGAATAATAAAAGAGTATGTGTGAGACGATTTATAAATTCAGAGTTGTATGGCAGTCCATCGTCTCTGCACACCCCTGCGGGGAAACGGCGTGAGGGTTAATTAGTTAGTTCTACTTCCATAATAATAAGCGAACAATATTGCTTGTGCAATGATGAAGGTCTTGGCTAGCAGATAAATTGAACCCACGACGCCCGGGTGGGAATTCGACGCGTCCACTCAGCTACTAACCGGTGTATTTTTTATTCTAAATCTTTTATTTGATTGTAGAAAAGTGAATGAGCATCTTGTTTCAGATTGGTATTTCTTCTCAGTATTGAATTGATGAAAGACCACTATTAAGATTAGAAACGTTACTTGAAATGGATTCTTCCGTGTTTAGTAACCAGTATTTTAGTAAGGCAGTTCCCAATTTCCTTCCACCCTATCTCCTCTTCATTTTCCTCCCCCATAAGGTTCAAAACATACCCGAGTTCGAAATGCTGTAGTTCCACTAATTCGGGCAATTTGGACTCTTGCACGATATTCATATAAAAAATATGCCTATACATGTACTTCAAGATATATCTGCCTTACGACTTAGGGTTAATATAAAAATAAACAGGTGTAAGTAATATGACAATGTTTTTTTTATGATATAAACGTTTTAACTCAATGTTATTATTTTTCTAAGCACGATTTTTTTTTTTATGAATTTCCAGAAAAAACACAATTATAATATACAACTCCATTATTGCTCCACATTTTTATTACTGTTCAACGATTTTTTTCTTGTGTAACGACAGACAACAAAACAGGTTTCGAATTCTCCAAAATAGAGCAATGAGAATTATACTTAGGCGAAATAGATACTCAAAAGTAACTAAAATGTCAGAGGAACTACATTGGCTAACAGTAAAACAGATGCTAATATTAAACACGTTGATGTTTATACATAAAATGAAGAACAACGTGTTACGAAAATATTTTTCTGACAGAATTATCTACAATGTTGATATTCACAAATATAATACAAGGGCATGCAAAGAAATTAGCCTGCCAGAAAAGAATAAAGCCAACACACAAAGTGGCTTACTATATAAAGGGATGAAATCTTATAATGCACTGCCGGAAACCACCAAAATTACGCCTGTCAACAAATTCTAAATAGCCTGTAAAAATATTTAAAATGCATATAAATCAAAGCAACAAGTAATATATAAGTTATAACCATCATGCCATTTTCTCGCAAGGGCAGGCAGAGAAGACGGACCGCCATACAACTGTGTCTTGGCACACATTCCTTGCTTCATTCACATTCATACATACTCTTCTGTTATTCTGACCTTGATGTGGCTCGACTCAAATATTTGATTCACTTGATCGTGCCATGTCTTCCTCGGGCGTCCCCGATTTCTTCTTTTTTTGTCCCATTCACTTTTAGAACATAATTTTATTCACACTCCTTTATTTGATCATTTGCACTACATTCCCAAACCATCTAAGGGTTCCTTTCTTGATCTTATACATTACGCTTACATCAGCCTTGCATTCTTTCCGGAAATCCACATTTTTAACACGGTTATACATGGTTTTATCGAACATACTCGTATGTCTCGGGGATATCACTTCCATCTAACCTAATGGAATTATATATAACAACAAGAAAATAATGTTTTTCATGTGTAGGCAAATTAAAACTGTGTAAAGTGTTATAAAATATAAACACATTAATTTGTTTTGATCCACTTTTTTTATAAAGAAAAAACAAACATTCCCGGGTTACGAATAACCTGACAATATTTGAAAAACTCCTACCGCCATCATGATAAGTGGAAGATGTTGCTTGTGCAATGACGGAGGACTTAAGAGTGTAAGAGGGCAGACGATATTATCAAGATTTGCTAAAATAGTTATAATTTTTGTCGTGTGTGTCACTGTCGTCGTATTTTGTAAACTATTCCATCAAAAGTTCATTGTACATTGTTACTTATTGCACACTATCCCACAATATCCCGCTCGTAAATACGAACATTCCCGAACCAATATTAACGGTCTTCGTGTTTCCACACAGTTTGCTTTTTCCCCATAATTTGGGGGAATTTCCCTTGATATTCCTTATTTTGTCTAAAATATATATTTTGTATTTTTATACAGGTGGATAAATTACATGCTTCAATGAGTTTGATTGGGGAGGTAAATTATAATGTTTTTTATGAAGTTAACACTAAAATCTATGGCAATGTTTAATTAAAAATATATACATCTCAATAAAGTCAACAAAGTTTTAATAAAAACAATTTTAACTTTCTTCCACTAATTTATAAATTTAAATAAGTGGAAGTAAGTTGAAAATTGTTTTTATTAAATCATTAAAATGGAATTCCACCACGAATTAACAGTTACAAAATTAGACATAGTCAACAAAGTCCTATAAAAATCTGCTAACTTAATATGAAATGAAGACGTCTAATATTTTAATTTATTTCACTTATAAAAGATACTACCAAAAAAAATAATTTGCAAATAGAAATAATTAGAATTTTCCCAAGATATAGGATCTTTTTTATAAATCGGCAATACTGCGAGAACACGTGCATCGCGTGTGACCACGTGACCACCCGGGGTTTAAGCAGAAAGTTTGTAGGTAGGGCTGGCACAAAATGTCAATATAAAACACCATTGATAATAAATTTATTTATTTTTATGTCTATGGAAGGTTTTTAAACAATAAGTGGATATAGAAAACAACAGTTTAATATAATATTATGAAAACACATAACTTATTGCTTACAATAAACCACATTATTATATTTAATATTCTTACAAATTTGATATGGCTACGATCATTACACAAATAATACAACAATATTATTTTCCTCTTCTTTGAATGAGTGAGGATTTATTTATTTATTGTGTGTTAGTTTGTTGACGGCCTCTGTTTTCGAGGGGTAAAGACTACAAATCCAGAGTTGCCGGTTCAAATCCCGACGTGCGCAAAAAATCAATTAATTTATTATAAATAAATAATGTGGCAAGTAACAAAACACACATACTTTTCCAGTAAATTCAAACATTGGTCATGGATGACAAAATAGACACTTAATGAATATGTTTATATGTGTATGTGTGTTACAAAATGATACATAGTTCAGGTACAAGTACAGACAACATTCATATTCAAACATAATCAGAATAAATTCAATAAAAGTTTTAGAAATAGGAAGCATAAGGAATATAAAATCAGAAAACCAATAATCTCACAGACGTGTCGTTCACGCGTCACTTTTTTGAAATAATTGCTTGCTCTATGTACGGAGGATTTCTAATAGCCATGCCTCTTTCATATCTCGGGTCAATGATTTCTGGCAAGTAGCAATCAAAGTAGAAATTTTGTAGGCGTTTCAACATTGAAAGGTGAAAGAAACAGTCGTCTCTTCTTATGGTTTCAATCTTTAAAGGAATGTTATTTGAGGTCCAAACACCAAGTATGCATATATCCGATTTGGTAACATGAAGTTGTCCTTGAACTTGGAAGTACCAATCATGTTTTTTGTTTATTTGAATTTCGCCGTCTTTATCAAAATACCAAAAGCTAATTTTTTTTGCTTTGATTGCTGCCAGCGGATCCATACCTCGAGCGCCATAAGGGCATTTAATTTCTACAATAAAATTATCTCCTTTACTATCAGGAGTGGCACCCAGGAAAGGATGACATTCATCTAAAAACAAACCGCATTTAGAAAATGTTAATCCTAATTGGATGGAAAGCTGGATTAAGGCCCCGGCCTCGTTATCATTACCAAAACGTACTGATGGTACTCCTAGCGGACTCTGGTACATGATATTTTTAACTAACGGTCCACAGCTGATGTTCAGCCGTCTTTTACAAATTTTCCCAAACCAAGACGCTGTTAACCGCTTTCTCCGGAGTTCCATCCATTCTCCTGACTTTGATTGTAAAACAGTTGCATTTTGAATACGCGAACGATCGGCGTCTGAGAGATTCAGAGACTCTAAAAATGCATGTTTGGCTTCCGTGAAAAGCACGTCATGCATATCGGGTGAGTTTAAATGTTCACCATAGTCACAATCTGGAATATGGTTTAACGCGAAAGAGAGTTTTTTTTTTTGGGCCTTTTTTTTCCTTACAATATGTGCGCGCTTGGCTTCCATTCTTTTTGACCATGTACCAGGGCTGCTTCCAAAATGCTCCTTATGCACGGCGTAATGAATCCTCTTGGAATTGAATGATACTACCGCTGCGGCACACCGACTTTGGTAGGAATTTCGGGACGTATAATTTATTCTCTTTCCTCCAGTCATTTTGGCTATAATTAGGTTAAATCTTTCAACCACGTTACTGTCAACATCACAAATCAAACTTCGAGAATGTGATGCTAGAGTATTTACATGCAGCATTATTTTATCAAACATCTTGTATTTCTCTAATAGAGGTATCCAATTTGGTTCACCACTTTCAGTACGTTTGCAAAAATATCCGCCTATGTGGCAGGATTTATGATCTCCAAACACATGCCGGGGTCCATTGAGTATGTCTGCATTTAATTTGAAAATTTTGTCAACCATCGTTCCAACTTCTCCCTTCCTATATGCGATAGCACATCGCACTGCAGTGCGAAGTCGCAAAAGTCTGGCTGACAAAATTTTCCGTGAATCTAAAGGATAAAATGTCTCTGTTGTGATTTTGCGCAATTTGTTGCAAAAGTTTCGCAAAAGATGGTTGCGGCATTCAATTTTTTCCACCGTTATATTTTTGTACGGCCGTGATTTTAAAATTTTACTATAAGTACTGGAATCTCCATCAGCTATGAGTTTGGAGTATATAATGCCGTGTGTGTTCATGGAAGTCTTGAAACCTTCAACCAGAATGTCTGACTCCATGCTTGTGGAGCTGCCGGAGTGATTTTTGAAACAAGTGTGTTTTCTGGCACGCTCACCTTTATTTTCAGCCTTGGTACATATTACGCAATACTTATTTTTTACCCCATAAAAAAGAACTTGACCAAACTTCTGACCAACGATTGCCGCAGCCCCAGAAAGAGCAGAGTAGTTAGTTCCATATGATCTTTTGGACCAACATCCATCCGCAACAACCGTTATCAATGGAGTACCATTCTCATCCAGACTTCCGATTTCCCTTGCGTATTCTGCTTCTCTCTGTGCTGCTTCCTTCATTTTTGTAAGAGCTGTGGATTCGTACCACGAAGAAACTTTATTTTGTATTTGGCGAAATGTTGTGCCAGTCATGGTCGGAATTTCCATGGTTTCAGCAAGTTGCTGCAGGTTCGAAAAACCTATTCCAATATTTACAGATCCAGACACGCTAGCATGGTTTACATCTAGAGGTGTGTTTTTATCGTATGATAAAATTTTCATTTTGAGATGGCACATATTGCATTGGAATAAAAAAGTCGATTGGAATCCTTTTCTATTTTCCTTATAGATATAAATGTTTGACAGAGTACAGCCTAAGAGAGAGCAATGGTTAGCAATTTTTTGGAATTCCACAAATATGTATTGAAAGTCGACAATCCTTCTTCCATCAATGGCCATTGGTGTTTCTAATGGCTCCACTGTGGGAATATCGATATCCATGCGTTGCTCCTAAATTAAATTATTAATAATAAGTAATTAGTAATGATAGGTTTTCCTGGGAATATTTAAATAAAACGTGCTTCATCGTATCTCTTACTTCAACATTGCGGAATTCCATTGAATGTGCGGCTATAGTAGGTTGGTGAATGTGAACATCTACACTTGGCCCCTAAAAAATACATCTTCTGTGAATATATTTTATGTATTAAGATTTAAAAATTTATATAATAATTATGAGTTCATGTTGCTTACCGCTAAAACAGATATATCAGACTTGGGAAATTTGAGTATATTCGTAGGAAGGTCAATACTGAAACTTTGAGAGTAGTTATCTACACAAACTTTACATTCTTCTATTTCCGGAGATCTTTGAGAAATCGATCTGTAAACAAAATTAGTATAATTTTAACAAAACGTATACAGAGTGTAACAACACATGCCCACCCGACTTAAACCAGCGATTCCTGAGCTCATTTGGAATAAAAAAATGCTTTGATTTAATTTTTCTGTTGTTTTTTTTTAATAAAAATAATAAATAAAAAAAATATATCACATGTCGCTACTGGTTACAAGCCAACGCGCTCCGTCATGTGATAGATTTTTATTTGTTTGTCTTAATTGAAAAAAAAAGTTGATAAAATCTACATTTTTTACTCCACAGTCCACATGCTCAGGAATCGATGGGTCAAGTCCGTTAGGTACGTCTTAATCCATCTATATAATAATTATAATATTTTATAATAGTTTTTAAAATTAAAAAACTAACTTTTTTATTTGGAGTCTATTGAGCCGACGCCAAGTTTTGGAATGCCATTTGTTTCCCATATTTATTATAAATACTAGAAGAAGAAAAAAGATTTTCATTTAAAAATGGAACAATAACTTTGTTGACTTTGTTAAACGTTTTAATACGTATTTCCGACCGGGTTTAATTTTAAAACTACAATGTTACGTCACAAAGTTACCGCTTCATTTGAAAAAATAGTAACGTCTACTGATTTTTTACATATTATATAATTTGACCAAAAACATACATTTAAATACATCAGGTATTGTAATAATAAACAAGCTATTTGCACAGCCCTATCAGCTTTGTTTTGAAATTTGATGTTTTAAACGCGCTACATAGAAAGGAATATGTTAAAAGGTACAATCATAAATGTCCGACTGTGTCCTTTTGACATATTTCCTTTAAATTGTTGGAACAAAATCAAAGGTCTGAATTCGTTTCTTCCGGGGTATACATATTCCATTTAAAGCACCAACACATACATCTTTATTCACACCACTTTACGCAACAGCGCGTCAAGAAACGACCACTCTCGGCGAGATATTCTCGCGTTATGAAATACATTATTTCATGCGAGCGCTTTTATATCTTTTAAATATTAAATAAAATAGCAAATTACCAATTAAATACTTTTTTTCTTCTTCAATTTATACAGCAAAGGTACTGTTTTATTTAACTGTATTTTTTATTTACTTACTTTATAGTTTTTTGGCACATAAAAATCTGTTCAAAGTTCATTGATTTACGTGTTTTTGAAAAATAATATTTATCGTTCTTTAGTCATTTATAAAATTTAAAAAATATGTCGTGGTATAGATCAAAAGATGTTCTATTAGAAAATATTTTTTTATGTTTTTTTAATATTCGCATTTAACCACAGAAGAAGAATGTTTGGAGGTCGATTAACGATTCATTGAAAACAGCTCTTTTATGAAGAGTTATAAAGTAAGAAAATATATTTTTAAATATTTTTTATATACTTGGTGGTATAAAGCATACATACATCTAATGTGTGTTATAGTAAAACTTTTTTTGAAGTGCTTTTGTAGATACAGGCGACTTTTAAAATGCGCAAAAAAAACATAAAAACTGAAAAATCTCTCGTATCCTCTTAACCAGCAGAGGAATTGAACGCTTGACGCCCGGGTGGAAATTCGACGCGTTTGTCCACTCAGCTACCGACCGGTAAAATAATTAATTTTAACTTTAATTAAGTATTTTTATCGACCGGTTTTGAAAGCACCCTTCCCTCGTCAAGACAATATTAAAACTAACATTAAATCCAAGGTACTGACGCAGTGGGAGGTAAACAAAAGGGAATTATTTATTTAAGGTTTTTCAGGAGGAAAAGAACTTTTTTTCTTTTACATGAATACCGCATAAGAGCCTCAACTGCTCCCAACCGTCTAGAGTTAGTGAGACTATGGCATCCCCAATAGGGGTATGTTGTGAGGCTGAAGGTAGTGGGGAGAGGAAGGAGATGAGGAAGGGGAAGGTTTCGAAGTACCTGGCTATTCAGATCTGGATAAAAAGAAAAAAAATGACAAAAAAAGAAGTTCAAATACACAATTGTAGCTAAGTGAATTTAATTTATGGTAAAAGAAAGAGTTTTTTTTTTAATTCTATGAATTTCATTTATGATAAAAGAATTCAGTTAGAAATCCACCTTTAAATCAATTAATTTAAGATCCCGATCCTTAGTGATATTTAATATTTTACCTATGGTCAGTGTAGAACATGGGTTCAATGTAGGCAGGCAATTTTTTTAAACAGAGCGAAGAAAAGTTGAAATTCCTATGAAAAACTAATAATTACTTTTCCCCCTTTCTTCGCCGCCTCCCACTCCAATATTTAAATACATTTGTACGTCTGTCAGTATTTTGTATTTTATGTTAGTTTAATATTGTCCTGACGTGGGAAGGGTTCTTCCGAAACCGGTAAAAAAATACTAAAATATAGTGGCTTAAAACGAATGACTGTAGAAAAATATTTATATAATATCATTAATCAACAACACAAATAAGAAACAGAAAAATACAAAAAATTACAAACTCGGATCCTCTGCTCTATTTGAGAGTAACGCTTCAACCAATTCAGCCATTGGGACTTTATTAGACAACTACATTTTTAATCGATCTCATACTTTTCACAGAAGATTATTGATATTATTTTTTTCAATTTTCCTCCGATTTGACTGCCATCTTTGTAATGATAAACACAACTCTACCCGAGCACATTGAATGCCTAGATTGTTTTTTTTTCTGTTTCATATCTGTGTTGTTGATTATTGATAATATTTAAATATTTAAAAAAATGAGCATTCTTATTTCAATATAAATAAATGTGTTCATATTATAATATTGACAAACCACAATATGAATATGTTTTACGAATATATTAAAAACGTTATTTTTTCACCAAGAAAATACATTCAAATTTATGTTATCAGAAAATCATTGCTTCTTGACCCGTAAACTTGAAAAGCACAATATTTAAGAAAAAAATCGGATTTAACTTATCAAAAAATATACAAAAGCTGTGAAAATAAATTTTACAAATCTACATATAATAGCCATCCTGCTTCAATTTTGTCGTTCAAAGTTGTTTGGCCGCTCATATTATTTATTTGAAAATATTGAAGGCGATAAATAAGAAAGCTCCGAAGAGGCTTTTGAAAAAGTAATATAATATTTTCACCTTGTATCTAAGATTAGGATTTCACGCTTCGGGGAAAGATTTTTTTGTGTTTTATTCCCTTCATTCTAAGAAGAAAAAATTTTGGCTTCGTAAAAAAATGAAAATCTTTTTTTAATAACTAAATACAGATACGGCAGACTTAAAAAAATGACTTCATTAAAAATAAATTGTTTTGAATATTTCTTATGTAAATACCAATATTTATTGTAACTGAAATACTTTCTTAAATTTATCTTGCGATTGTTATTTTATCATTTTATATGACAAAAAAATGCCAACCGGTTTCATCATATCTCGTGACATCTTAAGGACGTTTAAAAAAACATTATTAAAACCAATTCCTCCATATTCTTACATAAAATGAAGAACGAATTGTTACCAAAATATTTTTTTGATGAAATTATCTACGACGTAGATATTCATAAACATAATACAAGGACATGCAAAGAAATCAGACTACCAAAAAATAATAAAACCAAGACACAAAAAAGCTTACTATTTAAAGGGATTCAATGTTGTAACGGGCAGTTGAGAACCATCAAAAGTATGCCAATTAATAAATCTAAAATTTATTAATTGGCATACTTTTGATTTTTAACAGTTTCGCCTTAAGCAAGGTTTTGATTTCAGTTAATTTCATGAAAAGCAACAATGTAACCGATTTGAACAAAACAATGTTTTTTTATTGAAATTTTAATAATACGAAGTTATTGAACGTGCCAGACACAAAATATACATAAAAAGATAAAATCGAACATTTCAGGGTTATAAACAACATAAAAATTGTTAAGGTATCCCAACCCCCATCAATAAGAGTGAAAATTGTTGCTTGTGCCAATATAGAGGACTTAACTTGCGGAGTATTGAACTTGCGACGTCTTGGGTGGGAACCTGATGGTTTAGACCACTCAGCATGTTAAACATAATTGCGACGGAGTACGTGCAATCTATATAATATTCATGAGATTGGTAATAGTAGGAGTGACATGATATCGTCGCTGGAAAGGCAAAAGGGCTAAAGCGACACTTCAGTCAAAAATGAATAAAATATGCAGTTTTGATCACTTATCTTATCTGAACGCTTTAACTCTCGTTTGATTCTCAAGACTTTGTGACCCTTTAGACGTATTAAATATATTTACCATTTGGGAAAAGGCTTGACTCAAGTGACACAAGTTTGGGGCTTTTTTAGTTTCTGTTGCTTCAGGTTACTCAATGAGAGCACTCAGTCATTTCTTTTTTGAAATCCAACCAGGCACTTAAGACTTATGAATTTTATTATAATATAAAAAATTTAGTGCTCTGGTGTAAACTTCCCAATATGGCGCTTCAACCCTTTTGCCTTTCCGGCGACGATATGTGCCAGTTAGTCGCCTCAGAGAAAGCTGGTAGAAATAAACGTAGCAACTATGAGAAAAAAAACTAATCCTGCCGTGAGCCGAGATAACTAAAGATACAAAAGAAAAAAACGCCTTGAGACGCCATGAAGGTATGAAAATGGTGATGAATAAACTTGTATGTAAATCCACCGACCCAAATTTCACCACAGAATGCGAAATTCTTTAAAATTTCTCACAAATTCCGATCCCCTGTCATAGTTTAAGATGATACATCTCCCCTTATAATAAAAGACAGCCTCCGTTGTTTCCCGCGAAGCCTTAAACCAAGATACTGAAAGTGATACGTATAAATTGCCCTGCCTACTTTCCGTACAGCGGCGCAGGCCGGGGGAATAAGTCGACTGGTGAGAAAATATTACTCGACAGGAATGAAATACGCATTGAATAATACAGCTAAACAAGCACTAGAAATCTGTGGGAATCCCTCTTTGTTTTTGTGGAAGTTACTATGTTCCCCTGACTCTCATGCTGTTATTCTAGATTTGGAAATAATCGGAGAGTCTCACAGCAATGCTTGAAAGAGTTTATTTAAAAGGTGATCTCAATCCCAAAAGGATAGAAACTGCCTAAATTAGATGGGTAATTATTAATCTTATCATATTTTTAGTATTAAAACCGGCTACGTTTAGTGGCGAATACGGGTACCTCGATAATTTTAATTGGTGATTAACCTCTGTCTACATTATTGATCTCCAAGACGAAGGCAAATTGTAAGGTATACATTTTGAAAAAAAAACTTTATGACAATTTAATTTATAATGACACACTCAGTAGGAACATTATAATTTTGATAAAGCGGCTCAAATGTATTTTCTTACACGGGGATTAATCAAATAGTGAAACTGTTGTTTATCCAGTTACTAATCGATAAAGCTTAGATTAGTTAGGTGGTTTTCTTTCTGAATAATATTCATTGACTATACAAATAATTTCTTTACGAGTACGTATATTCGAGTGTTAATGTTCCAAATTTGAAACCGATGTTAATTGAAATGACCTAATTAATAAAATGATCTCTTCAACTTTCTATCAACCTAATAAAAAAACAGCCTACAATGTTTTTAAGGAGACATTATTGTTTATTTGAAATGAGTAGATTAGAGCAACTAATACTTGTTCTTGGCAAGTCAAGTAAAATACCGTGATTTCTTACTGGTAACAGTATTATCAAAAAAATAAGTAAAAAGCTAAAGCTGTTGTTGTAAATATTATTTTTCGTTGGAAATTAAAAACTCCTCTTAAGATTTAATGGTGGTAACAAAACCAGTCAGCAATACCACATTAAAAAATAAAATAAAATGAAAATCATGATTTTCAATTGTAATAGTTTAGTTTTAACTACAGATTAAACCATTTTGAAAATGATTTAATTAGGGTGTATTTTTTGTGAAGTATGTATCATTACAATCGTCGAATTTGCCACTAACTAAGTGTACAAGTAGTGATATATTTAGTAAAATATGCGTACATTCTGGAAAATACGAAAACTACTTATTAAAATATTTTTTTCCAAAATGACCTGGTGTTAGATTCAAACTCCTGCACATTTTTTAGGGTACATCATGGTACGTTTATAGTATCTATGGCTATAATCATAAAATATAAAGGTGTACTTAAATTTATCAAATAATAATATTTTCGGACATAATTTCATAATTGTTCGTGTTTGAAGGATGGTCACAATATAATGGCACACTACGTAGTTTATATAACGTACGATAAAGATTTGATAAATCGATTTTTGTTTTTAAAAATTGAGACTAAATGCCAAATTGAATATCACATATTGAATGAAAAGGGTAATCTCTGATGACGCCGGTTAATAAAACCAGTAACTAACAAAATATTTATTTATTTACGCCCGTTAAAGGCTTTTACACAAATATGTCATTTTTTTAAACAATAAACGATTATGTGCAGAAAATATCGTAAAAAAAATAAAAATCCATTTTAAATAACAGATACAATAATATTTTAAATGAAAAGAACAAATAATATTGAATAAATAACAGGTTCAAAAATATTGTTAAATAAAAGAAAAGAAAAAATAATATTAAATAGAAGGTTCAGAATCAAAAAAAATTTAAAATTAGTTTAGCTCTACCAGATGAAAAAAAACTGTGCTAAGGTATACTTATAGTGTGATATTAACGTGCTAAATATATCAACGACATCGGAGTATTTGTTTCCTAGACGTTGAATTCGTCACATAGGCGTATTAAATTTGTGAGGTGGAAGCAGAACTGTTATAATAGTATGGTAGGTACTGCCTTGTAACCGTCTGACCAGGAGCATGAAATGCAATTAAGCATAATAGTTCAGGGCTGTCAATCATATAAAATATAAGCCATTAATGATGTAATTCAAAAAGGACAACTTCATTTGAAAGCTAATATCTTTCTCCCTTCTTTTACGCACATCTAATTAAGATTTAAGGTGCAAAAACATAACATAGCTCCGAAATGACAAGGTTATAACGAGATCAACTATTTTTTACTACCCGTTTTATATATTCCAAAAGACTGGCAAAGGTCAACCTCACATACTATTTTCTCGGAAGGTTTTTTATTAACAAAGGGCGATTAGCTTGCGATAGAATTTAAGCCGCTTGAACCCTTATTCCTTCCCTCGGATCCTGCGAATGTCACAACTAGATATGTCGGATGATCATTTGTTACCGACACCCTCGCCACCCGCCCGGCGGTGGAGAAACTCGGGTGGCAAGAGGCGGAGGTAGTTTCGCAGGTTTAATCCGGAAAAAGAAAGCGAGAAGGTGCTGAATCTTAAACAGCCAGGGGATGACGAGGTGATAAGGGTGAAGGTTCTTTCAAAGAAAAAGAAAGATGTGGGCTGGTTATTTATGTTTATGTTATGCAAGTATTTTTATAATGCTGGTAAATATCTGAACTGTTTTTATGTCAACTTTGCACTTATAAAACGTTTTGTGTTACACAGTAAATATAACCTCAAGAGTAAAAAAACCCTTATTTTTATTGTTTATAGTGAATACCGAACAAGAATTTCAACTGCTCTCAACCGTCTAGAGCCAGTGAGACTATGGCATCTCCAATTAGGGCATATTGTGAAGAGGGAAAGTAAATGGGAAAGGAAAAGGTTGGAAAGTACCAGACTTTTCAGATCTTGTCACCAAACATGGCTAAAGCCATTTCCAAGCTATATTTGATTCTTAATAGTGGTCTTTCACCAGTGCGATACGTAGAGTATCTTTCACTCTGAAACGTGCCGCAAATAAACTTTATATGAATTAAATGTGTTAAAACACATATTGATAACATAAAAGTTAGTTATTAGTGGTGGATACTCTCAGTATCGCCCTGGTAAAAGACAACCATTCAGAATCGAAACGTTGCTTGAAATTACATTAGCCGTGCTATGTGAACAAGTCACAATAGCCAGGTACTTCCAAACTTGGAAAGGGTTGGGAGGAACTTGGCTTCATCTTTTTCTACGTTCCACTGTTCAGTCTCACAACATGTCTCAATTGAGGGTGCCATAGTTTCATGGTGATTTTGGGCATTTGGTGTTAAAAAAAAACAGCGAATTAATATATTTAATATTATTTTTATTAATAATTGGTCGTTGTGTTTTTATCTTTTGCAATCTGATATTATGTTTGGTCTGCAAATTATATTTTATATTATATTTCGTATTTTACAGTCTGTCTGCATTTAGTAAAACATCATGTGTGTTGTTTAAAACTATTTTAAATATAACGCTCAAAAATCTGTGGAAATATGTTTGTAAATAAACTTAATTATTCTCGTTTTGGTATACTTAAAAAACGGACAACTCAGATAATAAGAACAAAATGAAAAAAAAAACTTCTATCGCTTCAGAAATAAATAGTTACGATCTTCTAAAAAAAAAATCTTATAACTTAATACTCTGAGTTATAAAATGTGCATTTTTCTTTTTTTGTGACATTTGACATCTTAATGAATACTCGCAAATATTTAGAACAGTAGTAAGTTTTTTATTGAATACCAAATTTTATAGAAACAAATGTTTAGGTGTGTGATGGAGAGACATTCCTCTTTTCAAATGTTTTATACCTACTCGAACAATTAACCTTTTATTTTTAAAAACAGCTAAAAATCAAAGATATCCTATTGAATATGAAATCTTAGGAGATTTAACAAGTTGTTGTCAATTTAACATACCTTACACTCTTTTGCGAGTTAAGTTATTGTTTAAACCTCTTGAAGGTATTTTCATATCTTCAAAATGGCTTCAGCAACATTTTGGTACAAAAATAAGTTATATATGCAGTTTTGATGAGTTTATTTTTTTGCATCGAATGCTCTGAATCTCGTTTGATTCTGAATACTTTTGTGACCCTTCAGCTATCTAAAGTTTAGCCGTCTAAAGTAATTTATCATTTGGGAAAAAACTTGACTGAAGCGACACAAGTTTGGGACATTTTTAGCTTTTTGTCGCTTCAGGTAACGCAGTGAGAGCATCGAGTTACTTAGGTTAACTTTTTTAAATTTAAATCCAACCAAGTACTGAATACTTATAAATTTTATTGTAAAAAATAAAAAGTCTAAGGTGCTCTGGTGTAAACTTCACAAAATGGCGCTTCAGTCCTTTTTCCTCTCCGGAAAAAAAATAATACCGCACTCTTCTGCTCGGAACTAGTAGGATTATAACATCTCTTGTACGAGTAATGTTACTATCAAAATATTAAGTTGGTAATGGACATGATGAGAGGAAGAAAAAACTAAGAATATGGATGTACCAAACATTTCAAATTTCGTCATAAAATGCAAAATTTATCGTGAACTCATTATTCATCGTTATCATAAATGCATTTTGAACTCCCTTCTGGTTTTAAAACCCTGACTTCTGAGCCTAAAGAAAGATTGCTCACCGCTTTTTCGTGGAAGTCATCAGAAATGTTTCCTGGGTACAAATATACACTTTTAAAACCTATTTACAACTTTTGGGCCGTGACATACTAACGAAAAACATCAAACGGCCTCGAAAGTCTTAAAAAATGTCATCGTTCAAGTTAGCATCGCCCTTTTCAAAGCCTTTGCCGAAGAAATAATTACTCCGCCATATCAAAGAAGCAGTCCCAGTAATCCGAGGCCCCCATAAAACCACATTATTTCGTAATGTAAGACCTCATTATCCTGTGTGACGTCACTATGACGTAATCAAATATCAAGCTGGGAGGCTGCCACTTGGCTCCGTCACGAGAGATGACGTCATTAGGACCTAAATGATTGGCGTAATCCATTCCTAGCGCTTGTTAACGACGCACCTAGTTAAATTATTCCGTTTTCGTCTAAAAGCATACTAAAAATAGTTCAGAGATTTTAATTGGGTACTAGAGAGATTTATTTTTCCGTGGAAAAAAATATTTCAATCTGCCCACGCCATTTAAATACTTAAAAAAAATCGCTTTAGTTCTTAAAACTTGAAAGCGACCACAATTAACAACAATTTTTAAAAATGAAGAATCAAACCAAAACTTTTTTTCAAAATTTAAAATTTTTGTTTTTTTGTAGAAAGCAATCGCTTTGTGGTTTGATATATTTGAAGAAATTTTGTCTCTTTCAATTCATATTATCTGTCTCTTTCTCTCTGTTCCTTTTTTATAATTAAAATGTTATTCTATTGTTTTCTCACTCTCCTGTTAATTTATTTAATGTTTTGTTCTCTCTCTGTATGTATTCGAATATATAACCGCAAACTTTTCTATTTTTGTTAAGTTTAATTCCGTACCCTGATGACGCCTAGGCTAAGTGAAACCGGTTGGTCGTAAAAAATATAATAATATCTGTAATCTTATACAGAATAATTTTTTCATATATTTTTTTCATGTATTTTGGACAATTAAAACAATGACAACTAATTATTCATTCAGAAGTTCATCAATTGAATTTTTTGAACCTCTTATTTATTTTATAGGAGCATAGGAATTAGGGCAAGATGTTGCCAAGTTTTTGAAATAAAAATAATCATATGTTAAAAAATATATTAGATACTGTACTGTTATTATTCGACTTTGTCTTGTTTTTAACACTGGTTTTTGACTTTAATTCTTATTTTGTATTTATGGAAAAAATATGGCATCTTGTCATATTTTTTACTGTTAGATGAATAGAAGAAACTCCATAGTTATAACTGAAAATTACTTAGATACGGGTTGAAAACATTTGCGTTTGCCAAGAAATTGCAAACATTAAAAGCCTCCGTTTTATCTTGACAATTTAGAGTTTATTATGACTGAAAGGATAATTAAATGATAATCAGTTTTACTACTGTAAATTGAATTATTAACGATCACTTTTAACTTTATTCAAGTACTTCTATGCCAATTTAAAAAAACCTGGCATGTTGTGATATAAAATATATGGTAATATTTTTTTTTCATATTGCTTGGCTTGATATTTAATGATTCCATTTTATATTACAATTAAGTCTCTCAACAACTAGTAAAAAAAAAAATACCAATCAAAATAAATGGTACTCGTTACGAGAATTTCACTGTTTTCCGAGTACAATTATCCAATTTCACACAAAATAAATGGCGAATAAAATCTGACACAATGATCGAAAAAGTCATACCTGTCAAAATATTCCGTTAGCATTGAAAAATGTAATTTAAATAATAACGTACGTACAGCACGGCAGAATCACAATGAACCAATTTAAAAATCTGACCAAAGAAAACGTTTATATTTATCCGTTAAATTATTTATTTTGTAATGGAAAAATTTCCATTTTTTATAAACTGTTTTCTTTTGCGAGTACGTGTGAATGAGTGGGAAATTTTCAAAATTGAAAGTAATTTTAATTGAAATTATCAAATTTATAAATAATCTTTTTAAATCTTAAAAGTACCTACCTAATAAAGTATCCAGTCACGTGGTGTTGATTATCGACTCTATCGAAGGCCGTTGTAGGATCTACAAAGTTTCTGCCACGTGTACACTCTAGTATGTACTTCTTAATGGTAGAGAAAAGGTCTAAAGGGGTTGATTTCATAAAGTTGGACTTTATTCTAAAGCCGTATATATTGCTAGAGATAACAATTATTTTATTTTTGTTTTTCTCGTTCTCACAAATTAAATTCGTTAAATACTGATTGGATAAAATATCTGATATATTTTTTGTATAATTAAAAACTTATATTTTGGTTAATTTTTTTCGACTACCTACTTTATTATAAGATATGATTTTTTGTTCGTTATTAGTTTGTTACTCTTTAATTATCTTTTATACACATGCATATACACCTATGTATTTTTACTTATTTTATTTTAACATACATTTTCAAAAAGTTTACTTTGGGTCTGTGCTTATTATTTTTAAATTCTTAATTGAATGTTTTCTTTGTTTTTATTTAAAATTTAGTTCATATTTTTTTCTTCCTAATATTAATTACTTTACCTATCATACCTTATTATATAATGTAAAATATGTGATATCGATTTCAATGAAAAAAAAAATATTCGTTTAAATCATGTCATCTAAAAAAAAATGTACCAAAGAGAGTTTTTATAAATAATCGGTATTTCTATGTAGAAAGATATAAAAAAAAGTGTTGACAATAATGTATTAGTTTTACCAGAAATTATTTCATATTTGAAATGAAACTAATATTTTTTTTCTTGACAGGTCAAGTTATATCTCATGATTTTTCACGGCTAACAACTAACTAACTATTGATCTATATTAATTTTTACCTATTTTAAGTATTTATACTCTCATAGCGGTATATGCTTTTTTATTTTCTATTTAAGAATGAAAATTCTAGATAAGCGGTAAGAAATATGACAACCTATGAGGCAAACCCTCCGCATAGAATTTGAATTTAATTTTTATGTCAAATTAGTATTTTCACATTTGAGCAAGGTAAAATAATGATAATGTTCTCCTTCGTATCGTATTATTTAATATGATGCGAGAAGAAAACAAATGTGTGAACACGAATTGTTTATGAGTAAGGGTTGCTATTAAACTCGTTGCTGTCTTTCATAATCTGTGACCGAGAGTTGTCATATTATTTGGTTGAAATTTATTATCGGCCTTCTAAAATAGCCACTAACTTCACAAAATATTAAATTCAATCTAAGGTTTCTCTATAAATTGACAAATACATCAACATGCTTTGCTACCCTAATATATAAATGTTTTTTATCGATTTGTATATTTCAGTATTTACTTTCTTATACTTTCCAATGAATATCTTTGAGCCGACTGAAATAGGTAAATATTGATGTACAAAAAGGTATTTAGCGAAAATAAATCATAAATCAGAACATGGAAATCAATAGAAAATTGCATCTATCTTAATATAGACGATCTGCATATTTGCGGTTTAGGACTTTCATCTTCTAATAAATAATGTATTTATATTTATTCTTGGAAAGTCAAGTAACATTTACAAATAGGCGAATATTAGAATGTCTATTTAGGATATTAAAAAAAGGGTAAGTGTAGGAAGTGAATGAGGACTGAACGTTGTTGGCGCAAATAAAAAAAAATGTCCACAAAGCGAAGCTAGCAGCCCACCATGTAAGGTTTATGCCAACCCTTATGGCAGTGAGGCATGGAACTGGCAAAGGAAGGATGAAAGTAGACTGAATGATGTGAAAATGAAATCCCTGAGGCGTATGTGCGTACACCATGTATGACCATTTTTAAAATGTGGATATCCGGAAATAATGGATGGCTGATGTAAGCGTAATGAATAGGTTTGGGTATGTAGAAGGAACGTTCGAAGAAAAGAGTTTTATTATGAAAATAATGTATAATGCAAAAGTGAATGGAAGAAGAAGTTGGGGACGCCTGAGGAAGACATGGCACGATCAAGATAATCAAATACTTGAATCGGGCCATGTGGAGAGTCAGAAGAGTATGCATAAGACGATGTACGAATATGCATGAAACAAGGAGTGTGTACCAAGACGGAGTGTGTTGTGTGACGGTCCGTCCTCTCTGCCTACTCCTGCGGAGAAACGACATGACGGTAAGTTTGTTAGTTGAAATTTAGTTTAAATTATATGAAGATGTGGCAGAGGAGCAATTCAAATTTTTGAGGATTTAATGCTCAAATATTCGACTGCATCGCTAAATTTGGTCGCTAGTACAGAGAGCCGTCAAACAATTTCGTTTTATATTTATTTTCTAAGGTTTTTGCTCTGAAACCAACAGCCATTTAAAGAAGAGAATAATGAGGCAATTTTCAGTATTACTATTCAAATGCCTACCGTTGACCGCTCCGTATAATATGAGAATCGTTCCATCGAGTAATCCTCACACCGCCTAGCCAAAACCACCCATTTATACCCGCAGTAGCCTCCCGTCTCTTCACGCGCCGCGTATAATAACCATCGAGAATAAGTGTGCCCCAAAACTAAAAATTCTGTGATTTACTGACAAGAGAGGTGGGGGGAGTGAATTCCCTACTCGAACACTCTTATCCCGTTTTATCGTCCTTACTCGCGTATTTAAATTATGATAATTCTGCGGATTGTTCAAGGTTATTGCCAGCTGTAACTATTATTTATTCTTATATTAACAATATCGTTGCTGGAAAAGCAAAAGGGCTCAAGCGAAACTTTGGTCAAATACAAGATAAATATGCAGTTTTTATGAGGTTTTTTTCCGCATCGAATGCTCTGACTCTCGTTTGATTCTGAAGAGTTGGGTGGCGCTTTTGCCATCTAAAATATTTGTACAATTTGCAAGAAAGCTTGACTTAATCGAGACAAGTTTGGGACTTTTTTGGCCCTTTATCGCTTCAGGTAACTCTATGTGAGCACTTTTTTCAAAATCCACCCCGGCACTGAAGACTATTGAATTTTATTGTAAAAAAAAAAATTTAAATTGCTCCGGTGGAAACTTCTCAAAATGTTGCTTCAGCCCTTTTGCCTTTTCAGCGTCGATGAATTTATGATGTTTAAATAATCTCTACTCTTATGAGTCTCTTTTTAATGAATTTACTCTCTTGCTCTTTTTTTAATAATAATATTTGGATAATTTGTATAGCGACGTTTTTGTGAAAAATCACCTCAAGGAGGCTGTACTCCCTTTTTAAATGTCAATGTATTTTGTGTTTTATTCTTGTATCCTTCCCGGAATTAGTGTTTTAAAGTTGCTTGAGAATATTTTATCAAAAAATATATTTTGTTAGTTCCTACTGTTTTATCAAATAAATATTCTTAAAATGTATTCAAATATTACAATATCCAAAGTACAATCTAAAATGTAAGGTTTGAGGTGATTTTTTCACAAAAACGGCGGTATACAAATTATTCAAAAATTATTGTTTGACTAAACCCTTCATTAAATACACTTTCTGATCAAATATTTTTAATTCATATTTAGTATCCGTTAAATACTTTATATTGAGTTGTTCAGAGTAACGCGTTACTTTTATCCAGAATTTAAGTTTTTCACTTCTAACTTCACTTCTAACCTTCTAACTCTTTTTTAAATTTATTTTGGTGGGAAATAATGCGATTGGCTCATGCATTCCCGACAAAGCAAAAAGTGACCACCATTGCTGTATTCTGATTCTTATTGGCTGTGATTTACACCACGAGGTCGTTGTGTGCAGGAGGGTTGCCAAATTCACAGAGTTCTGATCTAAATAGAATCACTATTTTCTGTGTATCCAATGCTAGAACTAACCTTATGTTAGTCGGTAAATCGCAGATTTTTGAACCTTTAAAAAGAAATTGTTGTTGTGTTTTCTTTGTGCGTTTATTAAATAAAGGTACTTTTATGGAAAATCTCAAAACAAAATATATTAAATTATAATTGACACATATTTTTAACATAGAAAACTTGCAGTTAAACATAAGTTATAATGCTGGTGAAAATGTGAATATAAGGAAAAATACCGTTCATATCACGGTGAAAGATTTTTTTTTTATCCCCATTGATATTAATGATGTGAGATTTTTTTATTTTTTATTATGAAAAAAATTAATCTTTATTTATCAGTTATTTTTCTTATTACGAAAAAAATCCATCTTCTTCCCCTCCCCACTACTTACAAAATAAAAAAAAATACCCCGATAGTGAATGCCATAGTCTCACTGGCTATAGACGGTTGAGAGCAATTGGGACTCGTGTGGTTTTCACTATAAAAAGGTGGTATCGTATTTCAATAAATAATTAGGCTTAGGACGTCGTTTTGCTTATTAATTTTTTTGTTTACGCCCAAAAGAGCTTTTACATATAAAAAAATTACAATCGGCAGTGAAAAATGAGAATTATGTGCACAAAAAAAATAAAGACTAGTTGAAGAGTTACAAAAAATAGCGTTTGAATACATAAAAATGTTATTGATTAAAAATTTGTGATAATAAAGCATTTTTGTATCTGCATTCCATGCAGTTAAATACATCAGCCACCTCTGCGTATGTATTACCGACTACATGCAATCTAGGTACAAGCGAGTATCCGAAAGACTCAGTCCCGATGTTATTGTTACAGTTAAATAGAATTTTGGATCGAGAAGTCCTCGTTGATATGTTAAATGAAATGAGGTTCAGTAAATCAAGGCTGTCTATAGTACCATTGACAATTTTATAAATTTAACTTATATCTTTTGATGCTTTCAAAAAAATACATTTGCGTTAATTTTAGGAGAAAATAAATTAGGTGACTTAACTTCACTACGGAATAAATTTCCGCTAGTCTCTACGGAAAAGCAGTTTCATCAAACTAAAGGCTATTAACGGTCAAGGTAGTGCTGCGTCGACTCGAATTAAAAGCGAGTCATATTTCACGGTATTTATTTTAGACGACGTCCCATTAGGGCTCCCGTACACACTCGTGACGAGCGGTATTCTCTACGCTGTGATTTACACTCTGTGGGATTTTCACTGGGACCAGAGAGAGTAGAAGATTTTACCCACGATGTTTGACCTACACTTTATCATATTTTTTCTTTTCTTTTTAAATTTTGCTCAATTTTTGAAAATTGTAGAAAAAACGTGTTAATCTCATTCTTTATCAAAGTTCTTGTAAATAAAATACAATGTAGATTTTGTAATTTTACCATTATATGCAGTAGTGTGCACAGAGTTTTTAATCAGGGCAGGCAGTAGTAGATACCAACAAATGTCACTGATTGCTATGGGATTTGTTCTGTAAAGACCCTGACCTGACCAAACAAAGATACCAACACAAACGAGTCACTTGAACGCGCAACAGCTCACAGCATACATATTTTGTGTACTCAAGTGAACATAGAATAATCTACTCTGATGTTGGTGGCATTTGAGCATATTTAGTTACTGCTTTTGATACGTTGTAGTAGAAAGATCGGTGGGGCGCTCGCGGCAGTGCGATCAGCTGAATTTCACGCATATTTTGAAAGTGTTGATTTACTTTTTACATTAATTTATTACTATTAAATGGAATTTGAGACATATTTTAATGCAAGTATGGCAGACTAAGCAGTGTTTATGTGCCTTTATAGAATGCACGCTTCTGATAACATGTACATTTAAGATAGTAATACAAATTTGAAAATTTACTTTACCAGAATATTGTAAGTACGAGTAGGTATATTATGCTCATCTGAACTTTCAATGAAAAATTACATTTATTTTTTCGTAAGAAGCAATCACCT
Organism: Drusus annulatus; assembly: GCA_022651775.1. Lineage (NCBI taxonomy): Eukaryota > Metazoa > Arthropoda > Insecta > Trichoptera > Limnephilidae > Drusus > Drusus annulatus. The sequence goes on from JAGWCC010000186.1 coordinate 940,562, forward strand.
GGTGGTTGGACATTATATAAATAATAAAAGAATACTTTGTTTTAAAACCACAGAATTTATTATGATGAACGCCAACCGGTTTCGCTTGGATCAAGCTTCGTCAGGGCACATAATATAATAACTAAAGAAAAAATACAGAGTTAACAGGTATATATAGGTACAACAGTTAATGATAGAGTGAGACAGTATATAATATAGAGAAGGAAGAAAGAGAGAGCATATATTAGAGGGAGGGAACAATTGAAAGTGCTTAATATATATAACGAAGAATTGGTAAATAAACAAGTGAACATAATAGAAAGATAATGATGTAATGTTAGGGGCAGACAAGTATCCTATGCTTAATTTATAAATGAAAACGACATTTTACATTGTTTTTGGAAAAGAAGCTACTTGGATACATAATAATAATTAAATGGGTGAGTTATGGAATAAAACAAAGTGATTCGTAGCATCAAATAAGGGTGAAGTTGACCATTGATGGGATGAGGGTGGATTTACAGGAAACATATTTAAAATAGGGCCAAAGGATACAATTTTTTGATTATTAAGTAGGTTAAGTGATAAATTTTATTTTAAAGATTTCCTAATTTCGAGTGCTTCTAAACTGTCTAATCTAATGCCTATCCCGTTTTTATGTAAAACACTAATTCTTGTAGTTTTTCTGAAAGTATGGTTTGATGAGATTGGGTGGTTTGCCAATTCAGAGAAACGGATCTACATGCAAAACATTTCCGTATATATATATATAACAATCCTTTTTACACTGATTATTAATAAATTAACACAACGTCCTCTACATTTCTTCCTCGATTTGAGTTTTTCCAACGCAGACTTTGAACGCAGTTTTTTTCATCTACGTTTTTTCAGGATGGTTTTTCGGCGAGGGTTTTTGCCGTTGATATTTTCAGCGTGGTTTTATTTAATATTCAACCACACTTTGTCTAAATGACGTCACGTGTGAAACGAATGCGACGAGAAAATGTTTGCGCGGGAAAACGTTGAAACCTAAAACTTAACTTTAATGTACCTCACGCCGCTCTTTGATTCTAAATGTACTTTTAGGATTCTTCTTGAAAAACCGGTCGGTGGTCGAGTTGATAAATTCGTCAGGATCTCACTCAGCCGTCGTGAGTTCAATTCCTCCGCTGGCCAAGTCCTTTTTTTATTGCATAAGCAACCTAAACTAACTAACTAATTAACCATTACGCCGTTTCCCGGGTAGGCAGAGAGGACGGACCGCTATATAACTCTGTATTGGCACACACTTCTTGCTCCATTTACATTCATCCATACTCTTCTGTTATTCTGACTCTTCAGATGGCCCGATTCAAGTATTTTCTTCACTTGGTCGTGCCATGTCTTTCTCGAGGGTCCCCGACTTCTTCTTCCATTCACCTTTGCATCATATATTCCTTTCATACTCCTTTTTTTGTTCATTCGCTCTACATGCCCAAACCATATAAGCGACCGTTTCTTGATCCTGTTCAGTACGCTTAAATCAGCCTTGTATTCTTTCCGGATATTTACATTCGTAACATGGTCATTCATGGTTTAACGCACATACGTCTCAGGGATCTCATTTCCACAGAATTTAGTCAATTTTCATCCTTCTTCTGCCAGTTCCATGCCTCACTGCCATATATGGTACGATATCGTATATGGTGGGTTGGCATAACTACTCCATTGTGGACTGCTAGTTTTGCTACTTTAGACAATTTCTTATTTGCGCCAACAGCGTTCAGTCTTCCATTAATGAAGTTTCCTCCATCCACCCTTCTTTCAATATCCTTATCGGCCGTTCTATCTCTCGTTAATTTACTTATTTTGATGTAAGTAGGAGTTTTTTCAAATATTTTTAGGTTATTTGTAACCTGAAAATGAAACATTCATCAAAAACTAGACTAAAAAACCTTCTGGCTCCAAAAACCATAACTACAGAAAAACATGGTTCAATAACTGCGTAAGTGGATGTCCTGAGGTTAGAATTTGGGAACTAACTAACTAACCATCACTCCGTTTCCCCGCAGGAGTAGGCAAAGATGACGGACCGCCATACAACTTGGTCACACTTGGTTCAGTCTTGGCACACACTTCTTGCTTCATTTACATTCATACATCGTCTCATACATACTCTTCTGTTATTCTGACTCTTCACACGACCCGATTCAAGTATTTGATTTATTTGATCGTGCCATGTCTTTCTCGGGCGTCCTCGACTTCTTCTTCCATTCACTTTCGCATCATATATTCTTTTCACACTCCTTTCTTCGTTCATTCGCTCAACATGCCCAAACCATCTAAGGGTCCAGAAATTGGATTTTCAAATTGTTTGTTAGTTCCTCCTTTGGTCGCACGCAAAATAAATTGAACCAAGCAATGCTCCTCTTGAAAAGATATTATTTAGTACATGTAATATAGTGGAACTGTTTTATTTTCTGTTGTTACATTTCCAGATTTTTTTAAGATTCAAAACATAGGACTCTTGAAAATAATTTCATTAATATTTCTCAAAATGTACACTTCATTAAACAAAAGCGTTAATTTCATTGAGAACTTTGTTTTTTGAGATTCTTCTTTATAACACAACGCTCCATAAAATTTCATAGGTCCAGTTCTTCGTAAGGCTTGCGCAAAGATTCCTTGCCTAATATTTAAGAGTAAAGATATTATTGCTGTAAATCTCGGAGGAAATATGACCATTTACATCATCGAATTCCATCATTAATGGCCTTGGAGGATGGATCATCTTTCCTGTAGCCAAGAGCCCTGTTGGATTTCAAAGTGATAACTTGTTCTTATCTTCATGTTTTTCATCTAAGTTTTTACCTATCCAACTATTTCGCCATAGCGAATTCCGTATTCACAACACGGGTGTGAGAAACAAACAATTGAAGATCAACAAAAGAGTTTTGGTGTGAAAAATGTGGTTTCTCGTTCGTTTTCACTATTTCATCGGTTTGTTGTTTCGGTCTCCAAATAATATAAAATATATGTGGTGCTTTTTTGTGATTCGTTTCAATAATAATAAAACTGTGTAAAAAGAATCAAGAACTTAAACTTTAACTACATTGGTGAGTGAATGGATTCTCATTTTCCCTTCATTCCATAATCTTGTCACAAGCTACAGTAAGACACTTCCACCAAGTAGTATAGTTTATCGTTTACTGTCTACTTTTTTTCCAATTCATCTGAAGCTGGAAACACATTCGATGTTTCGTCGCAGCTTTGGATCCAACAAGTTCATTAGAAAACAGTTTATCGTGCTGTCAGCTGATAGTTGTGATCTTTAAGTATGCCCATGCGAAGAAGGCTAACCTTAAAAGGCAGATTATTACATTCTGCTGTCATATTATATTTGCTGATATCCGACATGATATCAACGGACTATTCTACTAATACTCAAGTACTCAAATCCATCACCAACAACTGGACGGTTTGTGAAATGTACATTTAAAAAATTATTTCAAGCCTATGTTGACAATAATTAAATACCTTTATTTATTCTATCTTTTTATTTAACTGTAATTTATTGCATTAATTTAGCTTTATGCTAATTGTTTGACCCATAAAACATGCTTCCACCTAGCTTGATGGGTAGCAATACATTATCTTTTAATATTATTTGTCATACACAATAAATCTTGTTTTAAAACATTAATAAAAATTAATTAATTTCACCCTCTGGGATTTTTTTTTATTCTTGATATAATTATTACACTTTTGCTGATGAAAATAAAGGGCGTGTTTTTATATTAAAAACAAATAATGTTGCGTATGCTCCTTGGCTCTGGCCATGCATGAGTTTGTGGTTTTTTTAGAAGTTTTACAATTTTTACACAGAATTTTTAAAAAAAATCCAGAAATGAAAAAATACCTTTGCATAAGACCACGTATTTTATGAACCACCGGTTTTGCTAAGCATCTTATTTGTCTCTTTTTCGCTGTTCTTTTGTTATACTTGAAATGTTTTTCTATTGTTTTCTCATTGTTTGGTTATTTATTTTATGTTTTTCTCCCTCTGTGTGTATATAAAACCGCACACTTTTCATTTTTGTTTAGTTTATTCGCTGGTGTTGCTTAGGTTAAGCGAAACCGATCGGTCATAAAAAATAAAATAAAATCTGTGGCCTGATACAAAATTACTGTTTTCTTTTCTTTAAATATGTCAAACCACAAAGCAATTACTTTCTACGATAAAATATTATTAGTTTATATGCATTTCGATTGATTTTTCTTTTTTCATTGACATTTCATTGACGGCCTCCATGGTCGAGTGGTAAGACGCTCGACTGCGAATCCAAAGGTCGTGGGTTCAAAACCGGCGTGCGCCAATAACTTTTATTTAATTAATATGTGTCATAACACATTTAATTCATATAAAAATAAAATAAAAGTATAGTTGCGGCACGTTCCGGAGTGGTAGATACTCTAAATATCGACCTGATGAAAAACCACCATTCAGATTCGAAACGTTGCTTGAAATGGCTTTAGCCGTGTTTGGTGACCAGATTTAAATAGCCAGGTACTTCCCAACCTTCCTCTACCCATCTCTTTCCCCTTCTCACTACCTTCAGCCTCACAACATACCTTATTATGCATTGGAGATGCCATAGTATCACTGGCTCTAGACGGTTGGGAGCAGTTGAGACTCTTGTGCGGTATTCATATAAAAATAAATAAAAAATTCGCTCCACAAAGGAAAACGCTTTTAGTTTTCATTTTTTCATTATTTTATTTAAATAGACAAAAGATCTACTGTGTCTAGGATGTTGCAAAATTAATTCTTCTCTATGTATATATTGAATAAAGTTATTTGTAAATTTCCAATAAAGTTATATAATAGATACGCAGTGCGTGCACCGTGACGCCGTATGTATACACGTATCTCCTTCTCGCCCAATTGTAAACATAGCGCCATCTGGCGAAGCGCCAGGAATTATCGGACCGATTTAAACGGCGCCAATATTTCACCTCGCGGAGGGGCGGCGAAGCTTTCTGGAACCATTTCACGTTTTCCCCTCAACTTCTGTAAAATACTGCCGCCCGAAAATGACCGTTATGGTTTATCTGAGATATAAATAAAAAAGATTTTGGGAAAACGTAAGGCCATTTCAAATTGCTTTTCTTTGTAAAAGTAGTTTGCAAAACAAAAATTCCTGTTATTTGAAAATATTACACTTTTATTATTTTATGCGTGAAACCCGTTTTGCTTTGTGAATAATTTTAAGTAATTAACTGGTTTTAAATAAACTTAATCCCCTTTTTTCAAATTAAAAAAATAAGTTTATTGGTAGCGGATTCTATAAAAGAGTGTTGTATCATAATATAATCGAATTTAAACTACGATGTTTGCAAAATAATCTACTTCAATCAATTATTTTGACCACTAAGAAACAAAATATAATTTAGTTTCGAGTGGAAAATACTCATAGTATCGCCCTGGTTAAAGACCACCATTCAGAATTAAAAGCCTTACTTAATTCAATTCAATTTCTTTATTCACTTTAATAACATTACAAAATAAAATTTTAAGGCGTTATTAAAGATATGTACAAAAAAATATATATGGAGTAAACAAAAAACAGAGTACACTGCATACAATATACAATATAAGACAAAATTTTATAACTAAACAGAATAGATATATGGTAAATACAAGTTAAGCAAGCAGCAATAAAACTTGCTGTTTAAATACAGTTTTGCTGATGCAAAAAATATCGATATCCGAAGCCGTGTTTGGTGGCCAGATCTAAATAATATATAAATCTAAAAATAGGGAGTACGGTTACTACCCGTGGCTCTATCCGACTAAGTTTCTCTTGGGTATGCTGGGAACAAACCATCTACGGGTCAGAAGGGATGTGTACATCGTCACTCATTTCTTCAAATTGATACGTGGATGTTTCGAAAACTTAGCTATCATGGAGAGCATTAACTTTTATGTTCCTGATGGTTATCGCCGTCATCGACAGCATAGATTGTTTTATCTCCCGGCCTGCAGGACTAACTTGCCAATGGTCATGCCGGTGGGGAGGGCACTCTTGCTGTTGAATCGAATCGCTTCGGATATCGATATTTTTGCCATCAGCGAAACTGTATTTAAACAGCAAGTTTTATTGCTGCTTGCCTTGTATTTACCATATATCTTTTCTGTTTAGTTATTAAATCTTGTCTTATATTGTATATTATATGCAGTGTACTCTGTTTTTTGTTTACTCCATATATATTTTTTGTACATATCTTTAATAACGCCTTAAAATTTTATTTTGTAATGTTATTAAAATGAATAAAGAAATTGAATTGAAATTGAATTGAATTGAAAAAGAAAGGTACTTCCCAACTTTCCTCTTACCCATCTCCTTCCCCTCCCGACTACCTTCAGCCTCACAACATACCCCAAATAAGAATGCTATAGTCTAACTGGTTTCAGACGGTTGGGAGCATGTAATTATAATGATCAGTTTAATTACTGTAAATTGAAAAATTTAAAAATAGAACACATACACTTTGTTTTTAACCACTTTTTTATTTAATATTTTGTCTACCGGTTTCGGAAGTACCCTTCCATCATCAGGACAATATTAAATTAATCTGAAATACAAAATACTGAGATAAATATACATATTTAGGAATTGGAAGGAGAAGGAGTAATTGAGGAAATTATGGGAATAACAGAGCGGTTTATTGGAAAAATATTTAGGATAGGACTATAAGATAAATTAATTTGATTGTTTAAAATATTGCATTTACTGTTTAATGATTTTCTAATTTCTAGTGCTTCTAAGTTATCTAATTTTATCCCTTTATTGCAACGGTGAAGAATTTTAACCCCTGTATCTCTATTAAAATCATGATTAGTAGTAATGAGGTGATTGGCGAACTCTGAAAAATTATTGTTTTTTAAGCATCTTAGATGTTCACTTATTCTAATGTTTACACTGCGAGATGTCTTACCTATATAATATGAAGCACAATTATTACAAGAAATTTTATAAATGCCAGAATGACTTAATTTATTATCTCTAAAAAATTTAAATTTACCTATAACCTTGTTCGAGTGTTTCTCTTCGTATTGAAAAAACTGATTCTGATCGACACTTATGCGGTATTCTCATTTATTTATTATTATTTTTAACTGGTCGTTAATTTACATTATTGTGTGAGTTTCAACTTTTCCGTAGGCAGTGAAACTATGGCATCCCCAATTCGGATATATTTTAATGCTTAAAAAAGTAGGTAGAGGAAATAAATGAGAAAAATAAAGGTGTGGAAGTACCTGCCTATAAGGTAATGATTACTAAATACCGGTTAAGCCATTTCAAGTATTATTTTGTTGGGAGTATCTACCATTCAAGAATGATTTGGTGATTCATACACGAAAAAGGTAGTTGAATATACGTACGCACAATAAATGTGTTAATTTGATTTTAGTTTTTTTTATCAATCGTAAATAGAAATAATAAACATACGAATTCAGGCAGGTTTTTCCGAAGTTTTCCGCTGTGCAAACACGTATGCGTTTTGTAAAAGCCCACTCGCGTCCGTAAATCGTTGTCAATGTGCGGAGTCAATAGATAGGGGTGGGTGGATAAACAAATCAGCCGTCCGACGTTACGTTACCGGTCTGACAAATTAAACCAACCGACGCGATGGGGCGAGGCGTGGCGTTTCCGCTTTAAGGGCCGCGGCATTCAGACCTCAAATGTTGGCTTTAGGGTAGATCCCAAAGCAATTAGTCGCAGATTTGTACACCAGGTACATTTTCCTGTTATCCAGGTACATATATCGCACAGAAATATTTAACAATTTTCGATTCTATGACTATATACAAACCATTAAGCGGACATTTAAAAAATAAAACAAAAAATAGTGAACACCCCACAAGAGTCCCAACTGCTCCCAACCGTCTTAAGCCAGAAAAACTATGGCGTCCTCAACTAGGGTGTGTTTTGAGGTTGAAAGTGGTAGATAGATGAAGTAAATTAAAAGAGGAAGGTTGGGAAGTAGCTGGCTATTCAGATCTGGATACTAAACACGGCTAAAGCCATTTCAAGCAATGTTTCGATTTTGAATGGTGGTCTTTCACCAGGGCAACACTTAGAATATCTACCACTCTGGATGATAATTGACAGAGAGCAATTTGCGGACTTCACTCCGTGATATAATATAATAACTATCAAAGAATTTATTTAATGAAACTTATGATGTTTAAATGTAACACAAGAGTCTTAATTAGAGCAAGAAATAGTTCCAGATTGTACATAAGAAGGTTGAGAAGTACCTGGCTTTTCAAATCTAGTCACCAAACTCGGTTAAGGCAATTTAAAACAACGTTTTGACTCTGAATAGTGGTTTTTCACCAGGGCGATACTTTGAGTATTTACCAATCTGGCCATCCATTATAACAAAAAAGTCACTAAAAAATATTGCGCCATCGTTTTTAAATCTTTTCTAACGATAACTTTACACCAGAGACCGCGAAGGAAATAGTTTCCTTCGGGGCCTGTTAATAAAAAAAAAAAAAACAAATTTATCGATAAGATAGGTAAATTCACACAGTCAAATTGAATTAATTTTATTTTTAAAGTAGCTTTTACCCGTGAAAAATCACGGGATGTAACTTGACTTGCCGAGAAACAATATTGGTTGGTTTAATCCACTCGTTTCAAATATAGAATAGTGTATGCTGAAATACATTAAAGGTATTAATCAAGTTAATCACCCTGACTCGCATATTTTGTTTTTTTTTTGTGATGATAATGTGATAATATTTTAGTTTTTTTATATTTTTTATAAAATTATGGATCATAACGAGTATGTATATAAATATTATTTTTAACGGCCCTTCATAACGGTGTCAATTTAAAAAAAAAAAATTGCGTAATCTTAAATTCAATCGACGCTAAGATAGCATTCTCAAATAAATCGAGAATGCAGTTCTTCAATCCTTTTCTATCAAATTTCATATTTTAAATTCTAATTGATGTTTGATAAGTACATTGTATTGCATATCTTACCATTTACTTTACATTGCAAAGTATTAAGCAAATAGGTGGAAATCAGAATTTAGGATATGAGATTTGAGAGAAATTTAATTTTTTGATAAGGCAGCACAGCTCTGCATTGTTGATTTTTTACGATTTATAGATTATTTAGCTTAATTATTACATAGCCTTCTACGTAAAGTTTAAATTTAAAAAAAAATTGATTGCGCAATACATCGCAAGATATTTTTTTTATTTTGAGGGGGGCCGATAATTCAACAATAATATTCTATTCAGTTGGAATATTTTCTTGAAGCGTCGCGGTGCTTGGAGATTTTCTGCGGTAATAACTTGACTTGTTGTTGTTATTATATTTAACAATGGTTTTTCATGCTTGTTCAGCCTCTGTGTTAAATATTATGTGATTTATCCGCGTGCTACGAGTATTAACTTATTAAAATAAAGTGCGTTTAATTATTGCGACATCTTTTCTTGCATTACAAGCATTTAAAAAAAAAACATTTTAGTGTGACTTTCAGTGTCTTTGTGAAATCTACTACAGAATGAAGATTTTTGGTGAGTTGTATTTCAATTTATTATTTTATTCTGGGTCTTTTTTAATGGCACTCCATAGTAGCGACCAAATTATTGCAAAAGTATTACGAAATCTGTGATTCAATCCAAGACCCAACTATGAATCGCCATGAATCAAAAAATATCTCTCCTAGCCTAATGTAAATACACATATCCATAGTTTTTTTTATGTGCTAATATGTACTCGTTAAATACCGTATGATTAACTGACTAAATCAGGCAAGTGTTAAAATGTTTATTTTAAGGTTTTTCGGGAAAATAAATTAACATTTGTGTTAATGTGAAAAAGCAAGGCAGTATCCCAATTTCTAGCGATAAAAAACTTAGATTTTAGGTTAAAGCATTAACTGAACAAATCTATTTAAAAATTTGATGTCTATTGTGAAGTACTGTTGAACAAATCTCTTTGTAAACGTCAGTTTATTAGAATTTGAAGGCTAATTGTTTCCATTTTAACCATATCCTGTATATGTCTGCATACTAACCATCCAAAAAATAATAACATTTTCTCCTTTGTATCCATAAAAAAATATATATCATGATAAATACAGCAAAATCAAGCCAGAAATTCGTTTTAAATAGTATTCTTTCAACTCAAGTGATGTTGTAATTAAGTTAATGTTTTTAATTGTATTAAGCAGATTGAGCCCCAAAGGTCTGAAATAACTATGAATTCAATAGAAACCCACTTATCTTATTAAGACAATAAACAATTACGCTATCCTTAAAAACTGTCGAAAGTAATGTTATCGGCTTGTTTGCCATTATTGGATCAAGCAAGTTATTTTATTGAGAGATATTTTATCTAAATGATAACTTACGTTTTTTCACATTTTGTGAAACACTTAAAGTTGTTTGCTAATGGAACGTTTTCTTAGTAATCGTTTTAAGATAAGTGCTACTTATGTTAACTACCCCTTCCTACCCAATATGAGTTTGCATATTTCCAATAATCTTATATAGACCGATTTATTCATTATCGTACCAACAAATAAAACAGAATATCATTTTGCAAAAAACAAAAAAGTATTTTCAACGTAATTCAAAAAATAAAATAAAATAGACAAACGTTCCCGTGTTACGAATAACCTGACCATATTTGAAAAATTCCTACTACCATCATAATAATCGAAAGAGGTTGCTTGTGCAATGATGGAGGACTTAGCCAGCAGAGGAATTGAATACGCGACGCCCGACTGAGAATGTGACGCGTTTGTCCACTCAGCTGCTAACCGGTGAAATAAATTATTAAGGTGACTATCATTGAAAATATAAAATTAGTTTGCTCCTGTATGGTTTTATTGGCACAAGATATCATTTTATACTTAATTTACTTGCCTTGAAGATGTCATGAAAATGTGGCAAAACCAATAGGCCTCGACGGCCTTCATGGCCGAGTGGTAAAACGCTCGACTACGAATCCAAAGGTCGCGGGTTCAAGCCCGGCATGCGCCGATAACTTTTATTTAATTATTATGTGTCGTAACACATTTAATTCATTAAAATAATAAAAAATATATTTGCGGCATGTACCAGAGTGGTAGATACTTCAAGAATCATCCTGGTGTAAGACCACCATTCAGAATCAAAACGTTGCTTGAAATGGATTTAGCCGTATTTGGTGACCAGATCTGAATAGCAAGGTACTTCCCAACCTTCCTCTTACTCATCTCTTTCCTTTCCCCACTACCTTCAGACTCACAACAAACCCCAATTAGGGATGCCATAGTCTCATTGGCTCTAGATGGTTGGGAGCAGTGGGGACTCTTGTACGGTAATAACTGAATAGATATTTAGCTACCTCTTGCTCATCTTAGGCTATTCCGTCGCTCAGGTGACAAAAATACCTTTCTTATTTCGAACCAGCACTATAAATATTAAATTTTATTTGATGATGCAAGCAATACGCTTTTGTAGTGAAACTTGTTCTGATAAATACTTAAGATTAGGTTAAATAAAATGGCTTTATTTTAACATCAGTTTATTTTTTCACTTACACTCGCATCAATTAATTTCCTTTTTTTCTCCCGTTCTGTGTCAATCAAAATTGTTTTATATTATTAAGTTCACACTGTGCGGTAAACAGTGCAAATTCATTTAATTTCACCAGGCAATCATGAGTTCAGTTACAATATTTTCATGTAGTGGCGTATTGTTGATATGTTTGAACAAAATTCTTCGTGGAAATGTCGTTGCGAGCTGAAATCAATTAGCATTAAATTCAAACCTAATCCACCTCAGCACAACTTTTTAAAGTGAGGTTGACTAAGCCAAAGCTTTTAGAATTATCTTTACATTTTGTGTTTTGATTATTAGGGAAAAAAAATTTTTCTGAAAAGTAAGCACATAAAAAAATAAGTTTCCACGGTTCATTTCACATACTTAACTTAACAAAGATACTTCATAATTACATTATTTCCCAGAGGTGAAGATACTCTCAGCCACAGTGGCGGCTCGTGACTTTTTAGTGTGCCAGAGTGGTAAGATTGAATCGATGTTGTGGCCGAAAACTTTTTTTTTCAAAATTTTAATTTAAATAGTTCTAAGAAATCCGTGCAGTGCACCACCAAAACTGAAAAATCCTGAAAAACTTCAGACAAAAAAAAATCTTGAAAAAAAAAAGCAAAACATTTTCGGCTACAACATAAAATTTTTCGTATTTTTCAATATGAGCACTCTAGTCCCCTTAAAACTTACGAGCCGTCACTGCTCTCACCACCACCTTTGGTTTTATTTTTATTGCGAAGACTACGGTATTGATACATTTTGGGGGTGTCAGGGGTGAATTACAATGTTTTTTCGTAGCAATATTTGTATGTCATGATTTTATGTAATACATACGAGTATATATGATTGTTGATTTTATATTACCACATTTGATGTTAATGAATAATTATATCTCAATATCCAGGTACTTCTTAACTTTTTTTCTACCACTTTTTCTTTCTCTCTTATTCTTATAGAAAATTCAAACTCGTCAATCAATTTAAACTCCTGTACAGTAAAAAAATAAGCAATTTAAAGATGACCCATTGCTCACAGTTCAAGGATTTTTGCCACTTCAGAAAACAGGTTTCTGCTAGATAGTGAGTGAAGATTTTTGATAATATGTAAAACTTCCCCCATATTCCAGCTCATTTAAGTCGTTCAATTGTTCGAACAGATAAACTCGTACGTCCGTGAATGGTGCAAAAACTGACATAAAATATTTGTGGAAAATCCAAGCATTCTTTGAGGAATTCGTCGAATGTTCTACTGTTACTAAAATGACAACGGCGGCGCCACAAATGAGGGTACGTTGTTCCCAGTGGACATGGTGCCACCCTCTCACTGGGTTTACATTAATTCTAGGAAAGAGTGTGAGGGCGTATGTAAGGGGCTATATTTGTACGGATATTCTTCCTTTGGGAACAATTTACTTGCACCACGAAGAAGCTTTGATCAAAGGAATATGTTAATAGCTTAAAATAAAAGGGGAATAAGTTGAAAATCTTTCAACACTTCACAGTTTTATTTCTTCAATTAAAAAGTTTTCAACAGCTAAGGAATGAAAGTGGTAAAACTAAAAGACTTTAAATTCATATTAATTTTTAACTATTTATTGATTAATTTTTTTTTTAAATAAAAAATAATTTTGTTTTAAGCCACTTTATTTATACACATATAACAATTCGACCGGTTTCGGTTAGACTTAACCTTCATCAGGAACGTATAAGTATAAACTAAGATTAAATATAGAGTAATACAGTAGACAAAGAAATTAGTGAAAGAGACAAAACATTAATATAAACAGGACAAAGCATCAGAGAGTTTGCTTCCTTCGATAATATATTTATTGATTGACTCGGAATAAAGAAGAATCGATTTTAATAAAATATCCAAAGAAACATTCAAATCATTTTATAGATTTTAATTTTAAGCGACAAATATAGTAGGGACAATAATAATAAATGGTCGATTTTATATAGAGGATACTATTTTAGGGTTTGTAAATACCATTATTAAAAAACGACTTTTTTTTTTAATTAATAAAAGAAAATCATAATTATGTTGTTTAGTAACTCCATAAAAAAAGCCCTGAGATATTTTGTTTTCATGCACATTTAAATTGTATAGTTTTCAATTTATACAGAAATGGTGAGAGTTAATTTCCAATTGTTTTTTTTTTAATAGTTTCGCATGAAGTTATTTAACTACTTTAAAAAGTACGTAATTTTGTCGGAAACTAGATTGTGTAGCATTGGGCTGTGTTTTGTTGAGAGAGTTTCTGAACTATTTACTATAATATAATATAGAATAATGACTATTCACCCAAATTTTATAAATATCGGCTTCATAAATAATATAAATTCATTCGAGGGTCAAACTGGTTTGGTTGAGAAAAATTAACGGATTCTATTTGTTTTCTATTTGACAGCATTAATAAATTATAGGTACTGTTTCATGCCCAGCTTTTAACATTTTTAATACTGAAACCCTTTGATTTGACTATTTACATACTACATGATATAAATTTATGTTATTTGTAGTCTAATCTGCATTGAGTTCCTTCATTTTATTTTGAGATGCTTTGAAAAAGTGATTCTTCCTTTGTCACAAAATAGGAAAAATACCATTTTAATAGTTAATCAAAAAAATATCGTTTAGTAGGCTGATATTATTTTTGATATAAGAACTAACTTTAATACATTAAGACTTTTTTTAATTTTTAATTTATATCAATAATCAACATCATAAATATGAAACAAAAAAGGCCAGATAATAAGAAGACAATGTGTAGTCTCGGTTGTGACCATTGTCTTTTTATTTTCTGGCTTTTTTATTTCACATTTGTGTTTATGACTATTTATATTATTTCAATATAATATTAACTTGGTGCACTGTGTCGCATTTAAACTTTTTGGTTCTTCCAAATAATATTTAATGAGCTTAACCTGAAAACCAGTTTTCAGAAATTCATTTGACATTGCGGTCTTAAGAATTCAATGCCTAACTCAAAGTTAAAGAAAATATTGAGTAAGCATTCACATAAAATAAATTGGTTTCTGTATTTATCGACGATAACTCTGAAAGCTAATTCATCCAAAATACTGCATTCCAAAAGTATTTTCCAGAAGCTCGTAGAATTTTATATTCGAACAACCCACATGCGATCAGTTTTTAAAATGGAAAACGTCTTCGTCTGAGAAGGATGCAGCAACAATGTTAAAAAGGTTTTAAAAGACTACCTACTATTAGAAGCATAATTCATTCAAACTTAAATAATAAACATACCTTATTAGAGGCAGCCATGACTCCCCGTGGATGATTATTTTGCCCGTGAATGGCAATCAAGACCTATCACTTTTTTTTTAAATGTTATCACAAATTTAAGGTATTATGACTCCAAAATAATTAATTGCTATTCCTCAATCATCACTTTAAAAATTATGGGTATCATTCTCCACTATCCAGAATATCAGAACTTGCTCAAGCCATAGTCTTGAAATTTTTGGAAGAGTCTAAATGATTTTTGTTATTATTTACGATTCTTCCAAAACTTGGACTTGACCTTGGCTTTGATTTGAATGTTCTTTCTAATGTATATTTTGTCCTATTTTTGTCATTGATTCATTAAACTATTAAGTATGTGCTGTTCTTTATCTATTACTCTTTTTTCCCATTTCGTTTTTTTTTGTAATTTGACAATAGTCCGTTAGTTTCAGCTCCCTTGAGGTGATTTTTGACAAAAACGGCGCTACACAAATTATCCAACATTATTATTTGTAAATAAATAATACATACATGAGGACAGTTTTTTTTACTTGCTATTTGCCCAAAGAAATTTTATTTGTGCCGATTTCAATATGCATCGATATTATCTATTAAGTCTTAAAACGCACAAATAATGTTTATTTTCATTTATTTACAGTATAAATGTTAACAAAAAAAAAAGGTTTTTTTCCGTCAAAATAAAAATAAATACCCTTTCTGTTCGTAATACAAAGAGTTTATTTGAACAAAATTAATTACGTTTAGAAGAATTTATCGACCGAAAAAGTACAGAGTAAAAAAAAACAATTCTTCGAAATTGTTCTAAAGGACGTCCCCGTGCATAGTTGTAATTTATTAAACAAAAAAAATCTTGTCAAATTTTGAAATAACCACATAATTTTTGAAAAAAATCTTTTCAATATAGATCAACAGAAAAATAGATCGATATTATAATATGTTCACCACAATATATAACCATGCATTACTATTGTATAGACGAGTCATACAAATACACATGTTTTTCAGAATATTATAAAATATTCAAGAACAAGCATTTTAAAAACCAATATTAAGCAAAACGTTACTCTATCCGACATAGATATTTCATCATCGGATAAAAATGATCTATGTTCTTCGGATGGTATTTTGCCAAAGTTTAAGTGCACAAGATTAACGATATGCATGGCCTTTTTACTCCAGCGAGTCCATGAAGCGAACTATTTTTTTTCTTTCATTACCCTTCTAATGCTGTTGCGGAATTTCTAAAAACAATATTACGATTCAAAACTGGCTTCGTTGTATGGTTGAAAATATTTTTGTTTCACATAAATGAACTAGTTGAAAATCAGACGAACAGGTACTATTGTTGTTAATTTCTAAGTTATGAGAGAGTAATGATCAATGTTTACGAAAAAACTAAAAGACATTAATATATATATATATATTTATATATATAAATGTCTTTTCTATTTTGTTCATCGATAAGTTATTTATTCACTGTACGAGTACCTTTGAATAGACAAAACAAATCAGTGAAATATTTGCAGTTTTGATAATGAATACTGCACAAGAGTCCGATCTGTTCCCAAACTCCTGGAGCCAGTGAGACCATGACATTCCCAGTTGGGATATGTTGTGAGGTTGAAGGTAAGAGAAAGAGATAGAGATGGGAAATAGGAAGGTTGGGTAGTATCAAGATATTCAGATCTGGTAACCAAACACGGCTAAAGCCATTTAATGCAACGTTTTGATTCTGAACGGTGGTCTTTTACCAGGGCTATACTAGGAGTTTCTACTGCTCTGGAATGTGCCGAATTTTTTTTTTTTTTTCATATTTATTAAATGTGAAATAACACATATTGATTAAACCAAATTTATTTCCGCTGGTAGAGGGTAGGAACCCGCGATCTTTGGATTCTTAGTCGAGCGCCTCAACCACTCGGCCTCGGAGACCATCATTGAATATGTCACAAGATTCATAAATAACTTAAACACGTTTAAATCATAACAACATTATTTGAGGCACTGAGGCCATAAGGTTATGAGACCATGAAGCAATGAGGCCATGATGCCATGAGACCATGAGGCCATGAGGCGATGGTGATGCCATGATGCCATGATACCACGATGCCATGATGGCATGATGCCATGATGCTATGACGCAAAACCATCCAAAACGTTGGTTGAGGCGGAAGCGCCACACGCTTTGGCACATCACAAAGAAAATAACTAGTGGTTGAAACAAATATAATTTATTAAGCCTTTCTGACTCAAATAGAGGACGCTCTTGTTGATGAGATCTACCACGCCTTTGAGGTTATTTTATTCATAAAATCAAAAGATTTAAGTCACGGAAAATGATTAGCAGTGCGCCCGCCTTCCTCGATTGTACCCAGTACGGACTGAGAAACAATATCGCAACCCGGTTGGGCGACCTCGTAAGGCGAGCTAAGGAATGGGACGGAGAAATGTTTTTGTTTATTCAGGTCGGATAAAAATATAATATATACGACAGTAGCTTGTTCCGCGTATGTGCTAATTAACATGAGATTTGGCCACAGTTACGACCCGTTCTCGTGCAGTCAATATTAACTAGTGATTCGCTATTGTCCACAGAGTTGATTGATGTGCATGGAATAGCATTATAGCGCTAGATTTATCCCAGAAGCGAATCGTTCGATATGGGTAAAGTAATGCATGTGTATGGTACATTAACAGATAAAAAAAACAATACACTAGCAGCTAAGGGTATAAAAAATCAGATGAAACGTATGAATTCATTTTTAAATCAAAGAAAAGGAAATTAGATTGAGGACAGTTAACGTGTTGGTACTTAAAAAACATTAATATTCAAGTATTATAAGTAAACGACTCTAAAGATGCAAAAAGTGTACATATAACAATTAACAAAAGAACAAAAAAAATACTTTACGATGATGAGTATATGGTTATCACTTGACAGTAAGGATATTTATTTGTAAGGATACAAGTAAGGAGAAAACCGAAACAAAGCAAATTAAGGACGTTTTTAAAGAAATTAAATTTTAATATTTTACGTTTTGTATTTAGGGTTTTTAAACAATTTGGTTTTTAAGACCCGTTTGAACTCTGCTAGGTTCGGAATATTTAGTGACCATATGTAAATATCCATGTACTTTACAACCTTTGTCTTTCCTAGCTCCTTCTCTTTCCCACCTCTTTTAGCTTGCCCACACTCCCCCCGGGTAGTTTTTATTTTATTTATTTTTATTTACTTAGCTTCATGTTTATTTACAATACTATGCCTACATTGTCATCCACGCTAGTTCATCTGTGATGTGGAGGACATTTTTAGAATTACATGTTAAAAAAATTCAAAATTTAAAATATAAAAAAAACAACAACAACAAAATAAGCCACTTTAAAACAAAAACAAAAAAAAATATTCAAAGGAATAAATTTCCTAAGTAGCACTATTATTATCGATGTATATATTTAAAAATAAGAAGGATTGTAACCAGTTTCAAACATGTCTATTGTATTGTGCAAGTGTGGATGTTTTGATTTGTGTAGGAAGAGAATTATAAAGCATAATAGCCTGGTATCTGTAATGCTTTTGTCCGAAGGATGTGTAGGTTTAAGGTATATGTAGTTAATGTGCATATCTTGATCTAGTGTTGCGATTATTTTGTGACGTGACAAACGTAATTAAATTTTTGTAAAGGAAAGTTAGTATATGTTTTGAAAATATTTTTTGTATGGTAAGCACTGGAAATTTTCGGAATATGATTGAGGTCGGTGTTTGTATTGGTACTTTAAGTATTAATTTTACTAAGGTTTTCTGGGTTTTGTACAGTGTTTCAATAATTTATTTTAAGTTGAGATTATATTATGGTATGTACTAAAAAACCTTATTTCTTCATGGCATATAAAAAATAGTAATTTTCAGTACTTAGGTATAAATTGATAGACCAAATAAAATATCATCAAGAGGACAAACTACCCTATAAATTAGCTATTGAGGGTCGTTCCTTAAAATAAAACGGCGAAAACCTAAGAATAGAAAAAAAACATTTCATGTTTCATTGTACATGTTTTATTTAATTGAGAAAAATACAAAATATTGTTTTCAGAGTTACGTGAAGTTAAAATTTTAACACAATTACTAACAAACCATCACGCCGTTTTTCCACAGAGGTTAGCAAAGAGAACGGACCATCATACAATTTTGTCTTGGAACACACTCCTTGCTTCATGCTTATTCATACATCGTCTGTTATTCTGACTTTTCACATTGCCCGACTCAAGTATTTGATTTATTCGATCATGCAGTATTTTCCTCGGGTGTCCCTGACTTCTTCTTTCATTATTAAATCTGTGAGAAACAAATAGATTTAACCAAGAAGTCATGAAAATAAAAGATGAATTCACAGTGCGGCTTGGCACAGCTTCAACGTCTATACTGGCCGGCTTTCGAGGGGAGAATTATGCGAAAAGATCAAAACACTCGAAACTCCATACAGCAAAACTATTGTTATTTATTTAATTATTTAATTATATACGCCCTCATGGGTTTTTACATAACATAAAACATAAAATAACACTGACATAAAAAATAACAATGATTAGCACCCAAAAACATGATCAAGTTGATAGAAATATTATCATGCAAATTAACACTAGTATTTTTGAAAGAGGTATACTATTATAGCCTTCTTATAACTAAATTCAGTGCAGTTGAATATATCTACTATTTCAGCGAAAGAAATACCCACTGTATGCAATCTAGGTACAAGCGAGTATTTAAATGACTCAGTCCTGATATTATGCTACATTTAAAAATAATTTTGGATCGAGTGGATCTGTTAGGTACATAGAAGGTAATTGAGCTAAGTAAATCAGGGCTGTCTATAATACCATCAATAATTTTAAAAATAAAAGTCTAGTCGGAAACAAGCCTCCTGTCTGAAAGTGCTAGTAATTTTAATTATTTTATTAAATAATTATAATTTGTGGTTTCAATAGGTAGACCGAGTTTGTAGTTAATGTATCTTAGAAATTTATGTTGCAATTTTTCAATGGAATCCGAGTGGATTTTAAAGTGAGGGGACCAGACAGAAGAATTATATTAGACGATATGTGACATTATGTGCACGATTAGAAATAAAGTTGAGTTTAGCATGTCGGAAAATAGAAAGTTTTAAGGTTTGAATTTTAATTAATGCTGATAAACTAACATACTATAATTAAAAATGTTTTCCGTGGAATATCTTACAGAGTTACCTATTTAAAGCGACGAAAAATAAAAGCTGACCCTAATCGCACATTTATGTTATTGCTGAAAAACGAAATATTTTTTTTCAAAATCGTTTTACGGTATAAATGTGAATTGCAAATGGTCCATGGATTCTTGAGATCCCTGAGGCGTACTTGCATTAAAACTATGTATGATCGTGTTAAAAATGTGGATATTCGTAAAGAATGCAAGGCTGATGTGATCGTAATGAATAGTATCAAGAAAAGGAGGCTTAGTAATTTAGGGAATGTAGAGTGAATTACCAAAAAAAGGTGTGTGAGATCTCTGAGGCGAATGTGCGGTGAAACTATGACGGTGTTAAAAATGTAAATTTCTGAAAAGAATGTAAGGCAGAGTGGTAGATACACGTATCACCCTGGTGAAAGACCACCATTCAGAAACAAAACGTTGCTTGAAATGGCTTTAGCCGTGTTTGGTGAACTGATCTGAATATCCAGGTACTTCCCAACCTTCATCTTCACCATCTCCTCCCCTTCCCCATTGCTTTCAGTCTCACAACGTACCTCAATCGAGAATGCCGTAGTCCAGATTGTTGGGACTCTTGTGCGGTATAAAAAAAAGCGTAATGAAAATAATCAAGAAAGGGACTCTTAGATAGTAAGGGTATGTAGAGCGAATTAACAAAGAAAGGAGTGTGAAAAGAATATATTATTCAATATTGAATGGAAGAAGTAGTCGGTGACGCCCGAGAAAGACATGACACAATCAAGCGAACCGAATACTTGAGTCGGGCCATGTCAAGAGTATGTATGAAACGATGAAGCAAGGAATTGTATGGCGGTCTGTCCTCTTTGCTTACCTCTGCGGGGAAATGGCTTGATGCTTAGTAAGTTAGTTAGTTATGTGTATGGAAAGGTTCAGTTTTTATTAATCAAAAATGCAAATCACTTTCGCTCCGAGTGCGTTCACGAAAAACATTAAATGTTTTTGTTACAGAATTATCAAAATTAATTCAAATGAGAATTCAGTCAAGCCCTTCGTTTTCGGAGTGCTGTGCCCCTTTAAAATAAACGCTAATGAAAACGTGTGTTAACCGAGAAAGCTCTAAGCCACCGCCGCCTGCCGGCCGACTTGTAAACTTTAATAATTGGTTAAATTTCAAATTACCAACATGGCCATTAAACACCGAGTTGTCAGGGCAAAATAAACTCGTAAAAATGCAAATATTACGTGATAATATTTCAGCGCCTGGCAACAGTTTGCCGAGGGAAGTGTTATTATTTGGGAAAAAATATGTACTCACTAATACTGCTAAACAACACTGAACAGAAAATTCCTAGATGTGTAATTTACACTAAATTTAAAAAAAAAATGAATAGCCAATTTACTTTAAAATTTCGTTTCGCTTATTCCAAACAGGCCAATGCAATTGAATTTCTATTCTAAAAAGAATTTAAATCTTTTAAAATATTTGATCAAATTCTACAGTGGTAGATATTCAAAGTATTGCCTTGGTGAAGGACTACCATTCAGATTCGAAACGTTGCTTGAAATAGCTTTTAGCCGTGTTTGGTGACCAGATCTGAATAGCCAGGTACTTCCCAACCTTCCTCTTCCCCCATTTCCTTTCCCTCCAAACTACCTTCAGCCTCACAACATACCCCAATTGTTGATGCCATAGTTTCACAGCCTCTGGACGGTTGGGAGCAAATGAGAACCCTTTTTATTTATTTTTATATGAATACCACACAAGAGTCTCAACTGCTCCCAACCGTCTAGAACCAGCGACACTATGGCATCTCCACTTGGGGTATTTTGTGAGGCTGAAGAAATTAGGAAGGGCAAGGAGATGGGAAAAGGGAAGGTTATGAAGTACCTGACTGTTCAGATCTGGTCACTAAGCACAGCTACCGCCATTTCAAGCAACGTTTCGATTCTAAATGGCGGTCTTTTACCAGGGCGATACTTAGAGTATCTACCACTCTTAAACGTGCCGCAAATATACTTTTCACTATTTTTATATGAATTAAATGTGTTAGTACGACCTCCATGTTCGAGTGGTAAGACGCTCGACTACGAATCCAAAGGTCGCGGGTTCAAACCCGGCGTGCGCCAGTAACTTTAATTAATTAATATGTGTCATAACGCATTTAATTCATATAAAAAAGTATATTTGCGGCACGTTCCAGAGTGGTAGAAACTCTAAGTATCGCCCTGGTGAAATACCACTATTCAGAATCGAAACGTTGCTTGAAATGGCTTTAGCCGTGTTTGGTGACCAGATCTGAATAGCCAGGTACTTCCCAACCTTACTCTTCCTTATATCCTTCCCCTTCCCACTACCTTCAGCCTCATAAAATATCCTATTTGGGGATGCCATAGTCTCACTGGCTCTAGACTGTTGGGAGCAGTTGAAACTCTTGTGCGGTATTCATATTAAAAAAAATATATTTAAAAAATAGCACTTATTAATTAAATAAAAGATATTGGCGCACGCCGGGTTTGAACCCGCAACCTTTGGATTCATAGTCGAGCGTCCTACCTACCACTCAAACATGGAGGCCGTCAAAGGCCGACTCTTGTGCGGTATTCACTATATATTAAAAAAAATAATTGACCTTTATTCGGTCACCCAAACAATTCTATCCGATTTTGTCTTCAGTGCTGCAATATAACAAGTCTGTTCGCTTTTATGGTTCGAGACTTGGCTATTAGCTTTCACGACATTCCGGTCTACTGAAATTCGTCAGTTTTTACTGACATTTTCTTTCTGTCTACTGTGGATTGATTTTTTATTGCGGTAAATTACGAGCTACCATTTTTCAAGTACTCTCACTGTACTGCCTCATAATAACTTTAGTTTCTTTTGTTTTTTTTTTTTAATTACATTATAAAATTAGATATATCTATCCCAAAGTAATTTTCTTATGAAATATTAAAAATTTATACGTTAGTGGCATAATTATTTTTCTTTTATTGTAGTGCACAATTGTTGCGTATTTTTTGCGTCCGATGTAACTATGTCTCTCTATTTCGTATATTAATTTTCAAAATTATTAATCGTATTATTAACTCGCCTTCTTTGTTGCATCTCATCCGGTTCAACATTCCTTTCCGTAAACTCAGAAGCAATGAATTACTGTTCCTCAATCATTACTGAACTAATTATGGGTATCATCCACCACTATCCAAAATGTCATGACTTGTTAACTCAAGCCACGGTCTTGAAATTTTTGGTAGCAGTCCAAATGATTTTTGTCATTCTTTACGACTCTACCAAAACTTGTTCAGGCTTTGACTTGAATGTTCTTTCAAATGTATATTTTTGACATTGCTTCGTTAAAATATTATGTATGTGCTGTTCTTTCTCTGTGGCGCTTTTTCCCATTCCTTGTCATGTATTTTTTTGGAATTGGACAATGGTCCGTTAGTATATACACAAATACGTAAATAATAAGAGTCGGAATAACAGAACAATATGTATGAGAATATGAATGGACAGAGTCATATTCTGGTCCGTCCTCTCTGCCCTTGCGGTGAAACGGCGTAATAGTTAGTTAGTGAGGTTGTATTTTCTTTGAGAGTAATGAAATTTGTGTTACACCGTCATAATTTGTTTTAATTTTTGCATATTTTGTTCTTTTGTTCTTATTTGACTTTACGTGAAAACTTCTGAAAAAAGAATTAAGACACTAGGTTTGACTTGACTAAAACACAGTTCAGCTGGATTTTACTAAGGATTCTAGGAAAACGTCGAAAGACTACAATTAAAGGTTAATAAAAAGCAAATTAAGAACGTTAGACTACCATAAGTGTTAATTTTTCAAATTTGGAACTGATAGATGTGTTCAGAAAATTGTAAAAGTAAAAAAGATTTTTTTAAAGTATATACCTACCCATAATGTATTTGAACGGACATTATTCTATATTTGAAATGAGTGGATTAAAGCAACTAATATTAAAACAAACAGTTTTTATAATCATGCGATTTAATTAATTCGTAATAATTGCTTTTTTCTGTATGGTTGTAATTTCTACAGACGTGTTTAAAGGCTATTGAGAAAAAACCTTCTTTGTTAATCTGACGTCAATTCGCAGGTAAAACTCCTGAACCGGATCTAAATAGATCTGATATCATTTCGACTCTCAAAGAGGTAAAGGGAGTAGTAGGTACTCAGCATCAAAGTCGTCTTATAAAACGGTTTTAAAATAATTTCCTAGAAGGAGGATATTTATTTTAAGCGTGGGTAATTGGGCTAAGGAGTACAGTAGTATAGTTTTTCCATACAGAAAATTAGCTCAGATTTATTAACAAGGTGTTTAAAAAAACTTTTATTTGAAACACATTGCTTTTATTCGAGAATGAAAGGAGCAAAAAGATCGTTTCGTTTTCAATATCTACTTTTTTGTTTTATAGTTCATACCGCACAAGAGTCCCAACTGCTCCCAACCGTCTAAAGCCAGTAAGACTATGGCATCCCTAATTGGGGTGTGTTGTAAGGCTGAATGTAGTGGGGAGGAGAAGGAGATGGAGAAGAGGAAGGTTGGGAAGTACCTGGCCATTTAGATCTGGCCACCAAACACGACTTAAACCATTTCAACCAACGTTTCGATTCTGAATGGTGAACTTTCACCAGGGCGATACTTCTCTTCTATTCTGGAACGTGCCACGAATATACTTTTTCGAGCGTCTTACCACTCGACCATGGAAGCCGTACTGTCTCTGCAAAAAAATGCATGATGGTCTCAATTCCTTTCAACCTACAAAGATATAATTTTTAACTATTCTGACTTTGCTTTACCCGTAATTTGAATGCTGTAACATGTAAAATGTTACGTTTTACTTTTGAAAAAAAGTTATGCTCAACAGTTATTTCTACGCGAAATTTCAGGATTCACTTTACGACGACATTGCAAAACAATTGCTACTTGCATTTTTGATGTTACAGCTTGTAACATAATGTTATAAAAATCACTAAGAATGTGTTGCAGTTGAACACAAAGAACACATTGGCCTGTACCTCAATTTCTATTTTGACCCTTTTCAAAAGCAACATAGGAGATAAAATTTTCACAAGAATGGCCTCACACTAGTCACCACAAAACATAATTCCGACTTTCCGTATGTTTGTCTCTCGTCGGACCCAACTATCTCTGTTATTAGTTGTGGGCATCGGTTGTCCCTAGAGCCTCCTATATACAGGAGTTTCTAAGGCAGGTGTACATCTGATAGTTCCATTAAGGTTTCCCTACAAAGGGCTGTATCGCGTTATCGATTTTAAACTGTAGGGAGAAAAGCAGAATAAGAGCGAGAGTATTTTGTTTCGGGGAAAAACAATCCTCATTATGTTCAGAATCCTTGAAATAGAGGGAAAGTTTCTAAACCTTTTAATGGGAAACATAAACTAGTTTCATAATTTGATACTCTTTGGGAGTAGGGTATCATAAGGTTTTTCATGCGAGTCCAAACTACTTATACGTAAAAATTCTAATCACTGTTTAATGAAAGTCGATTTATTTTTAAGTAGAAACAGTCCCCTTTGCTTATAAATGAGCCATCTAACTTGTTATGCTCCTGCCCAGTATTGATTTAGGTACACCGGACGTAGGCCTTTAAATTAGACGCATAAACCGTGGTTATAAGGTAAGTTTATCGCTATTCCGACCTTACACTCTGCATACATACATATTTACATCGCTCCATTATTGTTAAATTATTTTCACTGCATCATTGAGAAGTAACTTAGAATACAACTCAACGACTTGGTCCCCATACAATAAAAATCATAAATCAAAAATTGAGAGAGTCATGTTTCATGTTGATTCATCAAGAAACAACTATGCAATCAACTTTTTAGTCCAAAGGTTACATATACTTGGAGAAGAATTTAGTTTTGTTGATATTTTTATGTATTCCATCACGAAATTTCGGTCAGAGTTATGTAACATAATTAGGTAAATTGAACATGTTGTATGTCATACATAATTGAACTTAAAAACTTTATAATTATAATCTTCATATACAATTCTTTGCTGTGTTGCTTCATTGTTACACTTGCTATACAATGTACTCTTCCTGTAAAAACCCAATGGGCGTTTATTAAAATTATAAAAAAATAACACCCACATCACGTATAATAAGTAAGGGGAGAGGTGTAAATTTTACGCTTGGTGAAATGTCAGAATAGCAATAATCTTGCTTAAAACCACGGCTTATGCGTCTCATTTAATGGCCTACGCTCGGTGTAACTAAATTAACGCTGAGCCATCGCGTATAAATCTAATGAGTAAGACAGTGTTTGTATGGAAACTGAGATTAAGTCCTTTGTTCCGGGTTTTTTTTTTTGTAGAATATCTTTTAGCCTTAACTATTTCAAACAACGTTTTTGTTTTGAAAATTGATTTTTCAGTAGTGTTAAAAATATTTTTCTTTGATTAAATTTAAGCCTCAGCACCCAAAACGACGTCACTTTGTAGCATTCTAATACAAGCAATACTACAAACAATGTATCTATAAATTCTACACGGGTTGTTATAAAAATGGCTTGAGGTTTCCAGTGAATACAATTTTTAACTATAATCCTTTAAATTCTGCGAAAAATATTCTAAAATATCAGTAAAAGGCGCAGTTTGAAAACCAACGAAGGCATTTTTTAATGTTTTACCTAAAATCCCAGTATGCATTCATCAATAATTCAAAATATTACTGCTTAAGAATTGTATTCACTGGAAACTTTAGACAATTTTCTAACTACCCATTTAAAATTAACAAATAAATAATTTGTAGTTTTCCTTGTACCAGAAAACCAAAAATTATCTATTTTTGGATGCTGACCCTTAAGATGAAAATGTGATCTGATATGATATAAAAACATCTAGCAACATCTTTCCACTTCTTATGATGGCAGTTGGAGTTTTTCAAATATTGTCAGTTTATTCGTAACCCAGGAATGTTTGTCTTTCTTTAAAAAAATAAAACTGTTATGTATGTAACTCTTAAATTAGTGGCAAAGGTTATATCAATTAAAAAGGATCCTTTAGACTTACATTTTTTTCCTTTGAATCTCCACTTAGTGACGTAAAATAAACCAATGTCAGAAGTCACCCAATTTGGCCATAATATATCCCACCCCATCAGCAAAACCATTCGCAGGTTTGTCCTAAGGGCAGGAAAAATAACAATCTATGCTGACGCTGTCTCCGATGGTCAATAGGAATATAAAAAGATACGCTCTCCGAAATGGGAGAATTCTCGTAACAACTCCTCAGCTCAGCGTTCTGAATAAGTTGGTGGCAGCGTAACCCTCTCTTTTGAGCAATAGGGAGTTAAATCGAAACATAATAAAAACTCATGGTTTTTTAATGGAGCTACGGATACGAGCCATATTCTCACATGTTGAGGGTTGAGTTGGTTTCTCTTTAATACGAGGTGGTATTAAACTCCATGATTGTATTAAGTAACATCTTTAACCAAAATCACAATAAGGTCTTGCGCTATATCCATTTATAAAGTTGCAAAATAATTTGTCTCGTTTAACTTGATGAATACTCTTCACACGTGTCTGGGTAAATGCTATTGTTGAAAAATCGGTGTGATGAAAGAATTACGTGCAATAATATGCACATAAAAACCGTGTTCATTCATGTTTTCAAAGTAATCATCTCTCCGTAGATGCAAAAGGGTTTTTATTTTTTCATGGATACAAATCATCCACGTGTAAAGTTAAAAACGCGAAATGATTTAAACATCAATAGAAAAAATACTTCGTTATTACCTAACTAACTAACCATCACGCCAATTCCCCGCAAGGGTAGGCAGAGAGAACGGACCGCAATACAACACTGTCTCGAAACACACTCCTTGTTTCATTAAAATTTATACATCGTCTCATACGTACTCTTTTGTTATTCTGACTATTCACGTGGCCCGATTCAAGAATTTGATTCACTGGATCGTGCCATGTCTTCCTCAGGCGTCCCCGGCTTCTTCTTTCATTCACTTTCTCATCATATATTTTTTTCAGACTCCTTTCTTCGTTTATTCGCTCTACATACTCAAATCATCTAAGCGTCCCTTTTGTTGATCCTATTCATTGCGCTTACCTCAGCTTTGCATTTTAATTATTTTTGTTAATTTCGGTATTATTAAAAATAAATATTATTATCATGTACAAAAACTTCACACAGTGGGGTATATTCTTATAGTATATTCATGTATTTCAATTTTGCTTAGCAATAAAATACCTTGTTACTACTCCTTATAAGCAAAGCTTTCCCGTTGAGCTTTCAATAAACCATTGCTGAATTTATTGATAGATGGGAAAGATTGAAACTTTTCACGGGGCGTGTAGATCGAATAGTTGTTTACATTACCGCATAGCAAGCGCATTTAACTTTTTGTGAATGCCGCCAGATTTTTATGAATGACAGAGTCGCTTTTGTAAAAAAAGTGTTTAAATGTGTACGTATTTTCGATACATGCATTTTAACAGGGTGTAGTATCGTATGATTCAACCCTCAACGGCTTGGTTACCGTAGACTTTTTCACTGATTTTTTTCAACTATAAGTATTCGAAGATTGTCTCTGTGACAATATAATATAAAAATGTAATACCTTAATCGATTTCTTTGTCACACTGAGTTACTGTTTATTTTGTTTTATGCAATTTTTTTGCAACATATTTACATTTTCTTATAAAAATAGGTTTAGTTTGGCATACTAAGAAGTCGCTCGTTAAGGTTTTTTTAAATTTTTAGTTTATTTTATTTTTTATAAAAAGTAAGAAAAACATTCCCGGGTTACGAATAACCTGACAATATTTGAAAACTCCTACTGCCATCATAAAAAGCGGAAGATGTTGCCTGTGCAATGATGGAGGACTTAGCCAGTAGAGGAATTGAACGCACGACGCCCGGGTGGGAATCCGACGCGTTCTCCACTCAGCTACCGACCGGTCATAGTATAGTAAATAGTTCATTAAATTAGAATTAACTTTGAAGCTTTTATATTTATTATTTTTTCCTAGTTCGAGTCTTGGTCGCGGCCGTTATATTTTTTTATGTTTTATATTTACGTTAGGGATTACCAATGTTATTTTAATGATTAATATTTTTTATAAAATAGTTCGTTCTATTGCTACCTTTGAGCTGCCTGCAAAGGTTATTGACTCAAATTTTATGCGATTTTATCTTACAAGCCATTAGTAATAAATCTTAACTGTAAGTTATTAGTTATAAGCCAAAGTGATAAATGATAGGTTAGATAAATTAATTTGTAAAGCGCCCTTGAGGCGATTTTCCCACAAAAACGACGGTATAAAAGTTATCCATTTATTATTATTATTTATATAAGATGTTAGACATATTCAAAAAAAGTTTTTTTTTTTTAAATGTGAGCAAATAAAATTTTCCAGTTCAAGTTCAAAGAGTCGTGGCTCTGTGGCAATATGTTAGAACATGTTATTTCCATTGTATTTGAAATTTAAAACGGTAGATTGTGTAGAAATTTTGGCGCTGATTTCGTGATTTTTTGTAGATTTGTGGAGACCAAATATTATGTTTTTTTTTTATTCTTAACACTCAACGTAACTAAAAATGTTGCACTCTAACTTTATTTTTGTTTTCTAACACTTTCGATAGTCGTATTTTGATGTTATAGATCAAAAATATATTATTGGCAGTAGCCGATAAAAAACAATGAACAACTAAGGAAAACCTTTAATTCTGATGGAAATCTCATTATTATTTGAAATAACATATATTTTTGTGAGGTTATCCTGATTAAAAATACAAACTTTGCAGCATTTTAAATCGTCATTGTTAATCGTTAGCCAACTGTTGTTGCTGTAACTTGTCACTGTGGATACCACAGTGACAAGTTACAGCAACAACTACATGAAATGCTACTACACTCAACTAGTGATTTTTTAAATTTATAAACTGTGCTAAGTAATATGGTACAAGTCCCGAATTATTTAAAAAAATAACCTTGTGTTTCTTTATACAACAATAAAACCAAACGTAAAAACATTTTATTTCATGAAACCCTCAAACCAAATACAAAATCACCCGTTAAAATAAGTACCCACAAATAACGTTTCCTGAATAAAGTGGTTAAACCATCTGTTCGATCCAGATACTGCGATTCAGTTTTGGAAAGACGTGAATGAATTTGAGTGGACTGTAAAACGATAAAATACTTGGTGAATCTTCTTTGGGAAAAGTAGATTTTAAGCCAGTCTGCTCACCTGTTTTCGCGTCTGCAAAAGGGGCCGACCAATCTGCCCGAGCCATGAAAGTTGAGTGGGCAATCCTCCAGAGACGGATGCGATGCGATGCGCCGTCCCTGGAGGGCTCCGAACGATCGTAGACGAAAGACTGCGGTTGACTGCGGCGGGAATCGAATAACGCTCCGCTCTTGACGTATTTGTCTTGTAATTTGCCGGATGGTGGGGGTTATCGGTTGTTCAACACACTTTTACGTAGTCATACAAATAGAACAAACTGGCACAAGGTGAAAGTAGGGACTGGACAAAAGGTATCAGGTTATGACCTATCAAATTGTTGATTTTAGGATCCAACACCATCGATACTACATGGATGGGTTAAAAGTGTTAAATATCTTTTGAAACGTAGATTAACCTTATACACGTTCAAAATATGATTTTGAAATCGCTCGAAAGGTTTCGTTGCCAGGCTGTTGTCGTTGCATGATTCGATGCCGTTCAAATGCGGTGTCGGCGCTAGTGAATGGCGTTGTGGCGTCGCGACGGTGTCGACTTATTCATGAAATCCGGAATTTGAGTTGTGGCAGATAACGCCAAAAGTTCACCAGGTAGACGCCATACGGGATCAGGTATAATATTAAGCCGCGGTAACGCCAAAAGGCCTCAAGCAACACTTTAAGTCAAAAATGAGTTGAACATGCAATTTTGATCAGTTTTTTTTCTGCATTGAATGCTCTGGCTCTCGATTGATTCTGAAGACTTTCATGGCCCTTCAGCCATCTTAAATATATATTCGCCATTTGGGAGAAGGCTCGACATAATTTTGGAACTTTTTCAGCTTTTTTGTCTTCAGGTTACTTAGTGGGAACTTTGAGTTAATTTTCTATTTAAAAATCCAACCTATTAGAGAGATTTATGTATTTTATCGTAAAACAAGAAAAAAACTTTCAAGTGCTCTAGTGTAAGCGCTTTTTGCCTTTCTGGCAACGATTATGACTTGTTGCAAATGATCTTGACTTTGTGATTATTTGATTTTTCTGAAAAGTATCACTTTGTTCTGGGAGATTATTTAAAATTGTATAATGTTTTTAAACGTGATTTTTGGAGGTTAATAAAACGTGGGGTAATTCAAATACGACTGTTAATTTTTTTTGTTTAAAAACGCTTTTAAGATTTAAAAAAAATTACATGCCAATGTTATTTTTCCATAGTGAGTTTCAAACTCTATTTACCCAACTGCTAATCGAGCGATCTACCCACGCAAATATCCACCATTTTTTTTGTATTGGAATGTTTCTTCACTGTAATAAAAAATGTTTCAGAAAAATAACCCTTACATTTGTGGGAAAAGGTTATTAAAAAATATCATTTTTTTCTTTCTTTAAACATGTTAATAGTGCGAGACGGAAAGTAAAGAAGACTCTTTCAAAACTATTTTAAATTGACAAGAAACTTTTTTTTTGTTTTTGCCATCATCATCAAAAGAAGTAATCTCTCCACAATTGCATGAAGACCTTCCCAAGCACCGGTATCTTATATTTATTGGTTTTGTTTCGCTGCTGTGAGTTTCCATTGATACGTTAATTATTTGTAAGTAATAACAAAAGGTTTTTTTTATTAAACCTTAAAACTATAAGAAAACTTATAAAACCTTTAATTGAGTTAAGACTTAAGAGTCAGCACTCAATAATTACGCTAAACGCTACTTTGTAACTTTCTAATAAAAACAATACTTTAAAGGATTTATCTATAATTTTTATATGTTTAGTTAGAAAAATGTCTGAGGTTTCCAGTGATTTCAATTTTCAACTGAAATTTTTTAAAGTCCATGAAAAACAGCAGTTTAAAAAAGAACTCAGGCATTTTTTAATGTTTTATCTAAATTTACAGTATGTATTTCATAAATATTTTTTAAAATTAGAATTTTGCTTACTCGAAATCATAGATATTTTTTTAACTACCCGTATAGAGTTACCAGAATAATTTGTAGTTTTTGTTTGTACTAGAAAGCCAAAAAGTGTGTATTTTTGGTACTGACCTTTAATTGTTTGTCATAATGTTCTAAAACATCTGACTTTAACAATGATTTTTTAAATTACAACTGGTTTACAAATAAGTGCAAAAATCTAAAATTGCAAATTGTTTGTTAATTAAATAAATCACCAAAGAACCAAGCAATAAATAACTTGACTTTGGGGCTTCAGGTTCCATTGAAATGGAGATGTTTTTTTTTCTCTCATCTAACTTCTTATTCCAATTAACCTTTCTTTTGACTTCTACGCCCATCCGTCGTAATTATTTTTCCTTTGGGATTCGAAAAAGTTCTTCATTTATAGTAAATAATTACTCAGCACTGTACTATTTCGCAAAAGAATCGTTCGACCGACAAAAATCATCCGAATAACCAGATATACTCGTATAATATGTTCTATAATTTACTTTTGTACTTTGGCACCAGTATATTTTAGTGTAAAACACTTAGGTTTGTTTTGTGTATTTCGCACAAGAGTCCCTAAGGTCCGCAGCCAGTAAGCCTATGGCATCCTCAATATTGTTAGGCTGAAAGGAGTAGGGGAAGTAAGGCGACAGGGAAGAGAAAGTTAGGGTCCCCGACTGTTGGATTTCAAAATGATAATTTGTTAGGTTCTCACCTTCTTGTTTTGCATCCAGTTCCTACCTATCCCGCCATTTCATTATTCGATGTCCTTACTCAACAACACTGTGTTCGAAAACAATTGACAATCAAGAAACAAACAAATGAAAAAAACAATATTATGCGAAAAACGTGTTCGTTCATCGGTGTCTCGCTTGGGCGTTGTTTAGTTGTTTGTTCTTCAATTAAAATTGAGTTAAGTGTTTCGATTCGTTGTGTAAGAAGAATTAAGAACTTAAACATCAACTTAATCGGTGAGAGAATTGGTTTTCTTACTTTCTTTCACTCCGTAATCTATCCGCATCCATAATTAGACACTTCCATCAAGTAGTATAGTTTTATCGTTGTACAGTCTATTATTTTTTTTAATTAATCCGAAGTTAAGAACACAGTTGGTGTTTTATTGTAGCTTCCGATTTGACACTTACTATTCAGATCTGTCCACCAAACATGGCTAAATAAAATTCAAGCATTTTTTTCAATTGAGAATGGTGGCTTTACACTGGGGCGATACTTAGGGTTTCAACTAATTTGTTATCCAAGATTTTAACACGGTCGATATTTATGCATGAGATCAAATCATTTTTACGACCTATTATTTTGCTCAACAGCTCATCTGTGGAAAGGCAGTCTGATTTTTTACTTACTTTATCCTATAACACGAGCCTCTTCGAGACCCGGTTCCATTATTTTTTTTATTTTGAAAAAGATCCACTGCTGACCACAGCATTCCGCAATTATTTCTTCCCGGTCCTACTCTATTCCCTTCATTTTACCCCCTCTCCCAATGTTGATTTATATTTTAACTTATGTAACTAATATATATTTCTTGCTACCGAAGTGAACATCGTTCACGAAACGTGTTGAATCTGTATTAAATAATAAATAAATAAATTGAAAGTCCCGTAAACCAAGTTATTAGACAAACTAACTAACCAACGCGCCGTTTCAGAGTAAGGCAGAGAAAATGGACCGCCATACAACTCTGTCTCAGCACACACTCCTTGCTTCATTTACATTCATAAATCATCTCATACATACTCTTCTGTTATTCTGACTCTTCACATGGCCCGACTCAAGTATTTGATTCACTTGATCGTTCCATGTCTTCCTCGGGCGTCCCTGACTTCTCCTTCCATTTACTTTCGCGTCATATATTCTTTTCCACACTCATTTCTTCGTTCATTCGCTCTACATGACCACAAACGTCTCGGGGATCTCATTTCTACGGCATTGAGTCTTTCGGATACGTTTATTCTTAGGTCATTAATATTTTTTAACACAAGTTCCAATACTTTTGATAGGGATCTCATACTAAAATATATTTTCTGGATGCCTCTTGGCCTTTTTGAAGTTGCTTTCTTTTATAAATTGATTTTTTAAAATATAGGAAGATGGATCGAATGAGTTTTAATAGTTTGTTCAGTATAAATGTGTTAAGAATGTGCTTAGGTATAATAATTACATGATAAATCCTTTGTTTTGGCAGGGAAGAGTCTGTCTGGTTTGTCAAATGTAAGATTATTATGATGGTAACCGAGAGTAAGTGGTTTTATTCGGGCATAATGTTTCATTCTTCCCGGAACTCTCCAAATAAAACACTTTATAAGATTTAAAGAGGACATGGGTAATAACATAATAGAAAAAAAGCACTTTGTGTGTTTAGGTGGATTTCTCGGTTAAACTTCTCTGAGGTAATAATCTACTTTGTACACAAGAGTACTTTCCGTACCTTTTTCGGTTGTAGCCCCTCGAAAATACTTAAATAAAAATAAAGACGGGTTCTGAAGTATTTTGTAAACAGACCGGCTCGTGTATAATGGAAACTCTGCGGCGCAGTGGTGGCATTAGACCGACAGATTAATTTTAATGCGTCACATGGATTGTTGTGGTTGTTTTAAATCGGTTATAGTATTTTGGGCACGTTATCGTCATTTGACGGTTATAAAAACAAAGGTAGCAATGTTTTTCATAAAATTAAATGAAAAAATAACATTGTGTTGTGTGCCGTTGCAGTGATCGAGTCGCGACACAACGTACAAGCTTACTAACATCTGGATTTAATTTGACGCAGGTGAAAGAGACCTGCTCTTACTGTCTTTGTTTATCTAGGAGTTTCACGCCATTTCTAGGGATGATGTTACAACTGATGTTATATACTTGATATAATATACTAATGTATTTTATATGGTTCTCGTATTTATATTTATATAAATACATTACTAATTTTTATTTTATTTTTGATTTGTTAGTTGGTATAATTTTCATGGTTTCTGGCAACGCATTGTAAAATTTCATCTCTTTATAGAGTCAACTGTTTTGTTTATTGCATTCATTCTTCCTGGTAATCTGATTTATTTGCATTCCTGTGAATATTTACGTTCTAAATAATTTGGTAATATATTTTTCTTCGTTGTACGAGTATGTATAAATATTAATGCGTTTAATGTCAGCATCTGTTTCACTGTTAGCCAATTTAGTTTGTCTAACAATTTTACTACTTTTGAAAATCTATTTCACCTAAGTAAAATTCTCATTGCTCTTTTTCGGAGAATTTAAAACTTTTTTTTATTAAATGCCAACAGTCAAGAAAAGAATCGTTGAACTGTAATACTAATGTGGAGCAACAATGAAGAGGTAATGAAGTAAAAATAATGAAATCTTAGATGTAAGTCACTAGTTATAAGTTATACTCAGTAGTTAGTTACAAGCTATAAGTCCTAATTGTAAGTCGCTAGTTGAAAATATTAGTTGTAAGCCATTTGTAATAAATTTTAACTATCAATTATTAGTTATGAGCTAAAGTGATAAGTTAAAGGTTAGATAAATGAATTTGTAATGCGTCCTTGAGGTGATTTTTCCACGAAAACGGCACTATTAAAGTCATCCTTTTATTATTATTGGGGAAATTAAAATATAAAATAGAATAACAGAACGATAGAAAAACAGTAGAATAACATTTAAATTATAACAAAGGAACAGAGAAAAAGAAACAGAAAATATGAATTAAAAGAGACAAAACGTCATTTTTTATGAGTTTACAGGAAATATATCTAATATTGGACAAATATTAATAATTGTAATAAAATCTGTTTTTTTTTCTAAATATGATACCTCAAATCTGTACTACTGTTCAATTCTTTTTTCAATTACAAATGTCTTGATTCTCAGTTATACAAATTTAGTATTCCGGTGAGATTGATTCATGAGATTCAATTTTGTGCTCAGAGTGTAAGAAGATATTTGATTTACGAGTTAATGAAAGCAAAAGTCGGTGACGCCTTATGAAGATATTGCACGAATACATTTATCAATACAGCCCAACATAGAAAATTGAGACATTTTAGTGAAACTCATCGTTGTCCCGTTGTTGGTGTAATTTGCCCATGTACTTTCGAAATAAAAAAAAATAAAATCAGGCAATCAAGCTTACGCCAGTGAAATTATATCTGGTACTAATAAAACACTAATTTATTTACGCCTGTTAAAAGCTTTATAGACAAATATTAACATTTTTTTTTTCAAAGCAATATACTCCATAAACAGTGCAAAAAATAATTCACAAGAAATACCAAAAAAAAATAATACTGAATAACAAGTACATCCAGAGTTGAATAATTTTCTACAGTTAATTTAGCTTTACTAGATGATAAAAAAACATTCAAAGGTATACTAATAGTGTAATATTGACGTACTAAAGATCCCAACAACATCAGAGTATTTGTTATGAAGAAGACTCAGATGATTTGGACATATGGAACGGATTAACGAAAAATTAATGACAGGAGAATATGTAAATGAAAAGAGGATAAAAATAATAATAGGGAGCTCATATAGCGTATTTGTGAAATTTCACCGCAAATGCGCTTTATACTAACTTAATTAAGCTGATAAAACTAACTATCAAGGAGCAAAAATATATAATATCTATACGGATTAAAACTATCTACAATCATGATCGTCATCATAAATCATGAGAGAAAAAAGTTCAGATATGGGTATAACAGTGCATGTGTACATTAACAGATTTAAAAAAAAAACAATTTACTAGAAGTTAAGGGTATAAAAATCCAGATAAAATGTATGAATTTATTTTTAAATCAAAGAAAAGGAAATTATATTGAGGACAGTTAACATGTTGGTACTTAAAAACATTAGTAATCAAGTATTACAAGTAAACGATTCTTAAGATGCAAACAGTGTACATGAGGCTTGTAGAAACAAACACGGCAAAGTCCACCAATAATGGAAAATTAGTTAAATATGAGGTTCGAAAGAGTAAAAAAAATGCTTCATGATGCAATGTTGCTTTCCTAACAAACACGGCTCTAAATTATTTATTTTTACGGATTAAAGTTGAATCCCATAACAAACTCGGCAAAGTCCACTTCTTTCCAAATCAAAGACGGCAGTTTTCAAACGGACCAATAGGAGCGTTGTAAATAGCTGTTTTCAAGATGGCGGCTCTTTATGTTTCATACAACATTACAACCGGATTGTCTCCTCAGCTGCTTAGTTTCTAGGTGTTTTTTACTATATTTTCGTAATTTTTATTATTTTTATGTATAGTTTATAAAAGTGGAATGTGCCCCCAACGAAGTAGTACAAGAATCGGCGAGGAAACGCATAAAACAGCCCCAAAATTAGAAGGTGAACATTGCTAAAAAACTGAGGTTATTACCACTTTGTTTTTGTAAAAGTTGAGATATTGACAATTTCGCAAATTACCGAAAATGTCCGCTGACGTGCATAATGAAGTTTTGTTTCTTGTTATTTTTTATGGACATTATTTTTTTACTTACTAAACAGCACAGTGGTAAAATAAATGAGTTTTTACTTACGATTTAGAGTTTTATTGAATAATATGATTACTTTATTAGTAGTTATTGTTATGTCATTAATATTGTAGAAATCATTGCTGTATGAAAAATGTATCAGTGATATTTCCAAGCAACATAGAACCCGGAAAAGTTGTTTTGAAATCGTTAAAAGTAAGAGATGTCAAGCATTTCGGTGATAACTGGAGAAATCTTCCTGCTCTTGAATATTTTTTCGCATTCATATCTTATTAAACCTTTTAAACAAATTTATATAAATAATACCAGAATAATAGTTATTATTCTTTTCTGATTTTTTTTCTCGATTTTTTCGTTTTTTTTTATTTATTTATTAATTAGGTCATCATAACTTACAAATTTTTTAAAAATATTTTGTAAGATATTATTGTTTTGTATTTATATCAAAATAAATATTTTTTTTAAATATAAAACTATTTTGTTAATGACTTTGACTGCAACCTTGTGAAAAAACGTGTCCATTTCAAAACTAGCAAAGTCCAGTTGTGTTGAAAACAAAAGCGGCATTTGTCAAATGTGAACAACAAACACGGCAAAGTCCACTATTAATTTGAATATATTTTTTGTTTTGCACCAGTTAAACTAATGTATCAAGAAGAAAATTAATGTTTTTAGTAAGTACTATTTGTCGAATTTATTTTAGTGACAGTATCACAAGTAATTTTTAAATTAAAGGTTTTTTGTTCTTCCTTGAAAACTGTAGTCAATGGACTTAGCCGTGTTTGTTTCTACAGGCCTCACATATACGTAGATGGAATCAAAAGTCAAGCACGTCCCAGGAAGACCGCGTAACATCAACTAAACCACACATGTAATCCTCATGAAAGATGCTTAGTAAATAGTTCAGTACTATAAATTAGCTTTCGTAAAATTACAAGTGGCAATCATAAATCTACATCTAGCGTATAATTTTAAAACCATTTTAAATGCATTCACCCCAAAAAACAGCACATTACCTCATTAGTTCAAAGTATTTTCGCGACCTCTTTTTGTGTGGAAACCCCGATTCCCGTAAATCACGTACAGGGTGAGGGGAAAGCCGGCTAATTTGCTTATCCAATCGTGGATTTATGCCGCGTACGCCCGGCGTCATTCCACTTCACGTGTATGTCACGGCGCATGTTCAGAACCACCCGGTAGTACGCTGTACGGAAAGCGGTAGGAAACTTTTTGCCTTTACGTTTTCCTTTTTTGCCGCTCGCACTCGCCGTCGAAGCCAAAGTTGGGGTCTGAAACGTGACAACAAGACGCTATAAAGTTACCCCTGCGTTTTGAATAAAAAGCAGTATATTTTTAACGCGTATACTGCTACGTGTTTCAGTAGACGAAATTATTAAAAATGTATAAAAGTTTATTTTCGCAGTAGAAATGTTTTTATTGCCATTTTCTTTCTAAGTTATGCAAAACTAACAAGAACTTAAGTAGCAACCTTTAAACTGGCGAATAGAATTAAGCCGTTTCTCCTTAAGGTGTGGGAGGAGATGAGTCAAAGTCTTTCAGAGGTCGCGGGTTCAAAGTACGGCGAAAGCATATAAGGCTTTTTCACGTAAAAAATAGGCTCAAACATTTGACAGCATTGTGCACTAGAGCTTTCAAGAACGTAAACCTGTATACTTAAAAGCTGTGCTATGTTTCATAGCAGAAGGTAAACGTATTATTTTCTTGGTGGATTGATCACCATTCCAAACGAAACGTGGCTTGAAAAAAAAAACATTAACAAATTACATGCCTATTTATCGACGACAAAAAAAATACAAGCTGTTAAAAGCGTTGAATTTTAAAAAATCGTCTTCGTTATGTTGATGTGGAATGTACCGTGAAAAGGGTATCATGTTTTTTGCTATTTCTCCAAATGTTTTGCTCAGCAAAAATTGCACACTTTACTGTTCAATTGACCACTTTTGTTTTGAATTATAAAACTTTTCTCCGAATCATGCCAAGAACCAGCTTTTACCATGCATGGTCTGCCACTCAATGAACGTTTTATCTGTTGGAATGGGCTTCATTGAATGGTTTTTTTGGTATCAACTAATATAAGATTAATTAAACAATTAAAAATTAAACAATCATTTTCTGCTATCACCGTCTCCCTATCCGATTTGTAAAACATCTATTTTTTTTATCAATAGTCAAATCCTTAGAAACAAAAATGATTCTTATTATTGTAATTTTTAATGATATGAAAAAAAAAAAATTGTGTATGACCACAGTTTTCATTTTGATTTTTATGACCGACCAAAAAAGACGTAGTGTGTGGTTTTATATACATTCAGATGGAGAAAACAATTTAAGATAAAAAAGAGAACATTAAGAAAACAAAAATAATAACATTAAAATTATGACAAAGGAACAGAGAGAAAGAGACAAGTAATACGAATTGAAAGAGGCAAAACGTCAACTGCGAGGGTGATTAAGGAATAATGAGAGATTTTATAAGTTTATAGTAATATTAGACTACTACAAGAATAATAAGTTAATTGAAAGAAATTGTACTGCCAATTTTGTATAATTTTTCAGTGTATGGTATTATAATACAACGTATAAATAAAGTGTTACAAAATATATACCGAAATGGTTTTAACTTTATTGTAACTTGGCAGTTAAATATTAAAAATAAAAATAAATTATTTTATTCGCAATATTACCATAGGTATCACAAAAGATTAAGGGAAAATAAATATAAAGTACTTGCTTACCAATTTAACTTCCTTGGACTCTCTTGAAGTTTTATTTCCCTCCCAGAGTAAGTCAAATAGTTCAAGTAAGTCCATGATTTTTGATTCAGTCTTCCTAACTCTCTGCCTCTGACTAGATCCCTACAAGTGCAACTGTTCAGCTGCCATGTAACACGTATTACATTCATAACATATTAATATTTTTTCCAAGATTTATTACGTACACCTATAAATAAGCCAATTTGAACCCAATGAAAGTCCCGTTACGACCTTGGATGAATTAAATAATGAAGATACGTTACTGAAACAACGCGGTAAATCTCAAATATGTCCGCGAGACATATTTGAGATTTACTGCGTTTAGTATCACACAAACATTTGTTCGACAGACAAACTTTCAACAGCTGTCACAAACACGTCGCTGTGGGCTCCTTTCTGAAAAAAAATACCTTCAGAGATTTAAAAATCATTTAGGAGCAAAAAAAAATAAATTTATCTTATGGAATTTTTTTCCATTGATAACTACCCACAAATCACTTCTTATTATTTGAATAATTAC
Source organism: Drusus annulatus (assembly GCA_022651775.1). Lineage (NCBI taxonomy): Eukaryota > Metazoa > Arthropoda > Insecta > Trichoptera > Limnephilidae > Drusus > Drusus annulatus. The sequence goes on from JAGWCC010000186.1 coordinate 981,601, forward strand.
AATTATTCACAAGGTTTTCAGCTACTCAAAAACGGTGTGAGATAGCGAATGCAGAAATACATAAGTGTGTGGAAGACAACCACGGCTAGTAGCGCGATACCCGATTACAACAGTTGCGTTGGACGATCATATAGCTATCTCATCCGTACAAACATATTCTTTGAATGGCTATCCTTTTCATAAGCGGGTGAAACGAAAAACAAGACATATGGTGCTATATTTTTCGTAAGATTTGTATGAAAATGACGTGTCTTGTATTTTATGTCTATGGTTACGACATGATCTTTCACAGCAATATGTATGATTAATTTTTGTGAAGGATGGACGCTAAATATTATACATGTAGCACATACGTTTAAATATTATTTTTTCTTCAAAGCCTGCTTTTTATACTAGTACCTCCATAAGAAACATACAGTGATTTACGAATTAATTGGAAATAGCATTTTTCTCCAAATGAGTGTCATTAGGCTGGAATTTGCAATTAATTAGTAATTGCAACCATTACGGAATGTTTCTATGATATCTGGTAATGCTTGGTTCCTAATTAGTATTGTAAATTTGGGTTTATTATTTCGTACTTTTACAATTTTCACGGGCTTAACAACGTTAAGCATTTTTTTGTATCATTTTGGTTTAATTAATTGTGGACGATTTTGGTGAATATCACGGAAACAAAGTTGGCTGAGAAAGATTTGGATATTGCAAAACTATACTTTAACAACTACTGGATAGATTTCAAATATCGTCGGTGTCCAGAAAAAATCCAGGGTTTCCAAAATAATAAGCATGATGAAGGCATCCATCTATAAGGGTCCACCTCTCAACATCTTAGGTGTTTAAATAACCACGGTTTTTCAGAATTCGCCAGTCGTCTTATTGAAAAAGATCATACCTTCAATAAAAGCACCGGTGCTCATTTTCTCCACTGAAATTGTTAAGACAACAGATTAAATAATTTAGGAACATTAAAAATAAAGAAAACCGTTTAAAAAAAATAGTCATATTCTTCATTTAAATTTGTTCAATTTTTTTTTTTTATTGTAAACTCGTACATTTTCTTATTATTACTTAATCACCTTCTCAGTTGACGTTTTGCCTCTTTCAATTCATATGCTCTGTCTCTTTCTTTCCATTCCTTTATTATAATTTAAATGTTATTCTTTTGTTTTCTCACTGTTCTCTTATTTTTTTGTATTGTGTTCTCCCTCTGTATGAACCAGTATATAAATCCACACACTATGTATTTTTTGTTTAATTCAATGTTGTACCCTGATGATGCTTAGGCTTAGTGAAAACGGTCGGTCATGAAAATTAAAATTAAATCTGCGGTCTTATCCGAAGTTATATTTTCATTTTATTTCATGATAAATGCTTCAGCAGTACGACAAAAGCTTCTGGAAGATGATAGAAAAGCAAGGAGGCTCATCAACCAAGTCTTTGAAGAAAAATTTAAAATAAAATTACTCTCTAACTTCATTTTTTACTTGTGGTAGTACAATAAGACAGAGTGAGGGTCGTCTAAAGAATCTCAAGTGAACAGTTATGCCCAGGTAAATTGCCCCAAACTCCTAAACACCCTCCCAAAGTAGTGTTTTGGAGACGTTTGAGCCTCGGGTTCATATCCACGGTATGATGAATAGCATAACAGTTGACAAAGTTTTGAAGAGTATGTTGTTTCCGGCACTTGAAAGGGAATTTCTTGATAAAAATAATATTTTTCAACAAGACCTTGTCCAGTACAAAGCATCTAAAAAAAATAAAACATTCTTTGAATCCAACCAAATTAGTGTTCCAAATTCCTCAACAATTCTTGTGAGAATATTAGAACTCACTATCGAGAAAAGGTCCAAGAAAAAAAAATGCACCACAAAAAGGAAGCTGATTTAAGCAATGAATAAATTTAGTTTCGTGATTATGAAATGAGAAACATATCCAATGCATTAGTATATCACTTATAAAATTAAAATATAATTAACAGTAAATGCGATCATGTGAGTTACTTGCTTATTTCAAAATTATGAAGATTAATTAATTTATTATTTCAATAAAAGTCAGAAGTGTTTGAACAAAATCTCAATGAATATATAAGAAAATTTTGTTTACAAAACACGAATTTATTTTGTTTTAACGCCAACCGGTTTCGTTTAGATCAAGCTTCGTCAGGATGTGTGCTTATTTGGGGCTTAACCGCAAAGTGATTAATTCTTATGTAAAAAAAACTCAATTATTTAAAACAAAATTGTATTTCACATCAATGTCAGTCACCCTGTATATCAATTTTCCCTGTATATGTTTTTGTTTATTCGTATAACCACTTTTTCAAAGTATTGTTAACATATATATATATATATACACAACATATAACCTAAATAACCGTTAAGTTATGTCAATTTATTTCGCGTATCATAACGCGTGAGAGGAGTCGACGGAAACGCAGGACAAAAAAAACATTCTAACAATACTTTAAAGCGGTGTGATAATTCGGGAAAAAATAGTGTCTCTTTCTTTCTCATGGTGTACGACATAAAAACCCGGAGAAAGTGATTCATCCCAAATTTGTATTGGTTGGGTTAAAAGAATTAGCTCTCTCTCCATATATTGTTACTTCAAGGTTTTAACTTTTTTTTCTTTAAAGCGTCCATAAATATGCTTTAATCTACGCTTCAAAGTAGTGCAGCAAGAGTTGACTACTGCCCTGAACTACTCGAGAAAGCATTGGTTTTCATTTCAGAATCGTCCCAGAATGCAAATCCATACTCGTTACTTTCAAAAACCAACGAATATAAGAATCTGACGATTATTACGTTTGCTATATCAAATAGATACAAACTAAATGGAAAATGTTTCACCAGCTCTGTATTATTACTTTCGTATCTTTCGGATAGTATAATTACTCAAACATGAAATATAACTAGCTCTACTAAGGAATAAACACCGACGTTCTATTTCAAAAGAGATTCCACATTGTTAGTGTGATGTGGTCCTTTTTTATTTTGCTAAAAATGGTTGATAGCTCGTAGAACAGCAAACTGAGTAAAAATATATAATATTTCAGCGGGTATCAATTCCCTTTTTAGGAAAAGTAATTGTTGGATTTCAAAGTGATAACTTAATAAGTTCTAACCTTCATGTTTTTTATCCAGTTCCTACCCTATTTAACCATTTTACCACACACGATTTCCTTATTATTTTCCCTAAGCAGAGGAGTAATTGTGAAAAAACGTAATGGGTTTTTTTGTCTCTGGCTTAGTAGTCGGTTTGTTGGTTTAAGTAATATAATACAAAGTGAAGTTCAACTACATCAGTGACTGAATAGTTTCCCGTTTTCTCTTCATTCCAATAACCTTTCCATATCCATAATTAGACACTTCCATCGAGTAGTATATTTCATAGTTTTATATTCCACTGTTTTTCGAATTCATCTGAAGCTGAAAACACATTTGGCGTTTGATCGCATCTTCAGATCCAACAGTAATCTTAATAATGAAGTCCATGATAATATAAACATTAGTTCAATATTATATGTAAAATACTTTATTTTGTAGAACTTTATTTTAGTTAATATATCTTCTATGAAAAGGCAAAAGGGATCAAACGACACTTTGATCAAAATTGAGCTAAATATGTAGTTTTAATGAGTTTTTTTGGCGTTGAATGCTTTGACTATCGTTTGATTCTGTAAAATTTTGTGGCGCTTTGGTCATTTAAAATTTATTTACCATTTGAGAGAAGGCTTGACTCAAGTGACACAAGTTTGGGACTTCATTAGCTTTTTGCCGCTTCAAGTAACTCAGTAAGAAAGCATTGAGTTTCCTGAGTCAACTTTTTTTTTCAAAATCCAACCAGGTACTGAAGACTTATGAACTAAATTATAAAAAAACTTTAATGTACTCTGGTTTAAGCTTCCCGAAATGGTGCTTCAGCCCTTTTGCTATTCCGGCCACGATGTAAGTTTTTTTATAATTTAAAAACTACAATTTACATAAAAATCATTTTAAAGTGTTCCCCTAATGTCTCTAAAAGTAAAGTATCAATTACGCTAGTTACGTACAGTTCATAAGCAGAAAAAGTTTCTTCTCACAAGATTATCTTGAATCAACAAAACAAGAAATAACTAGAATCCATCAAAAAGTTGAATGAATTAAATTAAATCTAAGTGAGCAATTAACCCGTTTCTGCGTGATTTAATGAGGATATTACATTTGACATCTTCTCCAAAGGTTTGGGGTTTGATTCCATCTGAAGCGTAAAACAAATTATAACATTAGTTTACTCTGTCATAAAAAAAGGACTATGAAATCCTCAAATGTTGTATATTTTGGGGTTAAATGAGCTGCGGTGGTAAAAAATATATTGAGAAAAAGCTCGAGAAGTACCTAGCTATTTATATCTGATCAGTACAACACTCCGGATACTGTTAGTAAAAAGTCAGTCCTGCTTAATTTTAGCGTATATGAGTTTTTACATTTCAAAAGTATCAGACACATTTTTATTAAGAGCGATGGTTGCCTACTCCCGCACTTACATAGATAAGATATTTTTTCGAAATGGAGGAAAATATGTTTCACGGGAGGGAGTCAAGATTATCTTTTTGAATTTTAAAACGGCACTCCTCCTGAGGGGAATATAATGATAAATATGAGAGTATTTTCTCGGAAAATTAAGATAAAAAGAAAAGACAAAACGAATATCAAATAACATATTATTTTCAAGAACGTACTGTAGTACCTTTTGAGAAAATTACCTTTTGTATGAATAATGATAACACTTGAACGTCACAACGATGAATTATTCATAGATGTTTATACCTTACGATAGAAAAGCATACATTTTCTGTTGTGAAAAATTTGTAAAAATCATTAGAGTTACCAAGTGCAATACTATTTTAATTAAAACTCATTTGATTAAGGTGAAAAATAATTTCGTTCAAAATTTTTCCATTATTTGATTAGATGAGATTTTTCTTGTTTCCCGCACGATTATTATTTTTTTCTAAGAGAACAAAAAAAACAACGATAATATGACTAACAAAGTTGTTTTGTGACAATATCTGTTTAGCCAGGCACTTCTTATCATTCATCTTCCCCTTTACCCTACACCGCACAATATCCTCCATAATTGGGGTTGCCTTATTCCTGTTGGTTACAAGTGGCACCACATGGTGAGTAGTAGAATTTTTTTTAGGTTAACCCTTCGCTTGTCGCAATGTACCTGTCATAAGAGGCGTATGTTCCTAAGTTTAATCGACAATGAATATTATGGACCAGCTGCTCCTTTCCTTAATATAGAATGGTACACAAGCCTCATGTTTCATATAATATTCCTCAAACTTAATGTGTTTGTCAGATGCATTGCTACAAATCGCTACTCTATTTACATTGTGAGAAGCGAAGGGTAAAATCAAAGCCAAACAACCTTAGATTACGTTGAATATCCTTTTTTATTTGAAAACCGCACAAGAGTCCCAACTGCTCAAAACTATCTGGAGTCAGACTATAGCATTCCCGATTATGGTAGATTGTGAGGCTAAAAGGAGTGAAAAGGGGAAGAAAATGGAAAAGAGGAAGGTTGGGAAATGGGTGGTTATTCAAATCTGGTCCCCAAATACGGTAAAGCTATTTCAAGCAAGGTTTCGATATTGAATAGTGGTCTTTCACCAGAGCGATACTATGAGTATTTACATATTCTATAGAAACACGTTTGTCACTTATTTTTCTTTATTTCCGAATAAGTATTTATTTATGCATAGCCATGTAGGCACGTACAAAAAACTTACATCTTATAAACTTATAAATAAATGTCAAGTGAACATGTAATACCAAGGTCTTGTCAAAAAGTTTATGTACGAGTATTTACTTCCCGTATGCTAGAATGTAGCAAGCGTACAATAAACAACAAGTTTTTAGTTGTAACTTTTATCAGTTCACAAGTGGCTTGATCTTGAGATACGTAATAAATTACGTCCGGCTTATTGTTTACTTACGTTGCCGGAAAACTTTTATTGTACCCTTTTATGTATCGAATAAATCAAAAGGAAGAAAGTAACATTCGGCTGATGTCATGAAGTTGTTGATTAACTCATATTTTGTGTGAAGGCTTGATTGGGATCCAGTGAGATGGAATTATTTTCAGTCTTGCCCTGGTGACATTCTACCCCTATTTCGAATCGAAACTTTGCTTGAAATGGCTCTAGACATGATAAGTGACCAGATCTGAATGGCGAGGTACTTTTAAACTTTTATCTTCCCAATATGGTTCCTCTCCCTACTACAACTAGCCTCTATAAATTCCTTAATTGGGGATGCCATAGTTCCACTGTCACCGGGTAATGGTTTTTGTGGGTTATTCATACCATACAAGTACATACAGAGATAATTGTTTAAAGGTAAAACAAGTAGAATTTCTAGAAAATAATGAAATATTACATAATAACCAGCTTGGTTTCTGAAAATCACCTAGCACGCAAAATTCAATGGCCAATATCACTTCAATTATAAACAACGTATTAGATAAAAATGTGACAGAATATTTATTGATTTCGGGAAGGCGTTCCAAAATATTTCAAAGAAAAAGCTATCGAAGAAATTAAATAATATTCTTTTAAAAGAAAACGTTCTACTATGAATAAGAAATATTCTTAAATACCGCCCTTCACTTGTTAACTTTCTTACATTTTTTGTATAGTAATCAATAAACATCGAATTTTGGTATCCTCAAGGTACTCTGCTAGGACCAGTACTATTTGCAATAAGTATATATGAACTACTTTTTTGATACTGTTTATATGCTGACTTCGTGATCCTAATAATACGTAAAAATAATTAGGAAAGTGCGAAATTAAAGGTTACCGAGGACATATACATAATTCAGACCTTTTTCGATACTCGCTCACTATCCTTATGTAGTAATAAAACCTATGTTGCATTTGAAAGACAGTATACTATTAAACACAACAAATATCTCGAAGTAATTATTGCTAAAAAACATTGAAGTAATATTTTATAAATAGCAACGTATTAATCAAAAATCATGGATTTTTTAAATTCATTTAATGTAATTTTATTTAGTTTCATAAATGTTTCGTATTCTCAGTACAAAAAAATATACTAATCCCCTTACTTATTAACGAGGTTTAAAGGTTTTGCGTGGTGTAAGGTCCAAATAGCGAAAAACTTGCTTTGTAACCACGGCTTATGCGTCTAATTTTACGGCCTACGTTCAGTGTAACTAAACCATTGCTGAACCGGTGCGTAAAAATCTAATAAGTAAGACGGATGAAGTTTTCAAAGTCAGTGAAAATGAATAATTAAAAAACTAACGATATTTATTTTGTATTTATTTATTTAAGGTTTTTAAAAATGAAATATAAAAAAATATGCATTGATAAATTCGTTTATCTAAGCTTAAGAAAAAGTATCTTTGTGTCATCATTGACATAATAATACAAAAATATTAGTTACACGAAATAGTTTACAATAATATAGATTTACGTTTAAACAGTTTTGAAATATTTGAAAAGTTGCAAAAATTTGAAAGAAACAATGAAGACCGCGTCAATAAGAAGAGATTCTATCAATAATCAAATTAGTTTGTATGCAAAATACTCACTGCCAAATATCAGTTTATTTCCAAAGCTGTAGCTAAACTGTTAACAAGGGTCTCCTAATATTACCACGGTTAAAACCATCATCGGCTTAAATACTTGAGCGGATTGAATTCAATCATTGCCGTATGGTATTAAAGGCTGTGCATAATATTGCACCGCTAAACTTATCGGAACTGTTCACCCAAAATGCTATAAACCCTTCCAAGCCAATGATGACATCAAACGTTACCTCGCTATCATCTATTCAAAAGCCGCATCATCGAAAATATCTTTCACTCTTTGTTTTATTTTTTGAACATACCATATATTGGGGTTATATATGAGAAATATGATGCATTTTACATGCTTAACCCTCTGAGCATTATTTTTTTTTCATAAATGTAGGCTATTGATTTATTATTTTTAGTTTAAGAAAAAGTTTGTATTTGATGCGGTGCATATTCAAGTAAATAATCGCTCCAACGTTTGCGACGATTTTCAAGGTTTTTTCAACAAATTTCAAAAATGCTCTATGAAAAACACTCCTCCGCTTTTTACAAACAGCCCATCTTTTTTTAACAGAACTAATACATTTATATGTCAATTAAAATAAAATAATAACTTTGTATAAGACCAAATATTTCATTTTAATGTTAATCACCGACCGGTTTCGCTTAGCCTAAGAATCATCAGGGTACAAAATTAAACTAAACAAAAAACACAGTGTGTGGTTATATATACTCATACATCCAGAGGGAGAACAAAATACAAAATAAAATAAGAGGACAGTGAGAAAACAAATAGAAAAACATTTAAATTATAACAAAGGAACAGAAAGAAAGAGACAAAAAATATGAAATGAAATAGGCAAAACGTCAACTAAGAAAGTGAAAGAAGAAAAGTGAGATTTTTTTTTGAGTTTACGGGAAATCTACCTAATTTTAGACTACTGGACAAATTTAAATGATTATAAATAACGAGAGTATTAATTTAAATACCTTTCTTTATTTCTAGTGCTTCTAAATTATTTAATCTGTTGACAATACCATTTTTATGAAAAAAAAATTGAGCACCAGTGCTTTTATAGAAGATATGATCTTGTTGAATAAGTGGTTGCTTTCAACGAAAATATCAACATTACATTTCTAAAATAGAAACATCGCGAATATTTTTTTTTCCGACCATTTGATAAGTAGGTAGTATGTCTAATTTTTTTGGTTCATAAATGTTTGTTGAAAGTGAAAGATGTTTTCGATTGTGAAAAATGTTTATTATTTTTGAATATTTTAGAAATGACACTACCCCAAAGGCACTTACATGCCAGTTATTCTCACCCACATTCCATAATTTGCCTTTAGCTCAAGAAACAGACATTAATGAGGTTGGACATAACTTTTGAGCTAGAATTTAAGCTCGAGAAAGCTTGTGTTTTTATGTGAAGGGCGCACAAGGGTACCAACTAGTAGTCTATTGCAACAGCAACATGTTTTAGCATTCCTTAAACTTTGGTAATTATAAAACCTTTTTTTTGTTGCTTTCCTTACGTTATTAAAAACTTCAGTAGCAAATTCACGAAACTAATAAAACTTGCTTCAACAAATAATCTTTTCTCAGACAAACGGTTTTCCAAAAAATCTTTTTAAAAGATCTCATCATTTTTTAAGTTTGTTAACTAAGCACGATTATAGAATATTAAGAAAGTCAACAGTTATCGATAGCAAAACGATACACAAATTAAGATATAAAATATGGTACCACAGGTAGAATTCATTTCAGTTTTCGTGCCATTATTAAATATAATACATACTAATATCATCGCTGGAAAAGAGCTTAAGCAACGCATTGGTTGAAAATGAGTTAAATGTGCAGTTTTGATCAGTTATTTTTTGTGCATCGAATGCTCTGACTCTCTTTTGATTCTAAAGACTATTGTAGCCCTTCAGTCATCTAAAATATATTAACCATTTGGGAGAAAGCTTGACTCAAACGACACAAGTTAAGATTTTTTTTTGCTTTTTGTCGCTTCTGGTAACTCAGTGAAAAAGCATTGAGTTACCTGAGTTCACTTTTTTTTCAAAATCCAACCAGGTACCGAAGACTTATGAATTTTATTGTAAAATAATCTTTAAAAAGCTCTGATATAAGCTTCCCGAAATTGCGTTTCAGACCTCTGGCTTTTCCCAATTTTATGTTTGCACTTATTTTAGCAATTATATTTTCATTTATAAAGTTGAATCCATTACTAGATAACAGTATATCATTTACTTTGGTACCAGTTCCTCACGTTTTAAATGGAGGGAATCGTATCAAATTGAATAGGATAAAAGCTTTTGTTCTATTTTATTTAAAAATAGGGTTTTTAATTTCTGTAACAAATTTTTTCAAAGTCAATTGAGACTAATTGAGTCTCAAAAACATTTGAGGAAGGCCTACAAATGTAACAATTTGTACACGCAAATATGAATGTCAGAATGCTTCTGAAAAAAACATTAATTCAAGTAAAAGGGAAAGCATTTTTCTTCACACACGAATTTTTAAAATCGTGTGGGAGGTAAGATGCGTAAAATACATTTCCGTTGACCCCGAGTCATTTTTTTTAATACTTGAAATACGTGAAAAGTAAACTCACTGAACCAATAACTCCTAGCAGTGTGATCTACACATACTTTAAATAAAACCGATGTCGGCAATTGACATGCAAGACCTTTTAGCTTTTAGACAAGCTAGTAAAATAGTTCGAGAAAGAATCTAAATGACGGCCTCCACGGTCGAATGGTAAGACGCGAATCCGAAGGTCAGGGGCTCCAACCCAGCGTACGCAAATAACTTTAATTTAATTAATATTTGTCATAACATATTTAATTCCTATAAAATAACAGTAAATAAACTCGTATTCGCGGTACGTTATAGAGTGGTAAATACTCTTAGTATCGTCCTAGTGAAAGACCACCATTCAGAAACGAAACGTTTCTTTTAATGGCTGCAGCCATATTTGGGGACCAGATCTGAATAGCCAGGTACTTCCCGACATTCCTCTTCCCCATATTCTTCCCTTCTCCACTACCTTCAGCCTCACATCATTTCTTTATTGAGGATGCCATAATATCATTGGCTCTAGATGGTTGGGAGCAGTTGGGACTCTTGTGCGGTATTCACTGTAAAAAAATGGTGATTTGTAAAATATTTACCTTGAGATGTAGCGTTATTGTTAAAAACAAATATTTTTATTTACACCTCTTTTTTATGTAAAAAAAACTCTAACTGGTCGTTAGGCAGATACATCATGAAAATATAAGCATATTTTTGTGTGGTTACTGTAAAAATGTCCAAGCTGCCCGAATCAGTGGGACTCGAGCATCTCCAACATGTGTATGTTTCGAAGCTGAAGAGGGAAGAAAATAAAGTGGAGATGGGTAGAGGAAAGTTGGGTACTACCTAGCCACAATACTGGTCACTTAACAAGGATAAATCCATTTTAAGCATTTGAAAATTTTCAATTGTGTCATACATAAATATGGAATAATTCATCATTATTCACACTTCTACCAGTGTGTCTCTTCAGCGAGTATGCAATTCTATGTAAGTAGTAAAATATGCAAATGGAAGAGGTTTTAACGTCTACTTCCTAGTACCTACGTACTTATCTCCCCCCACCCCCCGCTCCTATTATCCTCATGTCATTTCACAAGTGTGCCAGGCCAGGGCAGGGGCATTCACTCGGAAAACTTTTTACAGCGACGCTAGTCATAATTTTCAAATGGCTGGAATGACGCGAGTGTTAAAGTATGTGTGAAAATTTTCTTTTCTGCTCCCTGAAAAGAAAATAATTCCATGCTTCGTTTAAAAGTAGAAAATGAATGAACGGCACACCCTTAACTACATTGCCGTATGTCAAAACAAATCAAACTGAAGGAATGGACTTTTGCTTCTTTACAATTGGAGATCTTAGAGTATATAGAGTGGTATCTACCCAAGGTAGTGTAGTCAGTTTTTGATGATTTTTACCTGACTCGGCGGACCTGGGCGTGGCTAAGACTAAGGCTAGGGTATTTATACATCCTACATTCATTCACATCACATATCGACATAATGTTTTTGTTTATTCGTATAACCACTTTTTCACAGTATTGATATCAACGAAAAATATAGCATCTAACCTGAAAAACCGTTTGGTTGTGTCAAGTTTAGTGGCATAGTAAAAAATAAGGGCGGAGTCTCAGGTGACCCAGTAGCTCAAGATCATTGTTACAGTACATAAAAGCGCAGTATTATATTTTTGTCTCTTTCTCTCTCATGGTGTACGACGTAAAAACCCGGAGAAAATGATTTATCGTAAATTTATGTATCTGTTGGGTAAAAATAATTACCTCTCTCTCCATACATTGTTTCTCCAAGATGGAGATGGATAATATATCTTAAAAAAATAAAATATTTGTTTACACACATTTTTACACTCGCCAATTCAACGATTATATTTTAACGCATACAAGAGTGAACCTCTCATAAATGTAATCTTTTTTTTCATTGGTCACATTATTTGTTTATTTTTCTACGCCCTAGTGGAGCTTTTACAACAAATTTGTTTAAAGTATTTATGTTGAAATAAAAAAAAATAAAAAAAGTACACACTTCTTGTAAAATAAAAACAAATCAACTTAAACATACAACCAGCGGTGAATACAAAATTCAGTATACAAAAATAAAAATAATAATAATAAATATAAAAGCATGGAAGAGAAAAAAAAACAAAAAATATATTCACTATTGTATGGTAGACTCGTATATTTCAGTGAAGTATTTTGAAAAGTTCGTTTTATCACTAATACAGAATCACCAAATAAATCAACATTCCCAAATCTATTACCAAGACTATGCAGTCGATTAGAAGTGAGTGAGCCTAATAGTTGCTTTTAAAATTGTCCCAGGAAAAGGTAGCAATTTGTCTTGTATTTCTGGTCAATACATGTAAGTTTATCTTGATAGAAGTATCATGGCTGTCAATATCATAATTAATAATTTTATTTCGTTATTATATCATATATTATGCATCACACTACTTTGGTTTGTACTCGTATGATTCCTTCGGATATATAACACCTTGTCGAAATGTTTAGTTTCTTTTATGACACAATGCATGTATCTACAATATTTTAAGATCATTCATCTCTTTATATATTTGGTGGACAATTGCTTTTTTGAGATCGCTGTTAAATAAATAAATCTAGTAACCATGACATATTGGCAAAACTCATATATACGAAAAAAATCTTCCTAAAAAAGTAAGGTTGGAGTTTATATTTTACATCCAATTTGATGGCCACAATGATTATTGATTAAACATTCAGTAATTAATCTCAACTCCTATGAGTCTTTTTTAAGGCATTTTGCTTGTTTCCTCTTCTTTTGTACTCTGATTTTAGTTATTTTTAGCTACAACTGTTTCGGTGTTCAAGGCCATTATCAAACTGATTCTGAACACCGAAACAGCTGTCACTAAAAATAATTAAAACTTAATAATAATATTATTTAATTGAAAAAATAGTACTACTTTATTCAGGAAAACAGAACTTAAGTACAGATAATTAAACATAAGGAAAAAAAAATATAAAGAGAAAAAAATTAGAGGGATCAAAATTAGAGTATCAAATACGAAAATAATGAGAAAGACTATAAAATAGAGACGGACAGAACATCAAATTAGTGATGGAAAGGGCGGGGAGGGTTAGGGGTTACATGGGGAGAAAGGGAACAACTTTAAAATTAGACGATTGTATAAGTTTTTTTTATGATTTAATACTTACGCCTCATTCTTACTTGATTTATTTATCTGTAATAAAGTGGTTTAAAACAAAAAAATACTTTTACATAAAATAAATTATAGAACTTAAAAACTACGGGAAAAAAATTGATTTAACGCTCGAACAGACCAAGAATCGGCGTTTAACGGGAACCGTTCGAATTTTGAAAATTCAAAATGGCGTTGATATTTGATTTAATCGTCAACGCCAATCAATCACCCAAACTAAAATTTGTTTATCGTAGCAACCATGCTTGTTTATCTTAGCAGCCACGCTTTTTTCAGATCTGGCATCTTTGCTTGGAGTTCGTTCAAAGGTTAACTATCAAACGCAGTAGGTGTGAAAAATTATGACTCAACTCAAAACCCCGTTTTTCACTCACGGCCTACTAGGTGCGGAAGTGCAAAAGGAGAAAGGAGAAGAGAGAAAGGAAAAATATTTTTGACATGAGAAATGCTCCAGCAAAGAAGACACATGATTAAGTTTCCTCATTTATATAAAGTTCGTTCTACTGCAGCTGGAAAATTGCGCCAGCTCGAGGAATATAACATTTTGACAAAGTAAAAAAAAACGGTTTTTTCAAATCTGTTCGACGCACATACTAATAAAGTAGATGTAAATCATTTGTGCTGGTCCCCAGAGGTCACGGGTTGAAACCCGAGCGGTGTGCAAATAAATAAATTAGATGGGAGATTGTTCTACATATTCGCTCAACTACGAATCTAGAGATTACAAGTTCAAACCCGGCGTGGGCATATAAATTCATTTGATGGATATGTGTCATAATACATTTAGAATATTTAAAATAATATGCACTATATTAACGGCACGTTCTCGAGTGGCGGTTACTCTAAGTTTCGCCCTGGTGAAAGACCACCATTCAGAATTGAAACAATGCTTGTGAGGCGGAATGTAGTAGAGAGGGGAAGGAGATTGGGAACAGGAAAGTTGGAAAATACCTGGCTGTTCAGATCTGGTCACCAAACACAGATTAAGGCATTTCAAGCAACGCAACGTTTCGATTCTGAATGGTGGTCTTTCACCAGGGCGACACTGTATCTACCACTCTGAAACGTGCAACAAATGTACTTTTTAATTTAAATAAAAAATAATTTTGTTTTAAGCCACTTTATTTATACACATATAACAATTCGACCGGTTTCGGTTAGACTTAACCTTCATCAGGAACGTATAAGTATAAACTGTTTATATAATAGTTTATACTTATACGTTCCTGATGAAGGTTAAGTCTAACCGAAACCGGTCGAATTGTTATATGTGTATAAATAAAGTGGCTTAAAACAAAATTATTTTTTATTTAAATTATAATGTCAAGCTACAAAGTGTTTGCTTCCTTCGATAATGTACTTTTTATTAATTTTAAATGAATTAAATGTGTTTTGCCACATATTAATTAAACAAAAGTTATTGACTTACGCCGGGCTTGAACCCGCGACTTTTGGATTCGTAGTCGAGCGTCTTACCATTCGACCATGTAGGCCGTCAAGTGATCAATGCCTTCCCATTCGTGCATCGTAATGCCATCTAAAGCATTTCACAACGCGACGAAATTTTGTTATACATTGTTTCATGCTCATATTGAGATGACTTGTAGCACTTTATGATATACATGTAATTTATGATATTATGACTTTATGAATTCTGGGTTATGTCCTACGCACTGCAAAAAAGTTCAGAGGCACCCGGGTTCTCAAAAATGTATTAGATTCCTTAGTAAGGAGTAGACTTGAGAGTAGGTTGATCATTTCGATTCCACACGAAGTAAAGTACTCCCCCATGTTGGAAAGGGTTCAGAGAAAAAATTCTGAGATTTCCCTACTTGAAGGAGTACGGTTACTACCCGTACCCCTATCCTTCCGACTTCCTCTCGGGTACGTTCGGAACATACCATCTAGAGGTCAGAAGGGATGTGTACATTGCAACACATTTCTTCAGATTGATTCGTGGATGGTCTGAAAACTCAGCTATCATAAGGAGCATTTATTTCTATGTTCCTGATGGTTATCTTCGTCATCGGCAACATAGACTGTTTTATCTCCCGGCCTGCAGGACTAACTAGCCAATGGTCATGCCGGTGGGGAGAACAATCTTATTGTTGAATCGAATCGCTTCGAATGTCGAAATATTTTGCATACACGAAGCTTCGTTCAAACGACAAGCATTTCTGCTATTTGTTTGATTATACATTTTTGTTAATCCTTTTTATTAAGTATAATGTTTAAGTTGTTTAATTTTTTTTTGCTGACTAAGCTTTGTAATAATTTAACCATTTTATTTAAAAACACGTTAATTTTTTTTTAGTTTTTAAATGTTTTGAATTGAATTGAATTGCCCATTTTTTTTTTTTTGCTTACGTGAATACCGCACAAGAGTCTCAACTGTTCCCAACCTAGAGCCAGTGAGACTATGGCATAATTGTATGTTGTGAAACTGAAGATAGTGAGGAGGGGAAGTAGATGAGGAAGGGGAAGGTTGAGAAGTAACCTGGATATTCAGATCTTGTCACCAAACACGGCTAAGCCCATTTCAAGCAACGCACAGTGGTTCCAAATACCCCAAAAGTTGGCATCAATTCCCAGGGAGGATTTACAGGGAAAAAAATGTGATATTTTAATTTGGTGTGGGTACTGGTATATAAAAACACAAAAAAATATTCTGTTTTAGTAAGTTTTAATGCGATTTATGCATTTTATTACCAAAAATATGAAATAAAGAAATAAATAAATATATTACAAATCATATATACGCAAAAATAAAAGCTGAGTAATGTAATTTTTTGTTTGTTAACAATCCAATTCAGAAGACGATCAATCATCATCATCTTCATCATCATTAGAGCAACAGATATCGGACGAAGGAATATCCGGGGAAATGATTAACTCGAATACTTCCTTGAGAAAACGAGTAAATTGTTTTTTCGGGAGTTGCCTGCAACTAGTTATTACAGGGTCAGATGTAACTAACATTAAATTAAAAACATATTTATTACATTTTTCACGAGAACATTTTCTGGAATAGTTCTCGTGATATTTAAAAAATCTTTTTTCCGAGCTTTCGAATGAAGTCTAAATTACATCTGGCCCATGGATTAATAGCTTTTGCATAGTAGGGGGCGTTGTAATCTTATAGGTAGAATTGAATATATAAATACGCTGGAATCATCTGCATCAGCTCGGGTTCTAATACACAACTGTTTGTATTAGCTATGTCCCGAGCTGCCGTCAAAGCCCTACTTTGAAATCAAGCGCAAATTGTGTAATTGTTCCCTTTTTAAAGTAAAAATCACTTCTTTTTGCACATTTCTCAATCACTCAACAGAGCTTGAATGGTTACTTTTGCAGATGTAGGAGTGATTTTGATGTCTTATTTTTTCAGATAACAAGTTTTTTTCGTCGCAAATAATATATTGTACGGTGGAAACCTTTCAGGATCTTTGAATCTTATGACCTTGTACTGGCTCTTCGTGAGCTTGGCTTTTACCATGGTTGAGAGGGCTTCCTCCCCAGACATCCGTTTAGAGCGATTATCATCAAATACCTTGTATGCTTGTCAGTAAGTAGGTGCGCGCCTAGGTAAACAAATAATATCTTCTATTAATGTTGATGCAATCGGATGTCCAGAAGCTCTCAAGCTCATTTTTGTTGCAAACCCCAAATGCGAAAGTGATGAAGTATTTTGAAGATTTTTGGTTTAGATGCGTTTAGTTTGGGCAGAACTATCTTCAAATTGTATTTTCGGACGACCGCGACCTTGCTGTTTTAGAGTAGTAATCTCGTTTATTGTTAAACCAATTGAAGTCTCCAGCCATTCTTTGTTTTTCATCACAAATCTAGCTACATTTCGACAAGCATTTGCCCATCTATTTTTGTAGGGAAATTTAAAATCCGAAATCTTTTGACATAGTAGATTCAACCCTAATTTTGGCCAATTGGTGCGGTTTATAAGTTTTTTTCTCACATAAATAAATTGTCTTACTATCTGTTGGGATTGTGATCTCTTCAATATATCAAATAACTCCACTATTTAAATAAAAAAGTCCTTTGAAACCGAACCTGTTACAAAATAAATTAAATTACAAAATATTTAAATTTTATGGTCAATTATGTAAAATTGAAAATTTTCTAAAGGAGCAAAAATAAGTACTTTTTTTATTTTCTAGTTTGATGCTGAAATAGTTCAGCTATAATAGTGCATCAAAACATATTTTAAATTTAGCTTAATTGTCAACTATAACCTTAACTATTTAAGAATATATAGTAAATTTTTCACAAGTTCACATAGATGATAAAAAAATATATATTGCAAATATATCAAACAAGCAAATGAAATTTTTAAAATACACTTAATTAGAACATACCTGAGGATACTGCATCCATGTTTAAAAAAATATTTGAACGCTTGTTGTAAAAAGTTGTGACTCCCTAAATATTGTGTTGTAAATGATGCTCGTTCACAGAGACTTCTTAACCGCTTGCGAAGCGATTCTTTACGGACGTGGTGCAGAGCGACCAAATGTTTGGTCGAGTTAAATAGTGGAGGTAAAGATGCACAAATATGTGACGTCGAGATATAACAACAATATTTAGTGATCTTTGCAATTTCAATTTTCTATTTATTGCCAACCCTCTCATACTAGAGAAACCAATGTGCAACGTTTCAATTCTGAATGGGGGTATTTCACCAGGGCGATACTTAGAGTATCTACCACTCGGGAACGTGCCGCAAATATACCTTATTATTTTTTTATGTCAATTAAATGTTTTATGACACACATGAATTAAATAAAAATTATTCGCGCACGCAGGGTTCGAACCGCGACCTCTGGATTCGTAGCCGAGCGTTTCACCACTCGACCATGCAGGGTGTCAGAAAGAGTGGTGTAAAATCAATACTAACGGCAACAGATCTTAACACAAACTATCGTAAGGCCAATTGTTTAAACCCGTTCTTCACATTTGACATGGTCACAAATCTACGATCAGTGCTATTTTGATTTTTCGACAGTTTCCACTTCAAAGAACAGTCTCCGTTAACTGTTGATCTTCAACTCGTGTTAAAGTTTGGGCAAATTTCCATCTGACCGCTAAGTATAACGACCATGCTGCAATATTTGACGGCTGATCAAAATGTGATTAATCTGTGACAAGAGCCGAAAATCGGAGGTTAACGCAGACTGTTAATTAGTGCAGAAATGGTCAAACATTTATGTACATTGCGTTGATCGTCAATTTATAACGATAAATTGTTTGAAAACTTTGGCTCAAATCAACTTTCAACCATATAATTCAAGTCACAGAAATAAAAAAAACCTTTTTTTCTCCATTATATAGATATAAAATTTGGTCAAAAAGCTGCTAATAAACAGATTTTCCTCGAAGATCCTTGAAAACTTTTTAAGACTCTTAAAAGATTTTTTTTCGTTCCACTATAATGACCTAAACTGAGTCGACATTTAAAAGCAGATTAGAGATTATAGGCTTTATAATGCTAATGAATACGACGGACTTTTCTTCTCTGTCCTGAAAAAAATTACACGAAAACGATGAGGGACCCGATTGAACAAAAGATTAGTTAGTTAAGGATATTTCTTTGTTCTTTGGCCTAAATTAATGAAGACACTGTTCCGGGACTAAAAATATGTGAATTACCTTATTTTAAGCAGCCAATTATCCATTTGCTAATTAATTTGTTTTCAAAAAGCTTTTAGAAAGTAGTTAGAAGCACCCGTAACTGTCAGAGTAAAATCAAGAACAGTATGTTAAAATAATACAATATTTTTTTAATTAAAAAAGGATTAATATGAATCAAATATTTTTTTACATGGAACTTGACAATTTAAAAAGACTTAGAGATTAACTGAAAATATATTTTTAAAATCTAACTCTAAGATTTAGAGTTAGTACCTTTTAACATAAATAATCATTAAGAGTTGTAGTCTTTTTGTATTTTTAGTTATGGATATTATAGAATCATCCATCAATGCTAAAAAATGGTTTAATGTTTTGGCATACTTAACACAATTATTATTTTATTTTTTTTTTGCTTTTTTTATTATTATCGTGAATTATGGAATTGAACCATCAAACTTGCTGGAAATATTTGGTTTAAAAATCGGTGAATAGATAAACTATAGCAAACCTTCAATTTTCCAAGGTTTTGAAAAACGTCCAATTTAAAACTTTTAACATTTCGGTAGGCAAAGATTTTTTATAATTTTCAAAAATGAATTTATAAATGGAATTAAACCATTTTTGTCTCCGGTTTGCAAACTTTCATCAGGACAAAATTATCTTTATAAAAATTATGGAAAAAGTGCTTGGAAAAATCGGTTAAAAAAGTATGTTTTTATCTGGAAAATCGGTGAATAGATAAACTATAGCAAACCTTCAATTTTCCAAGGTTTTGAAAAACGTCCAAGATTCATTAAAACTTTTAACATTTCGGTAGGCAAAGATAAAGAAAAACTTTAATTTAAATATTTTCTAACTAATTTTCGTGGACTTTAAAAAAAAAAACTTCAAAGTAACAAGCAGGTCCCCATAGTGTACTCGCGTTAAAATGGTATTCGTTTTTTAAATAAAAGACTTTAATTCACTCTCAGTTAATAAACTAAACATTTAGCATTTGTGTTCGCATTTTTAAAATAAATTATATTATTTCCAAGGCAAAAGTAAGTATAACAATTTGAATAGTGCAACTAGATATGGAAAGAAATTGTGTTATGGAATATCGTCTTTTTAAATTGGCTTAACACAGGATTTTTGTAATTAATTTGAAAATATCAAATAATAAAATCGTAGATCGAAAATTCTTCTTGATAATTTTTTGATGTTAAATTTTAATACAAAATAAATTCGGACCAAATGTTGAAAAGTAAGAAAAGTGATAAATTTTAAACAAATCAACCGTAGAACAGAAATATTCTTTTGAAACACCTAAATGAATAATGACATTTGATTTTTTGTTACCCTGTTAACAAATCTGTATTACTTTTACTTAAGTGATATCCACTTCATTCTACCATCTTTAAGTTTTATTTAAAAATATGTTGTTCATTTTCAGATTGAAAAGCATTATTTTCTTTATGTTTTGTCAATTTCCTTGAATTATACTATTTATCTTGCTTACCTATTAACTATGCGTTTATACAATATTACCGTTTAATTTACTGTACTTATAATAAATAATTAAGCTTCATTTATATATAAAACCAAGTACAATGTGACCTTTGCATGTAGTACCACAGTAAAAACACATTTCGTTCCTATTATTAAAAAAAAACATTTAAATAAATCAACTTGAAAAAAGTAAATCGGCGCTGGAGGACAAAAAAGCTAAAGCAATACTTTGGTCAAAAATGAGTAAAATACGCAGTTTTCATCAGTTTTTTTTTGGATCGAATGACTCGTTTGATTCTGAAGACTTTTGTGGCCCTTCAGTCATCTAAAATATATTTACCATTTGGGAAAATGCTTGGCATAAGTGAAACAAGCTTGGGCCTTTTTTAGCTTCTTGTCGCTTCAGGTAACTCAGTGAGAGCATTGAGTCACCCTAATCAACTTAAAAAAATATCCTTAAGGTATTGAAGACTTATGAATTTTATTGTAAAAAAAACAACTTTAAAGTGATCCGATTTAAATTTCCCAAAATGGCGCTCCAGCCCTTTTTCCTTTCCAGCTTTGATTTTGTTAATATATTAGACATTAAATCTTTTTTGTTTGCTCTTAAACCTTTTTTTTTTCGATAAAGTTATGAGTTTTTATAAAATGAAGTTGCTTCATGTCAATAATGGTTTTAAAATAAAAGATGGCAATTAACAGTTTCATGATTTATTTTTCAATCCAATAAATCTATTCATAGATCTACAAAATGTACAACTCTTAAAACTATTGTTTATGTACAACACGTATAAATAATGTAACCAAAATCGGTTGCAAATAACACCGAAGTATGAAATAAGAAAAGTCCTTAAGATTATGAATATATATTCACGTCGTCATCTTGACATTAGTGATATTTTAAAACTAACATTTTTTATGATTAGAAAAGTTGAGAAAAAAAATTAAACGGGTTTCTGATTGCTTAGCAATACCATCATTGAAGATTTTCCAAAACTATATGCTCAGTCTTCAATATACGCTATAATCACATTGTCTTATATCATGTTTTTGAAGTTTGAAAAATCGAAGACTCATGACACGAATTTGTTTCTCAGTTAGTGGCATTATATTCTCTCTGTATTCAAGAAAGTAATCATTTTTCAAGAGTAATGTAAGAGTGTGGTGCTTTATGCAAATTACATTGATTTTGGAAACATAATTTTGGATTTATTTTAAGCAAGGTTTGTTTGTTTAGTGTGGACAAAGCTGGTAGATTCAGGGTTGTCAGCTGAACAGGGCTATCGAAGTGGCTATCGCAATAACGATGATAGCGTTGCATCTTCTGGAACACAGGGTGTGACGGCATTCCGCGCCGCTCTGCATTGCGGCCGGGTTTTCGCCTGCGAAAAAATGAGTTGTTTAATAATTTTTCTACTGTAATAGATGAGTCCTTTCACACCAAACGAGTGGAGCAGAAACAAAATAATTCTATTTCATATAGTCTAGCATTTTTTCGTATTTTTATTTATTTATTTTGTGTTTAAATGTCCGAGGTACTTTTAACCTACCGCCTGGCGTGCGGCTGCACTGCATTTACAGTTTTTCGAGGGGAAGAACAATCAAGCAAATAAAGTTACCAATCTTAGAGTTTTTTTTTTTAATATGTTAAAGAAACATTTAAATGTGGATAAAAAAAATTTGTGTTGAGTTTTTTTTTTTTTTTTTACGTTTTTTGAGAATTTGCAATGAACTTGGTGATGCAATTCCCTTTTTGTGTTTATTAGCCATATGTCAAAGTTTTTTTAAAACCATTGAAGGTTGTTTTGAGTGATGATGTGTCGAGAGGTTTTTTTTTAAGAAGGCGTTCCATATAAAAGGTGCGAGGTAGGATTTGTGATTTTTGGTAAAAGTGGTTTTCTCGTATGGTACCTACATGAAATTAATTGATATATTTTGCTCTTTATATCATATTTTGTGAGATAATGCGGAAGGGAAAATACCCGTGCATGTTGACTTACAATTTTTAAAGCTCAATTAAAAATCTCTTACTATATGCTAATATATAGACTGCAAACTACTATACTGCAAACCTATATAATGTGCATAGAAATATATAGAATCGTAATCTCTTATGCTTGACCGCAAATTCAAATTATTTGACCACAAACTTTATAAAAGTCGGTTTAATCTTTCGCTTGATAATTCAAATTATTTGACTTTATAAAAGGGTTTTTTCTTTATTGCTAGAGACCACACCCTTTTAAACGTAAAATGTACCTAGCCCAAACATTTTCTTAAAATTTGTGAAATCGCCCATATATATTTTAATTAATTTATAACTTTAACGACGCAAAGTTTTTAGAAAAATGAAAGCACTTTATTTAAATCACGTGAGCTTTTTTTTATTTTATAAAAAAAAATCGCAAATATTTTTTTCAGGTATCATAACATCATCAGTTCACTTAGAAAAATTCAAATAAAACAAATATTTTTAACAAAAAGTTTTTGACTTCTAAGTAGCTTTAAGTCTTCAAATAAAACAAAAATACTTTTGACAATTTACCCTTTTAAAATAAATTTGGCTTAGCTCTTGAAAACAGTATTATTTTTGTTTTCTTCATTTACGAACATTGTGCAGATAATTCAATTGGGGATGTGAAGTGAAAAGATAAAATATTATTTTAGGTGAACCGAAGTCAGATTGGGTAACTTAGTTTAGATTTAAAGCCAATTCTGGCAAACTTTCAATTGATGTTACTGAAAACATCGTCTGTCCTATAAATGATAAAAACACAATTCTTTTATCCCATGTAAAGAAAAATTGTTGACAATGTGTGCCATCCTAAATACTGCAACTTCTCGAAATAAACCATTTAATTGCTAGGGAACATTTTCACAGTTATTTCCTCGTGAAGTGTAATCATTTCGAAATAGGGGAGTTATTTGTTCTACAGCATAGTTATTAGGTGTTGATAGATGTCAGTTTACTCAGGCCCTTAATCAGGCCTTTATTAGTTTTAATAAATACCTACGCCATGGCTAGCTCTCTCGAAGAGCAGCATCGTATTTGAAGTTTGTTGGAAGAGTTGAGAAACTTGACCTTCTTTTTTGTTGGGGAGGATTGCAAATAAAATACAGGGAAGGAAATATAGAAATAAAAACTTAAAAAGGTGCCTCCGGTGAAAGGTTTATATTTAGCAAATGAATTTACGCTACTAAGAAAAGCTTAAATTCTTTATAGACACCGTGGAAAGTTACTGAACTAAAGCTAGAGGTATTATTTTAATCAAATTGAAGTAAACGGTACCCTGAACCGCCGCGTAGCTAGAACTTGTGACGTCGTAGGCTAAATTTGCGGATGTCGCTCGAAAGGAACCGGAGGCGAGCTGAATCTTGGCTGGATCTCAAAGCTCTCCAACCAAAGAGGAACACTGTGTTTTCTCGGATACGAACAGCGGGGTTGAACGAAAGGACACTGTTACTCAGTGACCAGCGCGACCGCCAGGTAGACCCTTTCTCAGATTCTCCTCCCCTTTTGGGGTTGCCCGTAGATAAAAAAATGAGTGATTTGAATATTAAGTTGATTACTTAAAACTAACAGATGGGGCTTTAAGTTAATATTTATAAATATTCCCATGATAACGTAGATTAGTAAAAATTCATCAAAAGCTTTTAAAAATCCAACAACAACCTTCCCAAAAGAAAATCTTCAACGCATAACTCATAACTACCTAAAGTGGTAGCATAAAAACTTCAACACATGGCTGATAAATAAAAATAAAAGAATTGCATCACCAAATTACTTGCAAACTCTCGTTATTCTCGATTTAAAACAAACTACACCCATATTTTTTAATGCATATTAAAACGCTTTTTTGACTCTTACTAAGGTCGTTTGTTTATTCTTTTTACTTTTTTATCCAGATGCATACATTGTACGTACTTTTTTTTTACTTTATGTATTTTTATTTATTTTTGAATGTATTTTTATGTACTTGGTAGATTTTTTTTTTCAATTACTGCATCCTTAATTTTTATTTTTTTAGTGTGCAAAGTTCATGTATTTGTAAAACATTTGGTGGAAAAAAACGTCTAGGTTGCGACAGTTAAATGAAAGCAGTAAAAATAGTTAAATTATAAATATTAATATGTTTTGTGGAAAACCACTTTATTGTTTATGTTATCTATATTGTCAATTAGTTTCAGTTCATCCTGAACTTTCATCGGGACCGTATAAATAAACACTTATTTGATAACATACAAATTATGATTAAGCAAGTTATGGAAAACATATAAAAGAGAAGATCAACATCTTTCGTGGGGGTAGGTAGGAAAAAGGGGGTAAGTGGAAGGGTAGCAAAGAGAAGGGAAAGATGTCTCAAATTGGGCTTCTAATAATAATAATAATTAAACAAAATAACGGCAACATGAACAGGTTAATCAAATTTCATAGTTGTCGATTCAATAGCAATTCTTAGTAAAGCTAATACGAGTATACTTTAACGCATTTTTTTTAGTTTGATCCTATGCGCCAGCACCTCCAACTCTAGAATCTAATTAGCTAACACCTCGAAGAGCTTTTCCGAAATGTTAGTCTTCGTAAATACGCTGCTTTCTCAAATTAGATTAATTCCCTCCCTTCTCTATATCTCCATCACTCTGGGAAGTTAGTTGGTATAAATAATTATATGGATGATGTTAGAGGACACCTATAATTCGTATCGTTTTTAATATTTGCCTAAAAATGAAAATATTGTATTTAAGCTCTCGGCAAAACGAAAACTAATAAACACACTGCCGATTTTCAAAATTGTCTACTCTGAGATACTTTATAGAACTTTCTGTTGTTTGATGATTGCTCATAATTTTTGTATTATTTAGAGCTCTCAACATTAGATAACATAAGTAATAACAATTTGTAATACATTTATCGCAACTCATTTTTACTCACCCATATACGTAATAAAGAGGCAGAACTGAATTGCAAGTTCATTACTGTTTATTAACAGTAGTTTTACCTACACCTCTTATGGAGTCTCTTGAAATACTGAATGTATAAAACAAAACTCTACTGACTACTAACAGCGACCAAATAACATCACAATATAAATAAAAGCACAATAGAGAGAACTCAATAAACACATAATAATAAAAAAACACATACTGGTAGATAGATAGGTTAAATATTTCAGAATCAGAATCGAGACGTTACTCAAAATGGATTTAGCCGTGTTAACCACTAAACCATCCAAAACCACTAAAGTGGCGTTCTGCCCAAAGTCTGAACTGAACGTCACTAAAGTGGTTTCAAATACTTGCCGAGATATTTTTCAAGAATTTTGAATACACAAATATGTACAACTTAACACAAAAAAAATAACAATGGCAATATAATGCCTTTCTCATCTATACTTTCGTGAGCGTAAAAACATAAATTGGGGTTGCCATATTGCGACTGGCTTCGGTCAGCTTAACTAAGTTAGTGCTTTTGCCTTAGTGAACGAGTGGTAAGACGCTCGACTGCAAGTTGTGTTCAATTTAAATGTGCCATAACACCTTTAATTCATATAAAAATAACAATATATTTTCGGCACCTTCCAGAGTGGCAGATGTACTTCAGAATCAAAATGCTGTTTTAACCGTGTTTGGTGACCAGATCACAACAGATCCATCTTTTTATGATATCTATCACCTTCAGCATCATAACATACCCCAATTGAGGATACCAATGGCGTGGTTTCGCTAGCTCTAGACGGTTGGGAGCAGTTGGAACTTTTGAGTAGTATTCACTGTAAGAAGAAAAAGGGGGAACATAGGGCACTTATGATTGAAACAAATTGAGAATATGTCGTAAACTCACCGTTAAAAATATGCACGTAAATGCTGGCCGGCTGCGCGTTGTTAGGCACGCACGAGTAATTGCCCGCGTGCGTGGCCCCCGTGGTGGGGATGTACAGGTCGCTGGTGCGCCCCGTCAGGTCCGTGCTCACGTTCACCCCGCGGTCTAGGTCGAAGTTGATCATTCGACTGTTGTGGTACCTGTGGAGATGGAATTTACTGCAGTTTTTTTTTTAGGAATTTAAATGAAATGAAGAATAAAATAACTTGTTTTGTTTTTTTTTTAAGAAAGACAAACATTCCCGGGTTACAAATAACCTGACAATATATGAAAAAATCCTATTGCCATCGTAAAAAGCTAAAGATGTTGCTTGTGGAATGATGGAGGACTTATCCAGAAGAGGAGTTGGACGCACGACGCCCGGGTGGGAATCCGACGCGTTTATCCATTCAGCTACCGACCGATTAAAATAAGAATATGATAATAACACAAATAGTCAAAATAATAATATTATAATAACATTATAAGTCAATAGATTGGTATTTGAAGTTCAGAAATTTTTACGGTTCCTCTACATGAGATGTTTTTTACCCATGACTGTTTCCAACAGCGTTTATTTCGGGAATGCTGGGTATCTGCAGCCTTAGTTCGAGGAGGGATGTAGCATTACTGCTTTTTGCTAATAAACTCCTGAACGGTGTATTATTAATACCTTACATCCTGGCGAAAATTGGATTTTATGTCACTGATAATTTCACGCGAGGCCGCCAACACAGGCTTCTGTTTCTTCCCAGGTGCAGAACTAACTTACCAATGGTGATGCCCCTGGGAAGACTAACTAGGTTAATTAGTTAATAACGAGGCAGTTGCCTCTCAGGAAATTTGGATACTTTTCACACGAGCTACAACAAGTTCAAGCAAGAACTAGCTATTAAGTTTTAACTATCTTATGTACTTGAAAATTATTATTTTTTTTTTTTAAGCTTCTTTTTACTTTAATCGTTGTAAAATTATGATTACCATTTTTTTGTGTGTTTTTGCAATTTTTTGGTGTAAAACTGTTTTGGCAAATATAAAATAAATAAATGTTAGTTATTACATTTTGCTTTAAGGCTGATTCAAACCAACGTCCAGATCCGCTCAGTGCCGATATTGTTCCGCAAAAGAGCTTATTGATATGGTATGAATATCAAATGGTATGTGCCGAGACAAACGTATATCCTGCTGCACCCCTTGTGATAGTTAACTACTTATTTAGTTAAATAATTATTTTGAAGTGTAAAAATACTTACAACGCAGTTTTTTTTTTTTAAACCATTTTACCACTAAATAATATTTTTAATAATTAATAATAAATAAAAATATTATTTAATGATAAAAAAATGGTTTTTGATTAAAAAAACTGCGATATTAGTATTTTTACAATTAAAATGATCATTTAACTAACTACAGTTAAATACTAAATGGGCAGAAGGATATACCGCAACACAACTTTGTCTTGGCACATACTCTTTGATTGATATTCATACCATATCAATAAGCTCTCTTGCGCAACAATATCGGCACTGAGCGGATCCGGACGTTGGTGTGAATCAGCTTTTAATCTTATCATTCTTTATGGTGAAATAGTAAAGCGAGGGAACTTGAGAAAATGGTATTGAAAAGGAAATGTGGTGTGGATAGTTTAAAAATATAACAGGAAGAAGGAGCGCGAAAGGGTGAATGAAGATGAGGACCATCTGTATATTTGACTGTGGATATAAAAGTGATATTTACCCGGAAAAGACGTGCCCTTAATTTATTTCTACTACTGTAGAAATCAAACATTACCTGTAATACTTATTTTTTTATAGTTCATACAAGTGTCTCAACTACTCCCAACTAGGAGACTTCGGTATCTTCGGGGGAATGTTGTGAGGCTGAAAGTAGTGGAAGGGAACGGTTGAGAAGTACTTGGCTACTCACATCTGGTCAGCAAACATGAAAAGAGCCATTTAAAGCGACGTTTCAATACTATATTTTATTTTATATCAATTAAATGTTTTCGATTTTGCGACCTCTGGATTCGTAGTCGACTGTTTTACCACTCGACCATGCAGGCCGTCAAAGGAGATGGAATTCGTTTTAGAAAATCTTTGAACGATTTTTCAAATATGTTATTTTTTTTTAAAGAAAGACCACCGTTTAGAATTTAAACGTTGCTTGAAATGACTTTGGCCGTGTTTGGTGACTAGATCTGAATAGCCAGGTACTTCTCGACCTTTTTATTCCCATCTCTTTACGCTCTCCACTGCTTTCAACCTCGCAACATCCTCGATAGGGTATGCCATAGCCTTACTGGCTCTTAACGTTTCGGAGCAGTTCAGACTCTTGTGTGGTATCACAATATTTGTCATAAGCCTGTCAAAAAAAAGGTTTGGTTTATGTAAAATTTATAAAATCAAGTTTTCCGCTTGGGGTATTACATGTAGCTTTGTAGAAGTTATATGGGACGTAGTTATGCAGAGAGCATCCAACCCCAACAAAACGTATCCGAAAAAAAGGCGTTTGAAAATATGACGATACAAAAGCATTTATATGCGTAATTGTCATTTGTAAAGTTTATAATCCATCAATGTTTTTATTTAAAAAACATAATCCTATTTCTCATATTATCGTACATAAAAAATGTTTTTGTAATTTTAATTTCAATCAAATATCTACAATGTGGTTGGTAAAAATATAAAAAAAATATATTGCATTTGAAGCTTGGATGTTTTCAGCAGATAGAAATTTTGTATTTATCTAAAGAAAAACATGTGAAACTTGATTTTTGCAAATTGTGGGTTGGATGCTTTTTTTATAACTACGTCCAGTTTAAATTAAGTCAAGTTAGACTATTGTTTTAATACTGCATATATTAAGCAGTGTAATATTGAGATTCTTATAATATTTTACTACATTATTGTTCAAATTACCGGTTTATCATTTAAATAAACTTAAAAAAACAGTAATTAAAAAGTTCGAACATGTTCCTAGGCACGGTCCTGACGTTTCCACTCATAACCGAATCGGAAAGCTATACAACATTCTAAGAACCGCCTTGTATTTTATCGAATTCAATATCAATACTTTGGCTAACTGACACTGGGTGAAATATTGCCATTTGGAGTTTGGGCAAAACTTATTTCATGAAAATTTGACAAATTGTTGATAATAATATTTATGTAGTTGCCAACTTGGTAACCCTGGCTCACTTTTGCCGTCGCAAAAGGCATTTGACATAAATGTACCGATCTATGTTTATAATAAATCAATGGTTTCTTTTTCATGTTTTGTATAAACAAAACATTTTTTATAAGTAACTTACGTATGAGATTGAGGTAAGATGGCCTCCATAGTCGAGTGGTAATAATAATATTTTATTTTTTTATCAAATTTTACTATGCATAATAAAATTTTATTAATTTAAAACATATATGAAATTAGATTTCAGATTAAAATAAATACAAATTAAGGCACCATATAAATATGCAAAATAAGAACAATTTACTAAGAAATAAAAAAAAAATAAGAAATTTCAGGCAGTGGTGATGATCAGGTCAATGAGAAGTTTCTTCAAGAATCTATAGGATTTCACTTCTGAATCTCTCCTCACTGACGTGGAATGTGTCGATATCGGAAGAGATTTTGTTCAGGTCCAATATACTCCTCCCCACTGGCAGAACCATTGGCAGGTTGGTTCTACAGGCAGGAAGATAGAATAAAATATGACGACGTTAAGACGCTCCACTAAGAATCCAGAGGTCACGGGCTCAGACCTGGCGTGCGCAAATTAATTTTCTTAAATAAACATGTGTCACAACACATTTGATTCATATTATATATTATAAATTATATTTGCGGCGCGTTCCAAACTGAAGATACTCTTAGTATCACCCTGGTGAAAGACCACCATTGAGAATCGAAACGTTGCTTGAAATGGCTTTATCCGTGTTTAGTGACCAGATCTGAATATGCAGGTGCTTTTCAACCTTCTTCTTTTCCATCTACTTTCTCTCTTCACTACCTTTAACCTCACAACGTACTCCGATTGGGGATGGCACAGCCTCACTGGCTCTAGACGGTAGGAAGCAGTTAAGACTGTGCGGTATTCATTTAAAAAAAAACTTTCCTTTTGAAAAAACAAAGACATCTTGTGCCGTATTAACTATTAAAAAGTAGGTATTACAGGTAATTTCATATTTTTACAGTAGTACAAATAAATGATGGACAAATCTTTTTTTGCCAAATATCTCTTTTTTATCGACATTCACTTGTTTGCAGCACGTCTTTCTTTGATATCTTTTAACTCTCCACACCATATTTCCTTTCCAATACGATTTTCATAAATTCACTTGCTTTATTATTTCATTATAAACTATGATTAGATTTTACTTCAAACATCAATTTATTGATAAATTAATTTTTTTCTCATTTTATTCAAAATTCGGTCTTTGAAGAATTGTGAAGCAGTGTTGACTTGAGAATTCGGAGAAACTGTTATTTTTAAGGGCCCTCGAGTATTTTGTTTGTTTCCAACAACTAATTTCCGGTTTTTATCGCAAAAGAAAACACAACAATTGAATTGTCATAAATTTATTACAGAGTATTTTAGAAAATTATTTTCGTCTTAGCTTTTTCTTAAATGAATTATTTTTTTAAGTTTTCAAATTATTATTTTTTGATACGTACCCTAAATTTCAGAGTTTTTTTGCCAAGTTAAAGCGAATATCAAACATATATTATTAATATATTAAAAATATAATATTTACAAACAATATAATTCCGGATGTCATGTGATGTGAGTACTTACGTATAGCATTTTAAAATTAAAACATTTATTAAATCTTCTTATTTTCAGTTCAAAAAATGAGTTAAAAAATACATTATTCTTATTTACAGTACCGATAATGATTTGATGTCTAAACTAACTAAGTAGTTAGGTAGGAAGAGAGGACGGACCGCTATACAACTCTGTCTTGGCACACACTCCTCACTTCGTTCACATTTATGCATCGTTTCATACATACTCTTCTGTTATTCTGACTCTTCACGTGGCCCGATTCAAGCATTTGATTCACTTGATCCTGGCACGTCTTACTCGGGCGTCCTTAACATCTTCTTCCATTCACTTTTTCCTCATATGTTCTTTTTACACTCCTTTATGATGTAATGCCACTGTTCTTATTATTGTTGGTGTCGTTGGGGTCCTTTAAGTTGCCATCTAAGCAGTTGATTAGAGTTCGATTCTGGATTCAACAGTAGAAAAAAAAAACAAAAAATGCTTTTAAAATTAGTATTTTTTTCATATAGTATCCCGTGATTTTTTCCGGGTTTGCGCCGGTGTTAAATAATTTTAGGTTTTGTGTCACTTAAATAGAAATATATGACATATTTTTAACAGGGTCCTCAGTTCAAAACAATAACAAAGGCACTTAAAATATTTGCACTTTCTTAACAGAATAATTAAAATAATACATTAAAGATAGAAACCCCTAATCGATAAGGTGAGAAATTAAATTATTATTAATAATTAGATAATTAATAAAGTGGTGGAATCGTGTTTGAGTCGAGGTGGCACCTGAAACCTTTATTTTTCCCCGTGTGTTTTTTCATTTTATGTTATTGAAGTATTTTAAATTTTTTTAATCATAACTGAGCGAGGAGCTTTTATTGAAAAACATTTTTTCTTGCTTTAAAAGTTTAAAAATATTTGAATGCTAAATCTAACTACTTTCATTAAAAATTATCTTATTTTTAAAACTCTACCCCATTAGCTTTTCTTTGTATCTATATCAGATATCCAGTCGCGAGTATGATTTACATAACAATAAAAAAATGAGGTGGGATTTCTTTACTCTTCATCTTTCGACACGTGTACAGTGAGGGTGGTATGATTTTGATGGATATATTCCATCAACTTGAAAATAAGGGCTTTAGAACTGTCATTAGGAAAACTAATGAGTAAAACACGTGTAAAGATGAAAAATAATGTAAGAAAAGTGAAAAAATATGAGTTTTTTGTTACTTACCAAAACACGAAAGCAGGTTGTTCCGTTGTTTTTAGTATGACGCACTGCAACCTGAGAGCTGAGCCTGGTTTGATGTATTTGTCCGCAGGACCTGTTATTTGAGCTTTTGCCTCTGTAAAAAATAACAAAATATTAACAACTGTTTATAGATTAAACCTTCATTTTGATATTATTATTGAAACGATCTGAATAAATACTCAAGTATCACCCTGGTGAAAGACCACTATTCAGAACCGAAACGTTGCTTGAAGTGGCTTTAGCCGTGTTTGGTGACCAGATCTAAATAGCCAGGTACTTTCCAACTTTCCTCTTTCCCATCTCACTCTCTTCCCCACCACCTTTAAACCTCACACCATACTCTGATTGGGGATGCCATAGTCCCACTGGCTCCAGATGGTTGGGAACAGTTGCGACTCTTGTACGGTATTCACCATAAAAACATAAATAAAAAAGTGATTTAATCCGAATAACCAGATACTTCACGCCTTCTGACTTACCCTTATACATCCTCTCCCCTACTTCCTTCAACCTCACAACATTCTCTTATTGGAGACACCCTAGTTCCGCTTGCTCCGGACAGTAAGATATCTTGCGTGGTATCACAAATAAAAAAAACCTGAATTAAAAACAAATAAAGTTGTGCAAATGTTTCCCTTGTAACCACACCAACATTCCTTCTACTCCCGGTTTGTTTAATATTAGTTTGGCAAAGGTTTTTCTACTAAGCAGTTTATCCCCCTTCTAGAATATCATGTTTACAACACGCTGTTCCTTTAAGTAAGAGGTGAATGAACTAAGCGTGAATCGTACAAGCATCGCAAAGTATTGCAATTTTACAAAAATACCAAGAATTTTTTCCAAAGAATCTCATAAACACTTCTTATTCCGAGAATTCCGTCACAATATTTACTTATTTTTCTTTGGTACAGTTTTTTCTGCAAATATAAGGAAAAGATAAACTAACCGACTACGTTGAGCTGCAGGAAGATGCTGGTGGGAGGATGAGATGATACTTGACACTCGTAGAGGCCAGCATCCCGCTTCTGGACGAATTTTATCTGCAAGGTCCAATCCTAAGAAAACACAAAATATTCACCTGTTAGTTTTTTTGTAAGGATCAAATGTTGTTTTTAGTTTCAAAGACTTGAAAACAAAACATAGCATTAAATGATGGTGAACAAATTTTTAAGAAAAATCCATATTTTTATTTTTATGTATAATTTAAATTGAACGGTGTTTTTTTTCACTCTGCTAGTTCTCACTTATTATTTTAATTATAACGGCTGTATATATATAGAAAAACAATGTTAGTCAGGTTTTACCGATATTATTAACTGAACCGTACCAAAGTAAGATTAATTCAAAGTGGTAGATACTCTGAGTTTCGCCCTTGTGAAAGACCACCTTTCAGAATTAAAACCTTACTTGAAATGGCTTGTTATTCTTCTAAGTTTCAGTATTTTTCTGTTTCACATTTGCGTTGAAGATTATTGAAATTATTTCGATAGTCAATATCAAAATTAAAATCATAAAGCTTTTAGATTAATTCTATTGACTTATTTAAGGTTGTGAAAAAAACTGACCACAAATTAAACGCGAGCACATATTAAAATGTGTTATTTAATTTTTGAGGTATTCAGCCATTTCGCCATAAGGTGCATATTCTCGTAAAATTAACGTTTCAGACAGCCTTCTCTATCATCTATCATCAGGTCTATTATTAGGGCAGATAGGCATTTTTTAGTGATTCAATTTTCCCATATATATCAGACACGTACATAAATTTCAAACAAACAATTCGATTTAATCAACACGTAATGATGTTTTGCCTCGAACCCATTTTTTTTTCTCTCCACGGGCTCCGACAAAAACATTATTTCGTGAGGATAAAAGTTCAACAGCATAATTAAAAATAAATAATCAATACAGAATAATCCATTGAGTATGAGAGAATCAAACAAGGCAGGGAGAAGAAATTGGTAGAGGGTATTCGGTGAAAATAGGTCGTTTACCGAAAACATTTACGAAAAATTAAACTAACAATTTATTTATTTTAAAGGTTTTTTTTATTTATTATTTATTAAGCTTCCAGGTATACAGGGTACTTGAAAAAATGTGGTACTAGCCTGAAATTTGTGAATAATTATTGTATTTGAAGTAGACTTTGTAGTGTAACTTTTTTTGATTATATAAAAAAAAACTGTTATTATTCTTTTCAAGAGATAAATTAATTTAAAATGTTACATTTAGAAATATAGGGAAATTGTAATATTTTAATTATATTCACAGTCTAGTTACAAAAGATTTCTATTCCAAAGTGGAAAGTATTTTGTTGTGTTGGTGTTTCTGATTCTTATGTTTCTTCATATTTTTTTATGATTTCCTCATCTTTGTGTTTATTTAGTCATATTTTGATGTTCTGATTCGGATTTTTTCGCATGGAATTTTTGATTTTTTCGACCAAAGGATGAATTAAGTATTGGAATGTTAATTAGATTTGAGGCTTTCGAGTATGTACGAGCATGTCAGTAAAGAACTCAGTTTTTCAAATAAATTTTGACGGAGTTTTTACGGGTACTTTTAAGATTTTTATCAGTATACTTTTTTGTGCTTTTGCGAGCTGCTTCATGTGGGTGTTTGGACTTTTGTTTTCGAGTAAATCTAGTCTGAAGTTTTTTTGGTCCAATTAATAATATATTTTATTACAACGGTGTTACTATTGGCAATTATTTTAGTTTTAAAACAGGTTAAAGTGTAGACCTGACTCCAATAGTTTTTAAACTTACGTTTTTTTTTAAGTGATTAATATTATAACATATTTTCACTTATATTTTCGTAGTTTCTTATATGCTGCAGAATATCACATTTTTTGCTGTACCACGAGTTTTCGTACACCGTGTATAATCTTAGCCCTTAGTCTTAGCCTTAGATGAAGAATATTGAAACAAATATTTGTTTCAACGTCGTGGTCTTGAAAAAAAATCTGCTTGTTATTAATAATTATGTCAAACAATAGTAAATGTAATTGATTTTTAAAGATATATATTTACTAACAAACAAAATAATTAATAAACTTATTCTTTATCCCGCGTTTTATTAAAATTGTAGGTAAAAGGTAAATGTAATTTAATGAAATAAAAAATTAAAAACCTTTATTAAGACCAGAGATTTTATTTCAATTTTATGAGAGACCGGTTTCGCTTAGCATCATCAGGGTACAAAATAAAACAAACAAAAAAACAATGTTATTCTATTTTGTCTCACTGTTCTCGTATTTTATTGTATATTGTTTTCTCCCTCTTTATGTTTATATAGCCGCACATTTTGTATTTTTCTGCCTTGATAATGCTTAGGCTAAGCGAAACTGGTCAATTATAAAAATTAAAATAATGTTTTTTTTCCCATGCAAAGTTTTTTTTTCATTTCAATAAATATATCAAAATCACAAAGTAATGAATGTATTTGGTTCGTTAGAACAGGCAATCTGTCTAACTAGAACTAGGGACAAATATCGACTGAACAGAACATAGTATCACTTGTACACATGTTAAAATATTACAATTATTACAACAAATTTACCTACTTCCTATTAGGTTCTTTTCATCAAAAAATGTTTTTAAACATGTAATAAATAAATAAATTGCCATCTACGAAAATATAACAGTGTAAATATTTTTTTAATCTAAAATACAGAACGATATATTAAAGTAAAAAGTCTTAACACATATTTTCAGCTTACATATTATATAAAAATATACCAGCTAAATAAACAAAACTAATAACGTGACGTTTAATTATTAGATTATTATACTAATTAAGCTACTCAAAGCAGCGATACAATATTTGATTAGAAGACAAACGTTATGCTACTTTAAAGGAACACTAATTAATGTTTTAAGCGAAATCAACGGTTAACGTTTCTTGTGAGTTGATATTTGCATAGTAAGTGTTGTTTGGTAAATGTAATATTTCTGTACAAATATTTTGTGGAAAACAAAGCGTATTTCTGTTTGCATAAAATCATCTTACAAAAGTTTGAGTTGCTCATTATTCTAGTCTAGCGGACGAATTTAGGGATGTCACGACTCGATACCGTTCGACCTGCTTTGTGAGCTTTGTCTCGTTGACATTAATGTTGTACTTTGATAAATAAAACATCGACTGCACTTTGTACTACGAATTCAATCCTTTGTTTGACTTTCCGTAAACAATACAGGAATATAAAGGGGTTGCTTTTCCACATGTTTGATAAAGTTTTTCGCAAAACTGATGTATCTTTGGGCATTTTTCATCAATTGTGCACTAAGGTAATAATGCATCTTTATATAGCTTGATTCCTAACACTATCATGCATTTAAGATAATGAAAAAAAACACTATTAAACGTAGAATAAATCTTAAAAACCTCCATGTTTGTTTAATCTTCATATATTCTAATAGGATCTAACTGTCTTACCTTCACGCTGATATTTATTTGCAAGGGTAGGCAGAGAGGATGAACCATCATGACATATTCCTTGCTTCATTCACATTCGTATATACTCCTCTGTTATTCTGAATCTTGACGTAACCCGACTCAAATATACGATTCTTTATTTTTATTTTTATAGTGAATTATAGGAAGAGCTCCAACTGCTCCCAACTGTTTAGAGCCAGTGAGGCTATGGCATACCTAAATGGGGTATGTTGTAAGGCTGAAGGTGGTAAGGAGGGGAAAGAGATAGGGAAGAGGAAGGTTGGGAATTACCTGGTTATTCAGGTCTGATCACTATACATTTAAATTATAGTTTTTTTATATTTTATTTGAAGAACTTCATTTTTTTAAGGTATCTATATTGAATTAAATTAAATATACACTAAATCAATTAAATTAAATTTAATTTATTTTAATTGAATTGAAAGATTCAATTGAATAAAATTTAATTAAAAAAAAATAATTGAACTACATTTAACATACAGTTTGACAATGGCCCCAAACGCCAAAACAGCTGTTATTAAAAACTAAAACAAGCATAACGGCTAAAGCCATTTTTAAGCAATCCTTTGCGAACAGAATGACGATCTTTCACCAGAGCAATACTTGAAGCATCTACCACTCTAATTCGGAAAGTATGTTACCATAATACACCCATCTGCCGAATGGAACATCGATTCAATTACCTCGGAGCAGACCACGAGAGATGCTGACGGTAGGTTCGGATGCTAATTCTGTGTTCGACTTGAGGATCGCACCAGCCTCGACGAAAGCGACAGAAAGCTCATTAAAGCTTAGGTTTATTCCTCATTGAGTTGAGTTGAGTTGAGTAATCGCACTGAACACGATGTTCATGCCTCTAAACATTTTCACGCTAGACGCTAGTAATGTACTACATTATATTAAAACGGGTTGACGTTGTTTCCTTCGTATTTTCAAATAATGTAATATTGAAATTATTGAACCAATATTAATAATTTTCAACGAAAGACTTAACAGAAGAAGACACGGAAAACAAAAATATTAGGTTGCGACCGATACTTGAACCCGAAACTTACACTTTATCTGGGAGCAACGTCTCTGTCGCTTGAGCTACCGTAGCCTTTTTATGTAATTTTTTTTTTTAATCCCATATTTATTTATACTATAATTTTAATTGTATCTATAATCCTGATTTTCTTCCTATATAGGCAGACATCTTACGCTGTACCTGAGCATAGCTGTAGACCTAGATGGTGTCTTGGATAAACTTTCGATTTTATTTATAAAAAAACTTTTGACTTCTTACAGTTAGTAAGTCTAAAATTATTGTTGAAAGGATATTTAGAGTAGAAATGCCAAGTTCAAGTTTTGGGGTTGCAACCTAATATTTTTAGTAGTGTAATAAATATAATAATATTTATTACTGTTTTCAATGATTCCACATAACCTTAAAACTACTAACTTCCCCATCGCATTGTAAAACGGTTTGCTATTCAACAATATTCCAACAATTCAACTTTTACCAAAATCCAACACTTTTGCCACATCAGAACTACGAATCGCATAGAAACATGTCAAATCCGAAAAGTACAATTTAAGAAACTTTTATTTATCTTGAGGAAAAATTCTGTCGCAAGAAGATTGAGCGGTGTTTACAAAGCAAAAACAGCAAACTCACCACAATCCTTCAATGTTTTTCGAAAATGTGAAAAAGAATTTCAATTTCAACTTTAATTCACTAATATGTTGAAACAGAACGAGGCTTTTGTGCAAAATTATTTTCAGATTAATATTTATAATCATTTCGACAGCCAATTTTCACAGTTCCTTTTGAATAATCTACACAATAATTTAAGGTTTTATAACCCTTAATTACTCCCACATTGAATAACACTGCATAATTTTAACAGCCTCCGTGGTCAAGTGATAAGACGCTCGACTACAAATCCAGAGGTCGCGGTTTCAAAACCGACGTGCGCAATTGACCTGTGTCACGCATTTAATTAATAAAAAATAATATATTTGTAGCACGTTCCAGAGTGGTAAATACTCTCAGTATCGCCCTGGTGAAAGACCACCATTAGAAATCGAAACGTTGTTAGAAATGGCTTTGGCCGTGTTTGGTGACCAAATCTGAAGAGCCAGGTACTTCCCGAATTTTCTCTTTCCCGTCTTCTTATCTTTTCCACTACCTTCAACCATATATGCCATAGCCTCATTTGCTCTAGACGGTTGGGAACTGTAGGGACTCTTATGCGGTATTAACTATGCATATATATTTTTTTAATGTGACATGTCATTATGAAAATAAAAATTAATATATTGTCACTGGAAAGGCAAAAGAACTTAAGCGACATTGTGGTAAAAATAAGTTAATTATGCAGTTTTAATCAGTTCTTCTTTCTACATCAAATTCTCTGACTCTCGTTTAGTTCTTTTGACTTTTGTGGCCCTTCAGCCATCTAAAATATAGTTAACATTTGGGAGAAGGCTTGATGCAAGCGACACAAGTTTGGGACTTTTTTTAGGTTTGAGTAGCTTGAGTTTATTTTTTTTTTCAAAATCCAACCAAGTACAGCAGACTTTTGAGTTTTATTGTAAAAGCCCCCTCAGGCGTATTCAATAAAAAATATAAATTAATAATAAAAAAATAAAACTTTAAAGTTCTTCGATGTAAACTTCCCAAAATGGTGCTTCAGTCCTTTTGCCTTCCCAGCGATGAAATAATATTTTGAGACTCATCAAACATGGTGCATGCCCTTTATTTGTTGGTCAAACCACCTCCATAAAATTATGTAATGAAATAAATTGTTATCGAATTTTGCATTTGCATCATGAATAATGGGACTTAAAAACACATCTAACTGTTCATTCCGTGTTTTTTTAATGTTTTATAGGATTAGGGGTGTTAAAACTCAAAACCAGACGGGTAGTAACTCTTGGTTACATCAAGTTTCATCAAAACCAAAATGTGTTCCGACAGAATTTTAAAAACACATTTTCCCACCCGGTGAGATCAATCATAAAATAAAAAAGCTCGAAGCCCCACGCTTGTTGGGCTTCAGAAACAGATATTTAAAAAGAGTTTTCATGGCGTCCGATTTTACGGTTTGTTCCGCGTTGTTACAAATTATATTTTAAGTTGATGTGTGAACATTGTACGGAACTGTTTTCTGAAACCTTGCAGGGTAGCTTTAACGCTTCTATTAAAAACTTTTCGTCGGATGATTGTTGTTTTTATGTTTGGATAGTGAAATATAATTTTTCACGGAAATTCTTACCTTTGTAGTGAATTTATTTTATGAATGGTAAGTACCTGTTAGAATGACTTTACGAAAACCGATTTTTTTCAAAGTTAATTTTTATTTACAACTCAGTAATGTTTTTTTTAATAGTCAGTGGGTTTTTTTTTCAAACTATCACATAATTTGGGGTCGCTGGTTCAAACCCATAGTCAGTGTCATATCACAATTAATTCTTATAAAATGATATACAGTATACGAGGCCTGTTCAAAAGAAAAGGTGAATTTTGAATTTTCGCGGGCTGTGTACATTCGACTATCGATTTTTTTTTGTTATGTTGGTACACATATGTTTATCGTATGTTAGCATTATCAGCGATTTTGGATAAGTGGTTTGTTTTTGTCAACTGGAAAGGTTAGTCACGTTTTCGTGTGTTCTTCGATTTTTTACTTTTGAAAAAAATGGATCAAAAAATATGTATTAAATTTTTCGTTAAAAATGGAATAAAGTGCTCTAACGCACTTAAAATGTAGACCGTGGCATTCAGCGAGTATACTTTGCCTCAAAAAGTGTTTATAAGTGGATGGATTTTATTCTTTGATCCATTTTTTTCAAAAGTAAAAAATCGAAAAACACTCAAAAACGTGACGAACCTTTTCAGTTGTCAAAAACAAACCACTTATCCAAAATGGCTGATAATGCTAATATATGATAAACATATGTGTACCAACATAACAAAAAAAAATCGATAGTCGAATGTACACAGCCCGC
The DNA here is from genome assembly GCA_022651775.1 of Drusus annulatus. Taxonomy (NCBI): domain Eukaryota; kingdom Metazoa; phylum Arthropoda; class Insecta; order Trichoptera; family Limnephilidae; genus Drusus; species Drusus annulatus. The sequence goes on from JAGWCC010000186.1 coordinate 1,022,469, forward strand.
GAAAATTCAAAATTCACCTTTTCTTTTGAACAGGCCATGTTTTCGCGGCACGTTTCAGAGTGAAAGATACTCATGTTATCGCTATAGTGAAAGACTACCATTCAGATTTGAAACTTTGCTTGAAATGACTTTAGCCGTGTTTGGTGACCATATCTGAATTTCCAGTTACTTCCCAACCTTCCTCTTCCCCAAATCCTTCCCCTCCTCACTAACATCAATCTCACAACATACCCCAATTTGGTGATTCCATATTCTCACTGGCTCTAGATGGTTAGGGGCAGTTGAGACTCTTGCACGGTATTTACTATAAAAATAAATAATAATCAATATTGCAAATTAACTACTCGTTATTACTACGCTGTTTTTCGCAGGGCTTGGCAGAGAATATGGACTGCCTCATAACTCTGCCTTGGCACACCATCCTTGCTTTATTCATATTCATACACCGTCTCATACACACTCTTCTGTTGTTCTGACTCTTGCCATGACTAACTAACTAACAACTGATCATAACGCCGTTTTACTGCAGGGATAGGCAGAGAGGACGGACCGCCAAATAGCTCTGTCTTGGCATTCACTTCTTGTTTTGTTCACATTCATACAACGTCTCAAACATACTCTTCCCTTTATTCTGACTCTTCACGTGGCCCGATTCAAGTATTTGATTCACTTGATCGTTTCATGTCTTTTTCGGGCGTCTCCGACTTCTTCTTCCATTCACTTTCACATCATTTACTATTTTCACACTTCTTTATTCGATCATTTGCTCTATATGTCCAAACCATCTAAGCGTTCCTTTCTTAGTCCTATTCATTACGCTTACATCAGCCTTGAATTTTATCCGGATATTCACATTTATAACACGGTTATAAATGGTTTTACCACATATACGTCACAGGGATCTCATTTCCACAGAATAAAGTTCATTGTGAACTGCTAGCTTTGCCTCTTTGGACAGTTTTTTTTTAATATTTCTTATACTTATCAATTGATTCACTTGATACGACCATGTTTTACTCGGGTGTCCCCTATTTAAATAATAAATTAAGAAAATCTTTTATGCATATTTCATTCTACGAATTCCATGGTACATATCGGTAATCGACCCTTATTCAAAATCACACACGATTCCACAACATTTATCCACCAAGATGACATTCAAAATAAATATAATACCTTGACGAAATTACAATAAATCCATTAATGAAAATATAAATTAAACAGAGATGGTAAATAAAGGAGTTTTCGATGGTTGAAATTTGAGCAAAACGAGTTTCATTGAAATTATTCTTCATTTTTTCAAACATACCCCCCCGCCCACAAAAAAAGTTATGCTAGATTTAAAGATAACATTACAAACACATCTACTTCTTTTATCAAATCTATATTTGAATTGAATAATTTAATACAAGTATTAATGAAACGAAGCATTTATATTATATAAGTTAAGCGTGTTCTTAAGGAATGAAATGTTTCAATTTTATTTGAAAAGAATGTCATCTGCAAAAATGATTTTTGACTTGTTGATCATTTGCGCATGTTTGAAAATTATGCGGGATTTCGGTGAATTACAGAAATAAACATATCTGCAAACCACCTTTGCGTTCTCATCTAGAGAAATCATTTTTTTCTGTTCGTTTACAGTGTTTTCATGTTTCAAATGTTTCCTTTTCCCTCGTTTGAGATGTTTTTTTTACCTCCTCGTTAGGACGCGAGATGGCGGCTTGTGTCATTGAAAAATCCGGAAATTAAAAAGCTTTGAATCCAAACGTACGTTAATGAAAATTACGGAATATAAATGGGCGGTTAAAAATTCTTTTGACAAACTTCCCCCGAAAACACCTGTCATCTGAATACCTGGGATGCGACAAAATGTAAAAGGTATTTTTAGAAAAATTTTAAAGCTATTTCGGTGGCGTAGTGGTTAAAACACTTTTTTGGGAGTTATCACAGCCATCTTATATCAATTAGAGTTAACAAAGTAACCTTAACATGTGTTTAATATCCACTATAGAGTGTCTTATTGCAGTTATTGAAAATTATTTGTAATGGTGATAAATTCTTTTATGGTAAAAGTTTTTTAAAAAACATTTCCACATATTATTGTGATAATTAGATTTTTAAAAATAGATTTATTGTCAAATCTAGCCCATTAGCATCTAAACTTACCTCCGAAATAATGTTTTTTCATGCAATAATCAGCAAATTCGCGATCTCCTGCTTGACAAAAAGTCAGTTTTTTTTTCACAGCCCGCACACACATGAGAATAGTTAATATGTAAATATTAATGAAGTATTTCTAGGTATTGTTTTGAGTATTTCGATAGTTTTATGATTTATTTATTAATAGTTTTTTTTTTTTTTGAAAAGCGCCTTTGAACTGATATTTCACAAAAATGGCGCCATATTAATTACACAGGTATTATTATTATAATAAGTTAGAAAAAACTCAACTTTTATACATATTATGATTAAAATTCCCACATCTCAGATTCAAATGATATCTAGAAATAAATTATTTACTCAGACAAATTAAAAAAAAGTGTACCATAAACTCTAAAATTTGAAAATGCTATATTGCTGACGGTATTATATGGTTATAAATGTGAAAATATTCAAACAAAAGGGAATCATTCACTCACTAATATAGTTGGTGTTGTAAGCAGATAATCGACAAAAAACACTTTTTGCCATTTTTTTCATCGATATGACAATACTTCTTCTTAACAGTTTAAAAGAGCGAACGATGCACAAAATCACCTTCTTACATCTTCTATCGAAATTCAAATCCGTTCAAAAGTCACCTTATCCAATCTTTTTTTTTAAATTTAAATAATTATTTGGCGATATAATGTGATGGTGACGTAGAAATAAATATACATAAAAGACATAAAGGTAAGAACTTAATACAATATCACTGTAAAATTCAATATTTGACTTGAATGGCTCAGTTCTAGTAATGATAATAATACGAATGAAGTCATATTAAACCTAACATTTGCTTAGACACTCCATTCAGGGGTGAAGTCTCTTCACCGTGTTGGGGGATAATTTTTGTAAAAAAATATACCTTACAGTATTGTTTACACAGTAACAACCACGTCTTTTCATTTATTTTGCCATGACTTATTTATTTATAAGAAAAACGCCTTGTGAGGTCTTATAATAAGAGAAAAAAGCACACACAAATTAGGAATTTACAAAATTTCTCTGACAGATAATTCTTCTTTATTATTTTTTGGCTGTTTTAACGACAATTCATTGTATTTTTTATTCGATATTTTAATCTAATTTGAATTTTATGTCGTATTGTAAGCACTTACCAAATATTTGACAAAATTTTGTTTTTTTAAATCTAATTTCGTGACAACAATTTACTACGCCAACAACAATGAATTTAACAAAAATATTAAGGACAAATTTTCTATCAAATAGTAGTAAAGAGGAATATATATTTTTCTAATTACAACGATACATAGGAGTATAATATGGTCTTAGTGAATAGCGAATACTCTAAGTTAACATAAACGAAGAGAGTTTATTAATTCAGAATATCTAATAAATTTTCATGCACATTATTATTTGAAATAGAGTATTATTTAAAGTGTGATTTTCTTAAAAGCTCCGACTACATACGCCTCACTTTTCAAATAAATTCGTTCGTGTTGATGAGAATCAAACTTGTGGTGTAAACTTATACAGTGAAAACATAGTTTATTCCGTGAGAAATCATGGAATATGACATGACTTATAAAAAATATAAATTATTTGCTTTAATCCACCCATTTCAGATTAAGAACAATTTCTGCTAAATTCACTGTAGACTGTTTTAAAGCGGATAATGATTCTCGATTTCTAAATGGATAATTTTCATTAACATAAATTCCAAATTTGCAAAGTTCATAGCCATGCGGTCGTACGTAAGCAAAATTAAATTATTTAAGGGTAGTTAATACTTATAATAGCAATATATTGATCAGCAAAATGATGCATACTAACGCCGAATTCTTGTAACGTGTAATGTATATGTAGCATTTAATGTGTATGTAACATTTAATGAATATGAAATAATAGCTCTGTTTAATATTAAAGATTTTATTTTATTTTTTACGACTGACTGGTTTCGCTTAGTCTAAGCATCATCAGGGTACAGAATTAAACTTAACAAAAAACACAGAGTGTGCGGTTATATATGTATATTTATATTTTTTTCCTTTTTTAACTATATTTGTTACAGATCTCAAGGAAGGTGGGTGGTGCAGAGTTCCATATAATACATAGAAACAAATATTAAGATGTTAAATAAATAAAATAAAAGTACTAAATAATAATAATAAAAAAGTAAAATTTAAATGAAGCTTAATTTCAAGACATCATGAAATGACTCTATTGTTTGGAAACGGGGCCCTGGAGTGCTGCCATCATAATAGTATTTTCGTTTTAATATAAACAGAGGGAGAACACAATATGAAATAAAATAAGAGAACAGTGAGAAAACAATAGAATAAAACATAAAATTATAACAAAGGAAGAGAGAGAAAGAGACAAGTTGGTAATATAAATTAAAATAAAATCTATTGTCTTATACAAAGTTCTTATTTCATCTTCATTAAATATGTCAAACCACAAAGTGATCGCTTTCTACAAAAAATATGCAACATTATTTATAAAAATCAAACCTTATGAAGATTACACGTATAGAGTGGCTAATCAAAATGATTAACTAACTAACCATCACGCCGCTTCTCCGCAGGGGTAGGCAGAGAGGACGGACCGCCATATAACTCTGTCTTACATCTATTCTATTCAGTTATTCAGTTATTAATTATTTTAAAAACATAACAAAATTTTTGTTTCAAGGCACACACTCCTTGCTTCATTCACATTCATACGTCATCCCATTCATACTCTTTTGTTATTATGACTCTTCACATGACCCGATTCAAGTATTATCTTGATCGGGTCGCTTTCGCATCATATATTCTTTTCACACTCCTTTCTTCGTTAATTCGCTCTACATGCCCAAACCAAATAAATTAGGTAACCCAAAGTGGTATACTGTTTCCAATAGTAGGCATAAAAATAATGTAAAAACCGATTTTTTCTTTTTTTGTGTTTACTAAATTTTGTTTTTATTTTAATCCTTCATTGAGATCCCTCTTAAGGTGTTTCAGGCTTTTGAAAACATGTTTCCTATTTTTAACAAACAATCATTTATTCCTCGGCGGACTTAATGAGTTTTCTTGCCGATTTCGAGGCAATTTTCTGGAAATGTGTAAAGTTTTTAATGCCTGCCTTATCTCCCGTCAAACAATCTCAATAACTCCGCCGGAAACCTTAATAAATCCGTTGGAGTCTAACCGCTTAACCGTTTTACCGTTTACTACCGGTTACGGGAAAATTCCCACAGTTTGGACGTATTCTAATTTTCGGAAAGAGTAGTAACTCAAGGTAACGTAAATAATTGAAAAAACCGGTTCGTTAAATTAAGTATTTCTGTGATTTTATTTCATTGTTTTACTAACATCACGGCGGTCGTGGTCGAGTGGTAAGACGTTTGACTACGAATCCAGAGGTCGCGGGTTCAAAACCGACGTGCGCAAATTAATTTTATTCAATTAACATGTTTCATTCAAACACATTAAGTTCACATGAAATAAAATAAGGTATATTTGAGGCGCGTTCCAGAGTGGCAGATACTCTTAGAATAATCTGTCGCCCTGGTGAAAGATCGCAATTCAGAATCGAAACGTTGCTTGAAATGGGTTTAGCCGTGTTTGGTGACTAGATCTGAATAGCCAGGTATTCCCCAACCGTTATTTTCCCCATCTCCTTTCTCTCCCCACTATATCCATTTAGCCTCACAACATACCCTTATTAGGAATTGCATAGTCTCACTGGCTCTAGACAGGATGGAGGCAGTTGAGACTTTTGTGCGGTATTCAAAATAAAAAAATAAAATTACATTTTCAGGTAAAATTTTTGTTCATTTTAAGCAATCAAGATTATCTGGATAGTAGCCAACTTGAAGATGTGAATAACCAGCTACTTTTCAACCTTCTTCTTCCTCATTTCCTTCTCTTCTCCACCACCTCCAGCCTTACAACATACCCTAATTGGGGGTGCCATAGTCTCACTGGTTCTAGACGGCTGTGAGTACTTAGAACTCTTGTGCGGTATGCACTGAAAAAAAAAAATTGGTGGTATTTTTTAAAGCTAGGTTTTAAGATAATAAAAATTAATTATGTTTTTTTAACGGACCCAATTCGAACTATTAAACGCTCCATACGACAAAATAGATAACATCGCCATAGATGTCCACCATGCCACATTTATTTGTATTTGCGGATTCTATGGCGACAAAAGCATTCGAATCTACGTATTTAAAATAATTTTTCAAAACCGTTTTATAAGTTGTACGAAAAACCATAAACAATAATATTTATTAAGGTTGGGAAAACTTCAATGTTTTGTGAATGCTTCACGAACTACTAGTTCTTTAAAATGAACCCTTCGCAGTGAACACTTCAATTGAAGTCGAACTCGCCAAAAAGTGATTTGAAATCAGAGAAGTCGATATCAGAATTGTGTGTGTTCACCAAGAATCCAGTTTTTTTTGGAACCGGTTCCTGGTGTTTTTTTCAAAAAGTATTAGCAAATCGGTAAAAGTTCCTCGCCAAAATAAAAGTACTAGTCGGTAGAAATTTGAAAACGAAAAGAACTGGAACTGGTTATTCGCCAAAATAAAAAGTATTAGTCGGTAAAGACTTAAAAGTGAAAAGAACTGGAACCGGTTCCTCGCCCCATTCTTTGTAGGCTTTGAAGTTCAACGCTAATATTTATGTAATATAAAACGGCATTTGTTGATATATCTTAATTTTTTTAAATATAAGCTATATATATTTTGAGTTTCTGATCGGAACGATTTTTTTTTAAATTAAGAATAATATCTTATATATCTTAAGAAATTAATATGAATTTTACTTTTAAGTATGATTGCTTATGTTTCTTTTAATATTAAAATAATAACAATAATTTATAGCACAAATATGAAACAGAAAATAAAAAGACAATTGAGACACGTACTCGGATCATCTACTCTATTCGGGTGTAACGCCTTCACCAATTAGACCATTGGGACCTTATTAAAAAGTGCCATCTCAATCGATCTCTATTTTCATTCAAAAATTGTGAATATTATTTTTAATTTCTTCCGATTTTCGGCAGCCATCTTTGTAATGGATAGCTCAAGCCGAGTTCATTGTCTTTTTATTTTCTGGCTTTTTCTGTTTCATATTTGTGTTTTAAATTATTGATATTCCCAATTCCAATTTTAAATAAATATTTTAATTTATTTATAATTGGAGAAAAATAGCAATATAGACTACTGTCCAGACTCTATAATCTCTCTGGTCTCTGTAGAGACAAAGCACTTAGGATTACATTAAACTTTATGCTAGAGTACTCGTTCAGTCATCTCCGAAGTACAATGAGCTTCCCAGAAGTCTAGCATTTCGAGAAGTGACCGGTGAGGTGGAATAAAATGCACGATAATGCATTGTAATTATATTATCCTTTAGTATTATCGGTTAGTTGCTGAGTAGACAAACGCGTCGGATTCCCATCCGGGCATCGTGGGTTCAATTCCTTTACTAGCTAAGTCTTCCGCCATTGCACAAGCAACATCTTCCGCTTATTACGATGGTTGCAGGAGTTTTTCAAATATTATCATGTTATTCGTAACCCAAAAATGTGTCTTTATTTTAAGAAAAAAAATAACAGAAAACTCCCTTATTTGGATAAAAAATACATTTAAAATCGCTCTTCTGAACTACCGCCGTTTTGAACAAAAAAAATAGGTAGCATTTTATTTTTTTAATAATTCGTATACTTTTTTATATTCAATAATTTAACAATGAAAGCGCTTATAAGCTGATTCTTCAAACTATTTTTGTTGTTTGCAGTATTTTTTTTTCAGATAGAAATAAACAAGTCAACTGTTGATGATCAAACAACCGATTGATGAATCGATCTAAAATGACTATCAAACTACAACGCGTCTGATAATTACAAAGATTCGACTAAGAAAGTAAATTATGAATAATAGAAGGAGGTTTTCCTAACCATTCCGTACTTACTTTTAATATTTTTTTCATCCACAAAACTCACAATTAATGTAGGCAATAGTTACTGTTGTATACTTGTGTGCTTAACCAGATTTCCAGTTTTTCCTCAAATGTATTTTTATGCGAGTACTGATCTTTGTTTTATCCCTAGATTCATCCCTCGCTTTAACTAGAAATATGAAAGCCTTAATTCGGTAAAGGGCATGACAATAATACGAAATATACTGTTTATTGTATTAAGAACGTTTACCATCACTTTTGTACGTGTATCAAATTTATTTGTATGTTGGTATTATGCCGTGTACCTTGCTTCATATATTGCTGCTCATAAATGCTTAATCTGTGTTAGGATTCAAGAGAATTCCTTTTTGTTTTATTTGTAGTTCTGTTTTTTTATTAGTGTCCGTACCCGAGTTTTCTCATCAATCAAATAATATATACGAAACATTAAAAAAACAGATAAAAATAAAACGTGGTGAAAATTAAATGCACCTCATCTTTATCCCAGTATCGTATCATATGCACTATTTTTTTTAATACAGAATCTGTTCTTAACTATTTCAAGAAGACGTATCAAGCCAGTTTTCCGAAAGGTAACTGGGAATAAATACGCAAAAGTAATATAACGTTTTTATCTCGGCAGAAATAAAACACCTTGCCCGTTGTTCATCTTTTCAGTACAAAAGCACTTTCATTTGCAAAGGGGAATCTAACGAAAATACTCGTGTAGTGATACAAAGGTCAAATATCAATTTACTTCACTACAATATACAGCTGAAACACCTCCCATGGCAAAAAATAACACTCTTGTTTCTCAAAGGTCAAAAAGCAGCCTGAATTTGACGAAATCAAAAAAATCTGCTAAAATGTGCTACGATGAAATAACATATATTTTTAACAAAAACGTTATCAATGATTCATTATCATTAAATTTATTGATTATATTAATTATTCACTAGTAGAATCACTTTTGTCTCTTATTAATAATTTTGCAGAAATATAATACTTCATTTTCGTTCAAAACATGTATCGCTCATATTGCTAGAGCCTTACTCAAGTAGTGTTTTTTTACGAAATTTTCCCAATTTTTAAGATTAATTTCTCGTATGGCTAGACATTGCTCGTTTACCAAGTTAAAAATAAAAAATATCTATTTGGTCATCTTGCGAAACACTCACTTACCAAGTTGGTTGCAATCCGAGGTTTTGCTTTATATCGTATTAATAATTATGAATTTCTACGAAAATAGCTCCATTAGAAAATGAACATCAAACGTACCAAGTCAATAGTGTAGCTTTTCGTAAGACCTGTTAAAAGCAGAGTTTAAAACGTTTCACTGAGGTGAAAACGACGGCATATAATATTATTACATTTACTGGCAGCGAACAAAATTCACGACTCTGCTTTTTCCTGCAAAATTGTCGTCTGTTTTATTATTAATACTACAGGAGTTTACTGCCAGTGAGGTGGTGATATCTGGAAGATGAGATGTCAACCCACGCCTTTTAAATGTTTAGTATATTTAAGAACGTTATGAACGCCAGTGGTGGTTTCCGTCATCGACAGATTTGTTCGGGGCTTAGAAATGTGAGAGTATATGACTCTTTGATATAACGTGACATACTTTTCATCCTGGCCGCTGATTTTATTTTGAAACGTGTCACGACACAAGCAATACTTTTAAAGGGCATTTTTTTAAGCCTTGACGAAATGTTATGGTTTTAAAGGTTTTTTTTACAGACTCAACAACTATAATTAGTAGAAATATCTATTACATTACACAAGACGCAAAAACGAATTAGAAATTGAAATATATGTTTATTAAATTATATTTTAAAAGTGATTCATATTACAAATCGAAAAAAATTGAAGTTAGTGGATGAATTAATATATTTGGGAAGTATATTTACGAGAGATTGAAAGGCTGATAAAGATATTGAAAAAAGTGTGAATGCAGGAAATACACACTTTTTGGCTCTAATAGAAACAATACTACAAATAATTTATTGGTGAATTTTACACGGGTAGTAACGAAAATGCTTAAAGTTTTCAGTGAACAAAAATATTGTACTGTCATATTTTTAATTCTATGTGAAATAATGCATTCTGAAATTTTACGTAAAACGTTTGAAAATGCCTTTGATGGTTTTCAAACTTCTTCTGTTGCAGACATTTAAGTATATTTTTCACAAAATTTAAAAAATAATTATTCACCATAGACCTTTTCTCAACTACCCATGTACAAATTATACATAAATCATTTATAGTATTGCTTTTAGTATAATAATACAAAATTACGTCATTCCCAGTGCAAAAACTAAATTGTGGCACATAACAACACATTAATAATTGTATTGGAATTGATCAACGATTAATTATCATTTGGTTGGACTTACTTCTGAGTGAAGGAAGTGGATGGCTTGGTATCTCTCGTCGGAGGTGTAGGTCGTGAGGCCCACCGTCAGCAGGTGACGATCTTTTCTTCTTATCCATGAAACCTGAGGACAAACAAATGCGGTTTTTTATAAGGTGTCCTAACTTTATTTGTCAAAATAAATAATTGTTTGGTAGAAGAAGAATCAGACTCTATATTTTAATGTTCAATGGGTAATGCTAATCTCTATAGAAAACCTTATTTGGGGGTGATTTTTGGAAAGAAGTTTTACATAAAAACTCTTATGTAAGAGTAAGTGAGTATAATTTTCATTTTAATTTATAATTTTCTATGATTTGAGGATATCATTTATGCACATATTATGTAGGTGCTAATAATAAACAGATTTCTGTTTTTGAAATTATATTATATATTGAAATTAATTGCCGTTTTTGCTCGTGGAACTATTTTTCAGGATTGAAAAGATAGATACTCGTATGTCTCCACATATTTATTTTTTATTTTTATATCTAATCATATTTAAATCTATATATAAGTTGTAACCGATTACTTTGAAATTTATATTCTTTTTTGAATTCTCTTAGTTTTGACGAGTGCACCAAATGATTAATGATGCATATCCATCTGAGGTATATTGATATAAATACGAGCAAATTAGTTACCCTAGACTTTGATCAATATTTGTTTTTCCATTGTTTTTTTATTTTTATTTTTCAAGCTTAATGTTTTTTTTTGTGTGTTTTATTCAATACACGGCTTACGTAATACAATTTAAGAAACAAATATATTTTTAAATTGCTTCTACTCGTACATCCAAATCTGTCCAAGTTGATAGGAGTTTTTTTTTTTTTTTTTAATTTTTAGGTTTTTTACTTTTATTTAAACAATAATTATTATTATTTTAATTTTTAAAAAACAGTTTTTAGTTAAAAGCTCTGCGATGTAATTATTTTTACGCGTGACAGCTGTTTCGCCTTCTGAGGGCATTATCAAACTGTGGAGAAGCCACATACAGACGGACTATTTATATCATGTTTAATGTTATTATTATTTTTATTTTTAATTACCAATGTCCCCATTAGGTTTTTCTGATAAATTGTAATTATTGTTGATGTCATTAACATGGGGAGTTTCCCTACCTAAGGGTATACTATTATTTGACAAAAGGTCATTAAGGAGGGGCATTGGTGTTTCCTAATTCGTTTTAAGAAACGGGGTTTTTATTTTTATTAATTTGGTTGATAATTATATCTGAATTATTTTTCTTAATTTTCGGTTTGAACACATCAATTTTTATTTATTTCCAACTGCTCTAAAAGATTAAAATGGAGTTCTACAAAATAAACTTTAAAACCATAAATAAATTGATAGGAGTTTATTTAAAAAGCAAATTGTTAAATTCCCGTTGACTGCTCTGACTGTTGTGCATATTCTACCATCCGCTTACATGGTGATATTTTATTTGATTTTTTTGCTGGAAAATTCTATCTTCCTTGAAGGAATTGGCATTAAATCTCAATAAACCAAACATGGAAACGTGTTTCACATAGAGCACTTCAATGATGAACCTGTAAACAAAATCTGTAATATGCCAAGTTGGAAAATGCCATCATCTTTCCCTTACTTTGGAGCACTTAAAATATTTGTGCTCGTTATATTATATATATATGTGAGTGATTCATGTCAAAGTTTGAAAAAAAACATGGTTCAGATTTATACTATGCATCTATTCAGTTGTATTCTCAAAAACAATAACGTCAGTACTATGATCGCTGGTATTAAACATTAATACACCAATATTGTTATAATGCAACGAACCATAGTGGTATCGTACGAAATTATAATATTTTCACAAAAATGTATCTCTTCTTGAATAATTGTACACCGTAAAGTATGCACCTAGAACCTTGCAATACGTCCTCTCGTGTGTCTTGGCCGCTCGTTGAAAATGGCTTTGCCATGTAAATTCACGAGATCTGAAGAGCCGAATGCCTTTTCTCGTTCGTACTTCACGGCCATGTAATAAATATACAATTTACATATCAACACCGCAATGCAATACTGCCATGGCCGCCTCTCTCTCTGAGAATATGTTTTTTTTAAACTCAAATCATTTTTTTTTCTTTCCTCTTTTGGTTTTGTTACTCTGGCTCTAGCATGGCACTTTTTTCTTACCCCTAGTTTTAAAGTTTTATTCAATTTTTTTTATTTATGCACATAATAAAGCTTCTTTGAAGATTAATTCTATTTTTTTTAGTTGCATATCTTCTCATAGAAGTTCTTGATTTTTTTTAAGATTCGATTCCCCCACTAGTATTTGAAAATGTACATTGTTCATTTTCATTCACACTTGGCAATTTTAATTTTTTTTTTAAAATTATATATTAACTCCGCACCAGAGCCAGTGAGACTATGGCATCCCCAAATAGGGTGTGTTTTGAGGCTGAAGGTTGTGGGAGGGGAAAAAAGATTGGGAAGATGAAGGTTGAGAAGTACCTGGCTATTCAGATCTGGTCACCAAACACGGCTAAAGCCATTTTAAGCAACATTTCGATTCTGAATGGTGGTCTTTCACCAAGGTGATACTTAGAGTATCTATCACTCTGGAACGTGCCACAAATATAGTTTTTATTATTTTTATATGAATTGAATGTGTTATGACACATATTCATTAAATAAAAGTTATTGGCCCAAGCCGGGTTTGAACCTGCGATCTTTGGATTCGAACGTCTTACCACTCGACCATTGAGGCCGTCGAATTTGATTATTGTTTGTAGGGAACACAAACTTTATTTAACTTTAAATTAGAATTAACATTAAAGCTTTTATGCTATTTTTTTTTTAATAATATCAATAATCTTCAACGTAAATATGAAACAGAAAAAATAACGGTCCCGACCGAGAGTCGAACTCGGAACCGCTACTCTATCCGATAGAGTAATTAAAAATTATTATTTTTATTGTTATTCTTATTATTTAACTTTTAACTTATAATAAGTACTATCAATTGAATAAAAAAAAACTTTTAAGTTTTCCTGTTCAGTTATATTTACGCGCGACAGCTATTTTACCTTCCAATCGTGTTGTCAATCTGTCAAGCAAACAGTTTGACATTTCAATTAGTGATTACGTGTAATTTGACTCGTAAAAAAAGGTGCGAATTCTGTTTACAGCCTTGTGCTAATGATTCGCAAAAAAATTACAAAAAATATCTTTCAACCCATTTAAAAATCATTAGTTTTTTTTCTGTTTAACCATTTTCAACATCGGCTAACTAAAAAATGTATGTGAATTTATTTTTACTTTCATCATTAAGGGTGTAAAACATTAGCCTCGGCAAATAAAAATTGAAATGCCAATTGGGGTAATTGTTCAATTCAATAAAAGCACGTAGTATGATATTATCAATCTGTGCTTTAATGATCTGTTTGCGTTTGTGTAAGTTAACCTTTTTAGCAGAACCCTCGGCTGATGTATATTTGGAAAGGTTAACTACGTTGTTTTGTATTTTTAGTAAAGGATCTAATAAAATACTTATTCAATCAATTCGACCTTCTTTAAGAATTGAAAAAAAAAAAAAATGGACGCTAAAACCCCGCAGATATTTCATTCCATATCTGAAGCTTCTTATTAGCAAGGGTAGGGTAGGATCCAAAAAACGCAACGTAAAAACGGCTAAATAATAAACTAGATCCAGACCATCTGGTAGGAATGGTCAAAAAAGCGCGGCATTGGAATGGAAGGTCAACATAAAACCAAGGGAAAGAAAATAAGGAAAACGGACGCAAAAATCCAGCTCAGTCAAAAAATATATGTAAGTGGGTTGCAATTCAAATCAGTTTTTCAAATTTTCCGAAACAAAAAGTTCGGGGTTTGTTTATTTATAAAACCAAACAGAGTTGAATAATACACTTTTGTGTGTTTAAGAGCTAGCACTCAAGGATTGCGCTAAACGTCACTTTGAAGTATTCTAATGCAAGCAATACTACAAATGATTTATGTAAATGTAAATTTATTATGGATAGTTAGAAAAAGTCTGACGTTTTCAGTGAATACTTTTTATAAACTATTATTCTTCAAATTATATTTAAAAAATCAGTTAAAGGTGGAGTTTTAAAACCAGCAAAGGCATTTTTGAATGTTTTACCTAAAATTCCAGTATGCATTTCATAAAAAAATTTTAATATTACTCTCAAAAAATTGTATTCACTAGAAACCTTACACATTTTTGTAACTAACCGTTTAAAATTGACAGATAATAAAATGCAGTTTTTCTTGTACTAGAAAACCAAAAAGTGCGTATTTTTGGGTGCTGACCCTCGAATCGGCTCAACTAAGTATTTTTTTTATGATTGTACAATGCAATTCTGCGAAAAAGTTTCTTTTACCAGGAGCCACTGATACTACCACAACTCCCGCAGAGAGTATGGTGTAAGATCGAAGGAATCAGGAAGGAAGATCAATGGAATAAGGGGAAGGATGAGTATTTTCTTCGTTTCCAGATTTTATCACGAAAATTACCGAAGAAATTTCGACTGACGTTTTGGTTCCGAATGCCGGTTTCTTTCAAGGCTGTACTGAGAAAATCTTACATTTAGGAACAAGGTTTATTTGAGACGTGCGTGTTGATTAAATATAGTTGATAGCCCGGTGGGTAGAATGTTTTGATCGAGTTCACAGCGGGTACCAATTTTTATTCTTCTCAGATTTTCTTGTGCTAAGCGAATTTTTTCTATTCTTTGTCACATTTTAGGACTTATGTTTCTTATTTGGTTAATTAGATTTGGTAAAGTACAGATAAAAAATGCGTACAACATCCAGTTTCAAAATTTGAAAGTTATACTAGATCTGAACCCTGTTAGCTTACTAAAAGATTAGACATCGTCAAAACATTAGGTCGTTAATTGAAAAAAAAAAATAAACTGTTAACCTTGAAAGATGAACATACTTAGGTAACGATTAATCTGACAACATTTGTATTTCTCTTACTTACATCATTATAAGTGAAGAGTATTATAAATAAATTATTATATTAACTTATATAAATTATCTAAACAATGTAAAAAGAAAGTAAATATGAAACATAAAAATTATGGTCACGGCTAAGACTTGAACTCGAAACCTCCACTCTATCCAGGAGTAACGTTTCTTCCAATTGAGCCACCGATACCTCATAAGACACTGGCATTTTAAATCAATCCCATTCCTCATTTGAAAATAATTAATGCATTTTTTTTAATTTTCTTCCGATATGGCTGCCATCTTTGTATGGTATAAAAAGCTCTACACGAGCACATATTATATACCTAGATGGTATATAACATGTAAAGGATCACGAGTTCGAGTCTCGGTTGCGACCGTTGTTTTTTCTGTTTTATATTTACGTTGAAGATTATCGATATTATTTCATTGGTTAACATAAAAATAATAAGTTTTAAATTTAATATGAAAACTTAGTTTGGCACTTATTTTACAGTTTTGTTTTTATATATATATTTATTATTTTCAGTATGCTCTGTGTACTGATGAAGGAATCATTGGTTCTGTAACATGTAGATAATTCATTATTGAAACAGTGTTTATTATGTATGAAATATGGTGCCACAAAGTGCTTTTACAATAATTTAAAAAGGAAAATACCGTCTCAAATGTGATGATGGGAGACTTCGTTAGGCAGAGGATCGAACTGACACGTGGGTAGGGAACCCGACGCTTTGGATCATTTAGCCAACAAACCGATCCTTCATTTAGGAATATTCTTTTTGTAAAGGTTTTCCCTGACACACCCCATATGTGATTTTGTAATTAAATCACCATGCAAAGCCGAAGCTACCACGGCAGCGATCCCGCCCTTGCATTTTCACCGTGTGAAATGAAAATGATCTTTGCAGCTTAACCTATTTTCATCTGACCCTGCGTTGCATATAATATACTAAAGCTACACTGTCAAAAGGGTGGAGTTATATTAACTTTAAGCTTATACCTATCCAAATATTTGGATTTTTTATGATAGTTCTAGCGGCTGTGTACAATTACGTCACCTTGAAATTGTTTCTATATGTAGTTCAATCGGATAAATATTTTGCTTTTAAATATAAAACTTATTTTTTTAAGGATTTCTCCAGTCAATCAAACTTTTTTCAAAGTTTTTTTTTTAACCTACTTCTCGTTAAACTTAGAATGAAAACTAACCTCGTTAATAAAGAAGATCTGATAGCGGAAAACGTTGAATTTGACGGAACGTGATCGGGAAAGAAATCAAATATAAAGTAACCTCCCAACCCAGATTTTGAAAAGCTGCTTTTGTAATAGTAGCAGCTTGTCGAAATTATCCATGTCTATGGTGCAAATCGTTTGAGCAGCCTTCAATACTGTTCATAAAACTGTAGGACATGTCAGAAATATTCGTTTTTTAAACGTCTTGTTTCACATAAGACGTTTAAAATAAGAATAAAGACACAAAAGCATTACAGATACCAGGCTATTAAACTTTATAATTTTCTTCATACACAAATCAAAACATCTACACTTGCACAATACAATAAACATGTTTGGAACTGGTTAAAATCCTCCTAATTTTTAATTATACACTATTATAATAATAGTGCTACTAGGAAATTTATTTATTTGTAATTTTTTGTCTTAAAGTGGCTTTATTTTATTTTATTTTATTTTTATCTTGTTTAATTTTATTTATTTTTTTTTATTTTGTATTTTCTTTTATATTTTAAATTGTTTTATTTTATTTTATCTTTTTTTATCTTATTATTTTCTTTTAGATTTTCTTTTGTATTTTAAATTGTTTTAACATGCAATTCGAAAAATGTCCTCCACATCACAGGTGAACTCCTAGCGTGGAGGACAATGTATGTACTTTTTTGTAAATAAACATGAAGTTAAGAAATAAAATAAAAAAATAAAAAAAGCTAATTTTCATAGCGCTTTTTTGTGAAATTTCACTTTTGGTAGCCTTAAAAAGTCTGAAAACAACTCTGAATTATCGCTAAAATTTACATAGCCTCACAACATACCCCAATTGGGGATGTCATAGTCTTAGTGGATCTAGACGATTAAGACCAGTTGGGACTCTTGTGCGGTATTCTTATAAAAAAAAATATTTTTAAAAAATCGCACAATAGTCACAACTGCTCCAAACCGTCTAGAGCCAGTGAGTTTGGGGTATGTTATTAGGCTTAAAGTAGTGAGGAGGAGGAGGAAATGAGAAAGAAGAAGGTTATGAAGTAACTGGCTATTCAGATCTGGTCCTCAAACACGGCTAAGGCCACTTCAAGTAACGTTTCGATTCTGAATGGTGGTCTTTCACCAGGACGATACTTAAAAGTATCAACCAATGCAAAATCCACTATCTAACTGTTCTAAAACTCAAAATCGATTTGAACTAATCGGTGCATCAACTTATCACATAAGCGGTTCTTGAGAAAAAATATGCGTTTCGTTTTAAAATAAATTTCACGTGATTATAATCCACTGACGTCATTTTTACCCTATTTCATGCGCAGAGTAATCCGAAAGACCGTAACCATGTTCGCTTTGAATATGCATTAGAACGTCATAGGTCAGATCGCAAACCGAGGGATAGAATATTCTACATTTCTATGCTAATCACATTCTCCCTGCTTGTGGTCCAGTGCTGCGGTATGGTTATGTTGGAAATTCCTGGAATTCAGATCGTATAATGATTTTAATAATACAAAATTTTTGACTCCGTGTAGATTTTTAAGATCGTGAAGTTTAATTACTATTGAGGTACGACTTCAAATAGATGTAATTGTTTTATTTTAATACCTTCAGTGTTGATTGTGAAATATTGAAATGACACTGTTCAAGAGTTGATGAGCTAATAAGCTGCTTATTTTACCTGCCAACTGCTAGTGAGCTATGAATTAACCATTTCCGTTGTTGAAATACGTTGGTAGAAATCTACTACTTCATTTTTTTCAATACATTGCTTAAACTTGAAATATGTTATGACACTGAATGCAGGTGAAGGATTGACTTGCTTTTTGGGACGACCTCTGTAGTCTGGGTACAAAGTTAAAGTTAACAAAAAATACAAAGTGTACGGTTATATATACTTACAGGGGGAGAACAAAATATTAAATAAAATAAAATAAAAAATAAAATTGTAAAAAACTACGCACTACTTTATTGATTGAGCGAAATTCCCTCATCAAACACAAGAACCTTGTTTTTTATGGTGTAGAATAGTTTATGTGTTTATTTTGTAATACACAGTGCAAAAAATTGACACATTTATCTTACATCTTATTGTGGAAAAAAACTTGTATTAAATAATAAAATCTATTATTAAAATAATAATAACAAAGCAATGAGAAAAAAAAAGAATAACATTTCGATTATAACAAAGGAAGAGATAGAAAGAGAGAGAGACGGATATAATGAATAGAAAGAGACAAAATGTCAACTGAGAAGGTAATTAAAGAATAATGAGAAATTTTATGAGTTTACAGGAAATACTGAACAAATCTACCTGATTTAGAATTAAAGTAATATCTGTGGTCCTGTACAAAGTTATGTTTTCATTCTTTCTACGAAAATATTTATATATTTATTTTAAACAATATGTACGAGTTTTTTTTCATCCAACGCACTAAAAGCCACCATAGCCATAAGTTTTAAAACCACCATTCCATAGACCAGGAACAAATCACGAAATGTAGGTAAAAAAAAGTGCCGACTTTCAGTCGTTTGCATTGATTTCCGCTATCCCTTTACCAACCCCCATAAAGCACGTGACATTATTTGACCGGCCCTTACTTTTCTCACATGAACTATAATGCGAAAAGTTACGCCCCTAACACGTTGGGTTTTGGGTGCTAGCCTCACTTCGGAATTGGACCAAATTACAAACAGCTAAACCCCCACGACAGCGGGAACATTTCAATGAAATAAAAATGTTACGACCCTTTGCACAAGCGCTAAATTCTTGAAAAACTGTCACAAAAAGTGAGATATCTGTAAATTTGAAAGAAAAAACTAACTAGAGCTTTTCTACTGCGACATAAATGTGTTTTTTCATCGATTATCATGTTTCCAAGATGAAAGTAGACTGAATGCTGTAGAAATGAAATCCCTAGGATGTATGTGCGGCAAAACCATGTATGACCGTGTTAAAAATGTGGGTATCCGGAAAGAATACAAAGCTGATGTAAGTGTAATGAAGAAAGGAACGCTTAAACGGTTTGGGCACGTAGAGCGGATGAACAAAGAAAGGAGTGTGAGAAGAATGTACGACGCAAAAGTCAATTGATGAAGAAGTCGGAAACCCTCGAGGATGACATGTAACGAACAAGCGAATCAAATACTTGAGTTGAACCATGTCAGGATAATAGAAGAATGTGTATGAGACAATGTATGAATGAAATAAGTTGTACGTCGGTCCATCCTCTCTGCCTACTCCTGCAAAAAACGGTGTGATGGTTAGTTAGTTAATGATGTCATAATTTCAAATTTATATTCACTCTATACATTTTAATGAACATCTTGATTCAGTCCTTGGAGAAACAATGTATGAAGAGAGAGCTAATTATTTTGACCCAAACGATATTGCGATAAATCACTCTCTCCGGGTTTTCACATCGTACACCATGAGTGAGAAAGAGACAACGAATATAATACTATGCTTCTATGTACTGTCACAATGATATTGGGCTCCTGGGTCACCGCAAGACTCCGCCTACATTTTTTACTATGCCACTAAACTTGACACAACTAAACGGTTTTTTAAGTTAGATGCTATATTTTTGTTGATATCAATACTGTGAAAAAGTGGTTATACGAATAAACAAAAACATCATTTCGATATGTGATATGAATGGATGTATAAATACCCTAGCCTTAGTCTTAGCCACGCTCAGGTCTGCCGAGTCAGGTAAAAATCATCAAAAACTGACTACGCTTCCTTGGATTGATACCACTCTATATACTCTAAGATTCAGTCGGTTTTCCGAGCTAGCAGGGAAATTTCCGGATACTTATTTTTAAGTTTTTTTTTTTTTAATAAGTTCAAAAAATCAACTATCAAAAAAACAAATCGATTAAAAATGTACTTACAAAGCATAATCTATGAGACTTATATCTTACAACTGTAAAACAATTTAGAGTTCTTAATAATAATAATAATAATAGCTTTTTATTTCAGCGGAACAGAGCGGTGGGTGCAATACTCTGTCTGCCATATAAGTAAAAATACATATCAGAAACTTAAAACAACGAAGATAACATAAAAAAAACAAAATAAAAATAAAATAATGATAGTAATAAAAGTAAAATAAATAGATAAAATAACATAAAATGATAATAATATAAGAGCATTATAATGAAATAAAGAAAATAACTTTTACGGCGGATTGAGGGAAATTCTCCACCTGTGATGTAGGGGCGCACTGTGCCACTGGGCGGCAGCCTGGACGAGAGTGTTCTCGGATTCCCGGTAGCGCTGTCTTTTTGATATGACTTTGGTTGTTGCTTAGAGGGGCATTAAGGTAGTTTTTTCAAGATCCATTTACATTTTATAGGAGAATTTTCTGCCAAGTTAAATGAAAAGCGCAAACAATAAAATCCACTGCCAACCAAAAGTACGTTGAAACTGCGATAGAAATGAACGTTTCAACCCTTTCGTACAGTCACCAATTCGTTGTTGTTAGTTTTTGTCAATTCCATGTGGAAGGAAACTAAAGTGATAACAATTGCAGCCTCACACAAAGAAATACTTTTAATGCTGGATTGAAACTGTGTTATTCAAAAGGATCGTTTGAACACTTTGCGGATGGAAATAATGAATGTATATTCAATTGAACTGGTATTTTGTAACCATATGACTTAATACTCAACATCTGAAATGGCGCTAAACTTCACTTTGAAGAGTTTCAATACAAGCAATACTGCACATGATTTATCTGTAAATTATACATGAGCAAAATAAAGCTGTAATCTTTTAAATTTAACGAAAAAAGTACTAAAATTTCAGTAAAAGTGCAGTTTGAAAACTAGTGGAGCTATTTTCGAACTTTTTACCTAAAGTTTAAGTATGATTTTTTATATAGAATTTATAAGAAAACAGTAATCTAAAAATACTATTCACTAGAAACCTTAAGCATTTCCCTAACTACCTGTATAGAATTAACAAATAAATAATTTAAAGTACTGCTTGTATGACAAAAACAGTGTGTGTGTTTTGTGTGTTGACTCTTATTACTCATAGGTATTTATTTATAGTAAAATGAAAAAATTGTCAAACTATTTAAACGTAAAAATAACATTTTGCAGAGTTTTACAACAAAAAAGGCTTAAATTAATTAAAGAGGCCAATATTGCCACCCTTTTCATTTTATACAAATTGTGTCTTTTTGAACATCAGAAGAATTGTAAAATCTGTGGTTCAACCAAGAAAGTTTACAAGCCAATGTGATTCTTAAAATCGTGCACATCTTCACCAAAAGTGCATTAACGGCAGCCGTCGTCATTGTATTGAGAGAAGAGAGAATATAGTCGAAGGAAGGGATTAAGAAGTGCTGTTCGAAACGGGATATATTTTTCGACTGCATATCCACTCCAATGGTTATCCACTTAAAATAGCGTATTACAAAAGAGCAATGGTAACTAGATTGTTAAAACGACCCCTAAAAATAACAAGATTTCATCTGACACAGCAATGTCATTCGAAAATAGACTCAAGAGAAAGCTATTTTAGATTTCAATAAAATTACCTTGTCAAATAGAACCTTATTATTCCAAAGTTTAGATAAATCGATTATACATTTTATATATTTTTACATATTTTATTTTTTTGCAATCTTTCATAGTAACATAACTAATTGTAACTGCATTACGATGCAATTATATACTCACACGTTACTTAATTCTAATATTAAATTTATGATGATATGTATTATACACGTATTAGGCCAGGCGCGCATAGGTGACTTTCGTCACGGCAACAGTTTCGTCACTGTCACTGTCTTCCAATCAAGCACGCACACGGTTAGTGACTGTCACTCGTCACCCTTTCATTCCGGCAATGGACTTCGAACAGGCGGATGAGTCACCGAATGATTTTTGTCACCCGTGCGCGAGCGCCCATACAAAAGTACTCTCTACACTTTGGTCCCTCAAAAGTCGCCGGCTAGTGGAACTAAAAAGTCAACCTAATTTCACGTCGCTGCGTGCGTGGACCTCCATACACTCCAATAGATTTGAAGATGGTGACGAAACTGTTGCCGTGACAAAAGTCACGCGTGCGCGCCTGGTCTTACACTATTTCGTAAAATTTACAATAATAATATAACTTATTAAAGAAATGAAAATTTTTCTTTGTATATGACCACGGATATGCAAAGTTTTTTTTTTCCTTTTAGTATGTCAAACCACATTAGAGCTTTAAGTTTCAAGTGATTGCTTTCAACGAAATATATAACGGACGCTGTAATTATTACGTGCATTGCACATATTAACTTATTTTTAAAACTCTCACTTTTAAATTATTTTATTCTCATTCTCTTCTTTACAAAACTTAAAATGAATCGTATTTAAAAGCCTTCAAGGCGTTAATAAATAAACCAATACGCAATCTGGCTGCAGCTTTAATATTATTTCGAAGACCAAGCATCTATCACGTAAAAATGGTGTACAAATTGACAGAACGTAAGAATAACATTTCTATTTTATTTATTAAATATTAAAATATATATTTTTTTAGTTTCAACCTTTTGCCGTGTGTGGAGTGTTTTACTGGCTGGATGTATTGCCGTGGGGTTTTCGGGGGACGAGGGCTTCCGAAACAGTTTTGGTGGGCTGGTTTGACAATTGATTGCTCGACCGCTTTGGCACGGAAAGTACAGCCTTTCATTGATTTCGAAAGTAGACAGCTCTGCGATGGGTTCTGCTGAGGGATCGTCAACAATGATTTGTATCGTGTACGCTTCGAATTATAATTTTTTTATTTCCTTCGGGGATTTTGTTTCAACTCGCATAAACCCAAACAAACTAAATCATATTTTGTGAATGAAATAATCAAAAGATAGAGACGTGATTATTTAGTCAGATTATATGTAATTAGGAAGCGTATCTATTGATTTATGAAATGATGTAACTAAGAAACGAACTAACCATCACGCTGTTTTACCACAAGGGTAGGCAGAAAAAATAGACCACCCTACAATTCTCTATCATACATACTCTTCTGTTATTATTTTTTTTAAATATTTTTATTTACATGTATGCAAATTATTTTTTTCACACATCTAGTAAGAAAAAATACATTTCACAATAGTGAAGCACATAAGGTTACTATTCACATATATATATATATATATATATATATATATATATATATATATATATATATATATATATATATATATATATATATATATATATATATATATATATATATATATATATATTTATATAGAACAATTTTCTCGGTTTACCCGCGTAAATGTTGGGGACGCCTGAAAAGACATGGCACGATCAAGTGAATGAAATACATGAGTTAGGCAATATAAAGATTCATAATTTAATAAAATTTGTGCTGAATGTGTAAAGAAAAATCTATTGTTCTTATGCATACTAAGATTTCAATTTTTATTTACTTTATATATCAGTAAATATAAATTGAAATCTTAGTATGGATAAGAATAATAGATTTTTCTTTACATATTCAGCACAATTATTTAATTATGAATCTTGATATTGCCCAACTCACGTATTTCATTCACTCGATCGTGCCATGTCTTTTTCAGGCGTCCCCAACATTTCTACCATTCACTTTCGCGTCATATATTCCTCTCACACTCTTTTCTTCGTTCATCCACTTTACATGCCCTAACCATCTAAGCGTGCCTTTCTTAATCTTGTTTAGTACACTTACATCAGCTTTGCATTCTTTCCGGGTATCCGCATTTTTAAGACGGTCATAAACGGTTGTTCCGCACATACACCTCTCACAGCATTCAGTCAATGTTCATACTTCCTTTGCCAAATTCGTGCTTCTCTGATATACATCAGGGTTGGAATAAGCACTTATCTTGTTTAGTACACTTATATCAGCCTTGCATTCTTCACGGATATCCGCATTTTTAAGACGGTCGTAAATGGTTGTTCCACACATACAACTCTCACAGCATTCTGTCAATTTTCATACTTCCTTTGCCAAATTCGTGCTTCACTGATATACATCAGGGTTGGTATAAGCACTCCATTGTGGACTGCTTGTTTTGCTGTTTTGAATGTTTTTTTCAATTTTTTTATTTGCGCAAACAGCGTTCAGTTCTCCGTCAATAGAGTTTGCTGTATTCATCCTCACAATTCCTCATTCACAGATTTATTTTACGCTTTTCTTGTACTCTCTCTCTTTCAAACATCATGACTTTGGACATACTTACATTCATCATTGACTCATTCTGCATTCTGTTCACCTCAGACACGAGAAACTGTAGATCTTCAGAATTGTTAGAAATCAGCACTGCTCCATTAGCATACAATAGGCTGCATAATTATAGATTGTTAGTTTTTGCGTCCAAGTCCACACCTTTAAATTTTTGCCTACAACTATATATGTACAAATTGAACAACCAGGGTGACATTACATCTTAAAATGATGTAAGAACATAAATGAAGCAGTGGTTATACATTAACACTGATACGATTCGATATGTTTCATCTTTTCAGCTTATTTAACCCCAGGGTTTAAAAGCCTTACGACTAGATGGTTATATGATTATCGAAATTTGTAAAAGTATTTTCTTAAATTTGTGCCAAAAAAAGTTGTGCGAACAGTATTTTTTTCGCAATAATTGAAAATAAGAGCTGTTCCCATTCCACTCAATTTTACATAATTATATTTTCACGAAAATTTTTATCTTAATTTTCCCCTTCATTAGATTCTTTTTCAAGTTTTGATAGTTGTAGAACTTTTATAAAATTATTACCAAACAAAAAAACCTTCTTATGAATTACTAATTTAGACATTTTTGTCGATAATTTGTACGGTTTCAGAAAAAATGTCTTGCTTTTGCTTAAAAAAATGATTGGGCCAATTATGTTATGTATTGCTTTTGTCTCTCTTTGCCTAACTTCTTTTTTTATTATTTATCATAAATTGAGATGTTGTTATTTTATATTTGATGTATCCTTTGTACTTGAACTATATATATTTTTTAAATTATACACTAACTAAATTCTTATAAATTAATTGTTTTTACGTAAGTGTCAAAATCTGTAAAAGCCCAGTAAAAATAAAAAAAGACTGTTTACACATTCACGTTTATTGAAGCATATCTATTATGTAAGTGGCATAGCATTTTTTTCCAGAAATTTTCAAAGTTGAAAAAAATACCAAACACGAAAAATCACACCTTTTATTTACCGCAAAAACATATTTTTCCTACAAATTGGCAAGCGGCAAAACCTGGCCTTAGTCTATGCAACAAAAATAATATTGGTCTGAGCAGGGCTGCTACAAAAACACACCACGAAATATTGCCACAACGCTTAGCGTCTGTTGTCGCTCCCGGATCAACTTTGCATAAAATATTCGCCACCTTCGGGAGAGGGAAGGTGGTATGGAAATCGGTAGACTTTTGCTATCATCCCCTGCCAAGATCCGTTCCCTTATTCCGAGGGGTGTCAAACCCCTAGACTCTTCACCTCTGATAGATGCGAAATTTCAAACGCAAAAGCAAATCGAAAGCTTGAAAATATTTTAAAGATTACTTAGAGAATTTTCAAAGCTTATTCTTTTTTTTTCGTAGAAAGCAACCACTTGTGGTTTGACATATTTAATTAAATTTAAAAAAAAACTTTTTTATACGACCACGATTATTATTTTAATTTTTATTACCGACCGGTTTCGCTTAGCCTAAGTATCATTATGTTACAAAATTAAACTAAACGAAAAATACAAAGTGTGCGGCTATATACGAGTACACATACCTTCTCAGTTTACGTTTTGTCTCTTTCAATTAATATTATCTGTCTCTTTCTCTCTGTTCCTTTGTTATAATTTAAATGTTATTCTATTGTTTTCTCATTGTTTTGTTATTTTATTTTATATTTTGCTCTCCATCTGTATGTGCATATAACCGCACACTTTGTATTTTTTGTTTGGTTTAATTTTGTACCCTGATCATTCTTAGGCTAAACAAAACCGGTCAGTAATAAAAATTAAAATAATATTCGTTAAAGTTTTAAAGTTTATTTACTTATTTTAATCAATCAGTAGAAAAACTTTTTCAGTGAAATTTTAAGCAAACAGCTGTGGATAAAATATCTTACATATCATTTATTTTAGACAATCTATGTTTTTTCGTTGTACATCTCATCTAGCCCCTACCTCTTGACATTCTGTTGCTTGTTTGTACCTAAAACTACGACCATCGTCAAAGCCATGCCATGTTTAGCATACTGAATAGTCTAACAGATGTTTTAGCAAAGCCTAGCATGACAAGTGAATGATATTTCTTAGTAAGATCTCTAATAATATTGATATATTTTAAACAAATCCAGTCTTATTTACAAAAAAAAAATATTATTTCTTGTCAAATACAATAGTAATAGCTTCCTATTGATTCAACTCTTGACTTGTTTGGTTATTTTTATGATCGAATCTCATTTTCTTGTGATGTCACTTACTTATTTTTTTAAACAAAGGGAAAAAATATGCACCTTATCGTCATATTCTATTATAGCCTATTTTTGTTGGTAAAAGAAAAGTGTGATAATTTTATTGTAATATATCTTCGATAACTTAAAATTTTCTTGTGGCAACATTTTTTAAGGTGAATATTAAACTTACAGTTTTTTTATAAATAATTTATTGATTATATTATCTTCATTGTTTTTTTTTTTATTTTTTTTTTAATAACATTATTTTCAGGTTGGGAAGTTGGGAGGATAGTGCAACTCTACAATTATTAAATAAAAATAATGTTTTTATAAATACAACTGTTAATCAACCCGAATAAAATAATTGTTTGAATATTCAAAAAGAATGCAAGGCTGATGAAAGCAAAATGAAAAAGATTAGAAAAGGGACGGTATATGGTTAGGGCATTAGGATTAGACGAACTAAAAAAAGAGTGTGAGAAGAATATATGACGCGAAAGTAAATGGAAGAAGAAGATGCCCGAAGAAGACATGGCACGAAAAGGTTAATCAAATACTTGAGTCGGACCATGTCAAGAGTCAGAATAACAGATAAGTTTTCATGATGCGATGTACAAATGTGAATGATGCAAAGAGTGTGTGCCAAGACAGACTTGTGTGGCGCTCCATCCTCTCACCCACCCATAATAATAATATGTAATATGATAATTTATTTAACCACATTAAAAAAATATGGTGAGTTTAGGGACTGGGCTAACATAATAATACAATAATCTTGGATGTAATAATCTGAACCGCATACCTATCTTTTTTTATGAACGCATTTATTGATGAGTACGTCCTGTAGCAATTCCTGATAGCCAGTTTTTTACAAGTATAATCGCACCTAAACCAGGCCCTTGCGAATTCGTCAACGCGGAAGAAACTCGACCACATCCCATAATAATATCTCGACAAAACTTAAAGCCCCATTTTTGATGTTTTTTTTCTCTACATCCTCATAATTTATTTGCGGCAGCCCTGCACCTTAGCCTGCTATTATCACGCTGTGAGGACGTATCACCATCTCACTTGGTAACGAACAAAAAATGCCAGGGCCGGCCTATTTATTTGCAATTCAAATATGCCATAATTTGTCTGCGGCATAAGCGAATGCCTAAATTTCCGCTACAAAAGAGATTTCCCTGTTTTGCCTGCTTCTGTTCTACGAAATGTAATGCGGACTTACAGGGTAGATTATTGAAATAAATTTTAGATTAATTGAGATTTTTTAATCGCGCATGACTCTTACGGGCTTAGTGATCAAACGACAGAATTAATGCTGGCAAAAAACGATAATAAACGCCTTAATTATTATTATTCTCACTGCTTCGACTGTAAAAAATGATGGATTATAGAATAAATTTCTTAAATCAAATCCCTAACCTTAGTACCGCACAAGAGTCCCATCTGCTTCCAATCGTCTAGAGCCAGTAAGACTAAAATATCCCAAATTGGGTATGTTGTGAGGCTGAAGGTAGTGGGGAGGGGAAGGAGATGGGGAAGAGGAAGGTTGTGAAGTACCAGGCTATTCATATCTGGTCACAAACGGCTAAAACCATTTCAAGCAACGTTTCGTTTCTTAATGGTGGTTCTTAAATTTCTTAAATCAAATCCTTAACCTTAGTTCCACACAACAGTCCGAACTGCTCCCAATCGTCTAGAGCCAGTGAGACTATGTCATCCCTAATTGAGATTCGTTGTCAGGCTTTAGGTAGTGGGGAGGAGAAGGAGATGGGGAAAAGGAAGGTTAGGAAGTACCTGCTATTCAGGTCTAGTTACAAACGGCCAAAACCATTTCAATCAAGCAAAGTTTCGATTTTGAATGGTGGTTTTTCACTAGGTCGATATTTAGAGTATCAGTACCACTCTGGAACGTCCCGCAAATATACTACATATTATTTTAAATGAATTTAATGTGTTGTAACACATATTATTGCAAAAATTAAAATATTAACAAAAAAAAGATTAATTCCAAGTTTTAAATTATTTGATTAGGCCTAGCGAAATCGACTTTAAGCTTGGACTGTTCTATTCAAAATTCAATTACGATTTGTTGAATTGTTTTAACTTTCCGTTAAAATTATTTAACTTATCAATTTAAGACATTTAGTAAATAAAAATAAAATTGCTTTTAAAAAGTACCAAAATCATCTCAGATTATTTCCCTCTTGAGTAAAGTTACTTCTATGTAAAGCAGCTACTAGCTCTAAAGTAACTTATCTTTTATAAAATTTTCCCCATGGAAATAAAGTTTCCTTGAATGACCCTACGTTCGTATGGATTTAAATAGCCTTATTTTCTTTGTTTCATTTGAAACTAGGGAATTCTAACATGGACGAAATACACGCTAGGAGAAGTGAGTCCTTTTATCTACCCATCATGGCTTATACCATTAACTGAGAAATAAGAAAAATGTTTCGTAAAAAGCAAAAGGATCCGAAAAATCTTAGATATAAACTAAATAACCAACTAACTAACCGTCACGCTGTTTCCCTGCAGGGGTAGGCAGAGAGGACGAATCGCCATACAACTCTGTCTTGGCACACACTCCTTGCTTCGTTCACATTTATACATCATCTCATACATACTCGTCTGTTATTCTGACTATCATACATGACCCGATTCAAGTATTTGATTCACTTGATAGTGTCGTGTCTTCCTCGGGCGTCCTTAACTTCTCACTTTTGTATCGTTTATTATTTATTTTAGTTCTTCTTAGTTATACAGTTATATATATTTTTTTAGACTAGAGTATGTAAAAAGAGTATTAAAAAAACATTACATCATAAATTAGCATGAAAATACATTTTTATTTTTATCGTGAATACCGCCAAGTCTAATACGAATATCCCTACTGCCCGGAGCCAGTGAGACTATGGCTTCCTCAATCGGAGTATCTTTTGAAGCTGAATAAAGTAAGGAAGGAAATGACACGGGGAAGAGAACGTTGGTTAACCTGGCTGTTCAGACCTAGGCTTCTCAATTCTGAATTGTGGTTTATCACAAAGGCAATTCTAAGAATAGCTACCACTCTGAAACGTGCCGCAAACACACGAATTATATTTTTAATGCATATTCGTAAAAAGCATTTACTTTGTGGCTTGCCATATTTATAAATAAAACACAAA
Organism: Drusus annulatus; assembly: GCA_022651775.1. Taxonomy (NCBI): domain Eukaryota; kingdom Metazoa; phylum Arthropoda; class Insecta; order Trichoptera; family Limnephilidae; genus Drusus; species Drusus annulatus. Next base: position 1,052,807 of record JAGWCC010000186.1, read on the forward strand.
AACTTTGTTCAAAGCGACATTATTATTTAATATTATGTCTACCGGTTTCGGAAGTACCCTTCCATCGTCAGGATAATATTAAAATTGAAATTCAATTTTAATATTGTCCTGATGATGGAAGGGTCCTTCCGAAACCGGTAGACGTAATATTAAATAATAAAGTGGTTATAAACAAAGTTTATGTGTTTTATTTATATAAATTGTAATTTTTTTTTTTTTCATATTATTTGAGACTGAAGAACTTAACCACTTGGTTACAGAGGTCATCAAAATGTCTTTACCTATCTCCTTTTTTTTTTCTTCAATGAATCGCATTCTAGAATAATTTCAGAATGCATTGAACCGAAAATTCACCTAAAGTCCCTACTTTGTCAGGGATAGCATAACTAATATGGGCTCTAAAATACCTCCACTCCAAATAATAGATTCAGCCAAAAAAAAATACTCCAAATTAGAATCAAACCCAAATCTTTCCACCTCTAACCTTGGTCACTGGATTTCTAGTATTAACCCCTTCGTCTCCGTACAAATTCCATCTCATACCCCCCCCTTACCTTGGCGAGTTAGCTTAAATAAAAAATTTGCTATAAGCACATGAAGAAAACAGTGCAAAAAATTTCACTCTAAGCATTTGTATATAAACATGTACACAAAAAAGCTCTACAGTATCAAAAGCATTGCTCACCGTGTAGAAGAGATTATCTCCTCATTTATTTACCTCTAGCCACAGTTGACACAGGGAGAGGGGCAAATATTCCCAGGTAATGTTCAAATTTTCTACAATACGATACGATATTATATACTAAAAGGTTTGTTTTGTATACACTTACTCCACATAGGAGGCCCTGAGGGAAATTATTTCCCTCAAGGCCTCATTATAATAACAGTGAACTTATATAGCGCAGTTTTGTAATATTTCACCTCAAGTGCGCTTCAAACTAAATTAACTGAGCTAATATAACTAGAAGAAAATAATATACTCGTACATTATGTATACAAATTAAATCCATCTAAAATCATGATAGTTGTTTTAATTATAAGCGAGAAAAGGTTCAGATATGGGTATTACAGTGCATGTGTATATAAACAGATTAAATAAAACAATTTACTAGAAGCTAAGGGTGTAAAAATACTGATGAAAATGATGCATTTATATTAACAAATTTGCTAAAGCAAAGATTTTAAGATTTAAATCAAAAGCCTTTGTCACCTTTAAGGATGCTGTGTGGAGGGTCTTTTTAAGGAGAGGAAAGAAGTGAGCCTAGTCTTGAAGAGGCCCATGTTTTTGGGGGAGGAAACACAAGGGCCGGCAAATAATTACATAGTCGAGCTGTAGAACACAAGAACGAGTCGTAGAAGTGATCCGTTCCCATGTGCCTATTGTCAACCGTGTACAAATGTTGGGCCCGCGTTTGGCGGCACCGGTGCCAAAGGGATCAATGACCCAAGTTCCTCAGAGCATCTTTCTTTATTTACAAGATAACAAATATAAAATTTGAAACATAGAGAATTCGCCTGAATCCAAGCTATTTCTCACAGATTTAGCACTTATGAGCAGCAATAGATGAAACAAGGTAGAAGGCGTAGTAATATAAATTTGATAAACATATAAAAGTGATGGTTAGTGTTCACTTCTGTTTAAATACAAAAAAAGCAAATGTCATGTTGCTATCATGTATTTTACAGAATTAAAGCCTTCATATTTCTATCTAAGGCGAGGTATGAATCAAGGGGTAAATCCTTAGAGTATATAGAGTGGTATCTATCCAAGGCAGTATAGTCAGTAAGTGATGATTTTTACCGGACTCGGCGGACCTGGGAGTGGCTAAAACTAAGGCTATGGTATTTATAAGGTATTTATACATCCATTCATATCACATATCGACATAATGTTTTTGTTTATTCGTAAAACCACTTTTTCACAGTATTGTTGTCAACGAAAATATAGCATATAGCCTAAAAAACCGTTTAGTTGTGTTAAGTTTAGTGGCATAATAAAAAATGTGGGCGGAGTCCCGCGGTGACATAGGAGCCCAAGATCATCGTGACAGTACATAGAAGCGGTTTATTATATTTGTTGTATCTTTCTCTCTCATGGTGTACAACGTAAAAACCCGGAGAAAGTGATTTATCGCAAGTTTGTATAGGTTGGGTAAAAATAATTAGCTCTAAATAATAAATTAAAATAATAATACCGGTATCGTAAAAATACCGGTAGAACAAGTACAGCATTACAACTTCACGTCTGTACTTCACAGACTATAATCAGGTTGTTAAGGGAATGGAAATCTATCAAACAAACCGTCCGTTTCTGCACAAAATCGTTTTTTTCTAGATTTGCCGATAAATAAAAAAAGTTTAATTTTTTTAGTAAAGTAATTGAACTTACCATCCCGTCATCCATATTTTTGATGATACACGGCAGCAACGCGTTGGAACCCGTCTGCGAAGTCACAGCGGTGTTGTTGTCCGTGGCGAAGAACATGCCGGCCTGGGGAGGTGTGAGTTCGCCCCCCGGTGGAGCGAACGTCGCAGTGAGGTGGTTTGTGTCGTCGACGTGGTTGGGTGGCCGAGCGGGCTTCTTGGTTAGGATAGAGCCCTGCAACGCAGAGGCGAGCTGCATGGAAGGGAGGCCTGCAACGAAAAAAAAGTTTTAATTTTTAAACAAATTAATACTATTCGTATTCGTAAAAAGCATTTACTTTGTGGATTGCCATATTTATAAATAAAACACATAAACTTTGTTTATAACCACTTTATTATTTAATATCTGTCTACCGGTTTCAGAAATTTTCATCCTCAGGACAATATTAAAATTTAAATATTGTCCTGACGATGAAAGGGTACTCGAAACCGGTAATAAAGTGGTTATAAAAAAGTTAAATACTATTCATTTAATCGTTAATTTATGAATTCAAAACTATTCGAGCCATAAAGATATTAACTGTTGGAGTATTATTTGTTCGCTGAAAGTAAACACTGAAAACCATATACTCATTGTCATGAAATATTCATTTTCTTTTTGTTACTTGCTATATTTTCATTTTTATAATCGTTTACTTTATAATACCTGAATACTAATGTTTTAAGTGCCAACATATTAACTGTCCTCAATCATATTTTCCTTTTCTTTTTGATTTGACAAATGTGTTTAAATGAATTCATATGTTTCATCTAAATTTTTATACCCTTAGCTCCTGGTAAATTGTTTTTTAATCTGTTGATGTACACATACACTGTTATACCCATATCTGAATCTTTTTCTCTCGTGATTTATGATAACGATCATTATTTTAGATAGTTTCAATATGTAGCGTATTATTTTCTCCTTGTTAGTTAATCTTACTAGCATGATTAATTTAGCATAAAGCGCACTTGAGGTGAAATATCACAAAACTGCGCTATATAAGTTCACTGTTATTATTATTATTATTGCAAACCTTACTCAAACCATTCAATTTTTTTATTAACGATGATTAATATTACCAGCGGAAACTTTACTGTTTAATGCAAAAAAAGTAATCATTATATTTATCAAAATTTGTATACAATTGTGTGTTTTCCTAAAAAAAAATAAAAATACCATTTTCTCAAATCTTCTACTGCCAGAAACCTTCGTTCCTAACTGGTCCCAACAGTTTGACTGTGGCATCCCTAATTTGAGTATATTTCGAGGCTGAAAAAAGTGGGTAGGGTAAGGAGATTAGGAAGAGGAAGAGAAAGGTTGGAAATAACCTGGCTATTCAAATCTTGTTATCAAACACGGCTTCAGTCATTTTAAGCAACGTTTTAATTCTGAATGGTGGCCTTTCACTAGGACGATACTTAGAGTGTATAATACTCTGGAACGTGCCGCAAATAAACTTTATATTAATTAAATGTGTAATGACTCAAATCCATTCAAATAATATTTATTTTCGCACGCCGGCTCCGAATCCGTGACCTCTGGATTAACCTTAATCACTTGACCATATAGCACGGAGGCCGTTGGAATTATAAGTAAGAACTTACTTACGTTGTAAAGCTCCCAACTGTCTGAAATCGTTTCCTCTCACTCTACGAGTATATAATACATTAGACAAAGACGTTATCGTAATACATTTCTTTTGAATTATTTAAAAGGATTATTTTCTTTATCTTTTACTTACCTTTTAGTAATTGTAATTGAATATTATCTCTCGGATTTCTTTTGGAAAACTTTTGAATTTTTTTCGATGTGGGAATTAATTATTCTATTTATTAATTAATTAAATCGGTTGTAAAAATACACCCTTTAAGAAAGTTACAGTTCGTGATTTTTTTTGAGGTTACATAGATATTTTATATTAAAGAAACTAGATAAGTATCATCAATTGATATATTGAATCTGGAAATCTTTACGGTGGTTCGTTGTACAAAATACAATTTATTCAGGAAAGAACATACAAAACTAAACTTTTATTCGTTCAGAGAAAATTCTACGGAATGTCAAGTTTATGTATTTTTTAACATTAAACCAAAGATAATTTAATTCATTTAAGATGTTTTTTAGTTTGTGTAATAAAGGCTGACCAATTTATTCAACTAAGCAAATTCAATCATGATTATATGTCTTATACTAAGTGGGGACGTTAACATTTCGTTGAATGTCTTTCCGCATGCATGTTTAAATTAGTTGATGAAGCATTAAATCCTTTTCTCATTATTATGAAATCTTAAAATTTGCCGTTAGCGTTTTAAATTTTTATTTATCTCCAACAATATATATTTTTTATATTCATTATTTTCTTTAACATAGTAGCCGACCAGTTAGAAGATGAGTTGAAAAATGCGTCGGGTTTCCACTCAGGCAGTGTGGGTTCAATTCCTCCGTTATCTTGGTTCTTTATCATTGCACAAGCAACACTTTCCGCTTTTAATGATGGCAGTAAGAGTTTTTTCAAATATTGTCAATTTATTTACTATATAGTTTATTTTATCTTTCTTAAATATATAAATACAACAATATTTATAATATTTGAATAATTTGTACAGGGCCGTTTATTTGAAAAATCCCCACAAGGGCGGGCGCTGTACAAATCTTAATTCCTACGCTCCATCTTATTACTAACAAGATAAAATCTATGGCATATTGATTAGTATTTGTATTACGACAAGAGAAAATTTAAAAAAAAAACATGCTTGGCCATATTAAAAAGCTTCAACTTGCATCACCCAAAGGTTGGTATATTCCCTTGTATTGAATGTTTGGTTGTATTACGACTTCTCTAATTGGCACAGAATCCAATTAATCGAATATTAACGAAGGCGATAGGTACTAAACTGTGTTAGTTGTAGATTTTGATAGATTTTGCGGGAGTTCTGGTTATTATTACCAAGAGATATTTCAATGTTCAACGGATTTCAATGGTTATTTGTGGTTCAAATTGAGTTTCCCTTCTGCCTCGGAGGGAAAAGGCAAACAAGTGGATTTAAATTATAGGCATCGGATTTGAATAGATAAATACTTGCTGAATAGAAACAACCCATAAACGAACTAAATGTACACTAGATAGATAATACGCAATATACCTATCTTGTGATTTATTTAATTAAATTACAACCAAAATTTTGAATGAACATCCCGCTCATATAATATTACGTTGCTGGCATTTACCATCAGAGTTAAGATATGTAAAACTTATAAAACCGTTTGTTAAGAAGTTTTAGAAATTCTTTGACATGTTTACACGCCTCATTCAATTTAATCTACCTGTAAATTTGATGTTTCACAGAACAAGATTTTATTAAATTGTTTTTTTGTAGATTTCCAATACTAAGAATTGATATTTCGAATTTCAGAAAATATGCCAATTTCATCAAATGAAAATTTGTTGTTTTCGGAAAACGTGGTTTTATTTGTTCAAACATTAATTTTTATTGCTTATCATTTACCTCAAGGTTAATCATAAGATAATGTATATTTCAGAATGGATGTTTATTATATCATCCCAATTTTTATTTAACTCAATTACCAAAAACGTCATTTTATTATAAACATATTTAATGAATAACCATCAGACCAGTTAGAAGCCGACTAGACAAATGCGTCCGGCTCCCACTTAGATTTCATGGGTTCGATTTTTTCGCTGGCTAAGTCCTCCATCATTGAATAAGCAAGCTTTATATATTTTTATTTTTACATATTTTTGACAGCTATTTAGTTTAAAGATAATGTGCGTAATAAAGGTCGGTGTTGTTTCCGAAAATGCATCAACCCTTATGTGACTGAAGAAAATTAAACCTTTTTAAAATCGATATGAAAGTTTCTTTTACAGTATATCATTTGCTGAAGTTTGCTGGACCACTTTTATGACGTAATATATTTCGACTCAGTTCAACACTTGTGGAAGTAAATAGGAATTTCACCCAGTACCATCTTTTTCTAGGGTTTTTAATTAAGCAAGTTAATAAAAATAGTATTAATTAAAGTGATGTACTTTGAACACAACATTTGATCAAATTTATGATTTAAAATAAATCATAAATACGGAAAAAACAAAAAAATCATAAAAAATACAAGCTTAAAAAAATCACATAAAACAAATGAGGGTACCCTTTCAATCATCAGAAGTAGTAATTTTTTTGTTTTGTTATATGAATACCGCACAAGAGTCTCAACTGCTCCCAACCGTCTAGAGCCAGTGAGACTATGACATCCCCAAATAGGGTATGTTGTGACGCTGAAGGTAGTGAGGAGGGAAAAGAGACTAGGAAGAGGAAGGTTGGGAAGTACCTGGCTTTTCAGATCTGATCACAAAACACGGTTAAAGCCATTTCAAGCAACGTTTCGATTCTGAATGGTGGTCTTTCACCAGGGCGATACTTAAAGTATCTACAACTGCTGCAAATATACTAGTTATTATTTTTATAAGAATTAAATGTGTTACGGCACATATTAATTAAATAAAAGTTATTGCCGCCCGCCGGGTTTGAACCCGCAACCTTTGGATTCGTAGTTGAGCGTCTTACCACTCGACCATGGAAGCAGTCAAATTATACTTATTTGTTTTCCGCTAGCATACCACCCTCCACATATCCAACGGTTATGTTCAATTGTTCATTTTCACTATTGTGGAAAATTCTGGAAGTTTCATCCGGTTAGACTTACTGGAACATTAAAAAAATCTATGTTGAAAACCGAAGAGGTTACCTGGGTACCCTTTCAGTCACATAAAGGTTAAAACCTGAATGTACATTGTAACATACATATTTATGTTTCTATGTTCTGTATTAATTCTACAGACTAAACCCCCACAGACAAATTAATTCCTTATGTATTGTTCGTTAATGTTTGTATTTTATAAAACACAGCGTATCTCATTTCACATTCGAAAAGGCTTATCATCTACGTTACTGAACAAACACGTAATTATTCTACGTGATATACAGCCAAATCTTCCCACAGGGAAATGCAACTGAAACAATTATTATCTTTTCATGGCACATTTATTCTATCTCCAGCAAGTTATTGTATAAATTTGCGGGTGGTATGACATGAATGAAAATTGAAAGATTCACAAACATTACACCCAATTTACACAATTCTGCTATAAGGAGAACACTTTTTGATAACCTTTTATAAGTTTTTCAACTCGGTTTTGAGAACAAAACAATTCCCGCGTAAACTAAAACGTAAAAAAAACTCGGTAAATAATAATTGTTGGCTAACAAATCGAACATAAAAATCAGCATGCTGTTTGTGCTGACAGGAAATTGAATTTGCCATCCACAGACTAAAAAAATAAAGTTTTAAAAATTACCCTAAAATTGTCGCAATATCTAATTATCCTTAAGATAATTGTCTGTTTTTTTCGTTTGTTTTAGAGTAAGCACCGCATAAGAGTTCCAACTGCTCTGAACCGTCTAGAGCCAGTGAGACTATGGCATCCCCATTAAGGGTATGTTATGAAATTTAATGTAGTAGGAATGGAAAAGAGATAAGTAAGAAGAAGGTAAGGAAATACTTGGCTATTCAGATCTGGTCACCGAACACGGCTACTGCTATTTCAAGCAACGTTTCGATTATGAAAGTTGGTCTTTCACCAGGGTGATATTTAGAGTATCTACCACTCTGGAATTTCCCCCTAATATACTTTATATTATTTAAGATTATTCAAATGTTTTATGATACATATTTATTTAATATAAATTATTATGCGCACGCCGGGTTTGAGCCCGCGACCTCTGGATTCATAGTCGAGCGTCTTACCACTCGAACAGGGAGGCCGTCGAAATTGTAATAATAAATTTAAGATCTTGCACGGTCTTCAAATTAAAGTGATGAAGCTTAAAAAATGCTATCCTCGGTGTTAAAATATTTTACGTACAATTAATATAAAGGACGTTTTTAAAACAGTCCTGATTATCATTTCGAGTAGGCAGCAAACAATTTCCACATCAAGTAATCACAGACCGGAGCTTAAAGCTTAATCGCCGCTCTGCTTTACGAGTTTTAATGGAAAATTATGCAATGTTTTAACTACGCATCACCGTTTTATTAAATTAATGAAGGTAAGTAGACACTCCAGCCTTAAAATGGAAATTTAAAAAAAAAATTAACATGTTTTTACCAAGGGATTTTTTTACGCGAAATAACTAAATTGAGGATGCTGGGCAAGCATTTAATAATGGAGTTCTGACACAAACACTTATATATGGCAGTGAGCCAATGGCATAACTCAAGGCAGTAGTAATGAGATCGCTGAGTCTTATATGCGACAAGTCCATGAATTAATGTTTAATGTTTACATTAGAATGAAATATATTAACACTCTCAGACAGAAGGCTTGTTTTCGATTGTTTTTTATTTATTTTTTAAATTGTCAGTAGTGTTATAGACAGCCTTGATTTGCGTAACTTATTTACCTTCCATAAACCTAACAAAACTTCTCGATCCCAAATTCTTAGTGCAATACGGAAATATAGGACTGAGTCATTTAAATACTTGCTCGTACCTAGATTGCACGCAGTGGGTAATTTCTTCGCAAGAATAGCAGTTATATTCAATCCTGTTACAAGAAAGCGGTAATAGCATACGTTTTACAAAAATACTAATGTTAATTCATTTCACTGTAATATCTCTAGTCACTTATTAAAGTTTTTGTGAACTAATCAATAGCTCAATGTTATTTCTGTGTCAACATTATTTTATATTATCTATACACAGTTGTGTAAAAGCCGATAAAGGCGTATTTAATAAAAAATAAATATAATTTGCCATAAACTCAGAAACAATGAATTGCTGTTCCTCAATCATCACTCTACTTATTACGGGTATCATTGTCCACTGTCCAGAATGTCGAGACTTCTTAACTCGAGCTATGGTCTTGAAATTTTTGGTAGTTGTCTAAATCTTTTTTGTCATTCTTAACCACTCTACCAAAACTTTGACTTGACCTTGGCTTTGACATGAATATTTTTTCTTATGTTTATTTTGTCCTATTTTTGTCACTGCTCCATTTAATATTATGTATGTGCTATTCTTTCTCTGTTACTCTTTTTTTTCCCATTTCATATTATGTTTTTTTTGTTAATTGAACTTAAGTCTGTTAGTTTATAAATAAATATATAAATACTACAAAAATTCTGGAGTCGGGTTATAAAAAGTTGCGAATTTCTACTATCCTCTCTATCGCTGTGGTATTTTTGTTCAATTATTTAGTTCAATCAAGTTAATTTAAGAAAATCATTTTAAGTTTAAATAAAGATTTATTTTATTTTAAAGATGCACATATTCACGAATGTAAAAGTTTCTTTATACAAGAAAGTGGGGTTGGTTTGAAGAAAATGAGAGAAACATATTTTTATAGTTCATGCCAAACAAGTAAGAAACTATAATTTTAACCGTAGAATATTACGAGGGTCAAACTACAGTGTTATTTAACACTTAGTGTGGTGCGTGTTTGATGAAACAATCAAGTTAACACCTACACGATCAATACTGTAATTAAAAACATATCAAATTACCAACTACAAAAAAATATGTAAGATTTTTTTTAAAATACTAACTATTCTATAAATAATCGAGATACGGGTTTGACTAACTTTCTCCCAAGGGAATTTCATTTGACAGTTTATCGATGTAAGTTGAATATTATTTGATTTTCGTGTAAAACTGTGTCTCTAAAATATCTGTTCAATTGGATATTGAAATTATAAATAGAGTGATGAGAAAAAATACTTCGACGAAATTTGGATTCATGGGTGAAATAAAATGATATTTAGTTTGAATTTAATAACACCTTAGCTATTTTTTAAACATATTGTTAACCTTTATTTATAAACATGTTAAATAGTGACACAATAGAAGGGGAATTTAAACGTCAGTACTAATATTACATAAACGGCCACGGTGTAAAAAATACAGATTTGTTCTGACTTCGAACAAGGAAAAAATCAAGCACCCGCAAATCCTTTTTGTACAGGCTATGCATTTTCCATCAAAATCCCTTCACAAATAAACCAATTAACTAATCATCACGTCGTTTATCTGCAAAAATAGGTAGTGAGGATGGACCACTATACAACTTTGTCTTGGTAAACACTCCTTGTTTCATTCATTTTCATATATCGTATCATGCACACTTATTCTTCTGTTATTCTAACTCTTCACATAGCCTGACTCAAGCATTTGATTCGTTTGATCGTGCCACGTCTTTCTAGGGGGTCATAATATTCTTTTCACGCTCCTTTCTTCGTTCACCTGATCTACATGCCCAAACCATCTAAGGCTCCCTTTCTCGATCCTATTGATTACGCTTAGATCCGTCTTGTATTCTTTACGGATATCCACATTTTTTACTCGGTCGCAACACAAAAAACAAAAATAATAATTTACCGAATTTATACTAACATAACGACCTGTCAATGTGCACTAGGAAAAAAACATATTATTTTGTTTTTTTTAATAAAAGTAACTTAGTTTTAACACCACTTTATTAGATACATAAACCGACCGGTTTCGGCTCTACCTGAACCTTCTTCAGGGCTGAACAAATATGTATTGACAATACTTTTCAGCGCCCTTGAGGTGATTTTTCACAAAAACGGCGCTATACAAATCGTCCAAATATTAATACATTATTTGTTCAGCCCTGAAGAAGGTTCAGGTAGAGCCGAAACCGGTTGGTTTATGTATCCAATAAAGTGGTGTTAAAACTAAGTTACTTTTATTTAAAATTTAATTATGTCTTTCCACAATGTCTTCATGTCAAAGTTTTATATTATTTTTGTGTATTAGAACACACCATAGTGTAATATTCCTCATGAATGATTATCAAATATTAAATTGTATTTGAATCGGAATCATTTTACATGGACATTTTTCTTTTTAACTATTTTTTTTTTCGCACAGTAAGTGTATAAAGAAGGATATAAAAACAGTATGATCACTTTATTTCGATTTTTCATTAAATTTGGTTATGACAAAGATACGGGTATAATATTTATTTACGGCCTTTATGGTTGAGTGGTAAGACGCTTGACCACGAATCCATAGGTCGCAGGTTTAGGCCGGGCGTGCACAAATACCTTTTATTTAAATAATATGTGTTAAGACACATTTTAATTGACATAAAATAATGTTAGGTATATTTGCGGCACGTTCCAGAGTGGTAAATACTCATGTTATTGCTCTGGTAAAAGACCATTATTCAGAATCGAAACCTTGTTTGAGATGGCTTTAGCCGTGTTTGGTGACCAGATGTGATTAGCCAGGTACTTTCCAACCTTCCCCTTCCCCATCACCTTCTCCTCCCTACTATCTTCAGATTCATAAAATACCCCGTTTGAGAATACCAAAGTCCCACTGGCTCCAGATGGTTGGAAGCAGTTGGAACTCTTTTTGCAGTATAACTATAATAAAATATTCATTTAAATATATTTTTAAGATAACTTTTTTATGTTATTTTTTTTATTAAATACACATCTGCGTTAAAAACATAATAGCCCTAAATCATTTCAGTAGCAACTATAGTTCTTGATGAAGCGTGGTTCGCATAAAACACCCCCCCCCCCTTCCGTCCACGGATGGTCGTTCCGGCCACATTTCGTTCTGGGATTAATTAGATGAAAACCCAGCTTCCAAAAACGGTCCTTAAAATGGTCGTACATTTTGCATTTTAATTTCAAAATTAGCCTTCCTCGGTTTGGGGTCGAAACCTTTGCTAAGGGTGCAGGAATATTAAATATAACGGTAGCAGTTATGAGAAAAGGTTATTTTGCTAGGGCCCTCGAGGGCGATCTTAGTCAAGAAGGCTCTAAAATACTGAATGTGGCTCTGTATAATAATGTGATATATTTTTAATTTTGAACTTTCTTTATGTTTTTCGAATGCTAATTTTAAGGATCTACTGAATTCTATTCACTGTTTCATAGGTTTTTTTTTTAATTTGATGAAAATATTTAATTATTATGTCAAAAATTCCTGCTTTACTTATGACTATATTTTTGTAATGTACACCATTGTTCACACTTATACCGCTACTTGAAAATCTAATTATTTAATAATCACAACAAATAACGACACCCAGCTCATAAAAAATTAACGAATCTTTAAATAAAACGTAATATTTATGTACAACAAGTTTCCGTATCGTTTGAAAAATATTATTCGTTGCCTAAAGTTATGCCAAAAACGTGAAATGGCTTTTTTCACTGATTTAAAAAATATATTTTAGTGTTTTGTTGTGTTGAGGATTTTTCTGTGATATAATTATTATATCTTTAAATGTTTATGTTGATTTTGTTTGAGAAAATACTTCAGTTTTTATTATTGTAAAGTGTTTCGCTCTTGTACTCGGTTAGTGGCCGATTAGTGATTTAAAGTGTCATCGGGTTCCCATGCGTCGCTAGAACAACCAACCCTTTACGTCTTAGTCCTCAATAGTAATCGAATAATAGAATAATCATAGTAATCGCACAAGCAACATATGTCTGTGTTTTAAGCGTAAAAGATATTGGAGGCATTAGAATATTGTCAAGCTATGCCACAAAAAATACATAAAAACATTTCATTCCGCATAACCTTCATCTGAATTCATACATAAAGCCACCTACTCGTGTTTGTGCCTAAACAGGATATAAACTAATTACGTCATATCTTACTCCGACAGCCTGAACTAATCGTCTTTCCTGACAATGATTTATGTAATAACAACAAACGGCCACTCTAATATACATGATAATATTATTATAATATTAGATCATATTCGTGTGAAGTGTGTCTGTCTGTTGGTTTGTTACCTTGCCCGGCGCCACTGACGGCGAACAGGAGAAGCACCGCCGGCCAGAGTCCGACGCCGCTTCCGGGCATCGCGGCGCTGCCTTCTCGCTTCCGGCGCTCTGGTGCCATCTCACGGCGGAACTGGAAACTCACTCAGTTGCCGTTGAAACCATTGTTGCTGTGTTGTTTTCACTGTTTGTCACTTCTCTCATTCGCCATCGTCGTAAATCTCTCCGGAAAATGTAACACTAATTGCTTATTTAATTTATTCAAAAACGATCGAGTTGTTATTATTAAGAACACTGTTTTTTTATCTTTGTATTTTATCACTTAGTAATCTTTCCACAGATTTTTTTTCACTTCATATTTTAGTGTGCTGAAAAAAAATTGTATTATTTTACATGAAAATGCTGTAAAAACGACATTCGAAAAGAAGTCTTATAAGTTATAATCATTACTTACAACAAAAGATTTTTTTTAAACTCTTTAAAAATTTGAAAAATTTTAAAGCAATTTCAGAAGTTGAAATTTTTGCGTAATATTGCCAGCTTGCGGATTTCGATCAGTTTTTACTGGTTGCTACAAGATTATTTCACAGTGTCTACAATTTCACTGTTGCAAAATATATTTTCTTAAGCTTTAACAACCTTCAACCACCTACGCCGAAAAATATTCTACTTCATTTGACTTTGTGTCAGGAGGAAGTGAGTTAAAGTCCTGCAATATGGGCATTTTCATGACCTCATTTTTCATGCACTAAATAAAAAAAAACTAAAAAAATTGCGATTACGATTATCGAAAACAATAGACCTTGGGATGATTTAAATATCAATGGATTGAATTTAGATACCCAATATTTTGTAGTATTCAATTGGCTTTGTTTACTTGCTATTTGGTAAAAAATAGAAAAAAAAAACACTATCAATTATGTATTTTATAGGCTATTTTGAATTTTTCGCAAGTCATAAAATGTATCTAAAACTGTTTGAAACAAACGAAATTTATTTTTCTTTCTACCAACCATGGCTCTATAAACCACACATCCAACTTCTTCGGCTTGTATCAAAAAAGGTTTCTTTTTTAGTGTGAAATCAGTTGTATTGAAAGAAAAGGTTAAACTGGGACTAAGGCAGATTTTTTAAATATTTTTGTATTATTTGTGATCTATTTTGGCAATTTGCAATGACGCTTTGTTATAAATGAAGTTGAGACACCTAAACACAGACATAAATATTACCAGTTTTGAGAGGAACGTTATGAATTAAATCTAACCTAACTTTTGTAAATGTTATTTGTATTGAAATTTGATAAAACGTAGGCGCACGCTCAAAAGTAAATATTTGAATAAATTCACGAATTTTGTAGAATTTTGAATATGAGATTATTTTATTTTACATAAAAACATTTATATTTTAAATGGAAAGATGCTTTATTCATTTCAATTTGAAGATTTAAGGATGGTTTTTTTAATGTGGTATAATATTTTAATAAAGTGCTTTTCTTTATCAAGAACGTTCATAACTTAAACTCCAGGCATATTGGTAGTTAATATATAAAAAATACTTACATTTTCCACTTTAATTTAAAAAATTGTAAAGTAGGTACATTAAGCAGACTTAACACAGATTACGATAAAACACGTTTGTTATATTTTTGATGCTTTGGTACTTTTAGACATGAATAGTAGAGATATCAGGAATATGATGAACATTTTTTTGTCTACGTAGTAACAGTCAATTGAACCGTAGCATTGACTGTATTATACAAAATCCTTCAAAGAGGCAGAGCGAGGGTAGCGAAAAGGCGGACTCATACATTTCCTGCTGCCCACAGCGGTTAAGTGGTTACTGGTAATGTCCTTCTTCCCTTTTCCACTACCTTCTTCAGTTAACCCCGCCTTCTTTACTACGCGTAAATATTCACTTTTTTAATTGTTCAAATAAGCCATAAGTTAACAATTTAAAAAAATATATATATTAATTTAAATTCCTAATTTTCGTTAGATACATCGTTACTTCAAAACTAAATAACTAGTCACTATTCATAAAAAATACGCTATAAGCTGAAAAAAATTGCATTCATCTAAAAGTTTGATGATTCCAAAGTTCACTGTTCAATGCTTTTTTATTGCTTCAAAAATAATCTTTATATTTTTTTAGTGAATATAATTTTGACCTTCCAAATAAAAGTTTACTGCTTGATGGTGATTTTTATCGTAAGAAGCTAATCATTTTGTGGTTTGACATTATATGAAAATAAAATAACACTGACGAAGAAAAAAAAAATACTGAGCCTTGATGAAGCTTGACCTAAGCGAAACCGGTTGGCAATCAGCATGATTAACTATTGGTTTAATTTAAGTGTTCTTTAATTTAAATACGGTGAAATTTTATGTAAAAGCCAATAATAATTTAAAAAGCAGTCATTGTGCATTTCTTTCTATCAATAAAACATTTGATATGAAATTTTATAATATACGTACACGACGACTTCAATATAATCTAACCATCCTAATTGAGTTTCATTAGCGAATATCACACTAAGGAATAAATTCTGCTGGATTATGTTAATTTATTAACTGTGTATATTATCACCTTAACTTCCGGCTTAAGCATAAAGTCAGGTTGCTTGATCTATTGGGTAGGGCGACTGACTTCCGAAATAGATAACTTTGCCTTGATTGTCCGAGAAACCTTTGTTTCCCTGTCACTACCGACTGCATAGTGAAGATCGACACAGTCATACTGACCACAGGAAAATATATCTATCAACTTCTATTTGAAGGTTACAAAGGAAACTATATATTTTTAACTATCTAACTAACTAACCAACACACGGTTTTACCGTAGGGGTAGGTAGAGAAGACGGAGCGTCATACAACTTTTTACTTTCTTGGCACACACTCCTTCATTCACATTTATGCATTGTCTCATACATACTTTTCTGTTATTCTGACACTTATCATAGCCTGACTCAAGCACTTGATTAACTCGATCGTGTCGTGTCTTCGTCGGGCATCCCCGACTTTTTCTTCCATTCACTTTTGCGTCATTTATGCTTCTCTACTCCTTTTTTCGTTTATCTGTTCTACATGCTCGAACCATCTAAGCGTATTTTTCTTTATCCTATTTATTACGCTTACATCAGCCTTAGATTATTTCCTTCTTTTTTTTTACATGAATACCGCACATGAGTCTCAACTGCTCCCAACCGTGAGACTATGGCATCCCCAAAAGGGATATGTTGTGAGGCTGAAGGTAGTGGGGAGACGAAGGAGATGAGGAAGGGGAATATTGGGAAATACCTGGCTATTCAGATCTGGTCACCAAACACGGCCAAAGCTATTTCAAGCAACATTTCAATTCTGAATGATATTCTTTCACCAGGGCGATACTTAGAGTATCTACCAATCTGGAACGTGCCGCAAATATTCTGTATTTTATATCAATTAAATGTGTTATGACACATATTAATTAAATAAAATTTATTTGCGCGCGCCGGGTTCGAACTCGCGACCTCTGGATTCGTAGTCGAGCGTCTTACCACTCAACCATGCAGGCCGTCAAAACACACCCACACATTCTTAATAATAATAATAATACTTTCATAATTTAAATAGCGTATTTTTTGTGAAATACTAAATACTACTTACCTAAATCTAAATACTTAAAGCTAAAATTAAAATTATGTTTTTGATATTTACATATTTGTAAATTACATTTATCTCGGGCTATGAAATTTTTTGGAATATTTTTTTAGCGATCGAGGATTAAGGATCGCGGATATACGTACATGGTTTTACCGCACATTCGCCTAAGTGATATAATTTCTAGAGCCTTCAGTCTATTTTTATCCTTGCTCTGCCAGTTACATGCTTCACTGCCCTATATCAGGGTTGGTATAAGCACTCCATTGTGGTTGACTGCTAACATCGTCATATTTTTATTTGCGCCAACAGCGTTCAGTCCTCTATTAATGTAGCGTCCTGCATTCATCCTTTGTTCAATATCCTTATAAGCCTTTCCATTTCTCAATTCATCATTTCCAACTATATTGCACGCTGTTTTCGTACTCTCTTAAACACCATGATGTTATACTTACTTACATTTATCATTAACTCATTTTGCATACAGATTCATAATTCAGTTTTTCCTGATGCCAGTACTACCTCTAGGAATATACCTAATGTTTTAAATGGTGACGGTGTTGCATTGGAGAAAATGCAAGTTCTCCAGAAGAAAATATTGCTTATTTTATGGCTTGAAAATAATAATATAGTAAAAAACAAATCAATTTTTGTTAAATCACAAATCACGTACTACGTGAGTTCATATTAGGAAGCTTGTAACGTGACTAAGGTAGTAAAAATGTTTAAAGTTTTGTTCTCGTAAAACACGTTTTACTAGAACGTATATTTATTATGAGGTGTAAAACCACACAATAATAATAAAAAAAACATTGTGCTTAAAAGGATTTTACAAAACGGATTTAAAAAAAAAATAATTGTCAAAAAATTATAGGAATAAATGATTGCGTCAAATTTTATTTTATACTATCAAACAGAAAATTTAAAAATAGGTGTGTTGAAAAATGTATCATTGCTTTGGGAAGTTAAATTATAAAATGAAACACAATAACGTTGTGTGTATCAATGTTGAATAAACGCAATAAACCGTGCTATTGAAATAACCCTAGAGAACGCAGAAAATCGAACAATGATTTTGGACATTGACAAAATAAGGCGGTTGGTTTGAAATTTTATCTAATCGTATTTGAGCATAAATCAATGTGATGAATTCTAAATATGAAGGTTTAAAAAATATAAACACATTGGTATCTATGCAAAAAAAATCAAGTAAATTAAGTACAGTTTTAAAGATATAGCTCTTGAAAGACTGAATAGCCCAGAGCAATTGGGACTATGCTATCTCAATATGGGGGTATGATGTAAGACTCAACGATGTGTAGAGATTTAACGGCTGATAAAAAAATAGTGGAATAAATATAAAAAATGGTCTTATTAAATCATTGAAACGGAGTTCTACCACAAAATGACAGTTTTTAAATTAGATATGATGTTAATAGTGTTAAAAAATGGAGAATCGAATATTTGGAAGTGTATAATCCAGTAGTATTTTACTATTGAGCACGTTTTCAGTAGACGCATTAAGATAAACTGTTTCGACTTTGTAAATTCTTTTAAAAAAGAAAGCCCATTATTAAACTAGCTCTCATGCCCTAAAATCTAACAATAAAAAACTTTAATAATTTAAGTAAATACCAACATCGTTCTGCCGAAATCATGTCTTCTGAGTGTAAAACTCTATCTTTCACTGACCTAGAAGTAAAAGTCTAGGACGTTTCTGTGCAATTTCTATGTACATAATAACGGTTAGTAGCTGAGATGACAAACGTATCGGATTCATACCAGGGCGTCGTGAGTTCAATTCCTCTGCTAGCTGAGGAATTGAACCTTCCGCTTATTATGATGGCAATAGGAGCCTTTTTTATATTTTCAAGTTATTCGCAGCAATCGTAACCCGGGAATATTTGTCTACTAACCGGTATTATGTACATTATCTATATACATAATACCGGTTAGTGGCTGAGTGGACAAACGCATCGGATTCAATCACGGACGTCGTGAGTTCAATTTCTCTGCTTGCTGAGGAATTGAAGCTTTCACTTATTATTTATTTATTTAATTAATTATATACGCCCTCATGGGCTTTTACATGACATATGATATAAAACATAAAGTAATAGTGACATAAAAAATAACAATGATTAGCACCCAAAAACATAATTAAGTTGATAGAAATATTATAATGCAAGTTAACACTAGTGTTTTTGAAAGAGGTATGCTATTATAGCCTTCTTGTAACTAGATTTCAGCGATAGAATTACTCACTGCATGCAATCTAGGTACAAGCGAGTATTTAAATGACTCAGTCCTGATATTATTGTTACATTTAAAAAGAATTTTGGATCGTGATGGCAGTAGGAGTTTTTTTTTAATATTTTCAGGTTATTCGTAACAATCGTAACCCGGGAATATTTGTTTTTCTTTAAAAAAAAAAAAGAATATTTTTATGCCATTGATTATTTTTTGTAAGTAATAAGGTAAAGTCTAGGAATTAAAATTTGTACAACGTTTCCTTGAGGTGATTTTTCACAAAAACGAATGCTGTAAAAGTTATTCATATATTATTATGATTACCAAGCATACAATTCATTCTCTGTTACACTTGAATTACCAACACACTACGCATATGAACGAATCTCAAAATAAAGAACGCCCTCATAAATATACGAATGCATAAGGTTAATCACCGCTCCATGATATGGGAGTGTGTGTAGGCAGCGCGCAAAATAATAATAAGGCTTCGTGGGCGATGGTAATGCGCCAGTCATTTGGCAAGGACTGTGACCGGGGACTAGTGACTTCATTACGGACCCTGCTGCGGTCGGTAACCGGTCACTGGACAATAAGTGGAGCGAAAAATATATGAAGGTCTGTTGCTTTAGTTAATTTTATCACTTTTACGTTTTTAATTTTTTTCTAAATTAATATCAAGTCATTCCCATAAAAACCGTACAGAGAGAAACAATCTGTTATTCAAATGATTTTTAATAAAATAAAAATAAAATAACTTTATTCCACTTTTTTTTTAATTTGAGATCTGACCGGTTTCAACTTGTGACGGGCATCTTCAAACTGGTACAATTTTAAGTAAGTCTATGGCATATATACTATTAGGTCCGAAATGGACGCTTATTGAGTCTATCTCATAGTTGATATCTATGACTGACAGGTGGTTTTACAAAAACATTCAAAAATACATTTAAATTGTACCAGTCTAAAGATGCCCATCATAAGGTGAAACCGGTCAGGTCTTAAATAAAATAATAAGGGAATTAAGTAAAAAAATTGGTATTTTTAAAAATCGTTATAATGGAATTTCACCACGAATTGGCAGTTAAAAAAAAAAAATAATAATGTGTTATTTGACAAATAATTTAAATAAAAAAGTACACTTGCGGTACGTTCCAGAAATCAGTTCACTAGTGGGTTGATCTTGAGATATGTAATAAATTACGTCCGGCTTATTGTTTACTTACGTTGCCGGAAAACTTTTATTGTACCCTTTTATGTATCGAATAAATCAATAAGAAAAAAGCAACATTCGGCTGATGTCACAAAGTTGTTGATCAACTCATAGTTTGTGCGAAGACTTGATTAAAATGTAATGAGATGATGGATACTCTCAATCTTGCCCTTTTTATATGAGTACTGCACAAGAGTTTCAGCTGCTCCCAACCGTCTAGAGCCACTGAGACTATGGCATCCCCAAACAGGGTATGTTGTGAGACTGAAGGTAGTGAAGAGGGGAAGGAGATGGGGAAGAGGACGGTTAGAAAGTATCTGGCTATTCAGATCTGGTCACCAAACACGGCCAAAGTCATTTCAAATTCGTTTCGATTCTGAATGGTGGTCTTTCACCAGGGCGAAATTTAAAGTATCTACCATTCTGGAACGTGCCGCAAATATGTTTTTTTTTTGTTTTATATGAATTAAATGTGTGATGACAAATTTTAATAAAATAAAAGTTATTGGCGCACGCCGGGTTTGATCCCGCGACCTTTGGATTCGTAGTCGAGCGTCTCACCATTTGACCATGGAGGCCGTCAACTGGTAAAATACCACTATATCGAATGGAAACGTTGCTTGAAATGACTTCAGCCGTGTTAGGTGGCCAGGTCTGAGTAGCCAGGTACTTCCCAACCTCCGTCTTACCCATCTCCTTTTCTGTCCATACTATCTTCAGCCTCTTAACATACCCCAACAAGGGATGCAATAGTCCAACTGGCTCCTAGACGGTTGGGAGCAGTTGGGACTCAGTGCATCAGTGCGGTTCATTTTTTTTAACATATTGCCACTATTTATTAACGTCATTTGTTTGTCTACTCAATTATGACCGAATTTCGGTCTGTTTATTTACAAAACTTTTGCTTTTAATGACAACGGTGAGGCTATTTTTGCAAGGTCTATTGAACTAAAATCAAATGAACAATACTGTGGCATCGGATATGATTACGAGCTTGTATGAAATATGATAAAAATGCACTTGAACAATGTTATTATTCTATTAAAATAACAAAACAAACTTTTTTTCCTTTTTCAGATCCCAATTCGACTCAAATTGCGCAACAGCGGCCGAAAAAGATAAGTAATGAACTTTTTATAGGTTATAATAATTTAAGTTTTTACATATTCTCTTACGAATATGTAATATGGTAACTAAACAACAGATTACATGATTTTGCATATTTGCAAATGCTTTATGCAAAGTTAAGCCTTTTTGGTCGTTAGCGCTATTTGATTTTTTTTGTTGCTAAGAATGCATATTTTAACCACATTTTCTTCTAAATTAAGTTAAAGTCGTGATCCTTTAAGCTTTTCGGTTGTTTTGTATGTAACCCGTTCTCCTCCGAATTAAATGAAACAATCTTCAGATATACAAAAAAAAAATCCAGGTATATGTTTATTTATTTATTTAATTATATACGCTCTCATGGGCTTTTACATAACATATGACATAAAACATAAAATAATAGTGACATAAAAAATAACGATTATTAGCACCCAAAAACATAATTAAGTTAATCGTATTATTATAATGCAAATTAACGCTAGTATTTTTGAAAGAGGTATGCTATTATAGCCTTCTTGTAACTAGATTCAGTGCAGTTGAATATATCTACTATTTCAGCGATAGAATTATCAATTGTAATGCTATTTTTTTTTCTTTATTTTGTACCCACCCCCCTTTCCGTGAAAATTGTTTTTAAAATAGATAGGCACATTTTGCATATTTTTCATTTTTTCCTATTTTATCGTCTAATTTAGGCCATTTTTTAATAGTTACTGAAAATTTCACCATGTTTATTTCATTTTTTCCTTTTGAACAAATAATTATATATATATATTTCGTGGTAACCTTCCTGCATTCTCCACAAACCAACAATCTTCAACAAACTAGATATGGCCGCAAACGACCACACGCAATAGACGCGGTC
Source organism: Drusus annulatus (assembly GCA_022651775.1). NCBI lineage: Eukaryota > Metazoa > Arthropoda > Insecta > Trichoptera > Limnephilidae > Drusus > Drusus annulatus. Next base: position 1,075,131 of record JAGWCC010000186.1, read on the forward strand.
GAATATAGAGCAGAAAAGCACATTCTATACCTGTGTGTTAGATGGAAGCACAAAGCTCGGAACTGAACACTTGACACCTTAAACGTCACATTGCGGCCCGGTACCACGGAATTTTCGCTAATAATTAACATAACAATGAACGTTGAAAGACCAGCCTTCCATTATTTCAAAGGGGAACGGACATAGACTATCATACAAATCTAGTATGGGGGACGGTCTGAATTCATATGTACAAACATTATAATTAAGGATGCTTGGTAAACTTAGAATGAGCACCTTTGAATTATTTTTATAAATAGTGGATTTTTTCGCTGTCGTAAACAATTCACCACGACCTCCGTGGCAAAGTAGTTAATTTATTGGCTCTGATCCCAGAGTTCGCGAATTCAAAACCCGGCGTTACAGATAAAGTTTCAACTTTTTTTAATAGTAAATACCGCACAAGAGTTCCAACTGCTCCCAACCATATAGATCCAGCGAGAAAATGGCTTTGCTAATCGGAGTATGTTGGGAGGTTGAAGGTAGTGCACAAGAGAAGGAGATGGGGAAGATGAAGGTTGGGAAGTACCTTGCTATTCACATCTGGTCACCAAACACGGCTAAAGCCATTTCAAACAACGTTTAAATTCCGGATGGTGGTCTTTCACTAGGGCGATACTTAAAGTATATAACGTACCGCCAATATACTATATTTATAATTTCATTTGTTTTAAATATGTTATATGTGACACATATTAATGCAGCATACGTTGTTTGCGCATGCTGGGTTTGAACCCGTGACCTCTGAATTCGTAGTCGAGCGTCACACTACTCGACTATGCAGCCCATCAAACTACGTTCATTGATTATTTTATACATTTCAAAAAAATACATGCCGAAAATTTCCACCTGGTTCCAGAGCAGTAAAAACTTTCGGCATCACCATGATTATGAAACGCTGCATGAAATAGCTTAAACTATGTTAATTAATCCAGGTACGTCCAGCTTTTCTCATCCTCATTTTCTTCCCTGTCCACTCGTACAAGCCTTGTACTCAAATTGGAGATGCTATATTTCCACATCATATAACGAAATCAATTACTACTAAAAATATATTTACTCCACGCGACAGGTCTATAAGATACTAGGGAATGCTGGGCAAATAATCTTTCTCTGGAAATATAGGAAACAACCTTGCTATAATTGAAACTCATTGTGTAAGGGAGAGAAAACATAAAAACAAGCAATTCGTTCCAGTCGAGTTGTGAACGAAAAAAAGATCGTAAAAACGACCATTATTTAAACAAAAATAATTTGTAACATTTTCAAAGTCCTTAACATGAGGTGAAATCAAAACCCACCATCATTTAAAAAAAAAAACACACACTTTCTATTGAGCAAAGGTAATTGGAACAAACAATCCACTACTCACATCATAATACACACAAATAAATTGTGTGACTGAAAACAAAGAAAAGTTTTAAAACGTTTTCTTTGTAGAAAGAGAATAGTTCTCTAAAAGTCCTACGAGACTAATATAATTATTCTCCATCCAAACATTCAACAAAAAATCAGTTGTTCACACGTTTTGATAAACTGTCTATGAAACCACTTAAAACTTGGAGCAAGCCGCCTTCGTTTTTTTACCCCAGTCTTACAAACCCTTACTCTTATTTACATTTAAATTGAAAGTGTAAAATTAAAATATTTTCAACAATGTTTATTCTCGTGGGAAAACAAAGGGCTTATAGCCTGGCAAATAGTTGATGAAATTTATATTTTTAAAGACGTATAAAAACCTTGTAAAATTATTTTCTTTTCAAATTGCCAAATCCCTGGCAAGGTTTTGATTATAGAAATTTGGAAGCAATTTTTATTCATGGCGTCGAAAATATCTTTTGTTCAATTTTGATTAGTTTTTTGTTTGAAAACAGTTTAAGGGTAATGGCTACACGAATTTATTGTGTATTTTGTATTGAATAGATATAAAATAAAAAAATCTTAATCGGATATAAATTACAAGAGAGGATTTAAAAAATAAAATTACCATGATCATGATTTTTTAATATCTTAGATTTTATTTTAAAAATGAGTTTAAATTAACAATACTATTAAGATAATTTTTATGAAATATCACCTCGAGGATACGGAACATAACTTAAGCATAGCTAAATACTGTAGCTAAAATTACAACAAAAAACGCTTACAAACTCTAAGAGTTAAGATACGTTTAAAATTAACTCTATCTTTTTTTATTATTCGGTAAAAACACTAATTAGAAAATTATTTTTTATTTTGTAAGTTTAGACGTTAACTTTTCATGAATAAAATGGCTAGGATCCCATTTTCTGCATAATAAAGTACCTACCTATCATTTATTAAAAAAAACCTTTTCTATGTTTGAAATTAGTGGATTAGAGCAACTAATATTTTTTCTTGGCAACTCAAATTACAAACCGTGATTTTTCCCGGGTAACAACTAGTAATAATCATAATAATATTCAGCTAAGTGAATAATGGATGTGATTGATTAATCCTTCTCGTTTTTAATAATTAATGAAATAAATTTTATTTGCGTAGGCCGGCATTTGAACCGCGACCTTTTCAAAGTTAACGATTTTCATAATTTTTTGATCATTTTTTTTTAAATTTTATTTATTTATACTCGTAAAAGATTAATATTGCTATGATTTTTAAATTCGATTTTAAATTTATAAGGTGTTACCAGCTGAGGTAAGGCAAAAAGGCATTTAAAAAAAAAAAAAATATACGGTAAGTGGTTTGTTAATGATAAATAATATTAATTGATGGGATAAACACAAAAAAATAAATTATATTTCACTTTGTCACTGGCGAATGTGGTAAAGGGAAAACACTAAGAAAAGGGGTAAAAAATGTGCAGCAGGGGACTCTGTATTAATAGATTTGGTCGGTCAGCACAAAGAAAACCATTTTATCGGTGGTTTTCCACCACGACAAAATTACAACTATATTTCGCTCTGCCGTAAAAAAGGCAAAGTTTTATTGCGGTTACCCCTTCGTATTACGTAATAACAAAGTGAAACCACCCTCTCGATTTCACCCTTAATTAATTTCACACTTCTTATCTTGTAACTCAAAGCGAATAATTCGTTTCATTATTTGAAGCATAAATTAAGTCATTTACTGCCAATGATATGCATATACAAGATTGGAGACTTACGACAAAACACAACTCGGTTTAACTGATTAAAAACAACAGCAAAAAACGCTGAGAAAATGGATTTGACGGCGATGGTCGAGTGGTAAGACTCTTGACTACGAATCCAAAGGTTGCGGGTTCAAGGCCGGCGTGCGCCAATAAATTTTATTTGATTAATATGTGTCATAACACATTTAATTCTTATAAAAAAAAAAAAAAGTATATTGACGGCACGTTCCAGAGTGGTAGATACTCTAAGTATCGCCCTGGTGAAAGATCACCATTCAGAATCGTAACGTTGCTTGAAATGGCTTTAGCCGTGTTTGGTGACCAGATCTGAATAGCCAGGTACTTCCCAACCTTCCTCTTCCCAATCTCCTTCCCCTCCCACTACCTTCAGCCTCACAACATACCCTATTTGAGGATGTCATAATTTCACTAAATAGAAATATAAAAAAGGTTTTATAAAAGAGTTTAATGTTCATCGTATTTACTTTACTAAATTTGTAAATTACGTTTTATTTTATTTACTACAGACTTATATTTTTTAAAAAATCTTTGAATTTATAACAATAAATATAACAAAGAGACACTAATCCATATCACAAAACTGAAGTTACTATTTTTTTTAATGTTCTTCTATTATTCAGTATGATATAACTGTGTACGAGTTTATCAATTTATTAAGGACTTTAAGGCACGTGCCAATATTACATTTACACATTTTTTTGTTTTATTAAATAATTTCTCACCTACTCGAAACCAGTGGGACTATGGCACTCTAATGTTTGAGAATCGTGTGTCTTTTCACTAATCATTGAGAAAACTGCAAATAGCAACGTTTCATTTGACCGGTTAGTAGCTTAGTAAACAAACGCGTTGTTTCTCATCCGGGCGTCGTGGGTTTAATTCTTCTTCTAGCTTAATCCTCCATCATTGCACAAGCAATAATTTCAGCTGATAATGACATTAGTTTTTAAATGTATGCAAAATGAGTTGATGATGAATGTAAGTAAGTCCAAAGTGATGGTGTTTGAAAGAGAGAGTACGAGAACAGCGTGCAATATAGTTGTTAATGATGAATTCTTGGAGCAAGTGGATGAGTTTGTGTATTTAGGAAGTATGTTTACAAGAGACGGAAAGGCTGATAAGGATATTGAAAGAAGGGTGAATGCAGGAAACTCCATTAATGGAGGACTGAACGCTGTTGGGGCGAATAAGAAATAGTCCAAAGAAGCGAAGCTAGCAGTCCACAATGGAGTGCTTATACCAACCCTGATGTATGGCAGTGAGGCATGGAACTGGCAGAGGAAGGATGAAAGTAGCTGTGGAAATGAGATCTTTGAGACGTATGTGCGGTAAAACCATGTATGACCTATTACAAATGTGGATATCCGGAAAGAATGCAAGGCTGATATGAGCATAATGGATAGGATCAAGAAAGGGACGCTTAGATGGTTTGGGCATGCAGAGCGAATGAACGAAGAAAGGAATGTGAAAAGAATATATGATGTGGAAGTGAATGGAAGAAGAAGTCGAGGACGCCCGAGAAAGACATGGCACGATCAAGTAAATCAAATACTTGAATCGGGTCATGTGAATAGTCAGAATAACAGAAGAGTATGTATGAATGTAAATGAAGCAAGAAGTGTGTGCCAAGACAGAGTTGTATGGCCGTCCATCCTCTCTGCCTACCTCTGCGGGGAAACGGCGTGATGGTTAGTTAGTTAGTGAGTTAGTTAGTTTTTAAAAATGTTTTTTAGGTTATTTGCAACTCTGAAATTCTTTAAAAAAAATCATCCAAATATATGTTTAAACCGTAAATAATTTTTAATTTTAAGTATTGAAAGCTTATATCAACAATAGATTAATCAATGAAAATAGCTTTAACTGCTTCATTTTGTATACTTGCACCACTTTTTTAATGTCTAAACGGTAAATGGGCTGAACGCCATTTTGAAAAGTAATGGCCAGAGAACCTTAAGGTTTTTTTTTGTTTTTCAAAAATGTTAATCGCTCCAACTCAATTTAATTCACTGGATTCGAGTAAGGATGTTCATTTCGCGTTTTCTATACCTCTTCAATATATATCTTATGCCAACTGTTTCAATTAAGAACAATATCGTTAGACTCTATGAAATTACCGCTTTTCCTGTTTTCAACACGCGAGTCCAAAGACGCCCTGATTTCAAAATATGTGTTAAAAAGTACAATTTAAATTATAGTAAAGGGTCAGCGAGGCTTATCGCAAGACAGGATCCATAAATCCAGCACTGGCAGAAACATGCCTTTTAATTAAGATGTATTTCGGATAACAGAGTGTGAAATTGACTCGCTGGAAATTCATGGACCTATATACTTCTAGTACCTTACAATGTATTTTCAGGCGAGTAGTTGATAAGCCCCGCAGATTAACATGTTTGCCAGCGAAAACATTTTCCCCCATTTTTAAGTTTTTTGTCACCGCCGCTAAGCCTTGCTGAATCAGTGTTTTATTGTCAATGTTTAAAATTGTCGGAAAACGGGATTATTAGAAGCGAAATCTAACGAAAACAGAGAAATGGTGTTCATTTGCAGTTTCTGGGTGGACTATTTATATTTGGATCAATAGATGTGGTTATATAAGAATAAGTTTATTTTATATTAAAACATAAGTTTGATTCGTACATTGTGTAATGAACTCTGATGCAACCGACCGAATGCTCCTTGGGTAAGGCGCGCGTTTTTTTGTAGACGATGAATAAAATATAATCACTTTCTTGTGAATACTTTTTACTGGGACAATTTGTAGTGTTATAATAAAATGCTGGCTGAACACAGTTTACTGCACAGGAGTGCGGTGAGAATTGAAATAGGAATGGGAATAAAATGCGAAGTGGGAGTGGGTGCTTTTACAGAATAGCTCTGGTTTTATACCTGTATTATGGGCATGGTCAAGCTAAAAGTATCAGAGTCCAAACATGTGGTCTCTGGGATAATACATGTTAAAAGAAATTTTAAAATAGATGTTAGGATATAATTCGTTAGACAGAAAGGCATTAAGGGATGCAATTAGGATACAATAGGATATTGAGTGACATAGATATGTTGCACATGTGCTTAACTGGTTGGATCATTACAATTATGAAGATTTGCTCTCTGAAACACGATACCAAAGTCTCTTGTCGAAAAGGAATGGGGTCCTTGCAGTAACAGGGTATACAATTAATAACAGTTTCATTGATAGTCCATACCTCCTAGAATGCTTTGAGTTATTCTCTCCAAACAACTACTGCCAAGAGCGACGGTATAATCTGTTACGAATTGCACGTGACAGAAGACACGTGTTAGCTAAACACAGCATGACGCTTGGTATGGTGTGCTAAAAAACATCACTTGGGCTATTGTTACCTTCAATACCTTCAAACCCTGAATGTTTTAAAAGCTACAGGAATGTTTTTTCAATTTTTATTTTCGAAAATGTATTTTGTAAATGAGCGAACAAAAACATCTAATGCAGCTACTGAGAGCATTAATGACTCAGTAAGAATAGATTATATTTTTTTACTTAATGGTTGTTTTGTATTAGGTAAATGAACCAATATTATTCCTTATTTTTTTTTTATTTCACCAGTATTTAAAGCCAAAATTTATCTTTCTATATCATGAGGCTAACCGCCTTGCAATGGAAATCGTCAGTTGATTCATATTAAACACGTTGTTTAAAAAAAAACTTCGAAAAGGAGTATGTTAGCATTTTGAAATACATTTAAATTGGTTATGTCATAAAGTATTTAGAATTAAATGCAGTAAATTATTTTTGTGATTGGGTAACTAGCAATGAATGTTTATGCATTTTATTTTACAACTAGTTGTTACCCGTAAAAAATTACCGCATGTAACTTGACTTGCCAACATTATTATTTGCTTCAATGCACCCAATTCAAATATAGAATAAAGTCTACCAAAATACATTACAGATAGGAACTTATTAGGTTGTTTTTGTTTTAAATTTGATAATTTCAATTAACATCCATTCCAAATTTGAAAACTTCACACTCGTACGTAGGTACTCGCAAACGAAATAATGATATTCAATTTTCATCACCGAATTGAATTTTCCTAAAGCCATTCATGTGAATATTTTCTGGTTTGTAAGCCGCGTTCATCAAATAAGCGCCGACATTATTGTGGGTTTTATTACGCGCAGTTGTGCACAAAAGCTATTGTTAAGCTTTTATAGTAAAAACAGATCCATATCAGTCAGGATATAGTTATGAACGATATTCAAAAGATTTTCTTGTTGTATCAGATCGGGCACGTGCTCAAAAAAACCGAAATTGTCTGGGTTAATATGAATCGAGAAACAAAACTTCCAGTCAATGGCCTCAGACAAAACTGATAAGACTTTCTAAATTCGGGCTTCGATCGGTAATTAAAGACTACCTCACCACCGTTGCATTTATTGGCTTCGAAATATACAAGACTGGTGCGAAAAAAAATCCGCAAAGTTGTTCTGGGTTCCAGTATTTGTTTAAAATATTTTTGAACGTTTTTTCTTCTGGATGCTGTGTGAAGGGTCCTTTTGAGGAAAGAAAGGAGTGAACTTGGGTCGTGAAAAAGTCCATGTTGTAGAAAAGAGGAAACACAGAAGCCAGCAAATCATTTAGAGAGCTGTTGAACACAAGAACAAGTCGTAGAAGTAACCCCTTCTCAGGCGTCGAATGTCAACCGTTCACAAATTTTAACCACCCGTTTGGCAGCACCGGTGCCTATAAAATCTATGTTGCGAGTTTTCCGGAGCTCTTTCCATTGAAATACCGGTAGAATAAAGGTCAACATCTCCACCTGACGTCTGTGCTGCAAAGATTGCAATATGTTTGTTAAAATAGGAAAATCTATCAAACGGACCGCCCATGTCTGCACAGTATGTTTTTTTTCAAGTATTTTAGGGCTCTAGACCAAAGGTTTTTGCAAAAATTTAACAATGGGGTGAACTTTGACATAGAGTAAAAATTGCTCAAACAGCCAACCTTAGATAAATACAAATATCAGAAGAAGAAACTAATCCGTGTTAACAAACGTAATATTAAAAATGTGTGTTCACAGAAAAAAAGTTATTAAACTGTAACCAATTATTTAATAATTAAATAAAGACACACGTTGTTTTAATCCACTTTTATGTTTGTATATGTCTACTAGTTTTGATTCAGCTGAATCTTCATCGGGACTTAAAAATACACTAATGAAATAAGAGGAATATGCATGTATATATATTGGTGAAAGAAAGTGCCACATTGCCAGTGACAGTGCCAATTTACCATTATATATACGAGTATATGCACATTCCTCTCATTTCATTAGTATACTTTTAAGTCCCGATGAAGATTCAGCTGAATCGAAACTAGTAGACATATATAAAAATAAAAGTGGATTAAAACGACGTTTCTTTATTTAATTTACCATGCCAATCCACAAAGTGTTTGCTTATTCTGAAAACTTATTTAATAGTTTGTTTTCAAGTTATTATTCTTAGACGTGCGTTCGTTTTTTTTAATATCTGGATCACTAAAGTACTGACTTAACAGGCATTACCGAGATAACTTAACAACTAATACTTTCACATTACGGCTTAAACATAAATGTTTCCACTTAAAACATTCACAATTAAATCACTTTAATTGTTTTTATCAAAATCATTTAGCATAATATTTTGATACATATGCTGGTTAACAGTTACTTTTAAAGGCTTTAATAACTTTTCGAATGAGAGCGTTGACAATAGTAGGTCAAACGTGTAACATTGTGGGTTTTGATCCAATTTGTATGTCTGGCAATTCATTTCATGTTGGATGTTTGTAGGTTGCAAATCCATTAGAGTTATGTCACAATAAACAAAAATCCAATCCATTACCAAGGGTTGTAAACAAAGCATTTCCCAGTTTTACAGGGTGCGGCTGTGTGAATTTGATACAGGTATTATTCATTTTCACTCGTTTTTTGTGAATTCTTCAAATGGTTGAATTAAAAGAGTACGGTTGGTCTATGGCACATACGATATATCTTTAAATTAAAAATCAGAAGGTAGTGGAAGAGACTAAATAATTTTGGTATGTTTGATTAATTTGAAATGTTGATTTCAGTTCATTACGAGATTTTCAGATTTTTAAAAAGACACGAAAATTAGAGAAAATCACATAGTGTAAATCCGTTTTTTTTATTGAATCGTTTGATGAAGATTGTACGTATTTAAGAATTGCAAATAAAACAACACGATTTTTATTAAGACCTGACCGGTTTTACCTTATGACTTAAATCTTCAGATTGGTACAATTTTAAGTAAATTTATGTAATATATACTATTAATGTCCGAAAAGGACGCTAATTGAATCTATAGAGTCTTTTACGTCCATTCCGGACATTAAAAGTATACTTGTATTCCATGTATTTACTTTAAATGTACAAGTCTGAAGATGCCCGTCATAAGGTAAAACCGGACAGGTCTTAATAACAAAAATAGTGAAATGAAGTTGAAAAATTTGTATTATAACATCTTTAAAATGGAGTTTAACCACGAATTGACAGTTTCAAAATAAGAAATATAAAAAAAAACACAAGTTTAGAGACATTAATAAAATGTGCGCTCTATATGTGAGTAAATTCAAAATAAGTTGGGAGTTTTTTATCTTTGAAAACATTTTGCTGTCAGAGAAAACAATAAATTAAAATAAACAACTTAAATATAGATGTGAAATAAATATTTCTTATAGATTTTCACCATTTTCTTTTTATCTCAAGCTAATTTATAAAGAAATACAAAATAATTTTTTGGAAAACTCTATATTTTTGTTTTTATTCAATCAAATCTCACGCGATGTATTCAATAAAATCATAACGACTCACGAGAGTTCATTTAAAAATATAACGAGTAAACCACTGATCAGATAATATCAAGACTCCTAGGCCCCAGACAAGCCAATAAAATTTGATAAAAATAATAGAGCTTTGTTTGAGCACGCGAATAAAATATATATATTTTTTTTTTTTTTTTTTTTAAGTAAGAAAAACATTCCCGGGTTACGAATAACCTGACAATATTTGAAAAACTCCTACTGCCATCATAAAAAGCGTAAGATGTTGCTTGTGCAATGATGGAGGACTTAGCCAGCAGAGGAATTGAACGCACGACGCCCGGGTGGGAATCCGACGCGTTCTCCATTCAGCTACCGACCGGTCGTACGTACCTATATAAATTTTATTTTTATTGTCAATAAAGCACAAGAGTCCCGACTGCTCCTAACCGTCTAGAGCCAGTGAGACTATGGCATTCCCAATTGTGGTATGTTGTGAGGCTGAAGGTAATAGGGGGGGAGAGGAAATTCGGAAGAGGAAAGTTGGGAAGTACCTGGCTATTCAGATCTGGTCTCAAAACACGGCTAAAAGCCATCCCAAGCAATATTTTGATTCTGAATGGTGGTCTTTCATCAGGGCGATACTTGGAGCATCTACTACTCTGGAAAAAAATATACGTTTTATAATTTTATATAAATTAAATGTGTTGTGCTAAATATTAATTACATAAAAGTTATTGGCGCATGCTGGGTTTGAACCCGTGACCTTTGGATTCGTAGCCAAGCGTCTTGTCACTCAACTATGGAGGCCGTTAAATACACGTATGCCCACAACACACTGGGTTTATCTCTTCGGTGCTTTGAACATAAAACTTTTTTCTTTACTACTACGCTTAAGTGAACATTATTAACACGTAATATCCGGAGGGTCAAAACACATCCAGCGGTAGTGGGTGACCAGACACACTTACAAAAACCTATTACCGCGTATTTTAAGGCATTTTAAGTATTCCTTTGTAAAAAAAAATAGTACGTGCTCCACTGCTGCAATGGAAATGTAAATAATAATTTTACTTACGACAATATTTAGAGGACACATAAAACTGATTTTTATATTACTTCAGTCTCATAATATGAATAGTTTTCGCATGATATTTTTTTTAGAAAGACTAGTAATATATCCCACTATTGTGTATTTTTGAGAAAAAGGCAAAAAACTTGTTAATATTCAATAAGATTCTGTCAGTAGCTGAAAAAACTACATCTAATAGTATTTTGATATTTGGGATTATTCACACCCACAAATTTTGTTTAATGCAATTATATAAAAAGAAAAATCACTTTTAAATCGAAAGATTGCTGCCTTAGCTATCAAGCGTTGGATATTGCTGCTTTTGCTTCATGCAACATTGGAGGTTGCTGCTTTTGTTTCATACAACATTGGAGGTTGCTGCTTTTGCTTCATACAACATTGGAGGTTGCTGCTTTTGCTTCATACAGCATTGGAGTTTGCTGTGTTAGCTACAATTCTTTCCAAAAATCACAATCTTTGGTTTGTGTTGATTGGCTTCAAATAATATCTTCATTTATTGATTGGTCGAAATAAAAATTGCTGTGTTTTCTTTTGAGAGAACGCAGAGATTGCTATCTTTGCTTCAAATACATACTTTCAAACGCGGTTTTTGATGGAAGGAAGCTGTATTTGCAATTATTTAATTTATTAGGTTCACAATTCGAATCTCTCAAGTACATATAATACCTTTTGATTATTTTTACTGAAAATTCGTTTAAACCTAGTTTGATTATATTCATCAATTTCTCACATTGTGGGTAAATATTGGATAGAAGATTACTCCAAAGGAAATTATTGAAATCGTCATTCTTTACGACTCTACCAAAACTTTGGCTTGACCTTGGCTTTGATTTGAATGTTCTTTCTAATGTTTATTTTTTTCATTGCTTCATTTAATGTTCTGTTTTTTCTCTGTTGCTCTTTTTTTTCCCATTTTGTGTTATGTATTTTTTTGTAATTGAACAACAGTCCGTTTGTTTATAAATTAATGAGTTTCATTAAATATCTATTGCGATTTTTTTTTTCAAACAAAGGGTCTCGCTAGACACACCATCGGAGTTGAGGTATTAAGAAGGCTATCAATTGTTACGATTCAGATAAATCAGGGTCTCCCAATTGGCGGCCATGTTTGGAGAACATAAAAACTCAATTTCATTAGAAATCATTGAACCATAAATATCATTAATGCAAAGAGGTTGGCTACTGACTAGCTTTCCTGGAGGCGGGTAACACGGAGCAAGGCAATTGCCATGAGACTTTTACACAGTTCATAAATGTTTATTTAAATACTATAATTTATTAATCAGCGCTAATATAATAGGAGACCGTCGTATGTTTAAATCTTTGCAAACTCACACATTACAAAATCACGAGCTGCCACTGTAGAAGATTTCTACAAAATTTTGTTGAAAAATAAAAGAGATGAAGATTATTTGGGACAATGACTCCCTTGAGGTGATATTTCACAAAGTTCAGCAAAATCAGCTCCGTAGTTTAGTTTTCAGTTGAACAATGATTTCATGGAGGTTTACTCCAGTAAATTGTATGATTTTTAACTGTCGGGTTGATCAGCAAGATTATATTATTAGTTAAATCAGATGACAGTGAATTTAAGTTTTTTTATAAAGATCGCTGCTGGCATTTTAATGAAAATCGTATTTGAACGTCTTAGCCCGTATGAATGCAATGATGCGTTCTTAATAACATTTTTTTGTTTGTTTTTTTTTAATTTTTTTTTATACGAATACCGCACAAGAGTCTCAACTGCTCCCAACCGTCTAGAGCCAGTGAGACTATGGCATCCCCAAATAGGGTATGTTGTGAGGCTGAAGGTAGTGGGGAGGGGAAGGAGATAGGGAAGAGGAAGGCTATGAAGGCTTGTTTATTTTTAAAGATTATTTACAATCTTAAAAAAAAAGAAGAAAAAAAAATGTAACCGAGACTCGAAAACTCCACTCTATCCGAGAGCGACGCATCTACCAATTCTGCCATACCAACCAAATAATTATTGTCATTAGTTTTTTTTTTTTTAAATTTTTATTTATAGTTTTTGTGTTCAATTTGTAGAACTCCATTTTAATTTTTATATAGTTCAATTAAATTTAATTTAATATTATTATTATGACTGCTATTTAAAGTTTTTTTATTTATTTTTTTTTTTTTTAGTGACAGCTGTTTCGGCGTTTAAGGCCACTGTCAAACTTTAACCATTGACAGTTTGACAATGGCCTTAAACGCCGAAACAGCTGTCACTAAAAACAAAAATAAAAAAAACCTAAAATAGCAGAACTCAATAATAATAATATTAAATTTAATTCAATTGAATTATATAAAAATTGTCATTAGGTCAAAATCAAAAATTTGTATTTTATGTGTTTTATGTGTTCTTATTTTTCATATTCTTTGAAGTTTGTTAAAATTCTTTCTGCAGAATTTTCTTTTTTTTGTTATTTTTATTGTCATTAATATTAAAATAAAGCGTTAAGTATTAACATATTATTTTTTATTCATAAAACTATATTGTTATATTTTTAATCGTGGTTTTTAGAAAATGTTTTTGCCATTTGCCAATAATACACTACCCTAAACTAAATCCGAATACATCTGAGAAATACTTTGAATGAGTAAACAACATAAAATTTCACATAAAAAATAACTTTAGACGGAGGTCATTAACTTTAAAAAGTAACGAGACAACCCCGCCTACCTCTTCTCACCCACCCGCCGCTTGTATCGTACCTCCGCAACAAAAATGTTACGAGTCAAAATATTACAAACTGAGATTTTGGGCTGTCAAGTTTAGCATTTTTAGAATGAATATCGACATAATATCGATGGCTCTTGTGGTCGAGTGGTTAGACGCTCCACTACGAATCCAGAGGTCACGGGTGTAAGCCCAGCATGCGTAAACAAATTTGATTTAATCAATATGTGTCATAATACATTTAATTCATATAAAATAATATATAGTACGTTTGCGGCACGTTCCAGGTGGTAGATGCTCCAAGTACCACTCTGATGGAAGACCATCATTTAGAATCCAAACGTTCTTGAAATGGCTTTAGCCGTATTTAGTGACCAGATCTGAATAGCTAAGTAATTCCCAACTTTTCTCTTTCCCGTCTCCTTCTCCTCCTCAGTACTCTAGCCTCACAACATACCCCAAATGGGAATGCCATGTCTCTACTGACTCTAGACGGTTGGATGCAGTTGGGACTCTTGTATGGTATTCACTATAAAAAATAAAATAAATATATTTTTTCTTAAAGAAAATAACATTTTCAATTATAAATTTCAAAAGAATGAAATATTTTTTCTTGTGTTATTAAATCTGATTCTTCGAACAAACTGGTTGAACCTCTTTGTATACTCGTACATCTTGCAATGTTTGATAACAGGGCATTCAATGCACAGTTCAAATTCTTTTTATGACCTAGCATTTAGTCCGAGGTCCAAAGCCCGCTTCAAAACATTTTTTAGCTACCTTTTAAAATAACCAATTTAAAGCACTCTTGGGGTGATTAAATCACTTTAAGGTGCTACATAAATTTAATTAATTATTATATGTGAGCTTTAAATAGTAATGGTGGTACTGATACCGTTTTGCGGAATTTCAACGAAAAGTTCGTCTAAAAAAGTTTGTTTTATGAAGTACTTACTTATTAATGTAAAATTATAGCGTTAATCTGTACGTTGGTATTTCTTTTATTTCAAAGAAAACATTTTTTGTTTGTGCTTACGAGTGTGATTTTTTCAAGTTCAAACTTAACAGTCGTTTCAAATCCAGACAAGCGACAAAGTACAAACCTGCGACATATAAAAAAATGATTATTTTTATGAAACCTAAAAAATATGGAAACAATGAATTTTTTTAGGTTTATTAAAATAAATGAAATTAATTTAAAGCTTTTGCAATAAAATTTAGACTTTACAAAACGTTACAAAACTAAAAAGTTGTAAAAATGAATTCATGCAAGTAAGTAGCAGAGGTTTTTTTTCCAACCTTTCAGGTGTGTGGGTTATCAAGTTTATAAACTTTCGTTGGCGACAACATGATTTTCCAAGCCTTTAAAACTTTTAATTCCAAAGAAATGCAAAGTTAAGAACTTTGCAACAAAAAAATCTAGAATTATCAGGAGACGGTAAGTTTATACTCTCTTTTGATTTTTCCTTATTAACACTTTTCTCAAAAAAAGGTGGATTAAGGCCATTTACACTTTTTGTTTCTGTTGAAACAAAAAAAATCAGTGTAGTCTTGGTAAGCCATGTAACATCCTGTGATTTTTCAAGTGTAAAAACTAGTGTTTCAATATTATTTGAACTGTAAGTTAGGTTTTATTTAATTGTATCAACTATATGAGTTTTGTGAGAGTTATTGTAAGAACATTACCCCTGAATGGAGCTACAGATTTAATATTATTCATATATTAGATTAATTTACAAAGATGTAAACTATCACTAAATTCTTTGCTGACATTATTATTATAGTACCTATCCATATAAGTTTGAAATATAACAATTATACGGGGTGTTAGTTCGAAGATATTCTACGAGTATCAAACGTAGTACGGACTTAAGTTTAAACGGTTAATCTGTTACATACGACAGTCTAGTGGCAAAAGTTCGATATAGGCTGCTAGGGACGTGAAGTTTGGAGGCCTGGAATTATGGAGTATGGTGGCTGCGACTTGGTAGCGCAGCGAGAGTTGAATGCCGGGCTAAATAGCCCCATGAGACCTGCACGGTTGGGGTTGATCAATAATTTATTAATCCCCCATGACTTTTTAAGCTTTTCAGCGATTTACAAAGACTTAACCACGTATTACTTGGAAAAATCTTAGAGTATTTTCTGTGCTTAAAAGTTTACTTGGATGAAATTTTCTCTCAGAAAAAGAAAGAACTAGGAATAACGTAAAATGACGTCTAAAGAAAATCGTCGCTGTAAAAGCAAAAGGACTTAAACGACACTGGCAAAAAATGCATTAAATATGCAGTTTCAATCGTTTTTTTTTTATCTGCGTGGCATGCTTCGACTCTCAATTGATTCTGAAAACTTTTGTGGCCCTTCAGCCATCTTAAATAAATTTACTTTTGGGAGAAGGCTTGACTCAAGCAAAACAAGTTTTTTAGATATAAGTAACGCAATGAAAGCATTGAGTTACCTGAGTCAACATTGATTTTCAAAATCCAACCAGGTTATGAAGATTTATGAATTTTATTCTAAAACAAAGAAAAAACTTTAAGTGCTCTCGTGTAAATTTTCCAAAATAATGCTTCAGCTCTTTTGCGTTTCCGGCTATGATATGGTATTGTAAAAGCGTAATCTCATCGTTTCATTCTGATTAGAAAGTTTTCAAACTTGCTTCACGTGCAGAGGAAAAAACATTAATTACATGGGCGCTGAGGGTGTGAAGAAATCCCTCTATGGAGAAATTTTGTGATTGTTACGTAGAAATAATATTTTAACTCTTCAAGATAATTTTTAACTATATTGAAAAAAGGGTGAATGCAGGAAACTCCATTGCTGAAGGATGGGACAATATTGGCACTAATACGAAATTGTCCAATGAATCGAAGCTAGCAGTCCAAAATGGAGTGCTTATACCAACCCTAATGTATGGCAGTGAAGCATGGAACTGGCAGAGGAAGGGTTAAAGTAGACAAAATGCTATGGAAATGATATTTCTGAGACGTATGTGCGGTAAAACTATGTGTGACCGTGTTGAAAATGTGGATATCCGGAAATAATGCAAGGCTGATGTAAGCGTAATGAATAGGATCAAGAAGGGGATGCTTAGATGGTTTATGCATATAGAGCGAATGAACGAAGAACGGAGTGTGAAAAGAATATATGATGTAAAAGTGAATAGAAGAAGAAGTCAGGGACGCCTGAGGAAGACATGGCACGATCAAGTGAATCAAATACTTGAATCGGTCCAGAGTCGAAATAACAAAATAGTGTGTATGAGACGATGTATGAATGTGAACGAAGCAAGGAGTATGTGCCAAGATAGAGTTGTGTGGCAGTCCATTATCTCTGCCCACCTCTGCGGGGAAACGGCGTGATGGTTGGTTAGTTAGTTAATTTTAGCAGCGGTAAAAATATTATACTTCCGAATTTTATCTCATTTTTTTACTTAAAGCAAGATCGTGACACAATTTGGATTGGAGTTTATTTATGAATTGTTTAATTTTTGCGTATTTCGTTAAACCAATTCCGAGAATTTTTCAACCCTGAGAGAAGTAATAAATATTCACAAAGTAATTGCATAGTACCATCGTGAAAATTATTTAAAAATTACACTTACTTAGAGTTGGCTTTACAACTTTGTATAACTTTCTACGGATTTGGCCGCCCGACCAATCATCTGTCATAAAGAAAAACCCTCGCCCAGATTTAAGGCTCCGCAATGGTGTATGTAAGGACATCGTAAACGTGAATGGACTCACGTTTACGAGATGTAACGTGTACGCGTGGTACTTTCCCAACAATCACATAAAATAATTTACGTGCTTGCGTACAGATACACACCCTAATTTACATCATGAAGGTTTATTTATTTATTTAACCCTTGTGTGACTGAAGAAAACTACACCTGTTTAAAATTGACTTATTGGTTTTTTTTCATTATATAATTTTCTGAAGTTCACCGGACCACTTTTATGACGTGATACATGTTGACTCAGTTCAAGACTTGAGGAAGTGGATAAGAATTTCACCCAGTACCATCTTTTCTCAGTGTCTTTTTTTTAATTCAGTAGATGATTCAAAATAGTATTAAGGATACACGTAATGTACTTTGAATACAACAGAACATCAAATTTATCATTTAAAATAAGACCAAATGATTCATGAATATGGACAAGCGTCAAATTCCATATAAAACACATGAGGGTATCCGGGTACCCTTTCAATCATCAGAAGGTGTAGGTTTAACTTAATCGTTTTCCGCTCACATACCACCCTCCACATATCCAAAGGTTATGTTTTATTGTTCATTTTCACTATTGTGGAGAAGTCAGGGAGTTTCAGCCGGTTAGATTTACTGGAACATTAAAAAAGATTTTTGTTGAACACCGAAAAGGGTACCAGGGTACCCTTTTAGTCACATAAAGGTTAATTATATACCGCAAACGCACTTTATTTTATTTTATTCAAATTAAAGGTGTTATGAAACATATTAATTTTATAAAATTTATTTGCGTACGCTGGGTTCAAACCCGCGACCTCGGGATTCGTAGTCGAGCGTCTTACCACTCAACCATGCAGACCGTCAAAAGACGTGTTTGGTGACCAGATTTGAATAGCCAGGTACTCCCAACTTTTCTTTTCTCCATCTCCTTCCCCTCCCTGCTACCTTCAACCTCACAACGGGACACTAACGGGATGCCATAGTTTCGTTGGCTCTAGATAGTTGGAAGCAGTTGGGAATCTTGCGCGGTATTCACTATAAAAAATAAAACAAAAAACTTAACATAAGTAAAATAATAGAATAGAATTTTACCCTTGAATTAAGTGTCGCTTCAAGAAAAAAAAAAAAAAAAAAACAAAGAGAAAGTAACAAAAATTAACAATCTGTATTTTTTCTTCCAGTTTTCGCGAGTTGTGTTAATGTCACGTATAAGCCCTTGATGTGATTTTCCCACAAAAATGGCGCTATAAAAGTTATCCATTTACTATTATTAAGATTATTTTCATAAAGGAACAATTCCTCTTTGAATCAGTCAACATCTGAGTTATTCATCTCCAGATGGTAAATTAGGCGACAGATTCATAAGTTATTCAAACGAACGTATTTGCTAAGTGCTTTGAATCTCTTACAAGAATAATAATTATAATATATATCCACGGTGCGGGATTAAATTGGCTGAAATTAAGAGCGGAAAGTAAACTCAAGAGAATAAATAATGAATTCCTGGTCGAAAAATTACACCATTTATCTTGTTACGGCATAGAGCTGCTGTTGAAAGACAGAAATCTTGAATATTTTTTGTTTTTTTCAGATGTATACCTAAGTGGATAGTTTATATTATCGCACCTAGACGGATTCCGTAGTCGATAGGTAAAGACGCTTGGCTGTGAATCTAGAAGTCGCGGGTTCAAATCTCGACGTGCCAAATACATTTTGTTGAATTAATTTTTGTTATTTTACAATTGATCCATTGAAAGAAAGACAAACATTCCTCTTATTACCATTTACCACAACTCCTACTGCCATCATAATAAGCGGAAGATGTTGTTTATGCATTGATGGAAGGCTCAGCTGGCAGAAAAATTTAACCCATGACGCCCGGGTGGGAATCCGACGCATTTGTTCACTCAGCTACTCACCAGTCAGACATCGAAAATGATAAATATATGTATATATCACGTTTGCAGCATGTTCCGTGATACAGAGTGGTAGATACTCTGTATCGCCCTGGTGAAAAAACACCATTCAGAATTGAAACGTTGCTTGAAATTACTTTAGCCGTGTTTGGTGACCAAATCTGAATAGCCAGGTACTTCCCGACCTTCTTCTTCCTCATATCCTTCTCCCTCCACTACTTTCAGCTTCATAACACACCCCAATTGGGGATGCCATAGTCTCACTGGCTCTATGAATGTATGAATCAAATGTGTTATGATATAAATTAACAAAATAAAAGTTATTTGCACACGCTGGGCTTGAACCCGCGAACTCTGGATTCGTAGTCAAGGATCTTACCACTCGACCACGGAGGCTATCAGTTGGGAGACTTGTGCGGTATTCACAAAAAAAAAATCTCCTGCTTCCTTACTTCGATTGAGTGTTTAACTATTTTCATTTTTTTTTAATGAATACGCTGTATGGTCAAAAAGAGCAAGTCTGTAATTATTATGTATTCTGTATGTTTAATATTTAGGTATAAGCTGATTTAATGTGAAATTGTTAAATTTCTAAAAATAAAATAAATAAATTATAACAAACGCGTAATGATGATATTAGTACCCCGAATGTTTATTTTAAACACGTTCAATTTTAAAAATATTAATTATAATATAAAGTGTCAAGTTCTAAATTACTGTGTTTTTTTACTAACAAATTTTGAAGCTAGAAAAAATACCAAAACGGCTTTTTTCGAAGTAGTCTCGAAATTCCGAAGTAAGTCTAATGTCTAAAGTTTTGCGTGAGGTAAGCTTGGTCCTTCATCATAACACAAGCAACATTTTTGCTTATAATGATAATAGTAGGAAGAATTTAAGAATTTCAGGATTTTCGTAACTAAGAAATGTCTGACTTTCCTTAAAATTTTTTTTTTTCAAATTACCTTGTAAGTTTGAAAGGTGGCATTTTTCAGTCGATTCTTTTTTTCAAAGATTCTTCCTAACGTAGTACCCAACTCAACTACAGGAGGGTGAATTGTTCATTCTCACGTAAGACGAGTAAAATTTTTGAAATTAAATCAAAACTTTCGTAGGCGTACTCTCAACATATAACTGTATGCTACTCTAAAAGGTGAAGGCTTATATTACTTTCAGACTTGGTCATTAAGTATGACTGCAGCCATTTTAAGCATCGCTTTTTTTTTCCTAAGATTGGTCTTTCACCATGGCGATACTGTGAGCATTTTGCACCTAGTGTTGCATTAAAACTTTTTTTAAATTTAATTTTAATACATATCTTCAGCACAAGTTATTTTTGTTTGTTAATATTTTTATATCCACCACATCTAGTTTCAGATACAAGAACTTTACAGCTCTGCCATTGAGATCGTTAAACTATAAATTTTCAGGCATCGAAATTAAGGCTCACTTAAGTTGAAGTTGCTTACCTAAAATCTGAAGGTTGCAAAAGATTATCAAGAACGAGTAGTTTTTCAATCCACCTTACTTTTTTTATCTGTCTACCATTCAGATCAAACGATTTTCTTTCGTTAGTTAGTATTTCGTACTTTTGCACAACTAGAAAAGCCTATTTCTTGTTGAAGACCTTGATAGCCATAGGCCTGATTGATTATAACATCTTTTCAGACGATCATAAGAACGCCTTAAAAAATATACAAAAAAAAAAAAAGATTGATTATTTCATAATAATATGTTTTCAATTTAAGACTTAAATACTAAACCAAACTGAATGATCTTTTTTGTTTACTTTTATCGAAAAGTAGAGCAAATATTTAGTAAGCCCTTGAATAAATTTTTGTTTTTAATTATAAAATATAGGTCATCAAAATTTGATGTTTTTTTAATGAGAGGCAACTTTGGCAATCGTTTGTAACTAAACGGAAATGAAAAAAACTTTTCTCTTGCTAATTAATAAATGTTGAATTTTTAAAAGCCATTAATTTAAAAAAAAAAAGAGTTTTTGTTGAGTCGAAATTTTAAATGGCAAATGACAAATGTATTTTATAATTAAATTTACCTTAAATATAAAGAAAAAAAACCATATCAAATTAGTTATTAGTTACCATATCGATTAAGAATAATAAAAAGGCCACGTGAAGAGTCAGAATAACAGAACAGCATGTATGAGACGATGTATGAATGTGAACGAAGCAAGGAGTGTGTACCAAGACAGATTTGCATGGCGGTCCGTCCTCTCCGCCTACCCCTGCGGGGAAACGGCGTGATCGTTAGTTAGTTAACTAACTAACTAACCATCACGCCGTATCCCCGCAGGGGTGGGCAGAGAGTGCGGACCAACATATTACTCTGACTCAGCACACACTCCCTGCTTCAATCCATTCGTACATCGTCTCTTACATACTCTTCTGTTATTCTGACTCTTCACATTACCCGATTCAAGTATTTGATTAACTTGATCGTGCCATGTCTTTCTCGGGCGTTCTCGACTTCTTCTTCCATTCACTTTAGCATCATATGTTCCTTTCACACTCCTTTCTTCATTCATTTTATCTACATGCCCAAGCCATTTAAGCTTCCCTTTCTTGATTCTTTTCATTACGCTTACATCAGCCTTTCATTATTTCCGGATATCCACATTTTTAATACGGTCATACATAGTTTTACCGCACATACGTCTCAAGAATCTCATTTCCACAGCATTCAGTCTACTTTCATCCTTTCTCTGCCAGTGCCATGCCTCACTACCACACATCAGGGTTGGTATAAAGCACTCCACTGTGGACTGCTAGCTTTGCTTCCTTGGACAAATAATTATTTGCGCCAAAAACGTTTAGTCCTTCATTAATGAAGTTTCCTGCATTCACCCTTCCTTATCAGCCTTTCCGTCTCTCGTAAACATACTTTCTTAATAAACAAACTCATCCACTTGCTCCAAGTATTCATCATTCACAACTATATTGCACCCTGGTCATCGTACTCTCTCTTTCAAACACCGTGACTTTGGACTTACTTACGTTCATCATCAACTCATTCTGCATACATTTTTGGTTAATCTTAGACACGTGAAACTATAGATCTTCCATACTGTCAGCAATCAGCACTGCATCATCCGCATACAATAGGCAAAATTTTAGTTATTTAAGTCTATTTAATGTTAGACGTCTCTAGTTTTTATAGATTCACTGGCTTCGACCAATATCCACATTTCGTAATACACTCGTAATATGAAAAAAAACGAAATTCATTTTTTTACTTCTAATTCTACTATCACCTAGCAATTAGACCGTTTTAAATATAATATGATGGATTATAAAGTATAGATAAACAAAAATTATAAGCCTGCTAACTGGAACCATTCACTGTGAAGTTAATGTGAAAGAAAAACCTTTCAAACTTGATAAGATTCAAAGCATTTTATTAACCATTTATAAAGCTCAAGTACTTGGTAAATACAATGTTGACCCATTATAATATAATATTACTAGTTCCAGTCTTCTGATTACCAAAGAAAGGTTTGAAATCTGATTCAATCGAACTAAAGCCCCGTTAAAATTAGCTTAAAAAAGTTTTCTTTTCTCCAAGGTTCCATTGAATTCAAGATCTTTGTTATTTAAACAAAGAAAGGGGATTTTAAAAACTTTCCTCTTTGAAGAATAAATTTTACATCTGGGGCTAGTTTTTTTCAAAATGAATGACGTAAATTAAATACCTTTACCGGTTGGGAGTCAATTCATTATTTTAAGAGACGGAGACTAGAACCTTTAAACAATATTCCAATTTGTTGTTGAAATATTTTGATCATGATCGATATTACTCGTAAGATTTAATAATGTTTTGGTTAAATAAAATAGTTACAGTCTGAAGTAAAAATCGAAGAGGATATTTTTTTTAATAAGCTTTTTTTATTATTTTTATACTGAATACCGCACCAGAGTCCCAACCATCTGGAGCCAGTGAGACTATGGTATCCCCAATTGGGGTATGTTGTAAGGTTGTAGAGAGAGGAAGGAGATGGGGAAGATGATGGAAGTACCTGGTTATTCACATCTGATCACCAAACACGGCCAAAAGCCATTTCAAGTAACGTTTCGGTTCTGAATGGGGGTCTTTCACCAGGTTGATACTTAGAGTATCTCCCAATCTGGAACGAACCGCAAATATACTTTTTAATATTATGTATGAATTAAATGTGTTATGACACATATTAATTAAATAAAAGTTATTGGTGCACGCCGAGTTTCAACCCGCGACCTTTGGATTCGTAGTCGAGCGTCTTACCACTAGACTTTGTAGGCCGTCGAAGCTAATACAATCCCACATTTTTAAGTCCGCTTTTAGTTTAAAGCCCGAACCGGGCGGGTTTTTGACGGATTCCGTGGTCGAGTGGTTAAAACGCTCATAACCATCTATAATATAAATTGATAGTATTTTTGCGACATGTTCCAGAGTGGTAAATACTCGATGTTTCCCTGGTGAAAGACCAACATTCAGAATCGAAATATTGCTAGAAATGGCTTAAACCGTGTTTGGTGACCAGATTTGAATAGCCAGGTACTTCCAAACCTTCCTCTTTCAGATCACCTTCTCCCCACTACCGTCAGCCTCACAACAAACCTCGATTGGGGATGTCGTGGTCTTAAAAAAAAAAAAAAAACAATTTACGCTTTTATCCGTTGTAATCTACCTTTTTGTTAGATGCGTCATTTATAAGAAATAAGAAGGATTTGCGACAGATCTCTCAATTACAGAATCTCACGAGCCATTTAAAAAGTAATTTAGAGTCAAATTAGAAGAGTATCACTATAAACATACCTGTTGGGATATCCAATAATTTGAGTGTTGGGGGTAAGAAAAATGGTTAAGACTGTGAAATGTGTCACAATAAGTAAACAATAGTCATTAAATTTATATATTCATAGAAATCAATCACTTTGTGGCTTAATTTATTTCAAGATAAGAAAAAAATAACTTTGTATAAGACCACAAATATTATTTAAATTTTTATGATAAAATCACCAGATTTCATACTCTTCACAAAAATGATCATGGCATCAGATTAAATAATTTAGAAGCACTAGAAATAAAGAAAGCTATAAAAATTTTAAAAAAAGTCGTATTCCTAATAGTCCTGTTATAAAAATACAAAAAGTAATTTTACGAATTATATTTAGAAAGCCCTTCAGGCACCCAACAACGCCACGCTTTCAACTTTTAGGAATCCTCAATATCAGAGAGTTATATCTTAAAATAGTGTTAAAAATAACTCATTCTTCAAAATCTTTATTGTATATCACACATAATAAAAATACAAGGGCCGAACAAAGAAAGACTTTTAGTACCTAAATACAATACAGCTTTTGCACAAAGACACCATATGTACATCGCGCCTCACACTTACAAGAATCTCCCACCACAGACTGTAGCCATCGCCAATATGTATTCCTTTAATCAAAACATTACTAAATGGCTAATCAGTAAGGACCGCAAGGAAATTGAACACCTCCTAAAATAGCACTTGAAATTCTTTACCATGACAAACTAGAACATACCACAGTGTAACAAATATCATCATTTTTTTTTAATTATTCTACTTTTACTCACTGTCACTTACCTTCGAACAGGTTCTTATGACCTAGCGAGGTAGGTTTTGTAAAAAAAATAATGTAAGAAACAAAATATTAATAAATAAATCAGGTAAATTTCTCCAGAAGTCTAATATTAGGTATATTTTCTGTAAACTCATAAAATTTATCATTATTCTTTAATCAATTTCTCAGTTTACATTTTGTCTCTATCAATTCATATAATCTATCTCTTTCTCTCTGTTCCTTTGTTATTATTTGAATGTTATTCTATTGTTTTCTCATTGTTTTGTTTTTTTTTTATATATTATATTTTGTTCTCCTTCTGTATGTGTATATATTAGAGCACAATTTTTATTTTTTGTTTAGTTTAATTTTGTACCATGATGATCGGTCATAAAAAATGAAATACTATTAGTTGTCTTGTACAAAATTATTTATTCATTACTTTTTCATAAGTTTATTTCCCTATAGAATCAAAAAAGTGTTATTCAAAGAAATATCTAAAACGAATAAAAAATAAATCTCTCTTGAAGATTGTGTAAATTTAGGCACACCCTAATAAAGTTCTATTTTCCTCCAAGTTTCGCTCTAAGTGTTGCTAATTCAATTTATTTAAGGTGTTTTTCCGGAACCTGAATTTAATAAGAAAAGGTATTATAATTTGAAAACAGTGGGTCGTTTGGAATTAACGGCCCCGTTACCTCAGGGTGGATGGCTTCATTACGTAATACCCTTCTGAGGTCAAAATTTCGATAACTTGCATTAGCCAAGCGGAGTGGTAAAATGAGATTTTTTAAGGAAAACAATTTCAACTCCACGTCTTAAAATGCGTGTTTATTAATTTACACAACTTTCAGGTGTTTTTTTAAATCAGAAAGCTTCATTCGTTGATATATTAGGATATTGAAAGAAAGGTGAATACAGGAAACTCCATTAACCCTTTCAGACACGCCATTCAAATCTTTTGGTTAAAAAAAAATAAATCTGAATAAGAGAAACATAACTTAAATTTTATTAAAGTTAACGCTGCTCTCTAGTAGTTAATTTTATAAACTACTAGAGAGCAGCGTAAACAATACCAAAAAAGGTGTATAAGTCGTGCAAGCACATCGAATGTGCCCACAATAATTTATTACATAGGTATTTGTAGTGTGCAAACACATCGCCAGAAAGTTAGCTGTTGGCACAAATAACAAAATGTCCAAAAAAGTGAAACTAACAGTCCACAGCGGAGTGCTTATATCAACCTTGATGTATGCCAGTGAGGCATGGAACTAGCAGAGGAAGGATTAAAATATGAATTGGGCTTGTAGAGCGGATAAACGAAGAGGGAAGGAGTGTGAGAAGAATATTTGACGTAAAAGTGAATGAAAAAAGAACTCAGGGATGTCCGAGGAAGACATGGCACGATCAAGAGAATCAAATTCTAGAGTCTTGCTATGTTAAAAGTCAGAATAACAGAAAAAATAATATATATGATACGATTTAAGAATGCAGGGAGTTTGTGCCAAGACAGAGTTGTATGGCGGATTCTCTCTGCTTGCCCCTGCGGAGAAACAATGTTACGGTTAGGTAGTTGATTGGTTAATTTTTGGACGGTCAAAATTGTGTATTTGTTGAACTGAGTGACTATGGGTGGAAAGTTTTTTAAATTTTTTTTATAATAAATTACATTTCTCACTAGAGCTTCGCAAATGTCAAAAGTATGCGGTTCAACGCATAATCAATATGTCTCTTTATATCTCAGAAAGTAATTTAAGATTGTCTTTACAGCATCTCAACGGCTACATTTTATGCCTCCCGAGGAAATGCAGCGCTTCGGAAATATTACTAAAGAGAGAAGTGCATTTCTTCAGATCACTTCTCTACCACCGCATGGAAGCTTATGGTATAATGAACGCCAATCGAGGATCACTGTTATCAATGCCATAGCTGTCTAGACAGAATTCTCTTCGACGCGTTGCGACGGCTCTCTGAAGCACGAAAATGAACTATCTATCAATTGTCATGACATGACATGACTATCACAATAAGTTAATTGGTAAAAATATTCAAATTCATTCAAAATTGAAAGTTCCCCGTAGTTCATATAAAATGTTGCATCTTTTTTTATGTGTACCTTTCCTATTTATGTACGGTATTGCATTGTTTTGCCGTTGTTTTTATTGTAAGTAATTCGTTATATTGGGTTCAAACCCGGCGTGATAATTAATATGTGCCATAACACATTTAATTCATATAAAATAATAAAAAAGTATGTTTAGCGGCACATTCCAGAGTGGTAAATTCTGCTTTATTGAAATGACTGGTCGTTTGTGACCATATCTGAATATTAAGGTACTTCCCAACCTTCCTCTACTCCATCTCCTTCCCCTCCTCACTCCCTTCAGCCTCACAACATACCCCAATTGGGGATGCCACAGTATCACTGGCTCTAGACGGTTGGGAGCAGTTAGGACTCTTGTGCGATATTCGCTACAATAAAATTAAACATGATTTTTTCAGTGAACATTATGTTTAATTTACCTGTATATTATAAATCTTTAATGCAACAACGAAAAATTGGCGAAGCCTTAATGCAGTAGTCAAATGAAACATTATCATGTGAATAAAAATATTATTTTCCCGTTGGTTTTGAAACTTGGTTATTACGTTAAATTTGTAAGAACTGTTTAATAACAAAATTCGGACATTACGATTTTGCATGACTATTTGTTTATTTAATTTATTTTGCAAAAACCGATTTTCACTAATACCTTGCAAAAGTGACAAAAAACACGCACACCAATAATAATTGTAGTTATACAAAGAAAAAGGTAAAAACACCGAAAAAGAGAATAAGTTTCAAGTTAGTACATAATATAATTAAAAGTGAATAGCTAGTTGGTGCTAAAACTTAATGTGCGTCACGTGAAAAATATCTACATTTTGACTACTTAGTATGCTTGAAAGCAACGGTAATAATCGTTTGACTATTCATATTTGAATTTTGGAGAAAGATAAGTACGAAAAAAAAAAATGTTTTTATTGCCTTTTATAATAGAACCTTAAGATCAGTTGATGATTTATAATGATAATACTACAAAAAATTGAAAATGGATAACTCGTAAAAAATGACGCTTTTTATGCTTTACAAATTTTCTTTACAACCCACATTATATTAAACTTATATTCCTGCCTGGCAAATCAAAAACATCACATAATTATTTTACCCAGGTACATATATGTTGATAGTAATATATGAATTAGTATCTCAGGTAAAACATTTTTACTTTCCCTTCACTGGTTTTTATGAAAGAGAAAATATTTCTGCTATCAAACCGGAGTGATTTTATATTTATATTCAAAAGAACATAAACAATTAATTTTAATTATCTAACCACAATATTTGCTCGAATGAAATCTGTGTTCGAACCCTCATGTATGTAGCTTAAGCAAATTTGAATTTATCGTTGTATCTCTTGGAATAAGCAGAAACAATACTTTTTTTTGAGCAATTGTGAAATTTGAAATATAGTAGAGAATTTACAAGAGATAATAAAACTTAATGGAGAGTGCCTGGATATGAGTTTCTGGCATCCGGTAGATGATAAGTTTACCTAAAAATTAAGCAATAATACTGATAAAAATATTTTCGTAGAAAGCAATCACTTTGTGGTTTGACAAATGTAAAGAAATGAATAAAATAACTTGGTATAGGACCACGAAGTTATTTTTATCACCACTTGTTCCTTTGTTATATAATTTAAATGTTTTTTCTTTTGTTTTCTCATTATTCTGTTATTTTACTATGCTTTCCCTCTATATGTTTTTATAAACGCACATTTAAGTTTAATTTTGTACTTAGACTAAGCAAAAACCAATTGGTCATAAAAAATAAAAATAATATCCGTGGTCTTGAACATAGTTATTTTTTTTTACTAATAAAATGTTATAAGAACTAACTAACTTCTAACTATCACATCCGTTTCTCTCAGGAGTACGCAGAGAAGATAAACCACTACACAACGCTTTATTTGAACACATTCCTTACATTATTCACATTCATACATCGTATTATGCATACTTTTTTTATTCAGACTCTTGACATGACCCTAGTCGAGTATGTAATTTATTTGGGGCCTCCTCGACAATGGCTATCAGTCGCTTTCGCGTCAAAATTTTATTTTAACACTCCTTTCTCCTTCATCCGCTCTTTATGTCCATTGCACCCATTGTGGACTGCTGGCTTCGCTAATTTGAACGTTTTTTTTTTTTATTTGCGCCACCAGGGTTTGGTCCTCCTTTAATGGAGTTTCCGGCATTCACCTTTCTTTCAATATTCTTATCACCCTTTCCATTTGTAGTAAACATACTTTCCAAATACACAAACTCATCCACTTGCTCTAAGTATTTATAATTCAATGGCTTTAGCCGTGTTTGGTGACTAGTTCTGAACAGCCAAGTGCTTCCCGACCATTCTCTTCCCCATATCCTTCCCCTCCCCACTACCTTTGGCCTCGCAACATACCCTCAATTGAAGATGCCATAGTCTCACTGGCTGTAGACAGTTGGGACTCTTTTGTTGTATTCACTTTAAAAACAAAATAAAATCGTGTTCATAATTTGAAGGTCTTTCATATTTTCTGTCAATATTAGATTAAGTCTGCTTAGTGCTTTAAGAAAGACCGGGAAAATAATTCATTCAACATTCTTCAATAATTTAATATCAGAATACAAACCAATATCGATATTAGATGTAAAAATCCCTGTGTTGAGTTATACGAAGACTCTATATATGATAAGGGTCGCTAAATAACCTGAACGTAGCAGATGGAACGTTGAACGATATAATATAATATAAAATTGATTACCTCGTGTGATTCGACCCGCAAAATATCCTCAAGAGCTACACGATCATATTAATTCAGGAAAATCTTCTTATTATTTCAAATTTTGAAACTGTTAATTCGTGGTGGAACTCCATTTTTATAATTTTATCAATACCAATTTTTTTACTTTATTCCACTATTTTTTTATTTAAGACCTGACCGGTTTTACCCTATGACAGGCTTCTTCAGACGGGCATCTTCAGACGGGTATCTTCAGGCGGGCATCTTCAAACCAGTCTGAAGATGCCCGTCATAAGGCGAAACCGGTCAGGTCGTAAACAAACAATAGTGGAATATATTTAAAAATTTGGTATTTTTTAAATCATTAAAATCTTCTTATCTTTTTTATTTTTATGTTTTTTCGTATTTTCCTTTTTGCTGCATTTTTTCTCCTGGAGATTTGGTATTCTTATTCTTAGTTTTATTTTTTCTAATTTTGAAACTGTTAATTCGTGGTGGAATTCCATTTTAATGATTTAATAAAACAAATTTAAAACATTATTCCACTTTTATTTTATGACTGGACCGGTTTCAGCCTATGACGGCCATCTTCAGACTAGTACATGTTGTTGTTAACCTACGGCTTATATACTATTTTTTACCCCTGACATCCCCAAAAATAGTATATAAGCCGTAGGTTAACAACAACCTCTACTAGTCTGAAGATGGCCGTCATAGGCTGAAACCGGTCCAGTCATAAAATAAAAGTGGAATAAAGTTATAAATTTGTTTTATTAAATCATTAGTTTTATTTATTTTATAGTTAATACTGCACAAGAGTCCCAACCGTCTAGGGGCAGTAAGACTACGGGCATCCCCGATTGAGGTTTTTTTCTGAGGCTAAAGGTTGTAGAGAAGGGAAGGAGATGAAGGAAACAGGTCGAAAAATACCTGGCTATTCAGATCTACCAAACGCAGCTAAAGCCATTTTAAGCAAAGTCTTGATTCTGAATGGTGGTCTTTGGGGCAATTCTACATTATAATATATTTTTAATGTGGTACGACACATATTATTCAAATAAAAAATATTTCCGCACGCCAAGCTTGAATCCGCGTCCTCTGGATTTGTAGTCAAGTGTCTCATCACTTGTACATCAAAGTTTACAAAGTAACTAATTATACATATTCGTAAAAAGCATTTACTTTGTGGCTTGCCATATTTATAAATAGAACACATACACTTTGTTTATAACCACTTTATTATTCAATATTGTGTCTATCCCCTCAATTACCCCTTCTCCTTCCAACTCCTAAATATGTATATATATCTCAGCATATTTTATTTCAGGTTATTTATGTTAATATTGTCCTGATGATGGAAGGGTACTTCCGAAACCGGTAGACATAATATTGAATAGTGAAGTGGTTATAAACAAAGTGTATGTGTTCTATTTATAACTAATTATAATTCACATACTTTTTGACTCAAAAACAATAACTTATATATACTCGTAGTACTTGATTATACGTATTAAATATGGTTCTCAAAGGCTATTTTAAATGTATTAATAACGTTTTGATGGTTTCCGATAGCATTATTATACATCCATATCAAAGACATTTTCTCAATTATTCTTCACACCCGACGTTTTTCAGCTGTCGACGATTAATTTTAGTAACCAGCGTATCTTTGTCTCATCGCTTCTTATTTAATGACCAAAGTTTTGGATTTTTCGATGCTTTATGAACATGACTACTTGCCATTTCTTTTTGCACTGTACTACGTCAACGGTAATATGATACAGCCAAACTGTTGCTAGTAGTTTGTCAATATCCCTTTTTTAACCCCATTGACGGCCTCCGTGGTCGAGTGGTTAGACGCTTGACTGCAAATCCAGAGGTCGCGGGCTTAAACCCAGCAATTTACATGTGTTAAAACACATTTCATTAATACAAAATAATAAATAGTATATTTGCGGCACGTTCCAGAGTGGTAGATACTCTAAGTATCGTCCTGGTGAAAGACCACCATTCAGAACCGAAACACTGCTTGAAATGGCTTTAGCCGTGTTTGGTGACCAGATCTGAATAGTCAGATACTTTTCAATCTTCCCCTTCCTGATATATTTCCCCTTCCCACTTCTTTTAGACTCACAACATTTTTTTTTAAGAAAGACAAACATTTCTGGGTTATGAGTAACCCGACAATATTTGAAAAACTCATCCTGCTATCACAATAAGCGTTAAATGTTGCTTGTGCAATGATAGAGGGCTAAGCTGAACTCACGACGCCCGGGTATAAAACGCGTTTGTCCACTCAGCTACTAACTGGCCAAAACATATCCTGATTTTGGATGTCACAGTCTCACTGGCTCTACACGGTTGGGAGCAGTTGGGAATCTTGGGTGGTATTAACTAAAAAAGCATATTTATTTAAATGTTTAATGAGACACAATACATCGCATTCACATTTTAAATGAAATGATCCCATTGCAAAATACTATACTTTATCTGAAGCAAGTCGCTACAGGTCACATTATCTGTTTTCTCAAACCATTAATTTGATCTGTAATAACTTTTCATCCTTAAAATAAAAACTTGTCCAATCATTCTTCAGCCATTTTGTAACTCATCACATCAAGGGTTCGTTACAAGTTCGAAAATTTCTTAAGTAAAACCATCTTTGTAAAAATGTACAAAAAATGTTGACAGCTATTTCGGAATAGGTACTCCATACAAACTGTGAAAAGAGTTAAATTGTGTTAGACAAAATTTAAAGAGTAAAAAGTAAAATTAACAAGTTGGTATATTTTTGTTGATTAGCTGGTTTTCGTTTTCTTAAACTTTAACTTAACCTCTGGAATGTCGAATTCCCGCAAGGTACAATTTCCGTCCTTCTTTGCTGACTGTAATTTTGTACTCACTTGTATTATGTAAAATTATGTTTTTATCAATTACACTATCTTTTCAGATAACGTGCTTACGTATTTTTGTAAATTTTATATTAATGGCATTAGTGGTTTTTCTGAAAAAGCTACTTATATTCGGAGAATAGGTTTTTTCTCTCTTATGCCACTAAAAAAAATCAATTATTAAATGTGAAGATTTTTTTGTATTTTTGTATGGTTGAATGAATTTCCGTCCAAATAAACATAAATGCATGAGGTTTTCCTGTAAATACAAACAATAATGTCACTTCGAAAATCGTTTTTTTTTCTGCCTCACTGACAATATGATTACTCAACTTCATTCTTCTTCCCGAATTCAACGCAACGCAAAATATCTCTATGGATTGATTATTTTGCTGACAAGCTATTACGGTTCATTTAAATGTGCGAACAACAGGTTTTAAAGGATAAAAACGGAAAAGATAATGATGAATACCCGGTGACTATTTCCACCTCCGGCACAAAAGCTTCACAGTGTCAAAGTAGCTTAAAAAAAAGAATTATTGGCATAAAGTTCCCTATATGTCATTTTCACGCACTGAAATTTAATGTATTTCTACTTTTGCTACACATTGATCCCTTTTTTTCCTTCTGAAGTTTTTAACATAATCCATGATCTGTAATATCATCCTTTAAAGTCTTAATCCTTCATGAAAAGAAAGCATTGATCGGTTAAATAAAGCAAGTAGGACCTAACCCTTGGAACGAATTTGAACGAAACTTTGCTAAGCTTTTAAGGTTGGCTTCTCTCGGCGTAGAATTTTGTTCATTCTATTTTTGATCCCCTTCTTGTGATACATTGGGTCGAAGTTTTAAATGTCAGACTGAGGGATATTTTTCATTAATCATAGATGAAACTAGTCAAAGGAAAATATCTCTCTTCAGTACACATTTAAGTAGCAAGTGGACAGTGAAGATTTGTAATAATTCCTTAAATGAGAAGGTGTGATTTTTGTTTTTTTATCGATTGTTACCTGTACTACTTTATCATCACAACAAATAGCATGCTCTTCCAAATACTTATGTCTTAGTAGGTACGACAATTCTGTGGGCTTATAATGTTTCTCATATGGTTAAAAATATGATTTTTAACAATGCATATAAATATATTTTATGATTGACATGGATGGTATAGATTTTTTTTTCTTAATGAAAAACCAACATTTCCAAGTTAAGAATAACCTGACAACATTTGAAATACTCCCATTTTCATCATAATAAGCTGAAAATTTAGCTTGTTCATTGAGAGAAGACTTAGCTAGTAGACAGAATTCAACTTACGTCGCTCAAGTGGGAATCTGACGCGTGCGTCCACTCGGCTACTAACCGATCAATGATATATAATTAAGTTGTTAATAAAGATTTTAATAATTATCTCAATGACTTCTGCTACTATTGGCAGCGTAGCGTATGCGTCGGGATACATTTTCGCACAAAACTAGAGTGGTTTAATGTTTGGTTATATACAAAGTTTAAATTCATGTATCAGTCAGCAACACTGTTTTTTGCAATTGTACCGGATTGCCTATATGAGCGACACGGTTTTTGTTCAAGTTGAAGTTAATATTATGCTTTTAACGTATTTTTTTAACACGTTCATTGCTAACAAAAATTCATACATTTTAATGCCATATGAATGACGGATTAATTTAAACTGACGAACAGTAACGAGTTTCCCTGCGCCCTGTAGAACGACTCAAAACCACATAAGTGCGTCTGTTTTAGATTGATGATTTAATAAAACAAATATATAACTTTATTCCACTTTTATTTTATGACTGGACCGGTTTCAGCCTATGACGGCCATCTTCAGACTAGTACATGTTGTTGTTAACCTACGGCTTATATACTATTTTTGGGGATGTCAGGGGTATTAAACAATGATTTTATTTTAATTATATTCGTCAGTATTGTTGCATGATTTTAATAGTTACAGGGTAAAAGTTACTTTTAATTTATTGGCATTATTTTTTCTATACATCTATCTGGAATATTTATTTATTTTATTTAATATTTAAGATGGGTTACAGTTGCATTTCTATAAATATGAATTGACAATAAATGATAAAATCCCATACATTGGTGAATTATCCACTAAAATCTCTAGAATTACAAGTAATGATAAATATAGAACAGACTTTTACAATGTAAATTCCTTAGAAAAAAAATTGACTAACAATAGAGACAAGAGAGAAAAACTAGATAACTCAGGGGTTTATCAAGTTAATTGCTCTAATTGCCCGTCACAGTACATAGGCCAAACGGGTAGAGCGTTCAAAACACGCATAAAAGAACATTTCACCAATTGGGTTAACGATAAAGGTGAACTTTCGAACGTTGCATTGCACCTACTAGATAACAAACACTCGTTTGACAAAGACAGAGATGTTAAAGTCCCACACACATGCGTGAAAGGACAAAAATTAGACATACTAGAATCAATGGAAATAACCCGTCTAACTAAAAAAGTTGACCCACAATTTCTCATGAATAAACAACTTGAATCATTTGCTAAGTCTCCGCTATTATATCCATTATAATTTCATCATCCGATCTAATGTAATAATGCATATTTCTAACTAAAAACATATCATATTGTAAATGCACTTAAAAATTCCAAACAATCAATAGGTAATAACAATAAATGTAAGTTATTACACAAGTGCATAGCACTTAAAAATTCCTTGATACCGAGAAATTATATAATAATAGAAGTAATCTACTCTAACAGTGCATAGTGAATAGAATCATAAAACTAATTATACCATAATGCTGGGAGTAACCCAATAATTAGAAAATTATGTTGTACATCTGGACATCACAATTAAGATGGGAAAATCTAAAGTAAACTCATTAACAATCAGTATTCACCAACCTTTCATTACATAAATACATTGTCAATTCATATTTATAGAAATGCAACTGTAACCCAGCTTAAATATTAAATAAAATAAATAAATATTCCAGATAGATATATAGAAAAAATTATACCAATAAATTAAAAGTAACTTTTACCCTGTAACTATTAAAATCATGCAACAATACTGACGAATATAATTAAAATAAAATCATTGTTTACTACCCCTGACATCCCCAAAAATAGTATATAAGCCGTAGGTTAACAACAACATGAACTAGTCTGAAGATGGCCGTCATAGGCTGAAACCGGTCCAGTCATAAAATAAAAGTGGAATAAAGTTATATATTTGTTTTATTAAATCATTAAAATGGAATTCCACCACGAATTAACAGTTTCAAAATTAGAAATAATGTTTTAGATTGGTTCAAAGCGAAGAGGCGACACAACGCGCCACGCTCGTTGTGCGCATCCCGGCCACATGTCTGTCAATGCGTGACGCGCGGTGTCAGGAATGAAGTGTTAATCCTGGGTTATGTTGTGGAACTGCAGGATGCAAGGAGGAGAAGGACATGAGAAAGTGGAAGGTTGATAAGTGCATGGCTATTTGATTCTGGAGGCTTAAATCGAATATTACTTTGTAAGCAACGGTACGGTTCTTAATGAAAGTTCTTCACCAGGGTGAGAATAGATTGCGTATTATTTAATAATTATGAAAATCTACACAAAACTGTGTTATCACAATATCTTTATCTTTATATGTTTTGCCAGACGCGTAACATGCCTACTTATTTTAACGCCAAAATGGATAATCTAGGGTTTCCCAAGTTTATCTAAGGTTTCCTAAAACCTATCTTGCATCCTCAGATAAAGTTATCTTATTTCCCCAGGCCTAGTCACAACTGTGCGCTGAACCTAATTAAATGAAATAGAACAGTTTCCCCAAAGAGGGGTATTACAAGAGTCATGTCGAGGTCAGCGGACTCAATCGAAGGCTTAAGATGGCTCCAGAAAGGTTACCTTTTGGGTTGAAATCAATAAATCATTAATCATGGCTCATGTACCTAACAAAGTAGTTTTAAGGATCTCATTAATAGGGCTTTTTAAACCCAGAAATCGAGGAACGTTATCGAAAGCACAGTGGCTTAGATTAATTACGATTTTGGTCGGGTTCTCAAAAAGACCTAATATATTTGGAATTATTTGATGATGTTGGATTTACTATTTTTTTTTTACGTGAGTACCGCACAAGAGTCTCAATTGCTCTTAACCGTCTAGAGCCAGTGAAACTATGGCATCCCCAAAGGAGGTATGTTGTAAGGCTGAAGGTAGTGGGAAGGGGAAAACGATGAGGAAGGGGAAGGTCGGAAAGTACCTGCCCGTTCAGATCTGGTCACCCATACACGGCGGCTAAAGCCATTTCAAGCAACGTTTCAATTCTGAATGGTGGTCTTTCACCAGGGCGATACTTAGAGTATCTAACACTCTGGAACATTCCGCAAATATACTATATTTTGTTTTTATATCAATGGATATGACACATATTGATAAAATGAAATTTATTTGCGCACGTCGGGTTCGAACCCGCGACCTCTGGATTCTTAGTAGATTGTCTTACCACTCAACCATGCAGGCCGTCAAATCCATTTTTATCAAGTTTATTTTTGGGCTATAGTATTTTTAAATGTTTTTTTTTTTTTTTTGAAAAAAGTAGCAAAAAGAATAAAAGAATTGTTGATTATAAATTTTCCTTTGCCACCGATAAGTATTTTAGACAAAGTGTGACAATAAACAGTTTTATTTTTAGTAACTTAGTTACTTAGTTGATGGGGGAAAAAAAGGCGGAGGAGAACATGGGAATGGGATAAAGGGAAGAAGGTAAACGAGAGTAGATGGAAAGTTAGTTTCAGTTATCTAGTTTGGGTGCAGTCGTTTAATGGATTTTTAGTTTCATGTCAAGTATAGTCGAGTTAAAAATGCCAATGTGGTGATAATTTAAGTTGAATGAATTTGTAGTTCTGTAAATAAAAGAGTTTTGTTTCGAATTGGTATTATAACGAGGGAGATAAAAAGTAAGTGAATGTCTGCTGTTGCGATTTGGAAAATGAAATAATAGGAGTTGCGGGAGATTAGGGCTATCAACTAAATTATTCAAAATATATGTGAAAAGTAGTTTCAATGTTCATTTTTTCAGTTGGTTTATACATTAATAATACGTAAGGAAAAAAGTGTTTCCCAAATTCAAAATGGTATGAAGATATAGTGGCACGCAAATTTAATGTTTTTGTCAAATAATGTTTTACATTCAATTAATTTATTTTCCGACTCTCTGGTCGGAGTTTTTTGATTAATATTAATAAACGTAAAAAATAAAATCAGCTTAAGAAGTTTTGTAATGTTTTAGGTAAACATAACCAAATTGAAGAATGTTTTATAACAAATATTGAACTTTAAAATTAATTTCATGATTTTCAAAATTTGACAAGGCAAAAGTTGAATAAAAGGGTTGAACTAGGCAAGAGTGAACTTTTTGTTTCTACAATTTTATTTTTAATGAATCTTTGTTAAAACTGGGCTCAAATCGTGTTCCCTAATTCAAGCCATCCATTTATTAAAACAATTAATCTAAATATAAATCAACAACGAATATATTCTAGTAACTCTGCCCTAGAACACATTAAATGTGTACCAATTACAGATCAGAATATAATAAATCATTATAATTTTATTTAAGTATCAAATGTCATAGTTATTTACTATAATATATACGGGTATGGCAAAGGTAAGAACCTTCATGTTTTTTCATACAGTTCCTACCCATTCAACTATTTCGCAACACTTCATCTCTGTATTCAACAACACCGTGTTCGAAAACAATTGACAATCAAACAGAAGAGTTTTGTGTGAAAAAAGGTGCTTCTCGTTAGTTTTTCCCTCGTTTGTCGGTTTTGCTGTTCTTAAAAGAATTGGTTTTGTGAATTGAGAAGATTTCAATCAGTATGGTTTATTCGTATGTATCGATAGTAAAATTATTTTAAAAGATTTGACTTATAACTTAAACTACATCGGTGAGTGAATGGTTTCCTATGTTTCGTTTCATTCCATAATCTTTCTAAATCCATACCTATAACCTTATCTTAACTTTTACCACATCATCCAAAAAATGGCAAAATAGTTGGTGTTTGGACGAACACACACCAGACAGAGAGAAGGTTTTGGGTTGTGTCCCAAAAATAAAAAAATATGTGTCGAAGTTAACAAAGATAAGTAGGGCGTTACTTATTATAGACACGGGGATGTCTTTTTTATGAATTTCTTTTAAAAACTGTGCCACTGCTTTAAGAAATATTAACAGGTGAGTATCCATGGAGGTCTGAAATGTCAATTTATATCCTGTCAAAGAAGACAAAACAGAATTCCAGATTTATCCGGAAGGTTTTTTTGTTCGATTCGTGCGAAACCTAAGGTGGTAACATGTAAATTGATCACTTGTACCCCGCCCAAGAGTCCTAACTGCTCCATTTGGGGAATGTTGTGAAGCTTAAGGTAGTGGAGAGGAGAAGGAGATGGGGAGTGAAATGATATGGGGAAGAGGAAGGTTGGTAACTACCTGGCTAGTCAGATTTGGTCACCAAACACGGCTAAAGCCATTTTTAAGCTACATTTCGATTCTGAGTGGTGGTCTTTCACCAGGGCGATACTTAAAGTATCTACCACACCGGAACGTGCCGCAAATATACTTTCTTTATTTTTATATCAATTAAATGTGTCATGACACATATTAATAAAATAAAAGTTATTTGCGCACGCCGAGTTTGATCCCGCAACCTTTGGATTCTTAGTCAAGCGTCTTACCACTCGACCGTGGAAACCGTCATAACATGTGAAGAAATATACATTTTCTTAACCTAACAATATACTTTTTAGTGTAAGCCAAAAAATCGGAGACAGATGCGTATTTCGATGAAGGTCATTTTTTCGCCGAAGAATGCATTTTTTATGCTTATTTCAATTTGAAATGTCTGCAACTAAGGTATTTACTCCAAAAAAGCTTGTTAAATTGAACTCGTTACTAAAAAATCCTACACAGGAAAACGTGTAATATTAAGGTAACGTTGACGTATTTTCTTGGTATCTGAAGGAAATTTTTGAGTTTGGTGACCGGAGCTTTATTAAGTGATGAACGCAAAGTACCTGAACTTATTCTGATTTAAATCACGCTTTTGGCAACAAGGATAATGCGATTATTCTAAATATGAGAGACCCGTTGATTAACGTACGTCAGAGCTTATAAAAATAACTTTCCCGTTAAAACCTCCATCCGACGAATAATTTAAAGTGATGCCAGTAGCCCGCACTAGTTTAAGGAAAGTTTTTAATATTTCGCCCCTAGTTTGAAGGGTGTGATTAAAAATGTTTAAATTTTAATATGGTAATAACGCCAGCAGTAAACCGGGTACTTTAAGGGAGGGAGGGGCTTAAGCCGTATTCTGTGGCTGGAAAAAAAGTGTCAATAAGGAAAATACTAAATTACAAGTTTTTTTAATATGAATACCGCACAGTCTCAACTGCTGCGAACCGTCTTGAGCCAGTGATACTATGGCATCCCCAAAGAGGGTATGTTGTGAGGCTGAAAGTAATGGGTAGGGCAGGAGATTGGGAAGAGGAAGGTTGAATAGTACCTAGCTATTCAGATCTGGTCACCAAACAAGGCTAAAGCCATTTCAAGCAACATTTCAATTCTTTTTAGAGTATCTACCACTCTGAAACTTGCCGCAAATATATTTTTTATTATTTTTACACAAATTAAAATGTGTTACGACATATATTGAATAACTAAAAGTTATAAGCGCACGCCGGGTTTGAACCCGCGACCTTTGGATTCGTAGTCGAGCGTCTTACCACTCGACCATGGAAGCCGTCAAAAGCCGGAGCATAATCAAATTTTCGCAGATTTCTTTCCTAAGATTTACTGTGCCAACTTGCTATTTTCAGTTCATAACGTCAGATCTAGCATACGCTTCGTTGATTTGAAACATTCATTCCAAATATTTATTGTTCAAATTTTAATTATTTTTAAAGACAAATATTTTCGGGTTACGAATACCTAACTAACTAATCATCACGCCGTTTCGCCGCAGGGATAGGCAGAGAAGACGAACCGCCATATAACTCTGTCTTGGCACATATTCATTGCTTCATTCACATTCATACACCGTCTCATATACTACTCTTCTGTTATTCTGACTCTTCACATGACCCAATTCAAGTATTTGATTTACTTGATCGTGCCATGTCTTTCTCGGGCGTCTTCGACTTCTTCTTCCATTCACTTTCGCATCATATATTCTTTTCACACTCCTTTTTCTTCATTCGTTCTACATGCCCAAACCATCTAAGCGTCCCTTTTTTGATCCTATTACGCTCACATCAGCCTTGCATTCTTTCCGGATATCCACATTTTCGGAAAGAATGCAAGGCTGATGTGAGCGTAATGAATATGATCAAGAAAGGGACGCTCAGATGGTTTGGGCTTGTAGAGCGAATGAACTAAAAAAAAAATAAGTGTGAAAAGAATATATGATGCGAGTTACGAATAACCTGACAGTATTTGAAAAAACTTCTACCATCATTATAAGCGGAAAAAAATGCTTGTGTAATGATTTTATGACTTTTCTAGCAGAGCAAACCCTGCGTGGGAACCTGACGCATCTGTTTACTCAGCTACTAATCTCTCTTATTTTTACACCATTTTAAAGCGGTAGATACTCTCAGTTTTATTCCACCATTTAGAAACAGTGTTTTAAACGATATATATGTCGTGTTTCATGACCACATCTAAATATCCAGGTTTCACCCAACTTTCCTCATTCCCTTACTCCTTCTTCAAGCCTCTCGAAATACCCCGATTGAGTATGCTACAGTCCCATTGGCTTATATTATTCACATAAAAACATAACCGAAATAATATAAGATACCATTTTTAAGTTAGCTAAGCCGTTGTGCATAAATTAATCAAATCTTCTTCTCCTCTCTAATTTTGTAATTTTATGTAAGCGATCTGGAAAACCAGGATATAAATTCCACTTAATTCTCCCTTGAATAATTTGGCTGATTAGCATAAAACGTATTATATCAAAGTAAAGTCGAAGAAGTTTGAGTCGATACGTATGACAAAAACCGAGATTGACATTTCGATTAACATTTTTTGACGATTCGATCAATTTTCATTTCAGAAA
Organism: Drusus annulatus; assembly: GCA_022651775.1. Taxonomy (NCBI): domain Eukaryota; kingdom Metazoa; phylum Arthropoda; class Insecta; order Trichoptera; family Limnephilidae; genus Drusus; species Drusus annulatus. The sequence goes on from JAGWCC010000186.1 coordinate 1,116,962, forward strand.
GTAAATGTAATTAGATTGACCTTTAGATTTATTTCTCTATTTTCAACTAACGCAATTTTTTTATAGACACAAGTATATTGCCTCTCTTATTTCTCTCTTGAGTACATATAAACGACACTGAACAGAGTAGGGTAGATACCTACCCGTAATAAAGTTGTTTTTTTTTTTTATAGTGAATACCGCACAAGAGTTCCAACAGCTCCCGAATTGCTCGCTGATTGATAATAAAAAAATTCAACCTCTTAACAATTTATTTCTTTATCAAACATTGTTAACCTTTATATTGGCAAGGTAAGAAATATAAGATAGGCATCCTTATCTTTCATTTTTTTCTTATGAGATAGTAAACTTATTTTTAATTATTCTGACCATAAGTGTCAGCAATTGACAGAACGATGAAAAAAAAGATTTTGTAGTGTTTTGTCATCAGTAATGTTAAAATATTTGCTTAAAAACAAAATAAAGAAATAGCAGAGTAAGTGTAACATTTATGTTACACTGCCAAGATTAGGGTTAATAACTACCATTTCCAACTTATATGGTACGCATGGTGATGGGTCGTATTACATTGAACAATTATTGTCTTATGAGGGGCTAAAGATTTCAGTACATGAGTGTTTTACGTCTGTCACCTAGTCTATTCGCTACAACGAACTTAAATAACAAACCATTACGCCGTTTTACCACAGAGGTCACCAAAGAGTATAGACTGCCAATTGTATTGACTCGTTTGTCGTATTTTACTCACGGTCATTCAAAGCTTATATTTTTTACAATTCTTGAAATCAGTCCGTTCAAATAGCTATTTGATTCACCTGATCTTGACCATGTGTTCCGTCTGCATCCCCGACTTATTCATCAATCCACTTGCACGTCAAACATCGTCCTATATCACATTTCTCCAGTACCCGATGAACAATGTAAATCCGCCAAATATTTGTGCCGGCGAATAAATTCAGAATACAACACGCATTTCTGAATAAAAAGTATCGCCTGACGGATGTAATCTGTGCCAACTCATTAATCTTCGTCTCGCCACACCCAGTCTATCATCGCAGCTTCTACACCCGTTTCCTCGGGCAAATCAGCGGCCACTTCCTTTTACAGTTCCATTTCCACTCTGTACGTGATGGAGGCTTTTCATCAATCAAACGGTCAGATGGCCAATTAATTAGAAGAGTAAATAAATAATTATTTGATTGTTTGTGCAGTACCTACCTACAGCCTATGAATATTGATTGTTGCTGAAATACTTGTTCATAAAGATTAACTAGCCATTACTTTTCAAGGCTAGGCGAAGACAAAAGACAACCCCAAAACCCTTTTGCTGCACTTCTTTCTGAATTTGCATGCATACATCGTCTCATACACTCTATATTTATTATTATTATTTCCCTTTATAGTGTAATGTCTTCCTCGGCTTTTCTTACTTCTTCTTCTGGCTTTCGTCATATGTTTTTATTTTACCGCCCGTTTGATCTACGTGACCAAACTATCAAATCGTCCCTTTCTTAATATTGTTAATCAAGCTTACATCATCCTTGAATTATTTACGTATCTCTTCATTAATAATATGATAACGCGTAGTTTGACCATACATACGTCTATTGGATTTCATTTTAACAGCAATAATTTTATTTATCTGTCTATTTTACATAGCAAAGTCTATTTGGAGAGCAGTTAAGCATTTTTTGGCTACGTTGAAACCGTGAAAGAAATTACATCGAGATAATTTCGTACACAAAATAATGTCTAATCAAACCTTAAATTGATTCATTAAATAATGTCAAAGCTCGATTGAAAATAATTCCTTACCGTTAAAGCTATTTATTTATGAACTGTTCAATTTGTGGTAGAATTTCATTGGAATAATACGATCGAAAACATTTAGCTAACCAAGTTCTATTTTTTTTTAAAGATTTGGTTTAACCCTACTGCAAACATCTTCAGACTGTTATACTTTGCTTGGAAATTTGTATTCGTCTGAACAGTCTTTTTTTCTGGTCGAAGTCAGTCAACTTCCCAGAAAATAAAATAAAATAGTTTTTAAAATCATAAAAGAGCTTAAAAAAGCTTTGTTAAAGCACCAGAGAAAATTTATAATAAGAAGTCAATGTCTAGTCTAATCTAGAATAAAAATGTTATATTTTGTAAAATGGCTAGAATTTCAAAAAAAAACTTCATTAAAACAGCAAATAAAGAATATTATAAAACTTTAAAAAATCCTTTGTCAAATTGATGAAAGCTTCTTCCCGTTGTAGTTTCTGATCCCCGGAGAGCCTCTTTTACTAAAAATAGTAAAAAAATATCAGATTTTTCCAGCAGCATGATTAATGATTATGGGCGCAGATTATATTTAACTTATAGACAGTCTTTCAAAATCACTCTTAAATAAACTTCCAAGGGATATTATTTGTCCCCAGGCGAAACTTGCAATAAATCACTGAAAACAGATTAAACTTTCTTTCAAGAGAAAAATAAAATGATTAAACCAAAAGACGGATAAAACGTAGATAAATCCAGACGCCTACGCATCCTGTAATTGAAAACACAAGCTTTATTCTTTTACCTTCAAAATTACACAAATAAGGTGCACAGATGTTTGATATTTATTAGAATGATGAGAATACCGACTGTTACCATGTTAATTGATTGAATTCTTTTGAGAATATAAAGATATTTAATAATGGAATGAAATTAATCAACACAAATATGCCTACTTATTTGTAAGCAAAGTCAGTTTACATAGAAACCGGAAATGAAGGAAGTGTAAAAATTAGGCCGTCATATTTTTTTTACAAATTGAAATTTATTTTTGCAGAACATATTTGATTCGGGAACCGACGAAAGGGACATTGTTTTTTTCAACGTAACCCTATCACTAAGCAAAGTAACAACTGGTATTTTTTTAAATGTTACCCTGTGGGTCACAAATGACATTAAAAAACTATCTTTCAATGTTCATTGCGATAATTTCATCGTTTTTTATTGTTATCAGTGGTGCTAGAATAAGACTTCATAGATAAAAATATCACCTACCTTTATTGTATTTTACAGATATTCGAAATGATTATAGCAAATACACATTTGGAAATAGTCATTAAAAGAAAAGATGGTTATTTTTATAAATCCCCGATGAACTTCAAAAGTATACTGTTTTAATACTGATTATTTATTTTAATTTAGAAAAAATAATTTCTTTACAAAATGTTTTTAAGACAATTTGAAAACTGATAAAACTGTCAAAACGAACTATTTTTACAACGTATTTTACTGTTTTGTTTGTCCATAAATAAAAATACACTTCGAAACACTTGCGTTTGAACTTTCGAACGGCGGAAATAGGTTGTAGGGGCAGTTTTCAGTGAGGCTTTGAACTTCCGGCGTCTACGTCCCGTAGAGGAGCGGCCAGTCGCTGTACTGAATTCAGTGAGGAGGGGTAGTTTGGTGGAGAGCAAGGCGCCTGCGCGGACGTCTGATTCGAGATGGTTTTACAGCGTCCTCAGTGGGGGATGATTATACAAGTAGGACAAGTCGAGATAAAGGACTGGGCTTTTAGGGTTGAAGTCGAAAGTATTAGTAGTTGCTTTTTGTCGGGGGAATACATTTTTAGAGGCCGGTATTATGTTGGTGAAATGATATAAGAGAGACTCTCATAAATAATTTGTTGATGATATAAACAGCGTGGCTTAAGGGAATAGAGGAAAATATATTGTATTACACCTTTGTGGCATTGAACATAACTGAAAAAAACTTGAAAACTTTACGCGAGTTAACTCTATCATTTAACATTTATGAAGCATTTTTTTTTTTCAAAATTTATTTCACAATTGCTTTAGATTTTGTCAAACGACCTTGAAGATACTCATACTTAACGACGTAAATTTTATCATAAGTTTAACAGTCTCATCACCAAAGATCTAAAACTGAAAATTATAGTAAGGAAAGAATGCAAGGCTGATGAAAGCGTATTTAATAGGATCAAGAAAGAGACGCTTAGATGCTTTGGGCATGTAGAGCAAATAAACGAAGACAAGAGGGTGAAACAAATATATGAAGCATATCATGTTTATTGTGCAATGATGGAGGACTTAGGTAGCAGGGGAATTGAACCCACGAGGCCCGGGTGGAAATTCGACGCGTTTTTCCACTCAGCTACTAACCGGTTGTGCACAGTTGCCTAAATGGACGTTACGTGAAGCAAAAAAATAACGTATAAAGATTTAGAGTGAACTTTTCTACATCCTATAATCATATGAAACGAGAAAAAAACAGATTTCCATTTATTTAACTTACTTGGGTGAACTGATAAGTTTTATTTAGTATCACTAACCTCCCCTAACGACCTTAAGGGTAGAATTAACCAGAGAAAATGAGAAAGGTTTTAAATTATTTTATTCTTTTGTAAAGCTTCTTTGAAAGGAAAAATATTAAAACTGAAAAATAATTCAACAATGCTTTAAATAAGTTTCTGTAACAATGTATTAATGTCTCTCTTTTTTGTTGTTTTAGATTAGACATTAAAGTTTATCACTAACCAATTAAAAACTAACAAAATATATTATATTATACTATAATTTGTTTTCTGTTAGTTTAAGTATGTGATTCTTAAAGTATCTCTTGAATTTAGTGATAGGCTTCACGTTAAAGCTTTTCGGCAGCGCATTGTAAGATTTCATTCCTTTGAAGAATAAACGGTTTTTAGTATTTGCTTTGTTCTTTTCAAAAATTTGATTTCTTTTGCTCGTCCTTGTATGCATATACTTTTGTCAGATAAGTAAAAAATATTTTGTTCGTGTATTTTTTTAAATTATTTTATGCATGAATATTACTGTGTTCAAATTCAGCATCTGTTTTACTGTTAGGCAATTAAACTTCTTTAACATTTGAAAATAGGGATTGTTTTCTACGAAAATATTAATTAAGTATTATTCGTATTGCTCTATTTTGGAGATACAATAGGAGTATATACTCGGCGTGCTTGTTATTTTCCAATCTTATATAACTTCTGAATATTCCATATCATATAAATGTACAGTAATGTTTACCTACATCTTTGAAACACAAAATGATAAAGTAAATTGCGTTATTTACTGCTAGGTGTTTCGGTAATAGACATCGCCTGTTTTCCTAATAAATGAATTCTTTGATTACCAACTTTCTAACTGACCAGAGAGGATGAACTGCCATACAACTATGTCATGACACACACTCCTTGCTTCATACACATTCATACATCGTCTCATACATACTCTTTTTATTCTGACTCTTGAAATGGCCCGACTTGTTTTTGCTTCACTTTATGGTGCCATGTCTTTTTCGGAGGTCCTCAACTTTTTTTACATTTACTTTCACGTCATATATTATTTTAACACTCCTTTTTTTGTTCAACTGCTCTATATGCCCAAACCATCAAAGCGTCCTTTTTATCAATCCTCATCATTACGTTTACATCAGTCTTATATTCTTCTAGGATATCCATATTTTCAACACCGTCATACATGGTTTTACCGCACATACGCCTCGGGGATCACATATCACATGTTTACAGCATTCAGTCTAATTTCATTAACTTCTCTACCAGCTCCATGTCTCACTGCCATACATCAGTGTTGGCATAAGCACTCTGTTGTGGACTGATAGCTTCGTTTCTTTAGACATTTTTTTTTGCGCCAACAGCGTTCAGTCCTCCATTAATGGAGTTTCCGATGATCATGTACAGCAGCAATATTGGAATTAGCAGCAGAACTTTTGAAAAGTGTTATTTTGATGCTTGATATTCTTTGTGAAAAAAAAATCTAAAATCCAGAACATTTAACGCGAGGCCCCCAACACAGACGGTAAGTTTTTGATAATTCCTATGTGAAAAACCATTGTATCACGAGGCCTGTTCAAAAGAATAGGTGAATTTTGAATTTTCGCGGGCTGTGTACATTCTATTATCGATTTTTTTTGTTATGTTGGTACACATATGTTTATCATATGTTAGCATTATCAGCTATTTTGGATTAGTGGTTTGGTTTTTGACAAATGGAAAGGTTAGTCATGTTTTTGTGTGTTCTTCGATTTTTCACTTTTGAAAAAAATTAATCAATATATTATTTTCGACAATTTTTATATCGCCGTTTTTGTGAAAAATTACCTCAAGGGCGCTGTACAAATTTTAATTTCTATTTAATTTAATTTCTAATAATGTTATTCTAATTTTCATTTAATTTCATCTTTCATTTATTTTGTTCTGTTCCCTTTTTATTACTTTATTTTTACTAACGTTTAACATTTAATATTATATAATTTATATACTGTTTCCCTTACAGCAATCGTCGATAAAAATATTAATTACCAAACAATTTTTGAACAACGCAAAGACGCTGCTCACCAAATGAAATCTTTATCTAATACAACCGAATCAACTAGAATTGGAAAACTGAAGAAATTACTATATTCAATTTCACTTTGGAACAAAATACAATTTTCGCGTTTCCCAGACGAATACAAAGGACTTGATTATTAAAGGATAAGAACATAGATTAAAGAAGTGCAAAAGGACTGAGATCCTCAAATATTAATTATCTAAAATCTTCAGTCAAAAATTTGAAAATGAATTCATCAAACCCAAAATATGATTAACCCTTATTGCTGTTCAGAAGACACTTTATTTTTTTGAGTGTATTAAAAATGTGACCGGAGATAGTATTCAACACTAATTCGTTGTTTTTATTTATGTATCTATGTACTAACGGACCATTGTACGATTACAAAAAAGTTCATTACACCAAATGGGAAAAAACAACAGCACATACTTTATTTTAATGGCGCAATGACAAACGTAGAATAAAAATAAACATTTGAAAGAATATTCAAGTCAAAGCCTGAACAAGGTTTTGATAATGTCGTAAAGAATAACAAAAATCATTTAGACTAGTACCAAAATCTTCAAGACCGTGTCTTGAGTTAACAAGTCTCGACATTCTGGACAGTGGATAATGATATCCATAATTAGTAGAGTGATGATTGAGGAACAGCAATTCAATGTTTACAAGTCTTCAGCAAGGTTCTCGCTGATTTTGTCTCAGAATGAAAGTAAAACTTTTTTTTTTCACAATAAATACGGCACAAGAGTCTCCATCTGCTCTCCACCATCTAGATCCAGTGGGACTATGGCATCCCTAACTGGGGTATGTTGTGAGGCTGAATGTAGTGGGGAGAGGGAGAAGATGAGGAAGGGGAAGGTTGCGAAGTACCTGGCTATTCAGATCTGGTCACCAAACACGGCTAAAGCCATTTCAAGCAACGTTTCAATTCTGAATGGTGGTCTTTCACCAGGGCTATACTTAGAGTATCTGCCATTCTGGAACGTGCCGCAAATATACAATATATATAGTTTAATGTGTTCACATATTGTTCATGTAGCCTTAATCTTTGAATATTTTATGTATTAAATGAAAATGAACACTCAATTATACCGAATAAACAATTGTGAACACATCCACCATTTCTTATTAAAATATTCGTTTTATTCAGTTAACCGTTATTCCCGGTAAGATTTAACATATTCTTCACAATAATATATTGTAATTAATTCTATTACTTGTTTCATATTTATTGAAATTAAATATAACTTATTAAAGCTGTATGATTTATTGCAATATTTATTACTGAAATTCTGTCAATTAATTTATTTTTATGTTTGTATTTAGAATTTAATGTTAACAACTTATAACTTGTGTTTACTCTCTCCCGTAAATCATATTATAATATGTTAATCTGAGACTATAAGTTACTAATGATCACTGTATGATAAATGGAACAAACAAAATTACTTGTTATCTTTTGTTGATATTCCGTTTTTTAATTTACGATGGAAATATAATAAATAGTTGCTTTTTTTAATAATAATGTCCAAATTAAGACAGAAACGCTGTGCATGACAGTAAATTAACCATCTAAAAGTTTTTGCTGCCAATTTCAACCATATTTCTACTTTATTAACATTTTTTTAAACTATGATGTGTAATGACTACACATTGCTTCCAATAACTTTAATATCTTTATAACCATCATAAATACTGGCTTCAGATTTTAGGTGTTCCTCCACAATACATTAACTCATTGAATGAAAAAGAAGTGTTCATGTTAATTAGCACTTATCGGGCACAAATGAGATATTTTGAGAAAATCGGGAATAGATTCACCAACACAATCGAACGTGAGCTAGTGTGGACGTAGGTATATGCATTCTATAAATCCGCTATGGGATGCGAAGAAACGCAAAGAATGTGCGGGAAGAAACGACGCTATTCACATCTCACTCTTACTTGACTTCGCTTTCGGGCATCACTTGGAGGTGGTCTTCTCGCTCGTTTCGTGAGCGTCAGCTGATGGTTTTATCATGTTTTCTGATTTCCAATTTCAATTATGATCACTTTTGAGATAAAATATGAATAGTTTAAGCGTTTGGCTATGAATATTCTTATTTTTCTTATTTAAAATCGCTAATTATTACGTGTGCAATGATAACACAGCGCCGGAACGCGAAGAATAATTTTTCACACTAAAGGGAAGGTTAACAAATAAAACATCATTACGTAAAATGCAATATATGTTAACACTGGTACTCAATTAATTGTATTGCATTATTTATTCTTTAAATAAAGAGTTGGGTATTTTGACTGTGAAACAAATCTTTCTCTAGCAACTTAAACCCAACAAGCAATTTTCAATTTTACTTTCCTCCCATATAAACTAATCGAATAATTTCCATGTTCATATTATAACGTGTAATCGGGGATCGTACCCATTTTTTAAATTAAAATTGACTCACTTAAAGCTCTATGCTTTATTGTAGTTCAACTTTTTTCCAATAATATCAATAATTTTTAATAAAATATGAAACAAGAGAAGACAGAGAAAATAAAAAAAAGATTAGGTTTCGACCGAGGTTTTAACTTGGAACCTCTGCTCCATCTAAAAGTAACGTATTTGACAATCGAGCTGTGGAAATTTTCTTATTTTCTGTCATTTTAATCAATCCCATATTTCTTTGCAAACTTTTTTTTTCACCCACTCCTAAGATATAAGCAGCCATTTCTTTATAAGTCTGCAAAGCTCTAACCGAACACAGTTGCACATTTAGTTATTTTTGTATTGGATACTATTGAATCTTGTAGCTTCTTGGGAAGTTCAGAATGACGGGCTCCGTGGTCGAATGGAAAGACGCTTGACTACGAATTCAAAGGTCGCGGGTCTAAACCCGGCATGCGCAAATATTTTTTATTCAATTAATATGTGTCGTAACACATTGAATTTATACAAAATAATGTATGCTATATTTGCGGCACGTTCCAGAGTGGTAGGCACTCTTAGTATCGCACTGGTGAAAGACCACCATTCCGAATTGAAACGTTGCTTGAAACGGCTTTAGCCTTGTTTTGTGACCAGATCTGAATAGCCAGATACTTTTAACCGTCCTCTTCCCAATTTTTCTTCCCCCACTATCTTTAACCTCACAACATTCTTCAATTGGGGATGCCATAGTCTCACTAGCTCTAGACGGCTAGGAGCAGTCGTAACTCTTGTACGGTATTAACTATAAAAAATAAATAAATTGAAAAGCATTAAGAACTCTCGGGTTACACAACATTTTTGGGTGACAGATAACCTATCAATATTTAGAAAACGCCTACTACCGAAATTGTTAGAGGTATATGTTGCTTCTGCAATGATGATAGACCTCAAGAAGGAATTGAACCATCAACTTCTCTGTCCATTCAGTCACTAACCAGTTTTATTCATCACCACTTCTAGTGGACTTCATAACCAAAAGTATTAGGGCAATCTAAATCATTAACTAGTCACCACGTCAGTTAGCTAAGCCGTGTACCTTATGAGCAAGTCGTACCACTTTGATAGAAATCTGTTTGTGACCCTTGATACAACACATTCTCTGTTGTTTCTTCGTAAGATGAGACAAGATCAATACAAGTGAAACGCATCAGCAATTTATTGAATCTTCGCTTTGATAAATTGTTTCATTCAATCGAATATCCCAGATGGAAAAAAAATACTTAATCCCGACTAGCTTAGCACAAATTCTCCCGTATGAACTCTTTATTTTCTTCTCCGCTTCTTCCTTTTGTGTTGTTTGGAACTTCAAAAAAATTAATGAACATTTGTCTTTTTTTGAGATTGAGAATAATCGTAAAAACTTTTTGACCATCGCATCAATTCTACGCTTGGGTATAAAACTGAACGAAACTTCGCATAACTATGCCTTAGAGTATACTCCTTACATTATATTCATTCATACACCATTTAAAGTGGTAGCTACCCTCAGTATCACCCTGCTTTATACAGTGTTTACAATAAAAGAGTCCCAACTGTTCCCAACCGTCTAGAACCAGTGAGACTGTAGCATCCCCAATTGTGGGTATATTTTGAGGCTGAAAGTAGTAAAGAAAAGAAGGATATGGGAAAGAGGAAGGTTAAGAAGTACTTCGCTATTTAGATCTGGTCACAATACACGGCCAAAGCCATTTCAAGCAACTTTTAGATTTTGAATGGTGATCTTTCACCTGGGCGATACTCAGAGTATCTACCACTCTGAAACGTGCCGCAAATATACCACACATTATTTTATACAAATTAAAATGTGTGACCTTGGTGAAAGACCACCATTCAGAATCGAAACGTTGCTTGAAATGTGTTAAAACCAGATCTGAAGAGCCAGGCATCTACCAAACTTTTTGTTTTCCATCTCCTACCCTCTACATTTCTTTCAGTTACACAACATAGCCCAAATTGAGGGCGCCATAGCCCCACTGGCTCTGGCAGTCGGATCATTCACACTCTTTTACTATTCCGTCTCTTCATAAGATTCGACTCAAGTAATTGATTTTTTTTACTTCCGATATGATCATCTATTTCCTATTCCGATTTCTACGTTTTATAACTAAATTAAATACTGTACACTTAACAAAGCTTTACTGTAAATTGGAGTATTTTAGCATTTTAACGGATACATTTAAATAGTTGATTGAATATATTAATTTATACAATTAGTTAATTATTTTTCTCAGAAGACAATCAATCTCTTTTATTTGAATTTGGACTTGACTGAGGAATTCTCAAGAGTATACTCATAAAATATTTGGGGACGGTGTGGGGAGGTTTTTAAAAGTTAGGAGAATTAAATTTGGGTCTTAAATAAACCCACGTTGAAGAGGATGAATGGTGCTCCAGCAAATCGTTTAAATATCGGACCTATAAACACACAAACTAGTCGTAAGACGACCCCTTCCCGATATTGGGCGAATTGAACACATCAATGGGCAATTTATATGAATCGATTAGTGTAATTCAGGTAAATTAGAATACAAGTATATATATATTTTAAAAACCTATCGTAAAATACCCCAAAATACATGAAAATATACTCTAAGTAGAAACGTGCGGTGCGTTTGATCAATTCCTCTATAAAAAACACACACACAACGCAATCTTTGGAGCACAGAATCAGGTGAGAATGTTGGTATTTTTTTAACCGTATTTCAATAAAAATGATCCGAGGAACTTGTGTCATTGACCTCTTTGGGACCTGTACACAGCCGAGAAATAGGTCAAACGCGTGCCCAACATGTGTTGACGATTGATATTTGCCAAATGATGACAAGTCTCTTATAGAACCCGTTTTTGTGTTTAACAGCTAGACTGTAGAACAATTCTCCGGCCTGAGTGTTTTCCCCATCCTATAATATAGATATTCTCAAGACTTAGGTTCATTCCTTTCATTCATAAAAAATATCATTTACACAGCAACCTTAGATACGACATAGGTTTTGAGGGGAATAATTTCCTTCAGGCCCTTCTGGGTGGAGTTAGTATAAAAATTAAAATGTATATATACCACAGGCAGTAAATACGGTTTATATAAGACACATCGTTATAGGTACCTACAAAGAAATTATTATTAACTGGAAGAGAACATGTGGGTTATGATTGCTTTTTTACTCAAAAACTCTTAAAAAATATAATACATAACAAATTGTATTGCCTCTTCAGTTGATTTCAATTTATTTTCTTCACTTTGTTACATCAACATCAAATAAAAGTAATTGGCGCACGCCGGGTTTGAACCCGCGACCTTTGGATTCGTAGTCGAGCGTCTTACGACTCGACCATGGAGGCCGTCAACTCGTCGACTCGTATATTGGCGTGTTTTTGTATGAGGAAGTTCTGACTTTCGGTGTGTAAAACGTCGCATGATGCCTCGCACGAATATAATTACTTGGAGCAAATAAGTTTTTTTCCTTTGGTTTATATAGGTCATAAATACACATGCTTATAACACAAACTTATTTAATATTTTGTGCTTATTATAACAAACAAGTTGTTTCATCAATTAAAATTTAACAGGATTTATTAACAGTTTATTAAATAATTGAACAAATTTTACAGACGGTCTATAAACATTGCAATTGTGAGAGACAAAAATCGTTATTGCCCCCCGGGAACTTTCACTAACCCCTGAACTTTTCCAGCAACTTTCAGAATCGCCGTGATCTTGCAATATACGTAGGTTATAGTCCCGTTTGAGTGCTCCTCGCCGCAGAGATCTTTAGCGAAAGGCGAAAGATTTATTCGTTATAGAAGGGAAACCAGAAGCCAAGGCTTTTAGAGTATTATTTAATAAGACCAACTGTTTCAAGTTTGCTCAGTTCGAAGCCTTCCTTTTATTCGCAGTAAGTCAATTTACGATTTTTTTTTATACTGCGAGCTGAAACCCGTAACATCTCTGCGGGACTACACTTGTACTAGATTCGCAGATTTTGAAGCTATCTAATTTATTTTTTTCCGTTCATATTCTATGTCTTTTTTTCATATTATTTGTTTTCTCCTTCCTATTTAATATTATGCTAACTATCCGTTACAAAATATCTTTCTAAAAACATATTTACGACAAATATACAAAAACGTTTTCTGTAGAAATGAGATCCTTGAGGTGTATGTCTATAAAACCATTTATGACCGTGTTGAAAATGTGGATATCCGGAAAGAATTCAAGGCTGATCTAAGCATAATGAATAGGATCAAGAAAAATACATGTAGATGGTTTGAGCATATAGGGGAATAAACAAAGAAAGGAGTGTGAACAGAATATATGACCCGAAAGCGAATAGAATTAAAAGTCGGGAACGACCGAGGAGGATAATTTTAGAATAATTTTTTTGTCTTTTTTTATCGATTTTGCAATGTATTCGTGTAAAACTATTTATAAAAAAAAACTAAAAAAAATTATGATTGAGCGCAAAAAAAGACATAGCACGATTAAGTGAATCAAATACTTGAGTCCGGACATTTCAAGAGTCAGGATAACCAAAGAGTATGTATGAGACGATGTATGTATGTGAATGAAGCAAGGAGTGTGTGCCAAGACAGAATTGTATGGCGGTACGTCCTCTCTGCTTACCTCTGCGGAGAAACGGCATGATGGTTGGTTAGTTTGTTATTTAACTTCATTCCACCCTCATGCTACAATAGAGATATACAAGTTGATTTCGGATTAATATATTACCGCCAGATTGACGCCGATAACCTAGTACCATCCATCCTGGAATAGATTTAAGGGAGTTGATATTTTATATTTCTTCGATTTATTGCGACGGCCTGCATGGTTAAGTGGTAAGACGCTGGACTACAAATCCAAAGATCGCGGGTTTGAACTCAGCGAGTGCAAATAAATGTCATTCAATTAATATGTGTCATAGCACATTTAATTTGATATGAAGTACAGTAGAGTATATTTGCGGCACGTTCAGAGTGGTAGATACGTATAGTCCTGGTGAAAGTCTGCCGTTCAGAATTGAAACATTGCTTGAAATGGCTTTAGCCGTGTTTGGTTACCGGATCTGAATAGCCAGGTACTTCCCAACCCTCCTCTATCTCATATATTTCACCTCCCCACAACCTTTAGCATCACAAAGTACCCCTTTTGGGGATGTCATAGTCTCACTGGCTCTAGACGGCTGGGAGCAGTTATTGCGGTATTCACGAAAAAAAATGCATTAAATTCAATTGTTGATTTTCATTAGAAATTTCACTCAATCCTTTACCAAAACACAAAAATCGATGTGTTGTTTTGGTCTCCCTATAAAAAAGTAATATTTTTTTATCTACTATTTCCCATACAGAGTCCACACTTCTATTTACCCAACTGCCAATCGAGTAAGCGTGTACAAATAAGATGATAATACCATTTTCGTTTATCAAATAAAAAAAACACCAAACCGTTTATCACCCACAGAATGAAACGAGGCAGCGTTACAAATCGAACATCCTGATTGAATGTTGGCTATTTTTTTTGCCAGATTCCAATGAAAATAATAAATTTCTTCATATTATTTAGTTGGAGCCGTTGCGTCACATTTCGCTGGTACGTCGGATCAATATTTCAAAACAATATACAATAATGGGTGTTGTAAGAAAAGCTATCACGTTATGTATAATAGATAAAATACAGCCCAAGTCAGAAAGCTCATTGTGAAATTTGCTTTCATGACGTAAAATCAAACAACAAACAAAACACAAATAAATACCGACTATAATTTTGCCAATATCATGTCCTCTGAGTACGAAACTTTATCATTATTCATACCAAAACTTATTAAATATTTACATACATTTTTTTTATATTTTCATCGGTGCTCATTTACTTCACAAAAGTGGTCATGGCAACAGAATAAATAATTTAGATGTACTAGAAATAAAGAAAGCCATCAAAATTACTAATCATATTCTGAATAATCGGCGGTCCAATATTAGTAGCGTTCAGTTCTTTTTGGAACCGGTTCCTTGATATTAAACGCAAAGAACTGGAACTGGTTCCTCGCCAAAACAAAAATACTAGTCGGTGGAGATTTGAACGTGAAAATAACTGGAGCCGGCCTCGCCAAAATAAGCAGTATTGGTCGGTAGAGATTTTAAAACGAAAAGAACTGGAACAGGTTCGTCGCCCAAAAACTCACGTTCCTGTAGATCGTCGTATTTTGAAGTCGAATTTCAATTGAAGTACTTCTTTATAGGCTTTGAAGTTCAACTTCACAACTGAACTGCTGCAAATTGAAGTAGTTCTATGTAATCTAACTTGCTTTGAAGCATTTTGTTCAATGAAATTAAATGAATGAAGTTTGAACTGCCACAAAATGAAATAGTTCAGTTAGTTTCCAGCGACGATATATATAAAATCATATTTAATTATATGCGCCCTTGCGGAGATTTTACATAACTGTGTAATAAATAATATAAAATAGTACTGAAATAAAAATAACATAGAGTTAATTTAATAATTTAATTAATTGCTAATGCACTGAAGCAAAACGTCAACTAAGAAGGTGATTAAATAATAATGAGAATTTATGAGTTTGCAGGAAATATATCTAATATTTTGCGTTGTGACCGCTCCAAAAGAACTACTTCAAAGAACTACTTTTTTTGGCAGCGGTCCATACTTAATTGAACAAATACTTCAATTAAAGTTTGTAGTTCATTTTTTTATTTAACAATGTCAAAATGAAACATTTTTTATTAATAACATGTCATTTGCCACTGTTTATGTTATTTGTTGATTTAATAAACAAGGAGCAATCTTTAATTATTAATTTATTAAATCGAATAATACAATTTGTTAAGTTTATAAATTACTAGCATTTCAAAAAATAGTTTTTGCTGAGCCAATCGTTACCAATGCGCTACAAATGATATAATATATCGGAAGTTGACTATTGGCTCCCCCTTGTGGAGGAATAATAAGATACGATTCATAAAACGACATCTGTGGACTACGCTGGTAGTTTGTACGGACAAACGTCAAATTATACCGTAGGAGATTTTAATAAAATAAAAACCAATGTTTTGTTTCCGAATAAAAATACATTTTTATACTATTTTGTAAACTACATTTATTTTAGATTTTGTATTTGTCGCACGAAACATGTTGACCGACTTCAGATCAGATCAATGGATTGTGTTTTATAGAAAAAAATGTTAAAACATATTGACTAAACAAAATTTCAATTTATGAAAATAGTTAACCCTTTTCAGGATATGTTGTATGCATAACTTATACTTACCACATTTTCCCGCAGTAAATACATACTCTACTGTTGAAAATATGCTTCGAACGAAGCATAAGCTAGTAAGTTCTGAAATTTTGTGGGCTGAGCTGACGATTTGTAATGCAAATAACACCCCCCAACTGTATATTGCTTTAAGGCTCTGGAAAATAAGGCATGATAAGGAGAATGGGATGAAGAAATTTAATAAGGTTCCAAATTATTTTTAAAATCTAGTTCCAAAGTTAGTCAAATATATTTCAATATATTTAGATTATAAAAATTAGTCTCTGATCAGAGCAATACTAAAAAAGTCTCGACTTTAAAGAAAGCGTTCACACTGTTTTCAAGGATGCTCTAAATATGGCAACAAAAAAACAATAAATAATGAATACAAGTATTTTTATTTTGTCCCAATCATATTAAACGAATACCAAATCTAGTCGGCGTATTATAAACAAATGAAAAGCGGATGGTAGATACTCTAAGTATCGCCCTGGTGAAAAACCACCATCCAGAATCAAAACGTTGCTTGAAAGACCAGATCTGAATAGTCAGATACTTCCAAAGCTTCCTCTTTCCTATCTCCTTTCCTTTCACAACATATCCCGATTGGGGATGCAAAAATCCCGCTGGACACAGACGGTTCGGAGCAGTTTGCGTTATTCACCAATAATAATAATAACTAGCAGATAAAACCCGCTCCCGCGTGGCTTAGTCACGACACACACATCAAAAGGAACATAGTGAATAAATCGTGGAGGACCGTAATCGGAAGAAAATTTCAAACTTTTGTATGTATGAGCAGTTTTTCCATCGAACGTGGCAGAAGATGGCTTACGGTATTAACAGATATTTGGATAATTTGTGTACGATATCTGTGCACCGTTTCAGCGATAAATCACCACAAGGGCGCTGTACAATTTTTAATTTATAGTTACTATTAATTTCTAGTTTATATTTATGTTTATTTAAATAAAGTAACATAGATTATATATACACACAGAGGGAGAAAACAGTATAAAAAAAAATAAGAGAACAGTGAGAAATAAATAGAATAATATTCAAAATTATAACAAAGGAACAGAGAGAAAAAGACACAAAGTCGTTTTTGTTTAGATCAATTTCGTACCCCGATGATGCCCAGGCTAAAAGAAACCGGTAGGTTAATTTTATTATTGAAGAAAGAAGAACTTTATTTTATTTTGAGTTTCACCGGGTAGTGAACTTACTACACTCCCAGATCCAGAGAAATCACAACCCTCCCAGTTAATTTATTTCTAGTGGGTTTATTTCTTAGACCTTCCAATTATACTTTTCAAAACCATGATAATCGTACCTTCCATGTTTAAAGGGGTTCATAAAAGAGGTACGAAAATACCTTTAAAATCAGAATATACATGCTAAGAAATATTTTGAATATACAGTCACTGGAAAAGCAAAAGGGCTTAAGCGACACTTTTATAAAAAATGCGTTAAACATGCAGGTTTGATCGAGTTTTTTTTGCATCGAATTCTCTGACTTTTATTTGGTTCTGTACACTTTTGTGGCCCTTTAGCCATCTTAAATATATTTACCACTTGGGAGAAGGCTTGACTCGAGCAACAATTTTTATTAGCTTTTTATCGTTTCAAGTAATTCAAAATGAGCATTGAGTTACCTGAGTTAGCTTTTTTTTTCAAAATTCAACCAGGTACTGAAGACTTATGAATTTAGTTGTAAAACAAAAAAAAATCTTTAAAAGTGCTCTAGTATAAACTTCCTAAAATGGCGCTTCAGCCCTTTTCGCCTTTTCGGCGTTGATATAAGCTTGTTTGAAACGATGCTAGCATATTTTACGGGAGATGTTGTACCCTTAAAGTACATAGAATGGTACCTATCCAAGGCAGTGTAGTTAGTTTTTGACGATTTTTGCCGGACTCGGCAGACCTGAGCGTGGCTAGAACTAGGACAAGGATGTTTATACATCCATTCATGGCACATGTCGACAAAATGTTTTTGTTTATTTGTATAACTACTTTTTTCACAGTATTGTTATCAACAAAAATACAGCTTATAACCCTAAAAAACCGTTTAGTTGTGTCCAGTTTAGTCGCATATGAAAACATGTGGGTGGAGTCCCCGGAGACACGGGAGACCAAGATCATTCTTGTATAATACATAAAAGCGGTGTGTTATTTTTGTTGTCTCTTTCTCTCTAATGGTAGACGACGTAAGAATCCAGAGAAAGTGATTTATCGCAAGTTTGTATAGGTTTGGTAAAAAAAATTAGCTCTCTCTCCATAAATTGTTACTTCAAGGTTGTATTCAATGAAATAATGTAAAATTCATGCCATTTGCTCTTTTATTGGATTTTTTTTATTCATTTTATTGCCCCCAAAAACATTTTCGCTGATAATTAATTGTTTTTTGTCGATTTCCAGGGGTAACGGTACCCGAGATGGGGTTTGTTTGGGAAACGCTAAGCGCTCTCGAAATTTCAATCACTTAAGTTGCCGTGGACAGTTTTGTAGGGCGAAAACTTTTAATACGGCAAATTTTCTCAAGATCGGGCGTATTAGGTGGAAGTTTACGGTTATTGGTGCCTGCGCCCTAATGGTGGTATAAGCGCCGGAATATTAAGGAATAATTTTCAAATTTTTGAAGGAGTGATATAATTAGCTTACTTACCCGGCGTTGCTCGAGTTTCATCACTTAAAAATAACAATAATATTTGGATAATTTTTATAGCGCTGTTTTTATGACATCACTTCAAGGCCGCTGTACAGATTTTATTTTCTAGTGACATTAATTCCTAGTTTATTTTAATATTTATTTAAAGAGAACGTTTACAGGAACATACTTACCTGGCAGGTTCTATCAGACAGACACGATCACTTTATTAACTTAAAATTTTGATTTTTATTTTTAATTCATTTTTATTTTCTCCAATTTAAGGGCATGAGAGCAAATTTAAAAATGGACTATCTGAATTTATCGTACAGTACAGGATTTGGTTAAAATTTGTATGTCTAAAGGTGATTTGTCGAGAAACAGATTATTTTAAAATTATTCCAATGAATTTAAGGATATGAGAGTCTGAAAAGGTAAACTTTCAGTTTGGACTGAAATTCGGTTGGGCTCGTTATGAGATACATGCTTTATAAGAAACTTTCTTTCGAATGATTGATAAAATTGAAACAAACAATACGGCATCTTTTCAAATCAAATTTTGAAAACACCCTGTGATGTTATTACTGATAGTTACAAAATATTTATTTATAAATATAAATTTGATACCTCATAAGAATTCCAACCGTCTGGAGCCAGTGAGACTATAGCATCCCCGATTGGAGCATGTTGTAAAACGAAAGTGCGAAAGAAAAGGAGAGGGGTAAGAGGAAGGTTGGGAAGTACCTGGCTATTCAGATCTGGTCGCCAAACACGACTTAAGCCATATCAAGCAACTGGATTCTGAATGGTGGTCTTTCACCAGGGCGATACTCAGAGTATCTACCACGGTGGAACGTGCCGCAAATATACTTTGTTTTATTTTATATGAATTTTATGTGTTATCACCGACCATGGAGGCTGTCAAGTAGCAATAATAAAGCAAGACATCTGAAACCCAAATCAGCTACATTTAAAATTTGCTCTGGCATCATGAAATTTGGTTGCCTAAATTTTATAAGTTAACGCACTTATTTGAATATTATTCTTCTATTACCATCATAAGATGTGGAGCATAGAAATATTATTTCAACTGTCAAAAAATAACATGTGTTTTCATTTTATAATTTCTTAATTTTTTTTAAGAAAGACAAATATTTCCGGGTTACGAATAACCTGACAATATTACAAAAAAACTCCTACTTCCATCATAAGACGTGGAAAATGTTGCTTGTGCAATGATAGAGGACTTACCCAGCAAATGAATTTAACCCACGACGGAATCCGACGTGTTAATTAAAAATATTGAACGTGACGATGAAAACAGAATATTTTCTTGCTTGTTATATGTTAGAAATCGCGAAACGGCATCTATCGGTATGAGGTTCTAAATGATCTTTCGAAATTCCGATGAAACGAAATATTTTATTTTCTATAAAAGAAATGACAATAGGAAAATTTCCACCCAGCTTGCTGTTGACTTAATATCGTCATTTCAGCTTTCTCCATTCTCCAAATCAAATAACTATCGTCCTGAAATTAATTGCGTCTCCGTTTCAACGCCAAACAAAAATCAGTTTCCTGCAAAAATCTCAATTTACAATCGAA
This sequence comes from Drusus annulatus, assembly GCA_022651775.1. NCBI lineage: Eukaryota > Metazoa > Arthropoda > Insecta > Trichoptera > Limnephilidae > Drusus > Drusus annulatus. The sequence continues at coordinate 1,137,329 of JAGWCC010000186.1, forward strand.
AGAAAATTCAGAAGCGAGTGCCATTCGTTGAAGTGGTCTGAAATTTTATTGGGTTCGGATATTTTATTTTGATTTTTTGTCGGGTCAGGCTTACTCGTTTTTTTTATTGGTGCTGAGTTTTTACTAGGCAGAGGTCCAGGCAAAAAAGGACCACTCACTGCGGCGTTTTTCATTTAAATATACGTCAAGTCAGCCGACGAAGGTCTCGGCAAACTTGAAGCTTTGATTTGACTTCTAAAAGTATTCAACTTTTTGTATGACTTCCGTATCTATATATATTTGCTCGGGTTTGATTGATTCGTATGTTTGAAAAGTGGTTTAATAAAAAAATATGTTAGATATTATATTATTACTTGTTTATATGGGTTATTCAGTATTCAGTTCAGTATTCAGTTATTTATTAATTTAAAAACATTACAAAATTTTTATTTTAAGGCGTTTTTAAATAGAGTGAGTAAGTGTATTAATACACAATATTCATAAATATAAAACAATTAATTCTAAAAAGATATAAATTGCAATGAATGCAAAGTTAAGACAGTAAAAAGTAAGTTATGTATATAATTATGTTTTGTTAGATTTAGTTACAATTTGTAATTGAAATATTCCTGTTAGTTTTTAAGACTTACAAAGAGAAAGAGGTTACGCCATTATTTTAATGCATGATTGCCTTATGAACCTGTTAAAATATAATCTAATCAGTGTGAAAAAGGTCGCTAACCCACAATTAAACACCTTCAGTTCAAACATCTTTGACTATTTTCATTTGAGGATGGTTTGTATTCCCGACTCGGTGCTCAGTAGCTTGGCTGTGGAAATATTTACAGCGTACTGTAGTTTGTCTCTCCCACAAAATGGATTTCTTTATGGAGCCGTTATCGCCAACCCTTCCTGAAAAATACCATCGACAAAGCATCCGCGACGGTGAAATATTAAAGGTCACGAAACTAACAAATTTATTACATTACACAGCTTATACCCAGGTACCTAATAAACTAAGAAGATGTAGTACTTTAATAATATATACAATAGAGAAAATAAATATTTGTTGACAAACCAAACGTAACTTATTAATTTCTTTACGAATTAAAAATTTCATACAAATCTGAGACAAAGGGACGAAAAAAATGCGCCCATGATACAAGAAAAATTCTTGGATTCTGACAACATTTAGAGAAATTTCTAAATATTCCGATTTCTTCTTATTTAAATATAAAAAATCATTTTCTTTTACTTGTTATTTTGATAACGAATTCAAAAATATAAAAAAATACGATACTTAGAGACGGAAAATAATGCGCTTATGTCTGCAGGAAAATCGGTGCATTTTATCACTCATTTAATAACTATTTTTTTAAATACAATTTCTTATGGTTTTATTTAAGAATCATCTGTGATCTATCAGTATCATAACAGCTTAACAATGTAGTTCAAATCTGACTTGCAGTCTAAAGCAAAATCATTGCATTTTGATCACTAATTTGATGAAATTTCTCAATATTAATATTTCTGCTGTTTTAAGAATCATCTGCGACCTTACAATATTATAAAGAATTCGCAATCTCTTACAAATCCAACACCTTTGTTTTAGATGGACGGAAAAATATGAGTTCATGTGTAGAGAAAAATCCTTGCATTTTTATCACTGATGTGATGAAATTTCTTCACATTCAAATTTCTCTGGTTTTATTTCGGAATCATCTTATCAAAAATATAATGAATTCACAATTTTGTTTAGATTTGACAAGTTGGGACGGAGAAAAAAATCGTTTCTTTCGTCTTAACTTATTTGACCCAAACGAAATTGTGAATTCTTTATAATTTTATTAGTTCAGAGATGATTCTAAAAATAAAAACAGAGAAATTTAAATATTAAAAAATTTCATCAAGTTAGTGGTAAAATGCAAGGATTTTTCTCCTGATATGGTTGAATTTTTTTTCCGTCCCAACTAGTCAGATTTAAGCGAAATATTGAATAAAATTTAATTTTGATAAGTTACAGATGGTTATCAAACAAAAGCAGAGAAATTTGAAAATGAAGAAATTTCATTGAATCAGTGGTAAATAATTTTTACCATTAATTTGAAGATTTTTTTTAAATATTCAAATATTTCTTGTTTTTATATGAGAATTGTCTGTGACCTATCAATATAAAAATGAATTCACAAAGTTCATTTGGATCCGACATTTCCGAGACATCTGTAACCTATCAAAAATAAAACGATTTCATAATTTCGTTTGGATCCGACAAGTTTGGACTGAGAAAAACACGTCCATGTCGAGAGAAAAATCCGTGCATTTGACCACTGAATGACAAATTTTTTCTTTTATTTAATTAATATGTGTCATAACACATTTAATTCATATTAAAATAATAACAAGTATATTTGCGGCACGTTCCAGAGTGGTAGATACTCTAAGTATCGCCCTGGTGAAAGACCACCATTCAGAATCGAAACGTTGCTTGAAATGGCTTAAGCCGTGTTTGGTGACCAGATCTGAATAGCCAGGTACTTCCCAACCTTCTTCTTCCCGATCTCCTTCCCCTCCTCACTACCTTCAGCCTCACAACATACCCAATTTGGGGTGTTTTAAATTAGGAATCACCTCTGACTTATCAAAATAATAACGAATTTACAATTTCGTTTGGATCCGACAAGTTGGGACGGAGAAAAATGCATCCATGTCAAGATAAAAATCCTAGCATTTTTACCATTCATTGTTTTTATTCAAAAATAATCTTTGACCTATCAATAATCGAAATGAATTCAAAATTTTGTTTGGATCCGACAAGTTCAGACGGAGAAATCTGCTTCCATGTGGAAAGAAAAATCCTTGCATTTCTACCACTGATTTGATAAAATTTCTTAACACTCAAATTTCTCTGTTTTTATTTTAGAATCATTTTTGACTTATCAATATTGAAACGAATTCACCCTTTCGTTTGGATCCGACAAGTTTGATGGCGAAAAATTTGCCTATGTCAGGACAAAAATTCTTGCGTGTTTACCACTGATGTGATGAAATTTCTTAATATTAAAATTTATCTTGTTTTTATTTGAAAATCATCTGTAGCATATCAATGTGGAAACGAATTCACAATTTTGTTTGGATCTGACATGTTTTGATGAAATTTTTTTAAATTCAACTTTTTTTGTTTCATTTCAGGATCATTTGTAAACTATCAAACATATACGAGTAATGAATTCACAATTTCGTTTGGATCCGACGAGTTGGGACGGAGAAAAACGCGTCCATGTCGCGAGAAAAATCCTTGCATTTGATCACTGAATGATGAAATTTCTTCACATTTAAAATTCTCTTGTTTTTAATTTAGAATCATCGCTGACCTATCAAAGTTATGACAACTTGAGAACTTTGTTTGGATCCGACAAGTTTAGACGGAGAAAAATGCGCCCATGTCAGGACAAAAATCATTGCGTGTTTACCACTGATTTGATGAAATTTCCTAATATTCCAAATTCTGTTTTTATTTTAGAATCATCTGTAACCTATCAATTCTCAAACGAATTCACAATTTTGTTTGGATCTTACCAGTTGGGATGGAGATAATGCACCCATATCAAAAGAAAAATACTTGCATTTGTACCACTTATTTGACGTATTTTCTTAATTTTCACGTTTTTTTCTGTTTTTTTTTATTTATTTATTATCTGAGAATCATCTGTGACCTATTAATATCATATCGAATAAGTATTTTGTTACAATCCGATAAGCTGGGTCCGAGAAAAATGCGCCCATGTTAAGTGAAAAATCCTTGAATTCCTACCACTAATTTGATGAAATTTCTCAGTATTCTAATTTCTCCTATTTTCATTAAAAATTATTTGTCCTTACCTCATTTTATTTTGAATTCGCAATTTTGTTTTGGTCCGACAAGTTTGGACGGAGAAAAGTGCGCCCATGTCTAAAAAACTTTTGCTTTTTTACCACTCATCTTATGGAATTCATCATATTTTAAATTTTTCCGTTTTTATGTTAGAATCACCTTGCATTCACCTTTTTTCAATATCCTTATCAGCCATAGCATTCCTCAGTAACATCCTTCCTAAATACACTAATTCATCTATTTGCTGTAAGTATTTATCATTCACAATTGTTTTGCACGCTGTTCCCGTACTCTCTCCTTTAAACAACTTGACTTTGGACTTAGTTACATTCATCATCAACTAATTCTGCATACATACGTGGATCATCCTAGACACGAGAAATTAAAGATCTTTTTACTCTCATAAATCAGCACCGCATTATCAGCATACAATTGGTAACATACTTTCAGACGAATGACAAAATTCTTGAAGTACAAATTTGTTCATCTCGGTCAGTTCTGGTACTTGCTCCATGGCAACTTCAAGGTATCGCAAAGGGAGGTATAAGGCTGCACGATCTTATAAAACTCTCCTTAGAAATATTTCAGGTTGAGAGTACAACTTGAAGGATAAATCAGGCCACTTCGGACAGATTTTATCCTCTGAAGTAAGTTTTTGACACGTGTCCGAATTATTTCAACGCTGTATGAATTACGATTCCCTGTTTTAATTCTCATTTATCATTATTACGAGATGAGCTCTAGAGGTGGCGCTCTGTATATAATTTGTTTATTTAATTTCTTCACAACCTAAAGTTCTTTTTAATGAAATGAAAAAATAACTTTGTATAAAACCACTGATTTTATTTTATTTTTCATGACCGACCGGTTTTGCTAAGCTTAAGCATCTTCAATATATAAAATTAAACTAAAGAAAAAATACTCTGTGTGCGTTCATATATACATACAGAGGGGGAACGCAGTATTAAATAAATGAAGAGAACAGTTATAAAACAACATAACACCATTAAAATATTTACAATGGAACAGAGAAGGAGACAGACAATATGATTATTGATATTTCCTTTTCCTAAATGCGCCTAAAAATCTCCTTGACAACACGAAAATACATTTAAAAGTAACTTCCAATACCTATATCGCAAAACAATATAATTTTGCAGAAAACTACCTCTGGGGTCGAGCGGTTAAAATCCTTGACAACAAATCGAAAGGTCGTGGGCTCGAATCCCGTTGTGAGAACATACATTTTTTTGAGCTTATGAGTATTATTTCGCTATTAACTAATATAAAATTAAAAAAGTGTTAATTTTGGTACGTTCCAGAATGGTAGATACTCTCAGTATTACCCTGGTGAAAGACCAGCATACAAAATCAAGACAATGGGTGTTACTTAAATGGCAATTTCCGTGTTTGGTGGTCGTTTCTTAACAGGTGCTTCACAACCTTACTCTTCCCCATCTATTTCCCTTTCTCGCTACCTTTAGCTTCACAACATACCCCATTAGAAAATGCCATAGTCTCACTGGCTCTAAATGGTTGGGACTCTTCTACGGTATTAAATGTAAACAAAAAAAAGAAAATTGCGGAATTTGCATTAAGTTTTAAGAATACTCTCATTTTCAACAAAGTTATCAAAATATTTAACATTTCAGGTGAAAGGTCAGAACCATAGTTATTTTATTTAAAAACTTGTTATAAAATTGAAAAGTTTAAGAGTAGATACTTAAGTCTGTTGAAGACTAATAATATACTCTTAACAACTTTTCCTGAGTAAGTTTGTAGAAATGTCGTTGATATTATCAAATACAATATGAATGAATTTTTATATTGCTTTTGTGCACTCGGAATATTATACTCTTGGAGTAAGATAAACATGGAGAAGTGCCTTTGCGAAACAGTGTAGTCAGTATTGCTTACTTTATTCTGACTCGATAGAAAGAGACAAAGATATGTTTAAGGATGTTAGATAGCCTATTAGTTACCGCCCACATGGAGCATATTTAATCACACTACACAAAAAAATATCAATACACCATTAAAGAGATTTACTAACTAACTAACTAACTAACTAACCATCACGCCGTTTCTCAGCAGGGGTAGGCAGAGAGGACGGACCGCCATACAGCTCTGTCTTGGCACACACTTCTTGCTTCATTTACATTCATACATCGTCTCATACATACTCTTCTGTTATTCTGACTTTTCACATGACCCGATTCAAGTATTTGATTTACTTGATCGTGCCATGTCTTTCTCAGGTGCCCTCGACTTCTTCTTCCATTCACTTTCGCATCATATATTCTTTTCACACTTCTTTCTTCGTTCATACGCTCTACATGCCCAAACCATCTAAGCGTCCCTTTCTTGATCCTATCTATTACGCTCATATCAGCCTTGCATTCTTTCCAATATCACATAAACACTAATAATAAAAGGTTTGCCTGAATCAAGACAGAAGTTTTTTGATTTTTTTTCTTTATATCATTAAAAATATGAAAATTCTTAAGTTCGTTCAAAATTATTTAAAGCTGTTGAAATACCTCTGAAAGTGATGTTTTCAATATTTGTTTGGTCTAATTTGAACATTCACGCATTGTACATATCACCATCACGTTAGATTTATTTGTATAATAATAATAATAATAATAATAAAGTTTTATTCCGGAAGGTATGCAGGAGTAGTGCAATGCAATACCTTCCATAATTGATATCAATAGTATAACTACTGCAAGTTGTTTAATCGAAAAAAATATAGGAAATAAACTCAAAATCCGTTGACGTAAGTTACACGATTCAATGACGTGAAGTCAGCGAGGACGGAGAACATTCTTCCATACTTAGAAGTACTGCAATATTATATTAAGACTTTTCTTGTATATTCGTATTTCTCTCTCATGGTATACGACGTGATAACCCGGAGAAAGTGATTTATCGCAAATTTGTATAGGTTGGGTAAAAATATTTAGCTATCTCTCCATATATATTCGTACTCCGAGATTAACTATTCAGCATCTGATAAAAAGAAACAAAAAAGGTTCGCTTAGATGGTTGGGCATGTAAGGTGAATGAACGAAGAAAGGAGTGTGAAAAAAATATATAATGCGAAAATGAATGGAAGGAGAAGTCGAGGACGCCCGAGAAAGACATAGCACGATCATGTTTATCAACTACTTAAATCGGGTCATGTGTAGAGTCAGAGTAACAGAAGAGCATGTATGAGACGATGTATGATTGCGAATGAAGCAAGAAGTGTGTGCAAAGACGGAGTTGTATGGCAGCATGTTCTCTCTGCCTACCCCTGTGGGAAAACGGCGTGATGGTTAGTTAGTTATACTGTATCTTAAATATTTGTACGAAACGCCCTCTGTCAAACTTTCAAAAACGACAGTTAAATTTCGAAAAAAATATGTTGGTTTGCTATGATACTAGAATATTCAAAAACCTCGGTAGGTTCTTGGAGAAATGTGAGATAATTTTTTCAAAATATCGTTAACGTCCCAATGAGCCAATAGATACCTGAAAGTTAGGCATGTTTTTTTTTGTATTTCCATAGAAAGCAATCACTTTGTGGTTTGACACATTTAATGAAAATAAAATTGTATTATGTTGTAAAATTAAAACACAGATTTATGTTTATTTTTATGGCGGTTCGCTTAGTCTAAGCATCATCAGGGTAGAAAATAAAACTGGTCGGTCATAAAAATTAAAATGAAATCTGTAGTCTTTATACCAAGTTATTATTTCACTCTCGTTAATTTTTTAATGCTTTGTGGGTTTCTTTTAGAAGGACATTAACACTGTTGGCATTTAACACTCACTTAAGATAATTTCAATAAAATACTTTTGAACTTCGAAAAGTGACGAAAGAGGTCCATTTCAAGAAGGTTTTATTTGAATTAGTTAGTCAATTGATGAAAATAAAACTCTGTTTAAAACCACATATTTTATTTTAATTTTTATATTTCGCTTATCTTAAGCATCATCTTACTACTTTTCTATTATTTTTTAAACCCTTTAAGTTTTTTAGTGATAACTACAACATAATGCAGATTTTTACTAAGGAAGTCGCAAAATGCAAAAAAACGCATTTTAAAATATGTATCTTTAACGTCGTTTTTAAATTTGACAGCCTGCATACGTACGATAGGCCTCCGTGGTCGTGTGGTAACACACTCGGCTACAAATCCAGAGGTCGCGTGCTCAAATCCGAAGTGCGCAAATAAATTTCATTTAATTAATATGTGTCATAACACATTTAATTCATTTAAAATAAAATAAAGCGGCATGCTCCATAGTGGACGATACTCTCAGTACCGCCTTGGTGCAGCAGTGACCAGCATTCAGAATCGAAACGTTGTCTGAAATGGTTTTAAGCCGTGTTTGGTGACCAGACCTGAATAGCCAGGTACTTCCCAACATAATTTTTTCCCATCTCCTTCCCTTCCTCACTACCGTCAGTCACACAACATACCCCGATTGAGGATACCATGATCTCACTGATTCCAGACGGTTGGGAGCAGTTGAGACTTTCGTGCAATATTCACCATAGGAAAAACAAATTTATAAAGCCTCCCTTTTAATCATTATTCTCCATGATGATGATCTTCCCAAATCATCGAAGACAGGGAGCTATTCATTAATCTCCTTTATTCTTGCCTAATCTCTGATACTCTGAAGTACTCGTAGATACCTTTTCATACGTCAAATCAACGAATTGTTTATTTTGTCTGTGCTTTTCTTTCATTTAAATATTCAAATATAAGATAATATTCGGCATAATGCCTCGAGTTCTCCGAATCAGATTGACGTAAATACCAACCTCCCTCTGATATAAGATATAAATTATGCAGCATGTTATCTTTCGCCGAATAAACGGCAGAAAAAATAAACAAATGTGATAAAAAATTCATATAAGCCGAACCGTAGGCCATTTTGTAATATTTTGACAACGATAGCAATATTGTAGAGGATGAGAACCGACAGAGCAGAAGTATTGTAATTTTATTGAAAATAGATAACTTACATTTTACTATTCGAGTATTTTAATTAAGCATATTTGGAAGAGGGGGTTCTAGGCTGAAGTTTTTAGTATTTCATTGCATATTTAAATATTCTTAGAATGCGGTGATTTTGATATGCCATATTTTAACATAATATAAAATTGGATTTTCTTTAGTGGATAGTACCTTACTAAGAATTATATCAAGTTTCGAGATTTTGTTATTTTTCTGTTTTTGTAAATGTGTGAGGGGCTTAGAAGTAAAGGCAGCAATCTTTTACATCTTGAATTATTTCTTGAAAAGTTAAAAAGCCAGTTTATTACTATTTCAAATTGTTCCTAGTTTAATCTACACAAACATTTTGATAGACAACATTATCTGTTTCTTTATAATAATCATTGAAAAGTTGACGATTCTAAAGACCCGTTTTTTTTCAAATTGCTGTCTTTGCGTCTAAAGCCCCTTTTTATAAATATATATTTTTGATTTTTTTTTGCGAATAAACCGATTTGTAGAAATATGTTTCTATTATGTTTAAAACTACCACACGCTTACAATTATTTAGCTTAGAGCACAGATATTCTAACTCCATGAACCATTAAAATGGGATTATTTATTTATGGTTTTAAAGTTTATTTTGTAGAACTCCATTTTAATTTTTAGGTTTTTTACTTTTATTTAAACAATAATTATTATTAATTTAAATTTTTAAAAAACAGTTTTTAGTTAAAAGCTCTGCGATGTAATTATTTTTACGCGTGACAGCTGTTTCGCCTTCTGAGGGCATTATCAAACTGTGGAGAAGCCACATACAGACGAACTATTTATATCATGTTTAATGTTATTATTATTTTTATTTTTAACTACCAATGTCCCCATTAGGTTTTTTCTGATAAATTGTAATTATTGTTGATGTCATTAAGATGGGGAGTTTCCCTACCTAAGGGTATACTTTTATTTCAACTGCTCTAAAAGATTTAATTTTCGGCCTTTGTTTTCTAAATGCAGAGGAGTTATCTTGTTATTATTTTTAAGCGAATGATTTTCGTTTAAAGAGATGTTTGGCAAATTGTGAAGCTATTTTATTTTTGTTTTTTTAAATGCTCTTATATGTTCTTTATATCTTATCTTAAAGGACCGGCCGGTTTGTCCAATGTATACAGCATTGCATTCATCACAGTTAAGTTTATAAATGCCGCTATTTTTTAATTTCGGTGACTTACTTTTTTGAATTTTTGAGTGAAGATCAATATTATTTTTTTTTTGTGCGGAAGGCAATATCAAGCCACATTTTTTGAGAACTTTAGCAATTTTTTGTAGATGTTGGTCCGACAAATTCCAAACATCAAAATTATTATTTATTTTTGTATTAGTCGTCGGGTAAATTAAGTTAAAGGTTATTTTTATGTTTTTTACTATTTATTATTTTTTCAATGTCTCTATCCTTGAATCCGTTATTTTTTTTAGCAATAGTTAAAATGATTTTTCTCTCCCTCTCATATGATGCTTTATCCAGTGGTAAATTAGTTAGTCTATGTATCTTTTACATGGTCACACAAACTGTCCGCGTACCATTCAATGGTACATGCATTCAACTAATTTACCACTGGATAAAGCATCATATGAGAGGGAGAGAAAAATCATTTTAACTATTGCTAATTGCTAAAGATAGAGACATGAAAAATAAATAGTAAAAATATAAAAAACTATAAAAATTTACCCGACGACTAATACAAAAATAAATAATAATTTTTGGATGTTTGTTGTCGGACCAACATCTACAAAAAATTGCTAAAGTTCTCAAAAAATGGGCGGTATGCCCTCCGCATAATATTGGATCTTCACTCAAAAGTAAGTCACTGAAATTAAAAAAATAGCGGTATAAACTTAACTGTGATGAATGCAATGTATACATTGGACGTCCGGCTTATCCTTTAAGATAAGATATAAAGAACATATAAACATTTAAAACAAAAAAATAAATAAAACATTCTCTTAAAATCAGAAAAATGGCATTAAAAAACGAAAATCCCTCTGCATTTAGAAAACAAAGGCCTTTAGAAGTTGGAAAATAAATAAAATTTAAATGATCAAACTAAGGATGTATGATCCATTCTTTTGACAGTTAAACCGAAAAAAAAATTCAAATGTATCAAGCAAATTAATAAAATGAAAACCCCTGTTTTTTAAACGAACTCGAAAACACCAATGCCCCTCCCACACTTTTGTCAAAAAATAAATACCTAGGGGTAGGGAAAACCCCATCGCAATGACATCAAATAATAATTTTTATCAGAAAAACCCAATGGGGACATTGGTAGTTAAAAATAAAAATAATAATAACATTAAACATGATATAAATAGTTCGTCTGTATGTGGCTTCTCCACAGTTTGATAATGCCCTCAGAAGGCGAAACAGCTGTCACGCGTAAAAATAATTACATCGCAGAGCTTTTAACTAAAAACTGTTTTTTAAAAATTTAAATTAATAATAATTATTGTTTAAATAAAAGTAAAAAACCTAGGGATTATTTATGTTCAAAGTTTTAATCCTTTTGTATATTTTGTTTTAACAAATTGTAGTAAGTAAATGTACTTTGCGCGTTGTTATTTGAAGGCACACAAAAAATGGGTTATTTTTGATCATACTGCAAAAGATGCCATGTCTTTGTTTTAATACATTGACGTTATTATCTTACTAATACAACATATGGCCAAAAATAACACTCAAACTTTGTGATCACACCATGAGTAGTACAAATTCAAAATGTCATAACCAGTAGTAGTTCAGGGAAAAATTTAGAAAGGACGTAGTAGAGGAATGTGTTCAATTTTATAGCTTTGAAATACACAATTTTGGTACAAGTGCACGGGGCTTCAAAAATACGTGTTTTGAGTTAAGTCCGGTTCTGATAATACCTTTATCAATTGCATTAGGGAAACAAAGCTCTATTTCATACGTAATGCAATTTGGCAATTCCGCAAGCGCGATATGCTTGCGCAATACAAAATACAAAATAAAATTAGAATTACAAAGGAGTGACGCCTGTTAGGCCTTTGTGTCTCTTATATTTATGGTTTGGCCCACGTGCAGTTCTCGCTCTTTTTTTTCTAAATAACTAACTGACAAGCTATTATTTTCACACACCATTCAAGTTTTTATTTGATTTTCTATTCGTACACCTTGTACATTCATGACATTTTCTTTTATTTTGTGAGTTTTTTGTCTCTAAGCCGATACTAAGAAGGCTAAGTTCTTTACTTGAAAACAAAAATCTCAAATGGTTAGGGACACTCTTTTTTTCTTTAAGTAGTTTTTATAAATTTATTTATCAAATATTCCAGTGTTGCGATAACATGTTCCTTCATTAAAATTTAAAACTTTCTTCAAGTGTGCCTTATTTAATGAGTTTCATAACGTCGAAAACTTCACTTGTGTTTTTTTAAACCCTGTTTTTGTAGTTATGTCCCTGTGCAGATCCCCTTAGTAATTTTGAGCTGCAGTCTTTGGATGACTTTAAAAATCCTTTCAATGACAGTACTGAGTCGGGAGATAATTATGTTCTAATCCATCACCAAGATATAAACATCGTTAAAAATGTTTGCACGAGAAGAAAACCGTTGGTCGTTTTTAATACCCAATATTGGGTTCAAGAACTTGGCTGTAGAATTACTTATACCGTCATTTTGTTCTTTATTCCTCCAACAGCATGTTCACTCCGTACTTTCCTCAAAAAGACCCTTCACACTGATTAGGTTGATGTACAAAAAAGTGGATATCCGGAAAGAATGCATGGCTGATGTAAGCATAGTGAAAAGGATCAAGAAAGGGACGCATAGATAGTTGGGTTACAAAGAGCATATGAACGAGGAAATGAGTTTGAAAAGAATATTCGATGCGAAATTGAATGTAAGAAGAAATCGGGGACGCCCGAGAAAGACATGGCACGATCAAGTGAATAAAATACGAGACGATGTATTAATGTGATTGAAGCAAGGAGTGTGTGCCAAGACAGAATTGTATGGCATTCCGTCTTATCAGCCTACCTTTTTCAGGAAAACGGCGTGATAGTTAGTTAGTTAGTTACAATTGTATAGAAATTGAAAAAACGTTTTTTAACTAAAGATGGCATCGCAAATAAAGGTTTTATATTTATTTTATTGAATAACTCTACAAATTGTTCATCCATGTATATTTATTTATTTATTTATCAAGATCTCATAAAAACAGTTGTTCATCAAATACATTAAGGGATGAATGATATAAGAATATTGTAAATACATGCATAGTGTACAAAAAATAAATTAAACATTTATGCACATCTCACATATAGACAAGGTATTATATATCCAAAGGAGTTATTTAAGCACAAACTAAAGTAGTGTGACGCACTATATATGATATAACAACGCAAATAAGGTTTGCAATGAAATACAAAAAGATAAGATATAAGAGAGGTTCATTCTTATACACATATTATGAGATAATCGTAGAATTGGCAAGTGTAAAAAGATGTATTAAATTTTTTTATATATTTTATTTAAGATTATTTAGATCGTTATGTACCTAACGGACACTCTTGTACGTATATCGAGAGATAGTGACAGAACTCCATTTATATGTGCATCTAAATATATCTAAGGTAGATGCAGCTTCATTGAATAGTTATGAGGAAGTTCTGACTTTCGGTGTGTAAAACGTGTATCTACGCAACAGGGTTTTACTAATAAACTACAAACACTATTAAATCAGGATGCCGTATTGATCATTACATACTTTTCGATAATAAGTTCAAAATGACAGACAGAACAAAATTTTCCTATCGATCAAATGGTAAGACGCATTCTCGCTATCTCTTCGGCCAATGTATTCTCTATTTAAATATTTCCATATTCGACGTTCGCCTATCGGTTTGGGCAAAGTGGACAAATTTAACTGAATACTGAGGCACGATCATATGAAGATCTTCTTTGAACTCTTTTTATATTAAATCCCGTTTTGCTCGTCAAAAGTTTGCCCTTTCAAATCAAATTACGCCTCGATGTGTAACGATTTGATCAAAATGAAGTCCACGTCCCGGCATTAGACTTTTTTGTATTACTTTGCCGAATTTTGCATTCAGACCAAGATTGTGAATTTCGCTTTTTTGAAAGAAAGAACATTTCTAAATAAATAGTCCCTAGCCACCAGTGTCGAGCGGTGGCCTTGATGTCGTTTAATCGAATTTACTGATAAACTGTTGGTTTTTTAATTTTCAATTTGCTTACAACAAAAGAACCAGTACATACTGTCCATATATTATTTTATCTAGGGTATTTTATTATTTAGGGTATTTATACATCCATTCATATAGCACATATCGACAAAATGTTTTTGTTTATTCGTATAACCACTTTTTCACAGTATGTTTATCAACAAAAATATAGCATATAACCTAAAAAAACCGTTTAGTTGTGTCAAGTTTAGTAGCATAATAAAAAATGTGGGTGGAGTCTCGTGGTGACCCAGAATCCCAAGGTCATTGTGACAGTACGTAGAAGCGATGTATTATATTTGTCGTCCCTTTCTCTCTCTTGGTGTACGACGTAAAATACGGAGAAAGTGATTTATCGCAAGTTTGTATAGGTTGGGTAAAAATAATTAGCTCTCTCTCCATACATTGTTACTCCAAGGGAAGCCATTGTGTTATTGGTACCATCTAATACGCATATTGATAGAGTAATACATCCAAACAAAATCTATACAAAATAATGTATGAATAAGATTTACTGGTTTTCTGTTATTCAATTATTAGACATAAATGAAAACAATATACATATATTATTTTCTAAGGCATTATAAAGCTGCTTGTATGTATTGAAGCAAGTGTTATTACGAACACGCATACAGAAGATAGAATGTTTCAAGTTTTTCTAAAGTTCAAAATAACACCGTGTAAAAAGATTTCGAATACTCAAATTCGATCAATGTATACTTTTAATTTTTCACTTAAAACAAAAAGTGGGCGTAAGTAGCGCTGTAAATTGTTTTCGACTAACGTTTCGCAAGGATATCACTGTCGGAAGTGTATAAATATCTACCAATACACACACTTCTAAGTATGTGTTGTTCGCTTCATCTTTAATCGTGTGGCCTAAAACAGTGATTTACTTTCAAAAGCTGTTTCAAGCTGTTTTACATTTTTGAAATTAGAATTAACTTTAAAACAGTAGTTTTTTTTAATTAATATTATATCAACAACACAAATATGAAACAGAAAATGCCAGAAAATAAAAAGACAATGGTCACAACCGAGACTCGAACTTGGATCCTCTACTCTATCTGGGAGTAACGCTTCAATCCAATTTAGCCATTGCGACCTTATTGGAAACCGACACCGATATCATACTTTCATTGAATATTATTGGAATTATTCTTTCAATTTTTTGTCTCGGTTGTGGCCATTGTCTTTTTTTTATATTCTGACTTTTCTGTTTTATATTCGTGCTGTTGATTATTGAGATTAATTAAATATTGTTTTATATTACCTTTGAAGGTCAAACAACTCTCTTATGAATACATAATATACATAAGAACAGCCTTGTCAGTGATCAATAAATTCAAAATCTTAAAGTCTATAACTTTGCAATGCGATACTTCGTATAAAAAGAAAAATCTTACAATTTCGATAAATCAAGTGTTTGGAAAATGTAAATAACGTTAATTATAAAGCGTTACAAAAGAAATCGGAAACGAATTATATTGAAGAGTTTGTCTTTTTCTCAGAATTGTACCTTTGTTAAATAAATTATAAAAACACATCATTATAATTTCAAAAACCATTTCTGTCAGTAAGAAATATTGTACAATTTAAGCATAAATAAAATAATTCCGTGAATTTCATATAATAAATATAAGCGAAGCGTAAATTCGTTTCGTTACGTAATTGGAACAAACTTTTGACCCCAACAATGGGAATCTTGACGTTTCTTTTCTTTAATTCGGTCTATGCAATAAGTTAGCCTAACCTCAAAATAAGAGTGGGTAAAACAGAACGAAATGAATAAAACATTCAAAGGGTAATTTCCGCTCTGTTTTAAAATACTTGCTTTCATTTCGGTACAAAGCAAACAAGTGTTTTATATGATAAAATTGGGGATTGTAAGACTTTATAAGGGACTTGGGAAACTAAAGAAAGGGTTCAAAAAGCTAAGGAAAACTTTAAATTAACGAATGTTGACACTGTGAGACTAAAACATTTACTTTCATGTCATTATATATTTATTTTACTATAAACGCCCTTATGGGCTTTTACATAACTGTGCAATATATATTATAAAATAATGGTATTACAGAAATAACACCGACAAAATAATTAGCACACAAAAGCAAGTTACTAGATTTTTTTAGTTACTAGTTCACTTAGATACTTATTACATTGGAATAAATTATCATTTTTTACAGTATTAGTCTATGAACGAGTATATATGGTACAGAACAGAGTCCTAAGATTTATAAATATCCGCTAAATATTCAAATAAAAAACATTAATTATATAAATTGGATGAAACAGCTAAATGTAATTACGCTGTCCGATAGGCGGATTGACCTAGTCCTACTAAATAAAATTATTAATTATGATATTAACAGTCCTGATATTCTTAACTTAAAATAAACTAACATGTACCGATCAGAAATTCAAGACAATTTGTTTGCTTTTTCTGCGACAATTTTAAGAGCAACTTTCAGGCTCATACTTATAAATCGACTGCATAGTCTTGCTAGTAGATTTAGGAATGTTGATGTATTTTGGTGATTCTGTATTAGTGATAAAACGAACTCTTCATAAATACTTCACTGAAATATATGAGTCTACCACACAATAGTGTTTATTTTTCTTTCTGTTCTATGCTTTTATAAACAATATTATTGTTATTTTTATACTGCGTTTTGTATTCACACCTGTTCATTTGATTTATTTTTATTTTTCAAGAAGTATATACTTTTTATTTTATTTAATTTTTTGAATGTATCATGAACTATCATGTAATACTCTAACTATCAACATAAATATACTATGTAGATTTTTTGTAAAAGCCCACTAGGGCTTAAATAAAAAAATTAGTATTTTTGGAAGAGGTATGCTATTATAGCCTTCTTGTAAAAAAAATCAGTGCAGTTGAATATATTTACTATATCGCATAAATACTTTTCCCCTATATTTCCACTGACTTCAGACGGTTGGCTGCAGTCAGGATTTTTGTGCGGTATTTCCAAATATAAATATATATATATATATAATAATAATTTTAAACTAAAATACTTAATTTTGACAATTTATTTAAATATAGTTTATTCCACAGATAGCATTTTCTTCTCTATATTTTGGAACAGTAACTGGAATCTCAATAATACGCTTTTAAGAATTCGTAGATATTTTCCTATGAATTTCTTGCAATATTTTATGTTATTTGATTTTGCCTCATATTAAATTATTACGTCTTTGTAAAAAAATGCAAGCAATGTATTCAGGAGTAAATATTCATCCTTCTTGAATGTGACAGTTGAAATTGATATTACATTACCACCCTCGCGTAACAATGACAGAGATGTAACGACAATCATGTGTATGTTCAAATTTTATTTATAAATAAATTCTTAGAAACAAAACATTCTCCAAGAAAAACGTTTCGATACGGTGAGGTTAAGAACGGCAATTTCCATTTAGCATCCGACTTCCACGTGATTTTTCAAATGTGAATACCGAACAAAAGTCCCGACTGCCCTCAACTGGTGCCGGTGGAACTGCAGGTAGTGGTAAAGGAAAGAAGATGAGGAAAACGGAAGGTTGACAAGTACCTGGCTATCAAGGTCTAGTCACCAAACATTACTCTTGCCATTTTAAGCAAAGTTTTTATTCCGAATAACAATCTTTCACCGAGGCGATATTTTTTACTAAATTCCTGAAAAATTAATGTCGTCTCACGTATAAACTATTTTAATAGTGCATATCGTGACTGGAAAGGCAAAATAGCTTAAGCGCAAAAAATGTCAAAATGAGTTAAATATGCAGTTTTAATCTTTTTTTTTCTGCATCGAAGTCTTTGACTCTAGTTTGATTCTAAAGAATTTTATGGCCCTTCAGCCATCTGAGATAAACTTACTATTTGGGAAAAGGCTTGACTAAAGCTACACAAGCTTAAACTTTTCTTTAGATTTGTGTCGCTTCAGGCAATCCAGTGAGAGATTGAAGTTGCCTGAGTTTTTTTTTTTTCAAAATTCAACCAGATACTGAAGACATGGAATGATTTTTATTGTGAAGCAAAAAAAAACTTTATATTGTACGGGTGTAAGCTTACCAAAATGGCGTTTTAACCGTTTTGCCTTTCCAGCGACGATATGCTGGTCCACATAAATAAAATAAAAACTCAATTCAATGCTGCAACGTGAATAGTATATTTTTTTATTATTTATTTCACATGTTAATTACAATCAGATAATGATATATTTTTTTTTTTTTTTCAAATATAATATAGTACTCTTCCATTAGAAGCAAAAGCTTGTGTATGGAAGAGGAGTGTACATTAATTATTATTGATCAAAAAATGCGCTATGGTACATATTGTTAGTAAATGGGATATAAAGATTCATTCATTCAATTCAATTTGTGACTTTTTTGTGGAGAATGTTTTTAAAATATTTCTTAATAGAGTTAAATAGTTGGCTTTTATCATTAATCCTTCTGATTTCTTCTGGTAGTCGATTGAAAAAAGATCGTCCTTGGTAAGTATAATGAAGTTGAGCAAATGAACCATTTGGTTTTGGGCATGGAAAAATATATTTAAGTCGAGTTCGGTTTTCAGTTAAAAAATGGTATTTGTCTTTTTCCTTAATGATTTGAACTATTGAATTTTTAATGTATAGGTTTTTAAATGTAGGTACTTGAAATTCTTCATTATTCATTAATAATTCAAAGGAGTTGACAAATCTTGCAGTGGGCTGCTTTACTTAAGCTCAGTGCGTAGCATTATCGAGAGTGAATCTCAGGTGTGGAGGCAATAGGACACCGCCTACGTACTAATGGTGGTGAAAATTCTTTTTTTATTACTATTACTCTACATGGAAGAGTTCGGTTTTTACCCATGGCTGTTTTCAACAGCATTTATGTCGGTACCCGACTTCTTTTACCATTCACTTTCGCATAATATTGTCTCTTTGCACTATTTTTTTTCTTTCCGCTCAACACGCCCAACCCATCCAAGCGTCTTTTTCTTAATCCTATTCATAACGTTTACATCAGTCTTGAAGTAGCTATATTATTTTTTAATCTGTAAAATGTTTGTACATGTTTGAATCTTGTCTTAATCATGTTTTAATCATGCATTATGTATTAATCTTCCAATAAACTACGTGTTACCTTACTCGTTGCGAGTCTACGTGATATTATAATGACATATCATTTTATTTTTAGAAAATATCTTCATATCTTGAACGGTGTATTATTATTATTAATACCTGATATTCTGATTGAAATTGGATTCTATGTCCTTGATAATTTCACGCGAGGCCGCCAACATAGGCTACTGTTTTTTTATGGTGATGCCTCTATAAAGACTTATGTTTATTAACTGCCTCGCAGGAAATGTGCTTAAGCAAAAACTAGCTATTCAGTTTTAAATCTATTATTTATTCATTTATAAATTAACGGATTAAAGTCCAATTACAAAAAAAAAAAAAAAAAACAAAATGGGATAAAAGAGCAACAGAGAAAAAACAGCATATAAATTATATTAAATGAAGCAATGACAAAAATAGGACAAAATATACATAATAAAGAACATTCAAGCCAAGGTTAAGTCAAAGTTTTGGTAGAGTCGTAAAGAATGACAAAAATCATTTCGACTGCTTCCAAAAATGTCCAGACCATGGCGTGAGTTAACAAGTCTTGACATTCTGGACAGTGGAGAATAGTACCTATAATTAGTAGAGTAATGATTATGTACTATCTTAACCTATGTCTTTGTATAATTATGATGTGTGTGTTTTTTTATCGCTTTTGCAATGCATTGGTGTAAAACTGTTTTTGCAAAATATAATTAAATAAAATGAGTCTAAATATTGTCACAAAACCCATTTCTAAGAGGTTGCCTTAATTAGCTTCGATTTCCTGACAGAAAAAAACGATTTGCTTAACGATTTTCGAAGCACTGCATGAAATGACACCAGCTTATATATTGAAACTGTGTGTTCAACAATACCTTAGTGGTAGACAGCTTACTTTGAGGTGAGCAGATCTTGATGCTGCTAATCGATTATCTGAAGCTACTCGATCGAATAAACTCGTCTACAGTGATCGCGCTTTTCGTATACCCAGTTCAGTCATCTGAAAGTAAGCTTCCTCCAAATCTTGCTAACGTTCAGAATTTTGCAGAATTCAAACAAGTCTAAAAAAAAATTTGTTTAAAAATTCTATGACACGAAAAGCATAACATCAGGAACGTAGAATTTAAATTTATTTTAAAACATTCATAAATCTTACTTTCAGTTTACTCTTTCATTGATTTATTTAACAAGATCGCATAAAAACAATTGTTCACCAAATACATTAAGAGATGAATGAAATAAAAAAAATGTTGTAGATACGAGTGCATGCTTGGTGTAAAAAAGGAAATTAAACATTTATGTATACCTCACAAATAGACACAAGTACAAACTTAAGTAGTGTGACGCACTATAAATGATATAATAACGCAAATAATGTTAGAAATGAAAAACAAAAAAAATAAGATATAAGAGATGTTCATTCTTTTACACATGTTGTGAGAATATCCCTGAATTAGCAAGTGTAAAAAGGTGTGTAAAAAAAATATTTTATTAAAGATAAGTACTAAGCACAAGAATTTTCTTTTTTAAGGTGGTATTTATCATTAACTAGAATATTGTACATAGTATATAAACTGAATTAATATTATAGCAACTGTTACTATTAAGTAAAAATGTATATTTTAACAACTGTTAGTATTAAGTAAAAATGTAGATTTCTGTACAGTGGATTTAATTTAAATAAATAAATAAAAAAAGATTATGTAGATCGTTACGTACCTAACGGTCAATCTTGTACGTCCATCGAGAGATAATGACAGAGATAATGAGATAATAACAGAACTCTATATATGTGCATCCAAATATATCTAAGGGAAATCCAGCTTCATTGAATAGTTCTATCGCTTTATATATTGGCGTGTTTTTAATTGTACTCTTAATTTTACCTTACTGTCTACTAAAAACTATGTGCTTATTGCCGAAAAAATATTTCGTTAAAATTTTTGGTATTGTTTCAATAAACACCTTTAGATTTTTGCTTTGTAGTTTATGAAATAACATATATGAATTTAATTAAATTTATGAACCCACCTCTAGATTCGTTGCTAAAAATCCAAAGCACTCGGTCACGAAATACACGTTCGAATCCCACTGAAATAAAAATAAACACATACACCTAAGCAAGTAAATCAATTTTCTTTGCTGAGTTGAAAGCTCCTTGGATCTGGACAACAGACGTAGCGGTTTGATAGCCCGGAATAGGTGTAAATAAAATAATAATTTAGTTTTGTTTTAATTTTCAATAAAGTTAGAAGTCCGTCTACATATTCTATTTTATTTATCACTATGAGAATATCGTATTATTTTGTTTCCTGTGTTAGTTCGCACACCAAGAATTAATTCCTGATTAAAATATATACGAGTAGTAAATACTACAAGTATCACCCTGGTGAAAGACCACTATTGAGAATCGAAACGTTGCTTGGAATAGCTTTAGCCTTATTTGGTGACCAGATCTGAATAGCCAGGTGCTTCCCAACCTTCCTATTCTCAATTTCATTCACCTTTTTACCATCTTAAGTCTCACTAAAATACCCCGATTGGGGATGTCATAGCCTCACTGACTGGACGCTAGTGTGGTAAAAATTACGTATATAGATCATTTATGTTAAAATTCGTAGATTTTTTGGTGACTTAAGTGTTTATTTTTTTCTCTTTGTTTTTAGAGCGGAAATGATGGCGGAGCAGCATTTAACCCACTGCTAATTTTTTAAATAAGATGCATCTCCACTTCCGGTATCAAAAGCGCACCCCCAAAAATAAATGGGAAAATTTCAATTTTCTTTGAAAGGAACAATTTGACATTATCATTTTGAGTTTCATAACAAAATGATATGATGAGTCATTGAAGTTTTTTTAAAGCACATGGGATACTATCATAGGATATCATGGTGTAATATCATAATACCAATTTCATTTAACTTTGGAATATTTTAGTTTTATTATTTATTTTAATTTATTTATTTTAATTATTTATTTTAGATTAGTTACTTTGTACATTTATGTTAACAAATAACTAATTATTTCTTTTTTTTTTGATTTTATAATATTTTAACTTATATACTACCTATTATTTTGATTTATATGCATTTTAAATAATTTTTACAGGCTATTTTGAATTTATTGAAAGGCATAATTTTGATGGTTTCCGGCAGCGCATTATAAGATTTCATCCCTTTATATATATATTTTTTTAGTTATTAACTTTTTTTTCTTACATTATTTTTTTACGTTACCTACCTCACTAGATCATAAGAACCTGAGGTAAGTGAGAGTGAGTACAAGTAAAATATATATTTTTTTAAATGATGATATTTGTTACACAATGTTCTAGTTTGTCATGGTGAAGAATTTCAAGTGCTATTTCAGGAGGTCTTCAATTTCCTTGCGGTCCTTAGCTCATTAGCCATTTAGTAATGTTTTGATTAAAGGAATACATATTGGTGATGGCTGCAGTCTGTTGTGGGAATATGTAGAAAGCTATTTTGTGTGTTGGCTTTATTCTTTTCTGGTAGTCTAATTTCTTTGCATGCCCTTGTATTATATTTGTGAATATCAACATTGTAGATAATTTTGTAAGAAAAATATTTTGGTAACAAGTTGTTCTTCATTTGATGTATAAAAATCAATGTGTTTAATGTTAGCATCTGTTTTACTGTTAGCCAATTCAGTTCCTCTGACATTTTAGTTACTTTTGAGTATCTATTCCGCCTAAGTAAAATTCTCATTGCTCTATTTTGGAGAATTTGAAAGGTAAATAAATGGTCTCTAGATAAATACGATACAATTTTCATAAAAATAAAAATTAGTTGCCATCACCTTATCCATCTTGAAATATGTGTCATTAAATATTGGATTGAATTTTCCAATTCATATTCGAAAGAGCTCTGAGCACTTGTATTTTTTTCAGTGTATTTAAAAAAAATAGTTTTATATATCAGGTGAAAAGGAAAATTAAATTTTGTCACGACTGATGTCTGTAAGTGCTTTAGCTGTTTTTTCTCTCTTCAAATGGATACACGTATAAAAGTTTTCTAAGGAAGACTTATATTAAATAAGGTATTTTTTTAATCAATAAATGTATGATTCAAATGAGATTCTAAAATAAATTTAAATATGTTCACCCTGTAAAACAATAACATTATTTTCATTTTCAAAAATAGATATCTACATCTCAACTGAATTCAGTGGGTATAAATCTAGTATAACCTGTATAGATGACCTAACAGAAACTTACTAACTAACTAACCAACTATTACGCCGTTTCCCCGCAGGGGTAGAAATAGAAGATGAAAATCCACACAAATCTGTGATCATCCATTTTCCTTGATTAATTTACATTCATACATCACCACATGACCCCACTTAAGTATTTTATTCACTTGATCGTGCCCTGTGTTCCTCAGGCGTCCCCGACTTTTTTTACTATTCACTTTTGCATAACATAGTCTCATTACACTATGTTTTGTCTTTCCGCTCAACACGCCCAAACCATCGTATTCATTAATCCTATTCATTACGCTTACATCAGTCTTGAAGAATCTTTATTATTTTTTAATCTGTAAAATGTTTGGAAATGTTTGAACTTTGTCTTAATCATGTTTTAATCATGTATTAATCTTTCAATAAACTACATATTGCTTTACTAGTTGTGAGTCTACGTGATATTATAATGACATATCATTTTGTTTTTATAAAATATCCGTGCCATTCAAAAATTTTGAAATGATTCACCATATTTTTCCAGATTCACTAACAAGTAGGTAGTTTTTTTCTCGTCTCGCTTACAATGGATCATTGTAAACGATTTAAGTTCCTCATCTTTTCTCAATATCCTTCTTCCCTTCGTCCTGCCCTTGGCATCACTGATTCTAAACATTCTTCTTTCTCGATCCATCAATGTCATCTTCCCCCGCCTCCTGTCTTTACAATAGATTATAGAAATCTCAAGGCAACAGATTAGCGGTGAAATAATGTGATCAATACAATTACTTTGGAGTTTTTAACATTAGTTTAGTTGATACTTTTAATGAATCATTAAGATCTTCAAATGATTCATCAGACTCGAAATGAGAAAATTAAACTTTTTGCCCAAATTTTTGCCTTGACCCTTTGGTACCTAGTGTTAGTTTAAATTAGCAAGAATTTTGTTATTTTTTCCTGTTGACTATACTGATTTTAAAAATTTGAGTTGTGGTTTCTTATGGTTGGCTATCTTATTTATGGCATCCATTTGTTATCGCTAGGTTGCAAACTTTATTCCTGCCACAAAAACCGCAAATATTTTGACAGCTTCCTGTTCAGCAATCCAGCTAGGTCTAAGATTAATTAGTACCTTTATTTTTTTTAATATTTTCTTTTAATTTATTCATGCTACATTTAAATCTTTTTTTTATATACAGTTATTTTGTGTTGTTTGTTT
This sequence comes from Drusus annulatus, assembly GCA_022651775.1. NCBI lineage: Eukaryota > Metazoa > Arthropoda > Insecta > Trichoptera > Limnephilidae > Drusus > Drusus annulatus. Next base: position 1,161,964 of record JAGWCC010000186.1, read on the forward strand.
TGCGTTACTAAAAAAATACCCTCTGAGCACCAATAATAATTTTAAGTCACACATATTTTTTGAATAAGAATTTAATAATTATTATAAGTTTAAAATAAATTCATAATTTTAGAATAATTGTATAATTTTAAAATAATTTTATAATTTTAAAATAATTTTAAAATTAAAAAAAAAAAATCATAATTTTATAATTATCTTATAATTTTAAAATAATTTATTAATTTTATAATTTTAAAATAATTTTATAATTGTTAAATAATTTAAGAATAAAATACTTATCCATGTGTCAACAAATTTCTGAGGTGTAATCAAGCATTCAATACCATATATATGTAAAAATAATATTGCAGGAATTAAAATCAGTAAGTTTTACATACGCACACCTTCAACTACATTGCAAACAATGTGTAAATATATTAAATGAGATAAAGCACTTTGAAATTCTGCGTCTTCATTATATAAATCGCAATCTAAAAGGTCACGGGTTCAAACCCGGCGTACGCAAATAACTTTTATCTGATTAATATGTGTCAATCCACATTTATTTAATATAAAAGAATATAAAGCATATTTGCGGCACGTTTGAGAGTGGTAGATACTCTCTAACGTTGCTTGAAATGGCTTCAGCCGTGTTTGGTGACCAGATCTGAATAGCCAGGTTTTCCCAACCTTTATTTTAACCGTCTCCTTCCTCTTCCCTCCACCTTCAGCTTCCTTCAGAACATACCCCAATTGGGGATGCCATAGTCTAACTGGATCTAGACGGATGGGGGCAGTTAGGACTCTTGTGCGGTATTCTCTATAAAAAAAATATCTACCCAAATCACATTTTTGAATATGAATTTTAATGTGATATATTGTTTATAACTTTAAATAACTGGGCAGTTAGACAATTTAACAAAACTTTTTTTATCGTCTACAAAGGCTGAAGAATATCTTTTGTGGTAACCGTGTTAGTTTTTTTTCATTTTTTTATTAAAACTATAATTTACTACTAAAAATACATTTTTGAGTCAAAAGGAACTTATTACGGGACAAAATTATAAAATAAAAATATGTTTTGTTAATTAAAATAATAAGATATACAAATTTTAAAAGGGAATACAAAAGAATAGGGAACAAACGATTAAAAAAATGACAAGAGACTCTAAAAGTAGAAGTTCATGACATAAATATCATAAAGAAAATTTAAAAAATGTTCACACACATACAGAGGTTTTACAGAAAGGATAAATCACTGATTTATAAAATTGTTAGGCCGGGGAAATTTCGTTTTCAAAATTAGCCCACCTGGCGTATAGGGAGTATCTTAACAAGTCAGTTTGTTTGGTCCGCGTGTTTTGGTCATTTAGTTTAGTAATAGTAAATTCTTCCAATAGAGTGGTCGTCGCGCGCTCCCGCCACCTTCCATTCTTGCGAGATCCGCACGTTGGTTCGTTTTTTTTACTTTGGTTACGGGGATGCGAAATAATGCATTAACTAGGCTTGCAATACTTTTAACTTCCAAAACAAAATTAACGCTGGCATGGTATAAATTAAACAATTTTATCATCTCAAATCTAATGAAAACGGTAAGCACTTTGTTAACTTTATGAACTTGTTTCGCGTAAACCAAAGCTTTATCAGTGAAAATTCGGTAATTAGCTAACGCACTTGAACCAGTTGCCAGAAATGTTGTTGTACATTTACAAAATTAATTAGATAGAAGAGGTTTATAATGTAATTCCTGAATAGTTTGATTTTTTATTACTTCGTTGTTTGTTAATCAACGTTTTGCTATCCAGAAAATATTTTTAAAAGTGTGGATACATTAAAAGCACACATTTTATTTATTTAATAGAGGTCTCAAAAATACAGTTGTTTACCAAATACATTACGAGATGAATCATATAAAAATATTCTAAATTCACGCAATTGCATAATAAAAGAAGCTTAATATTCATTTACACCCCACATACAGACAAGGTATTATTTATCCGAAGGAGTTATATGAGTACAAAGTGAAGTAGTGTGACGCATTTATTATGATATAATAACGCGATGAGATATAAGAGAGGTTCACTCTTGTACACATGTTATGAGATAATCGTTGACCTGGCGACTGTAAAAATGTGTGTACAATATTATTTTGTTTAAAATCACATGATCATTTCACTATGTTTTAGAAAATCGTATTGTATCCAACTAATGCTTAAGTAATTAAAAAATGAACCCAAAAATTCATTCAAATCAACATCCCTTGTAACATTTCTACACTATTAGCTTCTAGTGAAATGATATTTTTTTATCTGTTATGGTTCAGCACCCAAAAATAATCGCTATTTGGCTTTCTACTACAAGTAATACTACAAATGATTTATGTGTAATTTTTATTCGGATAGCTAGGCAAATTCCTAAGGTTTCCAGTGAATAAAATTATTTGACTTTTATCATTTAAATTATAAATGAAATGCATTCTGGAAATTTAGGTAAAAGGTTCAAAAATACCTTTGCTGGTTTTCAAACTACACATTGTACTGATATTTTAGTTTGCTTTTGATAAAATTTAAAATATGACTGCACAATTTTTTTATTCACTTGGAAACCTTAGACATTTTCATAATTGCCCATGTAGACATCATGTGCAGTATTTCTTGTAAATGTTGCAAAGTGACGTTGATCGCCATTTTTGGGCGTTGAGCCTTAACGTACAATACGCACTGATTTAATAATACAAAATTTGAACTTTATTCCACTATTTTTTTTAAGACTTGACCGGTTTCGGCTTATGATTGGAGTGATCTGGACCAGTCTGAAGATGCCCGTCACAAGGTGAAACCGGTCAGGTTTTCATAAAAAATAGTGGAATAAAGTTTAAAATTTGGTATTAGCAAATCATGAAAATGGAGTTGCACCATGAATTAACAGCTTCAAAATAACATACGCAGTTTTAAATCCACATTTGAAAAACGTTATTTTATTACAATCATGTTTTAAGATTGTTTTTATTCGCAAACATATCTGTTTTATGTTATTATCACATTATTATATTAGATTGTGTGTTTTTGTTGTAAGACGCACTTGTGGTGAACTATTACAAAACTGCGCTATGTAAATAAACTATGATTATTAAAACCGCATAGCCAAAATTTTGGGATTAAGACATAATATTTCAAGTTGTTGCTGTTTTTGCTAATATTGTTTCAATATTTTAACAAACTAACTAACCATCGTGCCGTTTCCTCGCAGGGGTAGGCAAAGAAGACGGACCACTACACAACTCTGTTTTTGTACACACTCCTTGCTTCGTTCACATTCATACATCGTCTCATACATACTCTTCTGTTATTCTATCTCTTCATATGGCCCGATCCAAGTATTTGATACACTTGATCGCGCCATGTCTTCCTCGGGCGTCTCGACTTCTTCCTCCATTCGCTTTCGCATCATATATTCTTTTCATACTCCCTTCTTCGTTCATTCGCTCTAAGTGTCTAAACCATCTAAGCGTCTCTTTCTTGATCCTATTCATTACTTTTACATCAACCTTGCATTCTTTCCGGTTACCCAGATTTCTAACACGGTCGTACATGGTTTTACGCACATGGTCTCACGCTTTGACTACTGTAACGGTATTTACGCCAGCCTTTCTAAATACCAAACTAATATACTTCAATCAGTTTTTTAATGCTGCAGCAAGGTTTATCACCGGGTATCGAAATATTCACATATTTCAGAGCACCTTCGGAACCTTCACTAGCTCAAGTGCACTGAAAAAATCCAGTAGAAGTTGTGCTGAATGGTGTTTGAGTCCATTAACAAAATGGCCCCACTGTACATCACCGAACTATGCGTTCCAGAAAACATTCCTCTAAGGCAGTCGACTCTTAAATCAGCAACGTCATCGGCTATTAGAAGGCTGATACAACCCAAACGCAATCCAAATACTAAGTTCGGAGATCGCGCTTTTGGAGTTTCTGGGGCGAAGGCTTGGAATAAAATCCCACCGAAACTAAGATGTATAGCGAGCCCAACAGAATTTCGGTCCAAACTGAAAACTTACCTTTTCAGACTCTCCTATCCTTAAATTCATCAAAAGAATCCCAACATAATCTGTCTCTCGACGAATCACCTTTAGATCTCCAGAGTGGTAGATCGCCCTGGTGAAAAACCACCATTCAGAATCGAAACGTTGCTTGAAATGGCTTTAACCGTGTTTGGTGACCAGATCTGAATAGCCAGGTGCTTCCCAATCTTCCACTTCCCAATCTCCTTTCCACTACCTTCAGCCTCACAATATACCCTTTTTGGGGATGCCATAGTCTCTAGACTTTTGTACGGTATTCATATAAAAAAAATATATTTTTAAAAAATATTTTGAAAATTTAACCAAATCCTGTACTGAACGACAAATTCAGAAAGTATATTTTTTTTTTATTTTGCTCCCATGCCCTAAATCGGAAAAAAAAATGAAAAATAACAATCATCATTATAATTTCAAGTTAATGAGTGCGTCTATCTGATAGGACCTGACAGGTGAGTATGTTGCTGAATATTTTCTTAGTTAAACTAAGAATTAATATGTAATAATAGAAAATAAGATCTGTACAGCGCCCTTGAGGGGATTTTTCACAAAAACGGCGCTATACAAATCATCCAAATATTATTATTATTACTTCTTATTATTATATGCCTCAGGGATCTCATTTCTACAGCATTCAGCTTATCAAATGTGGATTTAAAACTGCGTATGTTATTTTGAAGCTGTTAATTCATGGTGCAACTCCATTTTGATGATTTGCTAATACCAAATTTTAAACTTTATTCCACTATTTTTTATGAAAACTTGACCGGTTTTACCTTGTGACGGGCATCTTCAGACTGGTCCAGATCACTCCAATCATAAGCCGAAACCGGTCAAGTTTTAAAAAAATAGTGGAATAAAGTTCAAATTTGGTATTATTAAATCAGTGCGTATTGTACGTTAAGGCTCAACGCCCAAAAATGGCGATCAACGTCACTTTGCAACATTTACAAGAAATACTGCACATGATGTCTACATGGGCAATTATGAAAATGTCTAAGGTTTCCAAGTGAATAAAAAAATTGAGCAGTCATATTTTAAAATTTATCAAAAGCAAACTAAAATATCAGTACAATGTGTAGTTTGAAAACCAGCAAAGGTATTTTTGAACCTTTTACCTAAATTTCCAGAATGCATTTCATTTATAATTTAAATGATAAAAGTCAAATAATTTTATTCACTGGAAACCTTAGGCATTTGCCTAGCTATCCGAATAAAAATTACACATAAATCATTTGTAGTATTACTTGTAGTAGAAAGCCAAATAGCGATAATTTTTGGGTGCTGAACCTTAACAGATAACAAAATATCATTTCACTAGAAGCTAATAGTGTAGAAATGTTACAAGGGATGTTGATTTGAATGATTTTTTAGGTTCATTTTTTTAATTAAATAAGCATTAGTTGGATACAATACGATTTTCTAAAACATAGTGAAATGATCATGTGATTTTTAACAAAATAATATTGTACACACATTTTTACAGTCGCCAGGTCAACGATTATCTCATAACATGTGTACAAGAGTGAACCTCTCTTATATCTCATCGCGTTATTATATCATAATAAATGCGTCACACTACTCCAGTTTGTACTCATATAACTCCTTCGGATAAATAATACCTTGTCTGTACGTGGGGTGTAAATGAATGTTAAGCTTCTTTTATTATGCAATTGCATGAATTTAGAATATTTTTATATGATTTATCTCGTAATGTATAATTATCCTTCCTCTGCTAGTTCCATGCCTCACTGCCATACATCAGGGTTGGTATAAGCACTCCATTTTTGACTGCTAGCTTCTCTTCTGTGAACATTTTACTAGCGCCAATAGCGTTCAGTCCTCCATTCTTGGAGTTTAACCTTCTTTCAATATCCTCATCAGCCTTTACTGCTCTCGTAAACATACTTCCCATATTCTATACGATTTTATTTAAACAATAATTATGATTGTTTCAAATTTAAAAAAACAATTTGTCCTCAAAAGTTCTGCTAGGTAATTATTTTTACGTATGACAGCTGTTTCGCCTTCTGAGGGCATTATCAAACTGTGGTGAAGCCACATACAGACAGACTATTCATATCATATTTAATATTATTATTATTTTTAACTACCAAAGTCTCCATTATGTTTTTCTGATAAATTGTAATTATTGTTGATGTCTATTAACATGGGAAGTTTCCCTACCTAAGGGTATTCTATTGTTTGGATTTGACAAAGAGTCATTAAGGAGGGGCATTGGTGTTTCCTAATTCATTTTGGGAAACGGGGTTTTATTTTTATTTTTTATAATCTAGTAGTATTTAATTTTGCGGGATAATTGTGTTTGAATTATATTACTTAAATTTCAGTAGTGGCGAATGGATCATATTTTTTTGTTCATTTATTAACATAAAGTTTGGATCATTTGATTTTTTATTTATTTCAAAGAAATAATTACCAAGCAGAACTTTTGACTATAAATTGTTTTTAAAAATTTGAAATGGTAATAATTATTGTCTAAATAAAATCAAAAAACCTAAAAACTAAAATGGATTTCTACAAAATAAACTTTAAGACCATAAATATTCTATATGTCTGAAAAAAAAATTTAGAACATCAGCTATTTCATGATTTAAGACAAAGGATGTTTTTTAAATCTGGATTCATAATGGGATACCATCGAGAGCAATGTAACCTATACTCCGTAGTTCTTCTTCCGTTGTTTCTTCTTCTCTTGCCAATGTTGTCAAGTGTACCTCTGCGTGAAATACTTCACAAATATTGGCTCGAGATTCTCATTTTGTGGGAGTAACCATCGTGTTCGTGTCAGTAGAGAGAGGACTGGGGCGTAGTAGACTGAACATTTGGAACAAATAATTCAGACAATACCAGAACCATCTGTCATAGAGTATATAATACTTTCATATTTTCGTAGAAGGCAATCTATTTGTAGTTTGTCATATTTAACGAAAATAAAATAATAACTTTGTATTAGACCACAGATTTAATTTTAATTTATTTAAGTTTTTTTTTCTTCTTACTCTTCTCTTATTTTGTTTTAAATCGTATTCTCCCTTTGTATGTACGAGTACATATAACCACACAATACGTATTTTTTGTTTAGTTTAATTTGTACCCTGGTGATACTTAGGCTAGGCGAAATCGGTCGGTCATAAATATTATAATAAAATCTGTGTTCTCGTACAAAGTTATTATTTGATTTTCATTTAATAATTGAATGGCATTGAAGTAACTAAACATTTTTTTACAATTTAATTATTAAACGCAAATGAAATAATCACTTTGTATAGGACCGAAGATTGTATTATAATTTTTATGTCGACCAGTTTCAATGTTAAACTAAACTAAAAATACATAGTGTGCGGTTATATGCACACAATGAGGAGAAACACGATACAAAATAAAATAAGAGAGCAGTGAGAAAACAATAGAACAACAATTTAATTATAACAAATGAACAGAGAGAAAGTGTGACAGAAAATATGTAATGAAAGAGGCAAAACGTCAACTGAGAAAATGATTAAAGAATAATGTAAATATTTATGAGTTTACGGGAAATATATCTAATCTTGGACTACTGTTTTCTTTAGTTCTAGTGCTTCTACATTATTTAATCTGTTGCCATGACCATTTCTATGAAGAATATGAGCACCAGTGCTTTTATTGAAGACATGATCATTTTCAATAAGATGACTGAAAAATTTCAAAAAGCCATGATTATTTAAACATCTAAAATATTCTTTGATTCTAACATTGACATTTTGGTTTTTTTCAATTAATATAATTGTAATACAAATAATAAAATAAGGTTATTTTCTTTGAAAAATGTACGTTGGAATGATGCCTGCTAGGGATCACACAAAAAGATGCACAAACAATAGCAAGCTTATCAAATTCACCCAAAACGTAGCGAAGTTCAAAACTCATCGCTTGAGGTTGGCAGCCGATGGACTAATGATGTAATGACTCGTCATTCCTCAGCATCCGAGATCTAAGATGGCTTAAGGTCCCTAAGACCCGCTGAATCGACTAGATAAGAAAGATGGCGGAAACACGTAGCAGATTGACGACCTCCATCACTCTGATGCCAGTTCTTTGGCCACAAACGCAAAGGTCGTGGGTTCATTATCCGGTGCCGTAATTCATATTTTTTATTAAATTTACAATTTAAATAAATTTGAAGATAGAATATTTGCACCTCCCTCAAAGGTAGAAGATTTATATCATCATTGCCTTGGCGAGAGCCCACCATTCAAAATAGAAAGGTTGTTGCTTGAGATAACTGAAGCCTCCACGGTTGAGTGGTATGACACTCGACTACGAACCCGAAGGTCGCGGGTCGCGGTCCGGAGTACGCAAATATATTTTATTTAATTAATGTGTGTCATAATACATTAAGATTCATATAATATTAAATACGATATATTTGTGGCAAGTTCCAGAGTGGTAGATACTCTGAACATCGCTTTGGTGCAAGACTACCATTAAGAATCAAAACGTTGCTTGAAATGGCCTAAGTCGTGTTTGATGACCAGATCTGAATAGCTAGGTACTTCCAAACCTTCCTCTTTTACATACCCAACATACCCTATTTGGGGGTTCCATGTTTCACTGTCTCTAGACGGTTGGGAAGAGTTGAGATTCTAATGCGGTATTCACTATAAATTTTTATAATTGAAAAATTGCTATGTTAAGGGACTAGACTTGTCAAGCCAAGTAATTCCTTATCTACCTTCTATTTCTTTCTTCCACTTTCTTCATGCCCTTGCAACATCCTCCAAATAAGTTAGCAATAGATCCTCTGTTCCAAAAAAGGTGTGGTTCAGGATGGTTTCACAAAAAAGTATTTAAGATCAAAGTAAAGATTTCAATGTTAACATTTAGAGACTTTGCAGACAGTTTCTGGTAACAATTACGATGTTAAGTCAAACAACTTTAACAAAAACATAACTTTATAAAAAATTCAACTAATATTCACTTTATATTGCTTCAAAATATAATACTCAAAGCTTAAATATATTAAATGGATATTTCTTGGTACATTTAAAACTTATCTATCTTGCAGTTACTGTAAAATTAACAAACGTCTATGTAAAAATAAACTTTTTTTTTTGTGAAAATTGGTTGTCTTATTTCCGTTGGAATACAAAATCAGTATAGTTATAAAAAATGGAGCAGGTATTTGATTATGTTATTATTGCTGCTGCATGTAGTAAATTTGTGCTCTGTAGTTTATATCTAAAACAATCACTTCTATCAGGGAAGATAGAAGAATATTTTATGTTTAAAAAAAATGCTTTTTCGTTGTGAAATTAATTGGTTATGATTTGATTCAATCCGAAGATGACCGCAACTTGAAACGGACTCTGTCTAACAATATATAAAAATATTTAAAGTTTGTGGTACGAAAACGAATTTATAACGAAATCGAAGACTGAAGTAATTTTCGGAAGGGTTAACGAATCTTATCAAATTTACAACTTCCTATCCGATCTCTTCTTGAGAATGAAATTTTCTACTTTTCCGTCTACTTGCCAGTCTACTCAGTTTTCTTTCCATTTAAAGTTTTAGTCTTGTTACGTCGGGCGCCGCGGCACCTGAATTTTCTCGAAATGTGGGGCATCGACAGGGAACGCAGAAATAATGGGAAATTTTAAAAGCTACGTAATTGTAGAAGCAAACTTTTCCTGACAAGATTTTCAGGGCGTATTTTCCGGTAGAGCGCTGAGGACAACAACATGTCTACAAGATAAATACTTGTCAATTATCTGTAAAAGTATTGCCTGAGAGTTTTTTTTTTCTTTCATGCTTTTAAAGATGGAAAACTTCGTGTTTATTTTTCGTTTTCAAACATATTTTTACTTGATTTTAGTTTTGCTTTAAACTTTCTTTATGGTTGTCGGGTTTGATCGTTTTAGACTCTTTATTTTGTGCTTAGAGTTTCTAAGAACTGGACAAATTTTCTTTCTATAAAGTATTTTTAACCTTCTTTGAGTGTATTATAAATAAACTTTGGTTGATTTATTTGTAAATGTTTCTTGTGAATAGGTTTACGATTACTTTTAAGACTATCACCCTTTTCAACGTTCAAGAATCTGTTTTTTTTTTACACGTAACAACTGTATCACTTTTCAATAGTATTGTAAAAATAAAGTGATACCATTGATAAACTGTCTTAGTATGGAATTTTGAAAGTCCCATCAATAGAATAAAATAGAAAGAATCCTTTGTTATATTATATTATATAATGCATTTTTTTACTACCAAGAGATATTCAATGCATTTTCACATGATTAAGATTAAAAAAGTTGTATTGATTTAATTTTCGCAACGTAAATACATATAGGTGCCTACAAACATTTCAATTCGAGAAACCGGCTGTTCAAAAATACTTAAATTAAAATACTTTACAGTATATCCTGAAATGTATTTAAAATTAACGAAGAATTAATACATATTCGTAAAATCATTTACTTTGTGGTTTGCCATATTTATAAATAAAACAGATAAACTTTGTTTCAATCCACTTTTATTTACAATATTTTGTCGACCGGTTTCGGAAGCACCCTTCCATCCTCATGGCAATATTAAATTGTTTAAATATTGTCCTAAAGATTTGTACTAAATTATTTCAATATTTTCCTGAAGATGGAAGTGTGCTTACGAAACCAATCGACAAAATATTGAAAATAAAAGTGGTTTCAAACAAAGTCCATCTGTTTTATTTATGTATTTATGAAGAATTAATAATTTCAAACTTGAATAATATTTTATGACTATTCTTAATTTTTAAGAATTAAAGGTGAATTATATATGTATCGGTTACAAACATCTCGTTACGTTATGAAGAATTAATTTTTAACTATAATTAATCATTTTTCAATTATTTTTTTATAGTGAATACCGCACAAGAATATCAACTGCTCTCAACCGCTTAAAACCAATGAAAATGTGGCATCTTCAATCAGGGTATTTTCTGAGGCTGAAGATATTAGGGAAGGGAAGGAAATCGGGAAGAGGAAGGTTGAAAAGTAATTGGCTTTTCTGGCCATTTCAAGCAACATTTCTTTTTTGAACGTTGGTATTTTACAACGGAGATATTTAGAGTATCCACCACCCTGGAACGTTCCGCTGATATACTATATTTTATTTAACGTGAATTAAACGCGATGTGACACATATTAAAATGTATAAGTGTACGCCGAGTTTGGACCCGCGGCCTCTGAATTCGTAGGCGAGCGTCTCGCCACTCGACTACAGAGCCCGTCTGAATACTGATTGTAAAAAGAACATGTCACAGAACCCTTTACGCCTGAATTCTTGTCTGATGCTTAAAAATCCGATTAAAAAGGGCTTACAATTTTGCATTAATGGTAAAATTATAAAACGTTTATGATAAAAAAATATTTTGCGAAACTAAAAGTTTTCAAATCATCAAGCATCATATGTAAAAGTTTACGTGGTTCGCGAATAAAAATCTAAAAATCGCATTAAACTGTGAAGTACCTTTTAAAAGTGTGAAAGCGAGATACCGGGGGCGTATCACCAGCAAGGGGTGTCCGTGCACCGCCGGGGCCGGGGGTTGGTCGGTAGCCTCAGCCCCTGTAATTTATCATTGTCTTCCCTGGGATCCACGACCAACTCGCGGCTGCTATTGGCACCCTTGTGGAGCTAGGGGTGTCAGTATTTAAATCGCTTTTTGAACCTGGATTGGATAGAAAATCGTTGGGAATATTGTGACAACTTTTAAAATTTTAGATAGGAATTTGCTTGCACTTTGTTTAAATGTATTTTTTTAACTTATCCTTTTTATTAGGCTTAATCAAGACATACACTCAATAATTTAATTTAAGTTCAATTTGGACATGTAGATGCTTGAGAAATAAACATACAAAATATCAGTACATTTTTTTCCGATTTCTTTTGATATGCTTTAACAGTATGACCAATCTTAACTATAAGGTACAAATTCTATTTTTTAGAACAACAGAATATTATGAACGCTGAGCTCTGGAATCTTGAAATTTGGCTATATTATCTTCTTAAAACTTCTAGGTAAACACAATTATTCTCATCTCAAATCGTTGTTATCATCAGCTAGAAAGCTTTGAAATATTTATTAACTGTTAAAACGTTTGGTTCATTACGTTTTTTTCGGAACATTCAATAATTTTTTTTGTACAAAACAAGAACATATTTTTATTTAGTCGCAGTCAAAAAATACAGAATTATTTCTTTCTTGAAAATAAAATATATATCTATTTCTTCGTGTATTTAAATAAAAAATAAATATATTTATATAGCCTGTTTAAAAGAAAGGGTGAATTTTGAATTTCCGGGAGCTATGTACATTCGACTATCGATTTTTTTTGTTATGTTAGTACACATATGCTTATCATATGTTAGCACTATCAGCCATTTTGGATTAGTGGTTTGTTTTTGACAACTGGAAAGGTCAGTCACGTTTTTGTGTGTTCTTAGATTTTTTACTTTTGAAAAAAATGGATCAAAGAATAAAATCCACGATTTGTTTTTCCACAACTCCAGGACGCTCATCGTCATTAACATCTTCTTGGCCTTTTGTAAAGCGCGTGTACCACTTATAAACACTTTTTTGAGACAAAGTAGACTCGCCGAATGCCACAGTCAATATTTTAAGTTCGTTGGAGCACTTTATTCCATTTTTAACGCAAAATTTAAAACATATTTTTTGATCCATTTTTTTCAAAAGTAAAAAATCGAAGAACACAAAAAAACGTGACTAACCTTTCCAGTTGTCAAAAACAAACCATTTATCCAAAATGGCTGATAATGCTAACATATGATAAACATACGTGTACAAACATAACAACAACAAAAAAAATCAATGATCGAATGTACACAGCCCGCGAAAATTGAAAATTCACCTTTTTTTTTGAACAGGCCTCGTATATATATATATAAATATTCCGGGCATGAAAATTCCAACCGTTACTTTACTTGAAAATTGACGCAAATTTCTCCTGTAATTTACGCCGTAACACTGATACATGTAGGTTCCTTAAATTAAACACAGGTGTTAATTAAATACCTTTCAGATGATTTAAGTACAAGTACGCACGTGACTGCCGGGTTTAATAAGGCATTTGCTCAGTTTACATTCAAGTGTTTACAGTCAATAAAAACTGTAACGTTTTTAAATAAAATTCCTTGATAAAATTACTGATGAAACCTGCCAACAATGGTAGATAATAAAAGGGATTTTAGTTTTGTAACAAAGCTAGGCAACCAAAAAACATTATTTTTGGAAACTAATGCCAAACCCGTTTATATCATTTTACGTGTAAAAAGGGTGCGAAGTATTTTTTAAATTTCCATAAAAAATAAATTAAAAACAACTTTTAACCGCTAAATCCCATTATTTCGATTATTTAAAGGTATTAAAGTTCATCCACCGTAGCGCCAATAACGTTAATTTGAGATAAATATATATATATATATATATATATATATATTATATATATATATTGTCACTATGTAGAAGTTAGACTGATGTCATCCCCTTCAATAAAAATAATTAATATACTGGCTAGACTGATCAATGTCGTTTGTATATGGTAATGCAAAAAAATACATTCCGGAGCATGCGTTTTTATCTCCACTCATCATCACAAGTCTCCACACCTCACCAACTGAATGATTTAATAATACTTAAAACTCAACTTCATTCCACTATATTTTATTTTGACCGGACCGGTTTCACCTTATTTTTCACCGATTTTACTTTGTTTAGATATATGTTCAGATTCCAAGTGAAGCTATGGTGTATAATAATAATAATAATAATAATAATAATAATAATAATAATATTTTTATTAAATTTCTTATACATTACAAATTTTTTGAATTTAATGCATATAAGAAATAAGTTATTTTTTTTACAAAATAAATACAAATTATAGTAACAAAAAATAAAATTTCAAAAAAATAAAATTTCAGGCAGTGGTGATGATCAGGTCAATGAGGAGAAACTCTTTCAAGAATCAATAGGATTTCACTTCTGAATCTCTCCTCACTGACATGAAATAAGTCGATATCGGAAGAGATTTTGTTCAGGAGCAAAATACTTCTCCCCACCGGCAGAACCATTGGCAGGTGTATGTACTCTGTATATTAGTAAAAAAATAGTGGAAAAAATGGTATTATCAAATCGTTAATTGGAATTCCACCACGAATGAAAAGTTTGAAAATCAAACTTTACAACAAAGTTTCATCATCCCTCTATATTGTGAATCAATTTTTGTGAAACATAAAAATAATGAAATAATTTTATCATAAACCATTGACTGTCAAGCCATCTATTCAAGATCCATATCTTTTGAATAACTGGTCAAATAATCTTAGAAGTGTAATCTTTATAGAATTAAAAGAAAATTGCTGTTAGCATTTTACATAAGACCTTTCCACTTTTACTCCTCAGACAAGCCGATGAGTTTGATTATTTGTTCAAGAAAAATTTCAGATATTTGAAACTGATGCGACACCAGGTGCAAGGAAAATTGAACTTGATAAAAGCTACATCGGAAGTAATTCAAAAACACAAAAAAACATAACACCTTTTTCAAAGTTAACTTTCCGTCACCTTCAACATTTTCAGCGGAGATTCTCTGAAATCTCATTTCTCGATATATTAAATCTAATTTCAAAATGATAAATCATTAACTAGCACTATTTTTACTGGGTAACTACCCTCCGTGAATGATAAATTCTGGCAACCATGCTGCGGGCATCTTTTGGCATATTTATTACAGCGGAGGCTGCGGCGAGGATCCGGAACTCCATTCTTATTTTAACAGGTGTTCGTGAAAGATTTGTGGGGAATTTATGGTCTCCATTAAGCGACGGTGCATTTTTTGTCTAGCGACGCCATAAATCATGGTAAGTCTCTGAAATTGAAAGATTACCGGATATTTTGATCCACACTTTAATGTTTAGTGTACTGAAAAACTTGTTGATAACATTATAACCCTTGTATTTCACAAAAATAAGCGATTAGATAATTATAGTAATCATACCTTCAAAATACTAAGGAATATACATGAACTGAAAAATTTGCGTAGTGTTTATTTTGCCTTATGTCAAAGCTATATAGGATATGGAATAGCTGGTTGGGGGAGAGTTGCTATTACCTTGCTAGGCCCTCTTATAAAAATATAAAAAGTAATTTTACGAATTATATTTAGAAAGCCCTTCAGGCACCCAACAACGCCACTCTTTCAACTTTTAGGAATCCTCAATATCAGACAGTTATATCTTAAAAAAATGGTAAAAATAAGTCATTCTACAAATTCTTTAATGTACATCACACATAATAAAAATAGAAGGGCCAAACAACAAGAAATACTTTTAGTACCTAAATATAATACAGCTTTTGTACAAAGACACCATATGTACATTGCGCCTCACACTTACCACAAACTCTTACCACAGACTGTAGCCATCAGCAATATGTATTACTTTAATCAAAACATTACTAAATGGCTAATGCGTAAGGACCGCAAGGAAATTAAAAACCTGCTAAAATAGCACTTGAAATTTTTCACTCATTCCATGACCAACTAGAACATTGTGTAACAAATATCATCATTTTTTTTTTAATTATTCTACTTGTACTCACTGTCACTTACCTCAGAACAGGTTTTTATGACCTAGTTAGGCAGGTAATGTAAAAAAAATAATTTTAGAAACAAAAAGTTAATAAATAAATTGCTGGTGCTCATATTCTTTACAAAAATGGTCATGGCATCAGATCAAATAATTTAGAAGCACTAGAAATAAATAAAACCATTAAAATTAAAAGCCATTTTCTAAATAACCAGGTAAGTTTATCAATTGGTTAGGTTAATTAGATTGGCCTCGTTTGTAAAATAAAGAAAAATATCTTAATTTGTTATTATCTGAACGTTTTCAAATGTTCAAATAAACAGATTTTAGCTAAGCCAGAAGTAAAGAACACTATCTAATTTATGACGTCCTAAAGCCAGCGAAATTCAACTAGTTTTAAAGAAAACCCTTCTGAATAATCAGATGGCTGCAATCTTGTCAACCGATTCTTCAAAAACCTCATTCTTCCTCCAGCATTAAGTGCGAAAATTATTGGAAAATTATTCCGTCTCTCAGATATCAGCCCGTCCTATGATAGGATACTCTAGGGGCTGAAAATTTGATTTGGAAAAAAAAATCCTGAACTTTCCCAATTTGTCTCCCGCCCAAACTGATTGCCGCATTCTGTCTCCATTAAAGAAAAAAGTATCAGGTAACTTTTTAGCCCACCTGTACTTTATCTTTTAGTCGGGTACTCGAAAAAGTTTGCTCTGCTATTTTGAACTAGCTAAGAAACAAGATTATGGATTAAGTTTTTTTACATAATAGTGCTCGTTTGCTGTTTCCCATGTTACCTTTAAAGGTATTTTAAAACGTTCTATTTTTTCATAAACATTTTTAGGTTACATCATTTATGTAGGCCTACACCTTGGAGTAACAATGTATGAAGAGATAGCTAATTATTTTTACCCAACCTATAAAAACTTGCGATAAATCACTTTCTCCGGGTTTTTACGTCGTACAACATGAGAGAGAAAGAGACAACAAAAACAACACACCGCTTTTATTCTTTTTTTGTATTGTAAGGATGATCTTGGTCTCCCGCGACTCCCGGGACTCCGCCACATGTTTTTATATGTGACTTAGCTCGACACAACTAAACGGTTTTTTTAGGTTATATGCCATTTTTTTGTTGATAACAATAGAGTGAAAAGTAGTTTTACGAATAAACTAAAACTATGAATAGATGTATAAATAGTCTAGCATTGGTCCTATCCACGCCCAGGTCTGCCGAGTCCGGCAAAAATCATCAAAAACTGACTACACTGCCTTGGATAGGTACCACTCTAAGTACTTTAAGACCAACATCTAGGCGTTGGAGAAAAATCTTATAAAAATGTGTTTAAAAATTGTAAAAGGCCTTCATATGCTGTAAATAAATGATAATGAAGCCTTCATGTCAACACCGATGCATACGTTTTTGAGTGGTAAGACGCTCGACTACGACTGCAGAGGTTGCGAGTTTAAGTCTGGCATGCGCAAGTAATTTTTTTTTAAATTAATATGTCGTCGCTGGAAAGGTAAAAGAGCTTAAGCGACCCTTTGGTCAAAAACGCAGTTTTGAATCGTTTTTTTCTGCGTTGAAAACTTTGACTCTCGTTTGATTCTGTAGACTTTTGTGGCCCTTCAGCCATCTAAAATTTATTCACCATGTGGGAGAAAGCTTAACAGGTAACTCAGTTAGAGCATTGATTTATGTGAGTCAACTTTTTTTCAAAATCCAACCAGGTACTGAAGTCTTATAAATTTCAATGTAAAACAAAAAGAACTTTAAAGCGCTCTGGTCTAAACTTCCCAAAATGGCCCTTCAGCCCTTTTGATTTCCGGCGACGATGTGTCATTACACATTTAATTAATATTGAATAACACCATTCAGAATCGAACGTTGCTTTAAATGGCTTTAGCCATTTTGGTGACCAGATCTTAATAGCTAGGTAATTTTCACCCTTCTTCTTCATCATCTTCTTATCCTAGCGATAGTCTCACTGGCTCAAGATGGCTTGGAGCAGTTGGAGACTTGACAAAAGCTTATATTCTTATTTTTTTAAATATCTGTTTAAATGGGAGGGTTTTTTAAATTCCAAAGTGGATGGAACGCCACACGACTCTGTGTGGTGCATTTACATTCATATATCGTCTCATGCGTACTCTATGTTTTCCTTATACTTAAAATCTAACTCAAGTTGGTATATTTTTTAATCTAACTAACTAACCATCACTACAACATAATTGACCGGTCGGTAGCTGAGTGGACAAACGCATCGGATTCCCACCCGGGTGTCGTGCGTTCAATTCCTCTGCTGGCTAAGTCCTCCATTATTACACAAGCAACATCTTCCGCTTCTTATGATGGCAGTAGGAGTTTTTCAAATATTGTCAAGTTATTCGTAACCCGAGAATGTTTGCCTTTCTTTAAAAAACCAAAATCATGCCGTTTCTTTGCAGAAGTAGGCAGAGAGGACGGACCGTCATACAACTGTGTCTTGGGACACATTTCTTGCTTCATTCACATTCATACACCTTCTCATACATACAATCTTCTGTTATTCTGACTCTTCACATGTGTAATGTTCGCTGATGAACTCGACAGATCCTCCTTGGGTAAGGCGCGCTTTTGTTCGGGATGTAGAATAAAATATAATCACTTTACTTTCATAATTTTTACTGACAGAATTTATAAAGTATAATGATTAAACCTTTGACTAAAGATATTTAAGTACCTGATCTGAATAGGAATGCATGAGATGAAAAAGGTTGACAGTAGAACAGAGTCGTAGTAACGGTCAACTTAAAGATCATAGTTAAACATGTGGTATATGGGATAATGCATGTTCAAAAAAGTTTTAGAAATCGATTTTTAGAATACAATTTAAGAGACAGAGAGACATTAGAAGATGCAATTGAGAAATACAAAAGGACATTTCTTCCATTCACTTTCGCATAATATATTCTTTTCACACTATTTTCTTCGTTCATTTGCTCTACAATAATTTTAAATTTACGACTTTTATTTATTTACCCTTCTTACCAAAATATTTCAAATCAAAATTAACCATAATTCAACGAAAACAAATCCTCCTTTGGTATTCCTCCAAGCGCCAAGTAATCACACTCCCAGCAGGTCTATGATATAATCGTGGTAAGACAATCTCAATAAATCAAGCAATTCGCAAGAAGTTGGGAACAGTACCAATAAGGAAACAAAAAGTTCCACCCAAGTCATTGTTCTACCTCGATCTAATATTCGATAATGTATAAATCATGTTCTACAGGCAGTGGCTCTAAAACTGAGAGAGGGGAATTGATTAGAATATATTTTCAAACACGGATGTCGAATATGAATCGTATACTTGGAGAAACAATGTATTGCGAGAGAGCTCATTCTTTTTACCCAACCTATACAAACCTGCGATAAATCATTTTCTCCGGGTTTTTACGTCGAACACCATAAGAGAGAAAGAGACAATAAAAATAAGACACCGCTTTTATGTACTATAAGGATGATCTTGGTCTCCCGCGTCTCCGGGGACTCTACGTGTTTTCATATGCGACTAAACTCGACACAACTAAACGGTTTTTTTAGGTTATATGCTATATTTTTGTTGGTAACAATTCTGTGAAAAAGTGGTTATACGAATAAATAAAAACATTATGTTGACATGTGCTATGAATGGATGTATAAATACCCAAGTCTTAGTCTTAGTCACGCCCAGGTCTGCCGAGTCCGGCAAAAATCAAAAATTGACTACACTACCTTGAATAGGTACCACTCTATGTACTCTAAGAATGTATATTTGAATTGACGGCCTCCATGGTCGAGTGGTAAGACGCTCGACTACGAATCCAAAGGTCGCGGATTCAAACCCGGCGTGCGCCAATAAATTTTATTTAATTAATATGTGTCATAACACATTCAATTCATAAAAAAATATTAAAAAGCATATTTGCGGCATGTTTCAGAGTGGTAGATAATCTAAGTATCGCCTTGGTAAAAAACCACCATTATCAGAATCGAAAAGTTGCCTGAACTGGCTTTTGCCACATTTGGTGACCAGATTCGAATAGCCAGATGCTTCCCAACCTTCCCTTTCTCTATCTCCTTACCACCTTCACTACCTTCAACCTCACAACATACTCCAATTGGGAATGCCATAGTTCCACTGGCTCTAGACGGTAGGGAGCAGATGGGACTCTTATGGGATATAAAAATATGATGGGATATAAAAAATAATATATCTATATATAACTACAAAAAATGATAAAACTATGTTACCCAAAGACATACACTCCATAAAGGCAAATGGGCACTGCCTACCTTGCCGTACTCGCATAACATTATGTGTAATATCAGATTAAATAAAATTAAATTATTTCAAAAAATAAATTCACACGCCAACGCCCCACCGACCTTCCTACTATAACGTGTCAAAAGCTATAACTACATATTCTCAAACGCTGCCAACGTCAGAGTGGATTATTCTATGTTCACTTGACCACACAAAATATGTATGCTGTAAGCTGTTGCGTGTTCAAGTGGCTCGTTTGTGATAATATGTTTGTAAGTGTCTGGGGCAGTGCTTTTACAGAATAAATTTAATAAAAATCTGTGATATTTGTTAGTACCTTCTTCTTATAAAAATTAATACACTGCTTTTCCCACTACTTGTCCTTATCAAAAACTCTGTGAACGTCACTGATGTTACCGCAACTATTAAAAAATCCACTGAATTGTTCTTCATTGTAACACAAACAGGTATGGAGGAAAAGCACATAATATTTACATCTAAAATATTTTTTCCCTTAAATAAACAACCCTTTTCTTCAATGCTATAGTTAATGAAATTTATGACTCATTTAAAGCAAGTTCTTAGGTTCCACTTATTTTTTTTAAACCAAACCAGTTTAACCTTGCAACTGGTGTTTTAATCTACGCAACAATTAAAGCCGTTCATGTCAGAAATAAGCTCAAAATAAGTCTCAAATATATAACATTGTGTGGGACTCATGTTTTTCATCCCTTACATACTAAATGTTACAAACACCAAGAGTTTGTAAAAATGTTACCGACTGAAGATACCTGTGGAAAGGTGAAACCGGTGCGGTGTAAAATAAACTGATATTTTTATATTTTTATTCTGCCAGATTTTTAGTCTTAATGTTTAGGTCATAGTTGTATTTGACCTGGCTTATATTTATTTATTAACTAAAAGACCATTGTCCAATTACAAAAGAAATACATAACACGAAATTGGAAAACAAATATCAACAAAGAAAGAACAGCACATACAAAATACTTTAATGAAGCAATTACAAAAATAGGTCGAAAATATAAATTTGAAAGAACATTCAAGTCAACGCCTGAACAAGGTCTTGGTAGAGTTTTAAATAATGACAAAGATCATTTAGACTGGTATCAAAAATTTCAAGACCATAGCTTGAGTTAACAAGTCTTGACATTCTGGACGTTGGAGAATTATACCCATAATTAGTAGAGTGATGATTGAGGAACAGCAATTCATTGTTTCTGAGTCTACGGCAAGGAATGTTGAACTGAATGAGTGATGATATATTGTATTATATTACCAGACATACGTTTTGTTTGCCTTAAACTTCTTGCGGGAGTAGAAATGTTATGCTCCATACACCACATGAACATATACGACGGTAAATGTCGTATCACAAAGTGTGCCACGATTTTGTCGGTAAACATGTGCATTTTCCACTTCGAACTGTGTCTTGCATATCGTATCAAACCACACTAATGCTTTTCCAATAGTGCCCAGAGACGCTCATAAAACATTGCATTTTGCAAATCAGGGGTTGATGACATTATTTAGCCCTGATGAACCTTTGTTATAATAATATTAAGGGAAAATGAAAGAAAATTTTAGAACTGGCGAGGAAGAAAAAATAAAGAATGTTTAAGAAGGAAAACGAAAAAGAAAAGAGAAAAAAATTCTAGAATGTTTATCGAATGCTTATATTTATATATATTTAGCATCTTGGTTGTTATGTTATGTACCGACTGATTTAAATTCAACGTCCTTTCCATCCTCAAAGCATGTAATGATTTTAATAATACCATTTTTTTACTTTATTCCACTATTTTTTTTATTTAAGACCGGACCGGTTTCACCTTATGACAGGCATCTTCAGTCTGGTACAATTTTTAGTAAATCTATGGCATATACATGTATACTATGTGACTTTCATATACCTGTATACTTTGTGACTTTCATCTGTGACAGAAGGTAATAAAACTACACGAATCTGTGTCTGTCAGTAATAAAACGAAACCCAAAGTCACTAATCTAGTACACATGCCATAGATTTACTTAAAATTGTACCAGTCTGAAGATGCCCGTCATTAGGTGAAACCGGTCAAGTTTTAAATTTAAAAAATGTGGAATAAAGTAAAAAATTGGTAATATTCAAATAATTCAAATGGAGTTCCACCACGAATTAACACTTTCAAAATTAGAAATACTCAAAGTATGTGTTATAAGTCCTCAAAATATACTTCCCCTTGGGTACGGTCGCACTGAAACAACAGTTTTCCTGGCTAAACTCGTACAATCTTACCGTATCGTCACAAAGTTTGGTTGTAAGCAAAGCCGCTGGATAGAAATACTTTCATGTTGTAGTTTCCTGTAGGAAAGCTTTTTTTATTGTACGTAGGTACCTATTATATCTAACGAAGCAAAAATTGAATGAGAATACTTGTTCTGAGCAGTTATTCCATACTAAAACACAATTACTTTGTACAGGTAATTACACTACTTTTATGTTGTTTTGATTGTGATTATGAATTGTATAGTTTTATTTGAAATATGGACTATAATGAAAATAAATGAAATATGGGTTATAATGAAAATAAATTAAATATGGGTTATAATGAAAATAAATTAAAAATGGGTTATAATGAAAATTAAGTTTCATAATTTCAATTTAATGTTTGCCTTCACAAAAATTTGGATAGTGCTAAAACTGATCGACATACCAAAAATAATAAATCATATTTTAGGAATATAACACCTATTTCTGTTTTTGTTCTCCTGAAGTGATTTTTTAATAACGATAAAATCCTCATTTTTTTTATTTATCTTCACAATTTAAAAACAATAGAGAAAAAATAAAAGCCTCCCATTTCACTAGGGTAGTTTTGTGTCCAGATGAGAGACTTTTCAATCAAATGTGTGAATAAAAACAAAAATATATAAATTAAATTAATAAAATCACTAAAAAAACTATTTTGTGTAGTATCAAGTGAAATACACGCAGATATTGAGTTTTCAATAAAAAAGTTACTTTATCATTTTTAAGGGTTAATATTTTTAGAAGCGCAGCTCTTGCAACATATATGTTAATTGCGTCCCTTATTTACTAGGGGCACTTTTTATACTGAAGAATATGTTAGTGCTCTGCGAGGTCTGTGTGGGGCGAAGTTGCTAATGATGCAAGTTGTTTGCGAACTCTAGATTACGTAAATAATGTCTAGAGGCGATGTTAAGTTATTTTACAATGACAAAACCATCTTGGAGACGACATGTAACCGAAGCTCAAAGAGCTACGGAGGGTTGGTTAGCTTGCTGTTGTGAGGTCGTTCCGAGAATTCAAAGTTCAATGACCATCTAAGTGAATGAACAAAGTTTTCGCAAAGGAATTTAAAACAGAAAAAAATCTATAAATGAAGTCATGACGAATGTTTTAAGAAAAGTAACAAAATTACCGGTATTTAAATATTTCGAGTAAGTAGATCGACTAACTAACTAACCAACCATCACGCCGTTTCTCCGCAAGAGAAGCAGAACTAATGGACCACCGTACAACTCTGTCTTGGCACACACTCCTTGCTTCGTTGACATTCATACATCATCTCATACTGTTATTCTGACTCTTGAGATGGCCCGACTCAAGTAATTGATCGTACAATCTCTTCCTCGGGCGTCTCCGACTTCTTCTTCCATTCACGTCCGCGTCATCTCTCTTCGTTCACCTAGCCTACATGCCCAAAACATCTAAGCATCCATTTATGAATCCTTTTCATTACGCTTACATCAGCCGTGCATTTTGAGATACCTACAATCGTCTCAGGGATCTCATTTCTATGGCACTCAGTCTACCTTGAGCCTTCTTATGGCTAGTTTTATGCCTCATTACCATATTTTTTTATTTAACAGAGATCACAAAAAAACATTTGTTCACCAAATAAGTTGACAGATAAATAATATGAAAATATTGTAGATTCATGAATAGTGTAATAAAATAAACTAATCATTTATTTACATCCCACATATAAACGAGGTATTATATAACCGAAGGAGTTATGTGAGTACCAACTGAAGTGGTGTGACGCATTATATATGATATAATAACGCAAATGATGTGAGGAATGAAAAAAAATAGATAGGATGGAGGTTCACTCCTTTACACATGTTATTAGATAATCGTTAAATTGGTGAGGGTAAAAAATATTTTATTTCGAAGTATGGGTCATTGTGTACCTATCGGTCACTCTTGTACGTACACTAAGAGATAGTGACAGGACTATATGTGCATCTAAATATATCATAACTTATGGTTGGTATACGCTGTTAAATCACGCTAAATGTACGCCTTCTTTAAACAGGCACAATATAAAGTTACGAGTTCGTGAGTCCCAAGGATTCACTTACCTTTTTAAATGCCCTCCCGGTTAGGTTCAGTCGGTAGAACGGATCTTTCTCCGTGTTTGAAATTCGTTTATTTTGGTTTAGAGAAGACCTTCTTCTTCTTCGTTAAAAAAAGGGTTTTTTTTACTTGGAGGGCTTAGGGATTTTAATAATAATACCACCTAAATGCTCTCTCGTATTATATTTGAGAATATTGATTCTACGCCCAGGAAAAGCTTGATTAATTTGGTGGATAATGTTAGAATTGGGTACTCGTAGTGACAAACTATTATACTAAATTGTTCAATTATCACCGATACTGGAAAATGCGTGGATCCTGCGCGCTGAGAATCCTTCTGTCCAGTCTGATAGCCGAGAAACCTCGCTTGTTCTTTTCTCGGTGGTGGCTGCCGGGGATCGTAGCGACTCGGATTATCCATCGCAATATTTTATTTAATTTGCTATTTCACCATAGGCGGTAAATACTGTATTGACTCTAAAACGTTAACTGCACTATTCGGCGTTTACTGTGAAAACTCTAATATTCACACTGTTTCGCGGTCGAACGTTGAACGTTGAAAGTTCAATCTTGAAGGTAGAAACTTGAATGATCCTCGTGGCCGTTTCAGCCTGGATCCGTTCGCCGTGTTGCCCCCACTTTTTGGCTTTTCAGGGGGGCAAATAGACAAAACATTACACCAAAGTAAACAGATTTTTAATTAGCGCGAAAATTCAAAATTGCACTGGATCGAATTTATCGTGCTGCATAACAACGCACTCCATTGTGGTCTGCTAGTTTCCTTTCTTTATTCGATTTTTCGTTTGCACTTACATAGTACAGTCCTCCATTAATGGGATTTCTCGCACTCATTTCTTGCACATGTCGTGAGGCTGAAGGTACTGGGCAGGAGAAGGAGATTGGGAAGAAGAAGGTTGGGAAGTACCTGGCTATTCAGATCTGGTCACCAAACACGGCTAAAGCCATTTCAAGCAACGTTTCAATTCTGAATGGTGGTCTTTCACCAGGGCGATACTTAGAGTATCTACCACTCTGGAACGTGTCGCAAATATACTTTTTTATTATTTTTATATGAATTAAATGTGTTATGACACATGTTAATTAAATAAAAGTTATTGGCGCATGCCGGATTTGAACCCGCGACCTTTGGACTTGTAGTCGAGCGTCTTACCACTCAACTATGGAGGCCGTAAAATATCCTAAAAGAGAAATGAAAGAAGCTATGTAATTGCCATCTTGAATACGGGAAGGTAAATCAATACATGACTTATTATTGACTGCTTATTGCTTGTTTACATAATGTTGGTACTTTTGTGTAAGAATTTAAGGTGTCTGTTATTACTCTTACGTTACATGGCCACCTGTGCTGAAAAATACGGAACTTCTTAGAGCAGGCTGCTACGGTTACCTTTGTGAGAGAGCACTTAAAAGTTAGGCTCCCATAGAGTACTACGTGACCATTGAAGCCACGTGAAAACTCACATGTCTTTCTAATGGGCTTATTTATTATTAACTCCCCTACCATTGAGTTCAGCAACCATCTTACAAGGCTAACACGTTTTTTTCTGGAAGAAAATAATTCTAAGGTGTTTGGCTTTTAAAAAAAAAGTACGATTTTCGACTTAACGATTAAAAAAAAGCAGGGTGCGTCTTTGTCTGATCTGTAAAACAAACATATAACCGTAAAAAGTATACCCTACTACCCCGATCTCAAATAAGGTATCATTTAAATTCCGATTCGTAATGTGTACTAGGTTTTTAAAAAAATGTTTAAACTCTACTTACACTTAAAACTTAAGTCCTTAACCTGTTCAGACACGCGATTCAAAAAGAAAATAGTATCTGGATCAGAATAATAAGAGAAAAATAAAGTGAATATTTTCAAAAAGTTTATGTTTTCCATTGCTAGATAGCAACGTACTTAACACGAATAGAGGTACAGGTGTTTGCAGTGTGCAAACACATCGTCAAAAAGGAAAATCCTCTTTTATGCAAAGCACGTAAGAATTTCAGTAATGGTTTTCGCTATGCCTGTCCCACTAGGACTGAGTTGATGGATCACAGTCAACAGAAAAGAATGCTGTGTCTATTTTACTTATACTTCCGACGAACTAGCTTCATTAATGAAAGAATTATAAAATAAGTCAAGTACGTCAAGAATCAGGACGACAGAAGACCAAATAGGAAAAAAATGCAGTGAGGATTGTGTGCCAAGACAGAGTTGTGTAGCAGTTAATTCTATCTACCCACTTCTGCGGTTAAATGGCGAGATGGTTAATCAATTAGTCAGTAGGTTTAATTCATCTTTTGGTTTTTGAATCTTTTGTGTTTGTTTCAACTACAAGGGTCTCTTTAAGACCCATGTGCACTCAGCCTCTCTACTTAACATATCCAATGATATAGAGTATGGATTAGATCATCAGCTAATGTCTATTCATTGCCGAATCGAATTCCTTCTGTTTTGGTTCCATGCATTGCTACAATGGGTTTCCGCCAATTATTCTTACTTCATCGGCTAAGTAGTTTTTAAGGTTGCTTTTGTTTTTCTTAGGCGCTGCTTGATAGCGTTGGATCCGAAGCAACGATAAAACACCGAATGTGTTTTCAGCTTCAGATTAATTTGAAAAATAATGGATTCTAAACGTTAAACTACTCTACTTGATGAAAGTGTCCAATTGTAGCATGTGGAAATATTATGGAATGAAAGAAAAATGGGAAACCACTCACTCACCAATGTAGATGAAGTTGAAAGTTCTTGAATTCTTCCCACACACTTGTATCGCATCAAAACGTATTACAAAAACACTACACTTGATTTAATCTTCTTATTCATAAAACTCCACATTTATTTAATTTTTTTAGAGATCAAACAGTAAACCGAAGAAATAGCAAAAACGAACGAGTAACACGTTTTTTACACCGAAACTCTGTTTGATATTCAATTGTTTCAAACACAGAGTTGTTGAAAACAGAATTCGATAAAACGAAATGGTTGGATAGGTAGGGAACTTGGGTAAAAAACATCAAGGTAAGAACCTAACAAATTATCACTTTGAAATCCAAAAAATGGTATGTTGCTTATTTCTTGTGGTGTAAATAATTAAGTTTTTTTTTAGTACAGGCAAACACTTGGCTTTTCAAAATTACCTGCTTAGTAAATAGCTATTTTCATGCCCTCCCACTTGCCCTATTTGGCTCGGAGACTTAAAGCTTCCAAAAAGTGTCACTAGGCGTCTCTATTCTGTACTAATTGAACGTCCTTTCTCCGATGCAGATCCTGCAGAACCAAATAGAATTGAGACAGACACATTAGTTATAATCGGTCATTTTTATGGCGCAGTTTTTCTTTTAACTTTTGAAAAGAGAGACGAACATTCCTGGGCTACAAATAAGCTGACAATATTTGAAAAACTCCTACTGCCATTATAATAAGCGAAAGAGGAGAGAGGGGAGAAAAAGTTTAGAAAATATCTACCTTTTTAATTATTCAGATCTTGTTATTAACATAGTTAAGGCCATGTCTATCCATGTTTCGATTCAAAATAAAAGCCTTTCACCAAGGCAATACTGGGAGTATTTGCTGATCTGAAACGTTACGCAAATATATGACCGTATTATAGAAAACCTTGATTTACTGAACCTAATTTCTTTTCACCCACCAACGAGAACTACTCGATCCAAAATTCCATTTAGTTCAAACAATATTATCAGAACTGAGTCTTTCAGATACTCGCTTGTACCTAGATTGCATGTAGTTGGTAATACATACGCAGAGGTGGCTGATGTATACAACTGCACGGAACGTTGATACAAGAAAGCTATAACATCATATGTCTTTAATCAATATTAATTAAACACTATTCTTTCCTATTTAAAAACTATTCTTTATTTTGTTTGAGCAAATATATATATATATATTTATTTTTTTTTCATTGTTCAATGTAAACCTTTATATATATAAAATCCAACTAAGGCAAATACAATTAAATAAATAAATATGTTTTATATAATAAAGGTAACAGACTGAATATTATTTTACTGAATTTCTGAATGGAAAATAACCCAAACAAATCAAATACAAAAACAAATTCTATCTTCTGAATTAGTTAAAAAAGACGGTACTAAAGTAATTTTTCGTAACCAAAATTTCGATTTCCAATGGCGGTCTTTTTACCACAACGATAGTGAGATAATGTCCACAAATCTGTATTTTTATATTTCCTTTTTTCATGTCGAATTACGAACCCGTGACCTTCAAGACTAGATCCAAGGAGTTTGCCAATCTTTCACGGTGTAGTCTAATACACATTGTTATGAACATTTCAAACAAACATAACAACTCCCTGCCTAGAATTACAGTTCTAACCACGATGCAATAAGGCTAACAATGGTAAAATGTCGTAGGGAACTTTAGTTTCACTGTAAAAATACAGCACTGTCAAAGAGATACTCCGAGCTTTCAAACTACCCACTGCCAGCACTGATCAAATAATCAGGAGAAGTGTGTAATAAGACTTTTCAACTAATAGGTCTCAGACAGGCTTACGCGAGTGATAATCTGTTAAAAAATATATCGATGGTTGAAAATGTTTAATCAATTTTACCAGAAGTCAGCACGCGTTTTTTTTTATTTATTTTTTATAGTTGATACCGCACAAAAGTCCCAACTGCTCCCAATCATCTGGAACCAGTGGGACTATTGCGTCTCCAATTAGGATATGTCGTGAGGTTGAAGGTAACGGGGAGGGGGAGGAAACAGGGAAGAAGAAGGTTAGGAAGTAGCTGGCTATTTAGATCTGGTCACCGAACACGACTAAAGTCATTTCAATCAACGATTTGTTTCTGAATGGTGGTCTTCCACCAGGACGATACATAGAGTATGTACCACTCTGTAACGTGCCGCAAACACACTATATATTATTTTATATGAATTAAATGGGTTGTGACACTTTTTGTTTAAAAAAATGAATTTGCACACGCCGGGTTTGAACCCGTGACCTCCGGATTCGTAGTCGATCGTCCTACTATTGAACTACGGAGGCCATCGTTGCTTGCTGAACTGAAAACTCTTACCTCACCTAACCTAACTTAGTAGCGATCACAAAGTTTTTGCTCAGGGTAGGCAGTAGGAAAAACAGCGGATTACTTGATAATAGAGATATGTACCAACAAATGTCACTGATTTCTTTTGGATTTTTTCTCTAAAAGCACCCCTTTAGATACTTACAAAGATACTAACACAAACAAGCCACTTAAACGCGCAACAGCTCACAGCATACATATTTTACGTAGTCTAGTGAACATGAATAATCTCCTCTCATATTGGCAGTATTTGAGCATATGTAGTTACTAATTTTGACACGTTACAGTAGGAAAGTCGGTGAGGCGCTTGCGGCGGTGCGATTAGCCTAATTTCGGACGTATTTTTAAAAGTATAGGTTTATTTTTTGCAATAATTTCATGTTATTTAATCTAATGTCAATGCAATAATCAGCGACCATTGACAGCTGAGTGGACAAACGCGTCGGATTTCCACTCGGGCGTCGTGCGTTTAATTCTCCTGCTGGCTAAGTCCTACATCATTGCACAAGCAACATTTTCCGCTTATTATTATCTTCTCTTTTAATATTTATTTGGAGAAAATACAGATACAGACAGTAAATTGATAACAAATATATTAACACATACACTGGAAAATTAGCCTGTATCACAATCATTTCTCACGATGACAACCATTATGATAACAGTAGGAGTTTTTCAAATATTGTCAGGTTATTCGTAGCCCGGGAATGTTTGTCTTTCTTTTTAAAAGTAAAAAAAATATTAAATACATATTTATTTGCGAATATAGTAGGATAGGCAGTGCTTATGTGCTTTTATAGAGTGCATCCCTCTGACCTAACCTTAACTAAGACGGTAAGGAATTAATGAGTCTTACTTATCCGGGTAACTGGAGTGGAGTGACAATTCTCAGCAATGAGGAAACAGCAACTACTATATAAGAATAAATTGAGCTTACTTTGGACACATAAACACGCCCAGAACACACTTCTGTCGGCTCGCCTCTTCAGTGTCCGTCTGTGTTCACATTGAAGCACCGCTTCAGATTGGGATAAGTTTGTTAGCAGCGCGCATTATGCTCTAGAGAGCCGCCGTATTCTTCGCAAGCACCGAGGAACATGTTACTCTTAAAGTGGCTCTTGTGTTTGGATTTCGGAATGAAACAGAAGTCAAAGAAAATAATTGTGTCAGCAAAAAATATAATTTTCATTTTCCGCACCAATGAATAGAAAATGAAAATGTTAGTCTCCCAAGGAAGTAGGTGAACTAACTAACAAACCAACCATCACGCCGTTTCCCCGCAGGGGTAGGCAGAGAGGATGGACCGCCATATAACTCTGTCTTAGCACACACTCCTTGCTTCATTCACATTCATACAAGTCAAGTATTTGATTTACTTTATCGTGCCATGTCTTTCTCGGGCGTTCGACTTCTTCTTCCATTCACTTTCGCATCATATATTCTTTTCACACTCATTTCTTCTCTCATTCGCTCTACATGCCCAAACCAAACCATCTAAGCGTCCCTTTCTTGATCCTATTCATTACGCTCACATCAGCCTTGCATTCTTTCCGGATATCTACATTTTTAATACGGTCACACATGGTTTTACCGCACATTTGTCTCAAAGACCTCATTTCCACAGCATTCAGTCTACTTTTATCCTTCCTCTGCCAGTTCCATGCCTCACTGCCACACATCAGGGTCCATATAAGCACTTCATCGTGGACTGCTAGCTTCGCTTCTTTGGACAATATCTTATTTGCGCCAACAGCGTTCAGTCATCCATTAATGGAGTTTCCTGCATTCACCCTTCTTTCAATATCCTTATCAGCCTTTCCGTCTCAGGAAGTAAATGAAAATAGTAATAATTATTTCAAGAAGTATTTGAGTATAAGACACAGTATTGAAAAAGGGTTCAAAAGTCATTCGAGATGGCTTACATCCGGAAAGGGTATTACGAGTTCAAATCCTAGTCGCATTTATTAAAAACTTTTCTATGCGTTTTTCTAATACGTGATATATTTGAATATTGGTTCGATGATTGTTTTGACCGTGTTAAAAATGTGGATATTTGGAAAAAATGTGAGGCTGATATGTAAGGGTAATGAATAATATCAATAAGGGACGCTTACATGGTTGAATAAAATATCTATAAAAATCGCATTAAAGGCGCTTAAATTCGTTTTTTAAGCGGGTCTGGCCAGACCCACCATAGCTGTATATGTATTTTAACCCCCCAGGTATCAAGTGTCAATGAAACCATTGTTGCTAGAGACATAAAGTTCGTAGAAATTACGTTTTGAGTGTCTGTAACTCTGCAGCCAGCTGGAAATTAAAGATTCTTTAAATCAATCATGCTAACTTACCAACTAACTAACGCCGTTTCTCCTCGGGAATAGGCAGAGAAAACGGACTGCCATACAACTATGTCCTTGCACAGACACCTTGCTTCATTCACCTTCACACAAAGTTCCATACATACTCTTCTGTTATTCTGACTCTTGACATGGCCTGACTCAAGTACTTGATTCGCTTGATTGTGCCATGTCTTCCTCGGGCATCCTTAAATTATTCGTCCATTTACTTTTGCGTCATATATTTTTTTCACACTCCTTTCTTCGTTCATTCCATCTACATGCCCAAACCATATAAGCGTCCCTTTATTGATCCTATTCACTACACTTACATTAGCCTTGCATTCTTTCCGGATATCCACATAAAAAATAAATAAAAATAAAATACTTACAATTTATTATTTTAAATGAATTAAATGTGTTATGACACATATTATTTAAACAAAATGTATTAGCGCACGCCGGGCTTGAATCCGCAACCTCTGGATTCTTAGTTGAGCGTCTTACCATTCGACCAAGCAGGCCGTCAACTAACGACCACATGTAATAGGCTGCACAGAAATCGATTTAAAAAACGTTCTGCATGCGAAACAACTATTGCATGTAGTGTTGGCTGTATCTCTTTGGCTTACAAAGTCTCACTTTATCGTAGAAAGTTTTCGCTTCCAATCCGAACAAACAATGCTCCTGCTCCCAGAAGTTTAATTACTTTTCGTATCCTCCGATTAAACGGAAATTATATTTCACTGTAACGCTGCGCTTCGCTCATTTCCGCTTTAAACAGGGTTCAGACCTCGGAGCGATAATATACCAGGAGGGAGCGCTGGTGTAGTCAGTATTGATGATTTTGATCTGACTTGGGTGTAGCTAGGGCCAGGGCTATAATATCTTTACATGCATTCATAGCACATGTCGTCATAATGTTTTATTTTATTTGTGTAACCACTTTTTCACAGTATTGTTACCAACAAATATGTAGGATATAACATCAAAAACGGCACAATGGTTAGTTAATTGAGTAATTAATTAAAATCAGTTTATTCATTAATATATATTTGTAGTATAATATCGCTATGCTAGTTCAATACTATTACAATTTTTTTTTTGAGTTATTGATGTTTTCTGATTACTTTCGACTTAAGGAATCAAAAGACACCCTTAAGATAAAAAAATTAAATGACTTGTTATAGTATCGAACTAGCACAGTGATGTATACGAGGCCTGTTTAAAAGAAAAGGTGAATTTTGAATTTTTGCGGGCTGTGTACATTCGATTATCGTTTTTTTTTTGTTATGTTGGTACACGTATGTTTATCATATGTTAGCATTATCAGCCATTTTGGATTAGTGGTTTGTTTTTGACAACTGGAAAGGTAAGTCACGTTTTTGTGTGTTTTTCGATTTTTTACTTTTGGAAAAAAAATGGAACAAAGAATATGTTTTAAATTTTGCGTTAAAAATGGAATAAAGTGCTCCAACGCACTTAAAATATTAACTGTGGCATTCGACAAGTCTACTTTGTCTCAAAAAAGTGTTTATAAGTGGTACAAGCGCTTTACAGAAGGCCGAGAAGATGTTAATGACGATGAGCGTCCTGGATTTGTGGAAAAACAAATCATAGATTTTATTCTTTGATCCATTTTCCACAAAAAACGTGACTAGCCTTTCCAATTGTCGAAAACAAACCACTGATCTAAAATGGCTGATAATGCTAACATATGATAAACATATGCGTACCAACATAACAAAAAAAATCGGTATTCGAATGTTCACAGCCTGCGAAAATTCAAAATTCACCTTTTCTTTTGAACAGGCTATGTATGTAAATATTACTCACTTAAATATTCAAAATACGAAATATTATTAAAAAACATATGCGCACAATTAAACACTTTGAACAGAAGTCACTACCTGAAATAATGAAATTTAGAAAAAAATCTCTCTTTGTACTATCACATCTCGATGTTATGGCACTTTATCCATAGACACCTAGTTTTATAACAATTTGATATACGTTAATATAATATTTAAAATTATGACAAGGAACTGCACCAAATAATTATCGTACGGAAATACACTAAAGGTAATGCCTTATTTTTACTTAAAAATTGAAGATTTTGAAGATACTCATGGTATCGCCCTGGTAAAATATTATCATTCAGAATTAAAACGTTGCTTGAAATAGCTTCAACCATGTATGGTAAACAGTTCTGAATAGCCAGGTGTCTCCCAGCCTTACTCTTCCCCATATCCTTCCCCTCTCCAATACTTTAATAATATTTTGATAATTCAATAGCGCCTTTTTTGTAAAAAATCACGTAAAGGGCGATGGGCAAATCTTAACTTCTAGTTAATATTATTTCCCGCTTTATATAAATAAACAGCAAGATCTGGCAGGACACAATAATTTTACGATAATAACCTAAAATTTTAGCTGATTTACACACATATATTTTTAACTTATTTTTATTTATTTTTTCAGCATCTCAACATACCCCAATTGGAGATGCCATAGTTTCACTGGCTCTAGACAGTTGAGAGTAGTTGAGACTGTTTCACAATGTTTTATTCACGATGAAAAAAAAAATACAAAAAAAAAGTCAAAATATTTTAGAGATGTTGAAAATTATTTTTTTCGGTGATGTTTATCGTTTTTCTGGTAATAAATAAAAAAGTAAATGAAAAAGAGTGTGTTTTGTAATGGGAGACTAAATAGTATTAACTGTAGGGCATCAAAAAGAAAAAAATATGTAAGTCTGTTACTGATAAACGAAAAGATAAAAGTATTGTTTAATTAGGTGCAAAACAATTATCTTCACTTCAACAACGTTTTGAAGCCTCTCAAACTAGATCTAAGATCATAGTTAGCCTCAATATTTGAGACATTGTTAAACGAGGTGTAAGCAAACTGCGAACACACGGCAAGCAAACAGTTAAAAGATTATTTAGCGGTTTACCGAGCACGTCGGGCGCATCCTTTGTTTTAGCGGATTCTGGTTCAAATCCATTCCAATCGAATGACTTTAAGGCTTCGTTAAGGCTTCGTTTCGCCTTTGGAGCTTTGGCTGTGTGTCTTGCGTTTTGTAGCGGGTGACCAAATACATTAGTTAATTAATTGATTACGAAGCTATCTTAACTGAATAGATGCATTGAAGATATTGGATGGGTTTGTACTCTAAGGCAGTTCAACGTTGACGATTTTAGAAAAACTTAAAAAAAAGCTTTTGTTTAATTTTAATGATAAAGAGCATTTGTTGAAAATGTTCAAAACAACCTTTACCTTACGGAATAATGCAGTCTTTTTTCCGGAATTCGAAAATTTCTTATTTTTAAAACATAATTTATGTTATGATTTTAAAAAGACCACAGATTCTTTTTTTTTTGACCTACCGGTTTAGCTTAGCCTAAGCATCATCAGGGTAAAAAATTAAAATAAACAAAAATACAAAGTGTGCGGTTATATAAACATACAGAGAGAGAATACAATACAAAACAAAATAAAAAAGAGAACAGTAATAAAACAAAATAAGTACAGATCGAAAGAGACAGATAATATGACATGAAATATCAAATTGTCAACTGAGAACGCGATAAAAAAATAATGAGAAATTTTACGAATTTACTGGAAATATACCTAATATTGGACTACTGGACAAATTTAATTGAATATTAAGAATATGACTCATTTTATATTTGTAGTCTTATACAAAGTTATTTTTTCATTTTCATCAAATATGTTGAACCACAAAGTGAGAGCTTTCTACAAAAATATAGAACACAAGTAAATTATATTTTAGTATACTAGCATCTTAGTCTTTTAAAATGGCTATATCTACTTGCTTTAATTATATTTAGCTTTGTTTTGGACAAGATCTGAAGAGCCAGGTACTTCCCAGCCTCTCTACCATATATATATATATATATATATATATATATATATATATATATATATATATATATATATATATATATATATATATATATATATATCTGTTCCTTAAATTGTAGATGGTATAGTTCCACTAGTTACGCGTACAAGGAACAATTATGTAAAATATTAAGGTATCTTAAAGCTTCTTGAGGAATTAATGAAACGTTTATTATTGACCTACAAATAAATGGATCCAATAATGACCAAATTGTTAATTGCCTTGGGGAGAGAAAAAAAAACAATAATTATACAACAACAGAACATTTCACGCAGCGAGTATTTTTGGTTTTATTCGACAACTTTTGATTTTTAATAATAATATTTGGACGATTTGTATAGCGTCGTTTTTGTGAAAAATCACCTATTGAAGGGGTTGTTTTTCTGCCTGCAAATTTGTACTCATATAACATAATATTATTTTTCATTTTTTGTTGTTTGTAACACATTGTTTCTTTACTTGTAAAATACTTTTATTTACATTTTCAGTAGCTTTTGATATTTTTGTTATCAGGCTGTATAGTACCTATCAAAATATTAGCTGCAGTGGAAACTTCAATACCGTTTGGTTTTTGTATTTTAATTTTCTTTTCCTGCCCTCTTACTGTATACAATATCTATCGATTATAGTTAGCCTTCAATTCTAAATATTTATTTTTTGATTACCTTATGCAAGCACACAGGTTAAACCCATCGCGTAGCGAATGTATTTGGTTCCTGAGAACAGGTAATCTGCGTACCTAGAGATAGAAAGTAATATCTAACTAACTAACCATCATGCCGTTTCTCCGCAGAGGTAGGCAGAGAGGACGGACCGCCATGCAACTCTGTCTTCGCACACACTCCTTGCTTCGTTCACATTCATACATCGTCTCATACATACTCTTATGTTATTCTGACTCTTCACGTGGCCCAATTCTAGTATTTGATTCACTTGATCGTGTATTGCATTCCTCGGGCGTCCCCGGCTTCTTCTTTCATTCACTTTCACATCATATATTCTTTTCACACTCCTTTCTTCGTTTATTCACTTTACGTGCCCAAACCATCTATATGTCCCTTTCTTGATCCTATTTATTACGCTTACAGCGTCGCATTCTTTCTTTATATCCACATTCTTAACACGGTCATACATGATTTTACCGCACATACGTCTCAGGGATCTCATTTCCAAAGCATTCAGTCTATTTTCATCCTTTCTCTGCCAGTTCCATGTCTCACTGCCATACATCAGAGTGGGTAGAAGCACTCCATTTTGGACTGGTAGCTTCGCTTCTTCGGACAATTTCTTACTAGCGCCAACAGCGTTCAGTCCTCTATTTATGTAGTTTCCTGCATTCACCCTTCTTTCAATATCCTTATCGGCCTTTCCGTCTCTCGTTAACATACTTCCTAAGTACACAAACTTATCCACTTGCTCCAAGTATTTACATTCACAACTATATTGCACGCTGTTTTCGTACTCTCTCTTTCAAACACCATGACTTTGGACTTACTTACATTCATCATCAACTCATTCTGCACACACACTTGGTTCAATCTAGACACGAGAAACTGTAGATTTTCCAGAAACTAATATCGACCGAACAAAACATTGTAGCACTTGTAAATAGTTTAAAATATTATAAGTATTATAACCAGTGTACTTACCACTATATTCTTTTTATAAAAAAAATTGTAACCATGTAATAAATAATAAAAGATGGCTTAAAATACGTTCGTGAATGTAATTAGTTTTATCTTTCTTGCCGTGCCATCTATGTAATATATGTCGCCGTGGGCGGATAATCTCCGCAATACGTCCGCCAAGCTGCAGAGTAATTTTGTTCGGAGAAATCCGCGCCCTTTATCAGCGAGTATCAAACCCTTCTATCAACATTATCAACCCCTATTCAGGTTGACTCCTCCATTGTGTGGGGGCGGATAAATATCCATTCATCCCCCGGCTGAGGCTTTCGCGCTAAAAACTCCACGTCGGGAGCGGCAAAGCCTCGGCGAACGTAATGAAACTCCTTTTTTATGAATACTTACAGTGGAGTTAAATGTTTTAAACGGATTTGAAATTGCGAGTTAGTTGTCCAAAATTCATTATTTAGTAACTCTTTTTAAATTCCTTTGTTAGTTTTTCAGTAAAACTGCGTAAAAAATAATATCTAACTAACCAACTAATTAACCATCACGCCGTTTCTCCGCAGTGGTAGGCAGAGAGAATGGACCGCCATACAACTCTGTCTTGGCACACACTCCTTGTTTTGCTTCATTCACATTCATACATACTCTTCTGTAATACCGACTCTTGACATGGCACAACTC